>CM042068.1:10327165-10927165 GCA_023512825.1 Liposcelis brunnea | reverse complement strand
ATCTAGTCTCTCTAGGAAGGACAGTAGAGACAATTCGGCAGTACTTGAGAAATTGAGCCATCTTGACTGAACAGAACGAAGTGGTGGAAATGAGTGATGAACTATCTCCATCTCTCTCCAAGCCTGCTTAAGTTTTTGTAATGGCGTCGTCTATATCTAGATATTTTATGGCCGCCTTCTCGGGATCCATGGTCCAACGTTGAAAATGTCCTTATGGGACTGCTGGCAAGGCCGTTGATGTAGACGATGAACAAGAGCGGCCCAAGAGTGGAGCCCTGCGGCACTTTCGTTGGGATTAGTCCCATTTTTAACTTTTCTGCGTGGACTTCCAACAAATTGCTTTCTGCCACTTAAATGAAGAGGATAATGGCGAATAGTTGCTGAAAAATGAATCAAACTCAATGGAAATCAACAGTTTAAAAATGAGACTTTCTGCAGCCTCTAAAACCTCACAATGGAATTAACGAAGCGCGTGCCACCATCAGTATCTAGTATTAATGTACTTCAAAACTGGATATGTTCAACTTTGAAACTATAATAACCTAACGTGCGGCACCTGCATCGAATACTCATTCAACATGAGTACATAATATTCATCATTCAAATTTTCATGCTGGTATAAACGATCGCTTACCGGATTTATTTATTGGTCCTACTACAAAAATTTAGCGCAAAAAAAAAAAAAAATTAGAACAAAGGTCCTACCAAAAAAAAATTCTTGCAATTTCTAGTTTTCAGGCCTAGGAGGCAATCAAAATGATTTAAAACTTAATTTTTTCCCTATTTTTATATAAAATTAAAAGATATATATACCTAGTATAGCTCGGGGACAACTATAATTAATCTGTAATTTTGAAGCGGTTTTAACATTTTCTTATCAAAAGTCATCTAATCATGAGGATGTGACACCTCACGGCAGCTAAAATACGAGAATCAAATTTTAATAAAGTTGATATTGTGTCGGGATGCATTTTAAAATGACTTGATGCCGGTGACTAATACGGCTATTACGATTTCTTAATGGAAATCGTCTGAGATATTACACTTTTTTTTTTTTTCGTTTGGGAAGAGAAGTACCTGCGGTTAACATGACTCGTATTATCTTCTTTCGGTTTTTCTTTTTTAATGGATGCAATTTGACTATGATATTTCGAATGCAGTCTGGGTTTATTTTAATCGGAATCAATAAGATTACGTTTTTGGGACTGCCAGGTAATATTTGATGGCTTCGTTGGGTTTGTTTATGGACCGGGAATTTTTATTACTATCTTTATATCTTGCCGATTGATGAAGGAATATATATAAACGTGAAAATACTGGATTTTTTTTAAAGGGTATAAAATGATTTTTTGAAGGATTTTTGTTCGGTGATATCTTTATATTGTTAACTGATGACTGATTGCACGGTTTAAAGCGACCGGTTCTGTTTTTTTTTTGGTAAAAATTTATGTTTTGGTGGAAGAAGCTAATTAAATCTCAATTTTGAGTAGTACTAAAGCTTCATAAAAAGTTTTATGTCGTGTATTGGAATCAGGTAGCCACGTGTCTCAGTCAGTGAGTTTCATGTCAGGTCGTGTGCTTGAGGGTGTGCAAGTGGCGAATTAATTTTCTCCAGTTTTGAGGATTCGTTTGAAATGTAGCGCCAGTGATTGTTCTTCTTTTGACTTTTAGGGACCTGTTGGTCTGTTCAATAGGGTCAAAAAGTATAGTTTTTTATAAGGAGAATGGTGGCGCTGCTGGCGTGTCAATGGTAAAAAAAAATATAACTTTTTGCAAAAAGGGCATAAGTGAATAGGAAACTACATGTTTATTTTGCTTTTTTATGCAAAGTATTATTTTTACTTACAGGAAGAGTTTTATATTGTTCAGTAACTATACTGCTCATTGATTAACGAATATTTGTTTTGTAAAAATTTGGCGCTGTATCCACCATGCCTCTTATTTAGCTTTTGAGTGAGATTATTGAAAACAGCCACGATATTCAAACGGTTCGGTTCAGTCTTGAGCTTCAAATGATTTATATGATGATGATGTTTTCTTGCTCGCATCTTTAAATAGGACTGTGATTCTTCCTAAGTACGTAAATCTAGCCAGACAATTTAATAAAATCAACATTATTGACAGTTAATAGGGGCGGCTACTTATACCTCTTCCAAGACTCACAATCTCATTAAACTATTGCCTAATCATCTATAGATCTTACCACCACTCCTTAAGCAGGTTTTTCTGTCTGGCGCACTAATGAAAATCTAATCCAATCAAAAAATTAATACACTAAAAATCAACATTAACATTAGACCAAATAATATCTCCATCAAAATTCAAAATGCTAATCACAATTTGAAAAAAAAAAAATGCCGAGCCGCATCTTTTTTTTTTTTAAAAAATAAACCAGTGTTGAAAAATGATTAGTAGCTGCCACATTAAAACAAGAGTCTATTACCGAAAAATCTAATCTGATTGCGTAATCCCCGCATAATCGCAATCACAAACTTTCGGCCGAAGTTCATTAACAATTCTGACAGATCCTATATTAAACAAGAGTTATATCATCTGCTTCATTATTATTTAAAATAAATTCTTTTTTTTTTTAAAGATTGCGGATTCAGTGACAGTAATATAATTTGTCAGGCTTAGGCCATAAAATTTTTTGAAGCAACCCCATATTTTGGGATTCACGTCACATTACACACGTATTAAATTTCTTTGTTTTAAATTAAATTCTGTTGCATCCTTTAAAAAAAATCTTTTTCGAGTTGTCCAGGTCTTGGATTATAAGCTAAAAATAATTGAAGCCGAGATGCACCTGTTTTCAGACTAATGTGCACTGCCTTAATTTTTATAAAAGGAGTGGTTCACCTCTTGATCGGCCAGGGGCGGTTAGGTCGAAAATTCGACTACATACTTGACTATTTTTTTTTTTTAAAAAAAAAAGGGTTCGAATTAACATTCGCATCGAGAACAACTTCTAAAAACAAATGTCTTTTTGTGTTTTTTCTTTTCCCCAATTTGCTTTCCGATTCTTGTCAGATAAGGATTTGAGTAAATTTGACATAAAAAGAAATCTCTCCCTCGAAATTTGATAATTAACCAGAGAGAACCGTGCCACCCAACCAAAAGATTGTCGATTCGGTTTGACGATAACGTTTTGTTTACGATTGTATGTATGAGGGCAACACCTGATAATATTTTGGGATAACGAAATTGCGTCATGTTTGAAAACAAGGGGCCTCCCGTAGCTCCACAAGAATTTTTATTAAGTTTAATTTATTTACCAGAAGCATAAATTTTTTTGATTCCATTAAAAGAATTAACGACCTTACTATCAGATTTTTTTCTCGAAAAAAAAAAAAAAAAAATCATAGGGGAAATGAAAAAAAAAAATACTTTCGTACAAATATTTGTTTCCCTTAAAAAATAATCAACCGTGACTGCCACTGAATAGTTAATAAATATTTTTTGGTACATTGTCTTATTAAATCCCACAGAAGAAGCATCAAGCTCAAAGTCTTAACATGAAGAAACTAGTCTTCGTTTATGAAGAACGACGTCATAAATTAGGTGGATCATCCGACGCGTGGCTCAACGTTTAGTCTCGTAACAAAACCGTTTTTGTCTGGGATTTTTTTTTTCCCTAGCTCCCCTTTGACGTACCTGAGAGTTTTTTTTTAACTCGTCTGGGCGAATTCGCCCCGCATAAAATCATATGCTGGTAATTAATTAATCCGGTTTCGTCGGCGTTGCATTTATTCAGAAATGTTCAAGTATTGGCATGTGGGTGGAGAACTTGTTGCTAATTAAATCGAATTATCTCGCGAGTTGAGATTTGCGGAAAATATTGAAAAAGTCGGGGATCAACCCTAAAAAGTTCATCCACGGTTTTGGAAATATCATCTTTTTCTAAATAACCCACGATGCACCTGCTATGTACCTAGGTCCGACGTTATCGCATCTACTATTATAATTAGCGGTTCCACTTCGAGGAAGGTGTCCTGTTTTTTCTTTTTGGTAAATTTTGATGGCTCTTCTTACCATTAATTTTTTATTTTATTTATTCTTTTTTTTTATCTCCTTACCTTGGTCTACTTGACGGGTTCACCACTAAACAGGTTGCATTCCTGCAAACGAATGCCGGCGTTGCAGGATTTCTCACCAGGAAAATAAAAAAAATTAGCCGAAATAGTTTGTTGCTCTTTTAACAAGGATCTCAATTGCGGTAATACGCAATTGCTAATTACTGGGTTTGTTTTTGATTTTTTATTAGCAGTCTGGTTAATTTTTTTTGGCGGATTGACGTGAACTTTTTTTTTAAAGGTATACAGGTGAGCCATGCATTAGTTGAGTGCATCGGGAATTATGACGTTTGATTTTTAAAGGTTCGAACCTGTGTGGTCTCGTTGTTATGAGGGTTTTGAATAATAAAATGCAAGTCTGAATATTTCGATACAAATTTTTGGTCAGAATCCTTAAAAGTTACATCAAAATGTCATTTACAACAAATTCTTTTCCCACTAGGTTGATTATTTTCAATTGAAAAGATTTTTCGAAGGTTGGATTGATTGATTGCTGTGTTTATATAGCACTGCTGTGAGAAGAGCCTGCGATTTGTTTATATGGGATTTTAGAAACAAGATTTTAGGCTGTCCATAGAAGTTGAGAAATGTCGGAAATTCATATGTGGCGATTTAAAATGGAAGAAATTTTTTTTAGAGTGATTTGGGGCTTACAGCTTCAGAGGGAGAGGGCACTGGAAGAATTTGTTGTGGATGGACTGCTTGCAGAGGATTGATGATAATAGTCGACCAGTATTAGGAGAGAAACCTTGAGGCTCAGTGGCACTGTTTGGGGAGGGTAATGGGAGCCTTGGCTTCCCCCTCTTTGCCCCCTAGGATTTCAGTGAAATGACGCCACTGCTGTAGCTCCCGTCTAATGATAGTCAATAGTAGTACTAATGGTAGAAAGAAGGTCGCAAGAAGGAGACTGATAATTCCCTGACAAACATACCTAAAGATCTTTAAAAACGCTGAAGAAGCTTGAAGATGGGCAGCAAGGTATTGTTGTTACTGCGTCTACTTGATCGGTATTGTCAACTGCGAGGAACATTCGTCCAAGGGCCACCAAGTTCAACTTCCGGTTGTTATGGATTGGAATTAAAGCAAGGGTAGCAACCCATCAGTTTCGTGCATTTAGGTGGCTTAGTGCAGGCTTCACACAATTTGGGGATGCGGTTTGTGCTGCTACTGAGGAGTTATGTGCAAAAAGGGCATTATCGCCATAAGCTAAACATTAAAAAAGTGCCCTTTTTGCACATAACTCCTCTAGTGCAACTTGAATCGTAGTCTGGAGCTCGCTTGCCCAGAATAATTTTGTGCTAAGTGCACTTGTCAGGTTGACATGGATTCACTATGTTTATCTTAAGAAGAACGGGTGTCAACCTGACAAGTGCAGTTAGCACAAAATTATTCTGGGCAAGCGAGCTGTCTCATCCAAATATAAGTGAAGTGACCCAGGTTCTGTAAATTTCCTCAAAGTGTTCATCACATAGTGATCTTGTTTTTTCTTTGACGGCTTGGCGATTTAATTGTGTGGGTAAAAAATTTACTTGCAGTTGAACTCATAGGCTGACTTTGAATTTCTTTTCCCGGGAGACTGACTCTTGGAAGCATAACAGAGATTGGACACTTCGATGAATTATCTGGACATATGGAATGCGCGCTCTCTTTCGGCTTGCTTTTCGCCGCCATCCTTTGCAGCGTGGCCGCAGATTTGTGTTCTGCGGTCATTTCCTTCACTGCGATCTGCCTTCGGGCACCCCTCAGCTGGCGCTTAGCCGTCTACATATGAAGTCACCGTTGGTAATTCTGGAACCTGTAATTTTCTCGAACTGTTGGTTCGCCATGATCTCGAAATGATGGTCGTAAGTTAATATTAGCCATCATAGGAACTTCCATTCTGCACGGAGAAAAATATTTCGTACTGGTTACTAAATCGTTTAGAAGTCCCAGAGCTCATCCAAAAGTTTAGTAATTACAACTAAACTTTAGTAACAATTACTAATCTCTAGTAAGCGCAACTAAGTGCTTAGTTGTAGCTTATAGAGATTAGTAATTGTTACTAAAGTTTAGTTGTAATTACTAAACTTTTGGATGAGCTCTGGGACTTCTAAACGATTTAGTAACCAGTACGAAATATTTTTCTCCGTGTGGAGATCATGGCCGCCTCTTAGTTCGAGACCATATATGGTCTCTATATGGTTTTTTTTCTATGTTTCCCAGTGGCTAACATTCGAAAAGATTCGGTGTACATCCAGGCTTTAAGCAATCTCATAAATTCCTGATCTTGGTGTGACAATCCACTGGGGACGGATCCGCTCGAGCCCTGGATGGACATTTCCTTCTTTTTCTCTAGTTAATAAACTTAACTTCCGAATTAACTTAACTTGGCCGCCTCTTAGTTCGAGACCATATATGGTCTCGAACTAAGAGGCGGCCATGATATCTCATGATCTTATGATTCTGGAAGGTTCCAGAATCGTAAATGGCCACCCCGTTTGTTATTGACGACTCATTGAATTGTCCACTCTCAATTTGCAATTGTTCGTTAGTCGAGCCAATTAAGGGCGGAAAATTAATGTTTATATTATGACCAATCTCTCATTTTACGAAAATAAATGAAATTCTCTTACAAAGTTGATATTATGATTTGCTATATTCGCTTCTCGTAATGTGTGATCCCCCAAATGTTCAAGTACAAAAGTATTACTTGGAACTTTTAATACATTTGTTACCGCCTTCCCCACACTTCTTCTTCTTAGGTCAAATTTTTCGCCAGTTGCCACGGTGAACGTCATGTCCCTTACTTATGTGTCTGACGATTCGATCCACATCCGTGAGAAGTTTTCGGAGTTTATACTGTACATCCTCCTAATAATTACACAAAGCCATTATATATTATTTTCACTTTTTTTTGGAAAAAAAAATAGTAGAAAAGGAAAATCATAATGTAAACTTTATATTTTTAAAAAAATGAGCAGTTTTTGCATTAATAGGACGCACACAATCTTCAACAATGTAAAACAATATACTCTTCGCATTGTCCCACTGCTGGAATTCTTTGTACTCGTCTTCATCAACAGTGACATCGGGTGGTTGCATTTGCTCGAGTTCCATTTGCTCAATTTTGACAAAGCTTATCTTGTTCCTGCTGTTAACTGATAGTATCGTTTTTTTTTCATTACCGTTTGTTGTTACAACATTTCTCTTGGTCGAAGATTGTGGCATTGTGGGCTCAACAATTTTGGTTAATTTCTAATCCCTGACTTTCCTGTTCTTCATTTGTTGATCCTTGGCCCTGTAGAAGCGGATCAGAAACTACTGCGGCTCCCAAATCCATCTTCAGACATTGTATTTTCCGATTAAAACAATTTCGACTTTGGGCATTTTAAAAAAATCAAATCATTCTGAATCTATTGCCTAAGAGCTCGTTATAAGATCTAAAAAAAAAAAAAAAATAACAAAATCAATAACTATTTCAATACGATCAGAAAATTTGATACACAAAAGGTATCTAATTTCACACGGAGCACAATTTTACTCCTTTTGATTTAATTATTTTTCACAATAGTTTATTAACTTTAAACGAGAAGATTCAAAAAATCCAAAAGGGTGCAAGGTGGATTCTACAAACCTTAACCCAACAGCTTCCATCGTTGTTTTTAATTTCTATAAATTGAATACTCATCTCATTCATCATATCATAAGGCTCCTCTTAAAAAAAACGCCGGTGTTCGATACCGACAATTAACAAACATTCATTAATCGTTAAAAAATCGTTTATCTTTTTCAACAAAACGATCTTTTAATAAGGCACGGGTTAACACCTATTGAGAGAATAACGGTTTTTGAAGTTTTATTCACACCTTCCTTCCAATATATCTCAAAAGATTTAATAAGGTGCTGAAAAATTTATTTTTCATTTCCGAAATTCTTCCTCATTGTTTTTTAAAAAAAAAATGATAATAAAAATGATTCGAGAAAATTTTTTCGTTATAGTAATTATAGTAATCAGTTACTTTAGGGATTATTTTCACTTATAATAATAAAAAAAAATTTTGATACAGACAAAACCCGGTTGGTTAATTGTATAGTCTGTGATAAAAATCCCCAGCGTATAAAAATTAATTTTAAATTTAATTTTTTTTAAGGAAAAATGTTTTTGTTCAGCTAATTATAACCCATTTTTAATTATCCGAAAAATGAATGAGATATGCATGGTCCCTATCCTAATGATCGGGGTATTAAGATGGAACAAAAAAATTGAGTACTACCGTATCGGATTTTATATATAAAAGTTTTTTAATGCAGAATGTTAGCCAAGGATGGCGCCTTTTTTTTTTTTGTGGAGATAAAGATTTCAAAATGTTTAAAAAATCCTTAAGTAAAATATCGATTTTCCAGTGTTCCAGCCCATCCACTTATTAAATTTAACGATCAAGCCATAGGGTAAAAAAGAATAAAGTGTCTTACCTTCGGTAGAGCCTGTAATTAAAGGAGCAATGGGGCCATTGGAATGCGGCACGCGCTCTGCTCCCAACTAGTTTTTCATTGATTAATAAAACGAAAGCGTTCGTGCCACCTTTATAAAAAAAAATGTTTTTGTCATCGATATTCTTGTCAAATATCAATAAAGTATGAGCTTCTTGTATTAATTTTTTTGTAATTCCGATATTTACATAATACAATAGAATATCGATTCTTATGGGAGAGTAAGAGACGTTAATGTTGTTTAATCTTGTTTAATTTGCAATAATTTTACTATTTTTATATGAGTTGTAATGGGTTTGGTTACAGCAAATGAGATTAGGCTACCGAGTGAGTGTATGACTTTATTATGAAGTGTGGATTTTTTTTTTGTTGTGTCCGTGGGAGAGTTGAGAGTTTATGTTGTGGTTTTGCTCGTTCGTAACTGGTGATATCCCACCCAGGTTGGAAAGGTGGAGGTTCTTCGTTTTGGCCACGATGGAAATTTTTTTGTGTCTATTTTTTAAGACTTATAATATGTTATATTTGGATTGATGTGAAACTTATTTATAACGATTTACGTTGAATTGCTTACATTGTCTTGGTACCGAGATGTGTATTCGCCAAAGCCTTCCTTAAAAAAGAAGCTCTTATCTGGGCTTACATCCTCATAAGTGACAAGTTCTTCCTGTTTTGCTCAATGCAGATCCTAAATTTTGGTGTCCTCTGTTGAAAAATGGGAAAAGAAAAATGTAACTTTTTGCAAAAAGGGCATAAGTAAATAGGAAACTACATGTTTATTTTGCTTTTTTATGCAAAGCATTATTTTTACTTACAGGAAGAGTTTTATAATGTTCAGCAACTATATTGCTCATTGATTAACGAATATTTGTTTTGTAAAAATTTGGCGCTGTATCCACCATACCTCTTATTTATCTTTTGAGTGAGATTATTGAAGTCAGCCACGATATTCAAACGGTTCGGTTCAGTCTTGAATGAAGTCTTGAGTGAAGGAGAATGGTGGTGCTGCTGGCGTGTCAATGGTAAAAGAAAAATGTAACTGTTTGCAAAAAGGGCATAAGTGAATAGGGAACTACACGTTTATTTTGCTTTTTTATGCAAAGCATTATTTTTACTTACAGGAAGAGTTTTATAATGTTCAGTAACTATATTCCTCATTGATTAACGGATATTTTTTTTTGTAAAAATTTGGCGCTGTATCCACCATACCTCTTATTTAGCTTTTGAGTGAGATCATTGAAGTCAGCCACGATATTCAAACGGGTTGAGTAGTCACTTGAAAAGCGTCTGACCAAAGGGTCGTAAGTCCATTTTAGAAGTCCCTGAGCCTTTCATCATTCTTCTAAGTCGATGATTGACCATTGGTCGATATTGATCCAACAATGCTGTATTTCAAAAATTACTAATTTCTTTATGCTTAACAAATTTATACTGGAAATCTGAAATGGATTCATAACGAACCCTTTTACAATCCTACACAGACTACCTCTTTTTTTTATACAAAAGCAATTTTTAAAGATAATAGCCTTCATTCTAATAAATAAAAACACTATCCACCATTAAAAAAATGGGGGCGGAATCGATAAAGATAAGGATAACTATCGATAGATCAAAAAAGAATAACTTTCACTTTTTTTTCTGCGATCAAAAAAAAAAAAAGTATTAAGGGGCGTTACTTGGAACAAGCCCCGAAAATCACTTTTCCAACCACCTTGCGCACTCGAGGGCTTATCTGTCAGTACACGTCAGGCGCGGGGTGGTTTTCTAAAATATTCAACTTAAAACGCGCTGTCAGATTCTTCCCCCAATCATCACTTATAATCTACGGATAAAGCACAATATCTTTTTCTTAAAATAAATGATCAACACATAAATCATTTTTTGTATCCAGTTTGTCTCTCCTTATCGAAGAGATACCTGGTTGTATTAAAAAGAATTAAAAGGATTCATTGTAGACAATGAAGGGGGTAAAACCCCAGGTGTCGATTTGATGGAAGCTGCATAACGGTTTCTCTCTATCAGAAAAATATCCCAAAAGAAATTCATCAATAACAACAATCACACAATCAATACCACAATCCGTATATGGGGATCCCTTCCAGCGGACTTTTTAAGCCGTGTGAACTTTTTAACGATCCAGATTCTCGGAAATCGGGTTCACCGTTTTTTCGGTAATTAGTTAACGCGCTCGAGTTGCGGTCTGCTGGAATTTAATTACCGCTTTCCTGTGCGGCCTATGAATCACACCATGAGAAGAACCCGAAACAATGGAATAAATAAAGTAATAACAATTATAAAGACACTACGTTTTTAATAATAATAAAAAAAAAACAGCTGGTACCTGATCCCGCGTCTGTTGAACCCCCACGAAGAACTGATAAAATAGGGAGATGTCAGAGGTAGATGCTCTTGACATTGAACATCATCAATTCGAAGCGTTATTACAAGGGTGGACACGAAAACGAGATTGCGGGGGGGCTAAAGTATAAAAAATCGGGTCCTTCGTCACCCGAAAAGCTCGTTCCCAACGCCCCGAAAACAACGAACCCGCATATAATTTTTTAAATAGCTTAAAAAAAACCTGTTCATCCAGACCAATTTACCAGAATTTTAATTTTTTCTTAAACAGATGCATCCTAAATTATATAGGTGGTGTTTTAAATCTATTGAGAGGAAAGTAAGAAAATCATTAACATGTATTTGTCGTCGGGTTTTTTAAAGTATATAATTTCATTAAAAATTCTAAAAAGTTAGAGCCTACGACAACCGATTCAAGACACGAGTCAGTCGTGTGCCAACATTACAGAGCATCATCTACTCGGTTTTATTATTTACCTTGTAAATATGACACCATGCGGCGGGCTCATACAACTGAATGGATTGTTCTTTTTAACGTTTTTAAATGCTGCCATATAAGTTTTTTCTGTCAATCAAATAGTCTGCTCATTGTTGTAAGAGTTGTAATTGATTTTCTTCGGCGAATTGGTTGTCGTAGTTGAAGATTTAATTTTTCCTCCGCAGATGTTCAGAAAAATGAAAGGAGTTGAAATTTTATATTCGATTTATTTCATATAAAGCTACTCTCCAGGGTCACTGTTAAAAATCCTTTGACCCGTCTAAGGTATGACCTTTGTATTACCCCTTTCATCCCTTATTAGTAAGTATAAAAAATGAGACAACTCGAGGACGTGGCGCGGGGTCTTTTTTTTTATTTAAAAAAGAGATTCCGATGTCGTTTTTTGATTTTATTTACGTGGGAATGAATCGTGTGTTGAGTTTTATTGGATATAACTTCGTAGGTTTTATTGGTAGAGATTTTTATAATGAAGTAATAAAAAAAGTTTTTGGTTTTTGAATTAAAAAGCTTCAATATCCTATTTTTTAAATGAGATTTATTTTGTCAAGTGAATGCTGCACTCAACATCTAACATCGTGAAACGTCGTTTGCAAAGATAAAATATGCTGGTTGAAAATTGGTAAGCAGAGGAGAAGGTTTTGCAAATTGGCAAAGACGACAAGAAAAAATTATAGAAAGATTGTTGAAAGATTTGTTCGACAGGAGAAATTGAAAGATAATTGAATGATTATTGAAAGATTTGTTTGACAGAAAAAATTGAAAGATTGTTGAAAGATTTGTTCAACAGCAAAAATTGAAAGATTTGTTCGACAGAAAAAATTGAAAGACTGTTGAAAGATTTGTTCGACAGAACAGATTGAAAGATTTGTTTGATAGGAAAAATTGAAAGATTGTTGAAAGATTTGTTCGACATCAAAAATTGAAAGATTTGTTTGATAGGAAAAATTGAAAGATTGTTGAAAGATTTGTTTGACAGAAAAAATTGAAAGATCTGTTTAATAGGAAAAATTGAAAGATTTGTTCGACAGAAAAAATTGAAAGATTTGTTTGATAGGAAAAATTGAAAGATTTGTTCGACAGAAAAAATTGAAAGATTTGTTTGATAGGAAAAATTGAAAGATTTGTTCAACAGCAAAAATTGAAAGACTGTTAAAAGATTTGTTCAACAGAAAAGATTGAAAGATTTGTTTGATAGGAAAAATTGAAAGATTGTTGAAAGATTTGTTCGACATCAAAAATTGAAAGATTTATATTCAACAGCAAAAATTGAAAGACTGTTGAAAGATTTGTTCGACAGAAAAGATTGAAAGATTTGTTTGATAGGAAAAATTCCTAAAAAAATTTTGTTCAGTAAACTAAATTTTGAGAAAATTGCTGAAACTAAAAAATCTGAAAAATGAAATTCTGAACAAACAACTTTTCGTTTTAATTAGTCTTTAAAAATTTCTTATTTTTCACTTTAGAAAGGCTCAAAGTCCTAAAAATTTGGGAAGAAATCAAGTTCATATGCTGTAATGCTGCTTTATCTTGTTCATGTATCCGACCAAAACCCTCCCTAAAATTTCCCATTGCAGAATCTCCTCCATACCCACGACTTTTAAAGTAGACAATAACTGTAGTACTTGTTTTTCAAACTCATGAAGATGATAGGATGAAGTAAGATGATAATGATATCAGTATTATTCTCCTCCCAGCCTTTCACTTCCAAACTGCATTCCACATTACTCCATTCTTCTTTCCAAATTTCCAGTAGCCTCATCTGCATTACAATACACGACACGGGTGGTAACTTCTGTTCAACTTATCAAGATCCGAAACAGACAATATCTGCATCCAGAAGCCAGATATGAAGGACATTCGCTTGAAGCTATGATTTATTAGATTACATTATCTGCATTAAAATCAATTGGTTGCATTCGTCGCGTGAGTACGCGTTCAAATAATTACCTGTCATCAAAAATCACAGCACTGCGTGAATCGTTTTTATTCTTTGATTATATTCATGATTAATCTCTTTATATCTGATTTTTTTTTCGTAACTAGTGCCGGGCCACCCATCGAATCCACTTTTTGAATTATTACACTCATCAGTAGATCTATCCGTAATTAGACCATGACCTCTGCCAAATTTTTTTTTTTTTGCTCGAATTATAAAACAACTAAATTAAAAGAAGCTTAAGTATAAGGTAGCGAAGCCATCGATTTTAGATGAATTTAAATTTCAATCAGATTCCTTTTAATCATCGTCGGATCTTCTCGTCTATAAAAAGGCAGATGCGCGGATTGCAAGTGCTCTTATGATTTATTGCCTCATCGATTTCAATTTTGATATTTCAAAAAGCCCCGCGCGCGATTGAAAACGTTATCGAAAAAGTCCTTTAGTCCGATTACATTTTGTGCTCAATTAACATTAGACGTATCTTAATCTCTTGGAAAATAGCTATGAGGTTTAACACTGTTATGATACACTATTTTTTTTTTTTTTTCCATCTTTCATTTTCGAATAAATTATTGCTTGGTCTACCATAAACTTAATGATTCCTTTTCACTCTTTACATTTTAATGAGTTATCTGCACGCACTCTATGAACGCGCAGCGGAGGTTCTAATTTGTTACTTGAAGCATTTTGGATTCAGTTTTTTTTGTTTACATTTTTTTTTTTCGAGGGTTCAGGGAGTTGGTGCAATCACTGCTTTTAGGCGCCTGTTATTAAAATGCTACCTTTGTAATTTGGGGGAATCGTGCCAAATAACCCGGAGAAACGGAAATGGTAAATTTTTGTTTTTTAATTGAGATGTTTTGGAAAAGTGGGGAATGGTAGAGTTGCAAAACTTTTGCGTAAATTCGGAGTCTTACCTGAGAGAGTCGGAACGGCTGCAATCTGCAGTCTGGCAGCGGGATGGCAACCATCAGAACGGGGTCAGTACAACGGTGCAGAAGACAAGAGGGACGCCACCGCACTATTTATTGTCCTTAGAACAATCTTGAAAGAGGAGCTCGTCGGATACGCAATACTTCCTCACTCTAGGGAGCTCGAAAGTAAAAAGAGAGAAAAAACATGAAACATTTGAAAGTTTTATTCATTCTGCAACAAAGGAAACCAAAATCTAAGGCTACAATAACTGTACAATATGAATGTCTTATTATTTCTGCATTTAAAACTCTGCCAACAGAGTCCTTTACGGAGGTATTTCAATCTTTAAATTTCTCCCAAACGATCTAAACTCCATAAATTCCTCAAACTGCAAGACCCGCGTGGCGGTTTGAGCTCACACTTTGTTGCAACGTTGACAGATATGACTTGTCTTGTCAAGATGTTATTCAGCGGCATATAGAAATTTTTCATCTCACCGAAAATACCAGTTTTTCGGGAGTAATATATTTTAATATAAATTTATTAGCCGGGGAAATTTAACCTTCAATTAGACGTTATACGGATCCCGTGGTAATCCTATCCCTGACACTTTTTACTGCAATTAATTACAGAAAAACACGAGAAGCAGAAAGGGAAAATATATATATATATATACCGGCACAATGTCGCACTATCGTTAAGATTGAAGATTATCTTGTCTATATTGTATTCCTACCGGTTTTATGACTTAACATGGACGGGATGATCATATACGAAATAAAAATATGACAAATGATGACGGCTTTTTTTTTTCTCTTGATTATTAACTTGAATCATTATGAAAAGTGAAATGTTTTAAAGGTCTTTGTCGGAAAACTTGCAAGAATCATTGTCGCTGGTTTGAAGTGCGCGTGGTTCTTTTTTTTTTCTTGTAAATAGTGTGCCTGCTGTGCCTTTTATGACTTTTAATACAGCGGCTTGATTTTTATAGTGGAAATGGATATCGGCGAAAAGGAGAAGCAAAGACAAGAATTCGAAATCACGGTGCTGGTTACTAAAATAGTCAGTGGCGTAACAATTAGCAGTGCTGGTGGTGCAATGCACCAGGGCGCAGACCTGAAAATTCCTGGAGGGGCGCAGGAAGGCGAATAAAAATTCCTCGACAGCGCAGAAAGGAAAATAAAAAAAAAAATAAAAAAGATTCCAAAAATATCCATTTTTGTTTGTCGGCTAATTTTAAAAAAAATGTAAATTAATCATTGGATAGATTTATTGGTAATTATTAGATGGCCTATAACCGAAAAGAGGGGGGGGGGGGCGCACCTCCAAATCTTGCACTAGGGCGCCGGTAAATGTAGTTACGCCTCTGAAAATAGTTTAGAATTACTTTTCTCCATGTGCTTATCAAAGAAAAGGGCGATGCAAGAAGAAGACCTTTTAGGACAACAATTTTCATTCGCACAAACAGCTCCTGAATTGTCCACGAAAATGATTACTTTAAAATTTATGAGATTCTGTAAATAATTTTCAAAAAAAAAAATTTAATGCCAGGTAATTTAATAAAGGTTTGGGTGCAAAATTATATTTAAAAAAAAAAAAAAAGATGGGTGGATCGCTTCTGATGAAAATTAATTGCGCAACAAAATTCGACGCTTCCTGGCACTTTTCAAAAAAAGGGTTCTAACAAAAAACCGTAATTTTCACACTCGATAATTTATCTTTAAAAATTTTCAACGAAATTCATCACTCCTTAAATAATAATGACGTCTCCGAAACATTTTTCAAAGGGTTTCAAGATGGTGCGAAATCGGAGACTTCCTCGTGGTTGATTTAGCAAACTTCATTGAGGATTTTTAAGGTAGTTTTATAATGGATTTTGAAAAGAAGTGGAATGTCCAGCACTCGAGCCATACGGTGATTGATAATATTTGGATTTGGGAGGGTGTAAATAAGAGGGTAGCTAGTTTAAATCATCCCCGGTGGTCAAACCTCAGATTGGACAGTTGCATTGTTCTCGAAAATAACCATTATTTTTGGTTGATTTCTTCTTCATTCACCGTTTTTCGGGATTTTTGAAGGAAAAAAATATAATTGTGGTCAGATGGTATCGACATGCTGGCTGGTAATGTTATTTTGGTTTTTTTTTTTTTCATGTTTTTTGTTATCTGTTTACGTAATCTTGAATTTTTTTGATCAGATTCAGATTTTTTTGCTTGATAATTGAATGGTTGTTTCTTATTAGCCATCGTTAATTTTTTTTGTGAAAGCTATGGGATTAATGACGGGCTATATGTCTGTTATTTTTGAATACTGTTGTAGAGATATTAAAGGCTAAGATATTTCGGGGAATTGAGGATGCTAGCTAGGTAACGGAAGATAAAGCAAACATGGTGGACTCTAAGACAAAGATAATGGACGCTAAAGCAAAGACAATGGACGCTAAAGCAAAGACAATGGACGCTCAAGCAAAGACTGTGGACGCTGAAGGAAAGACAATGGACGCTGAAGCAAAGACAATGGACGCTCAAGCAAAGACAATGGACGCTCAAGCAAAGACAATGGACGCTAAAGCAAAGATAATGGACGCTAAAGCAAAGACAATGGACGCTCAAGCAAAGACTATCGACGCTAAAGCAAAGACAATGGACGCTAAAGCAAAGATAATGGACGCTAAAGCAAAGACAATGGACGCTAAAGCAAAGACAATGGACGCTAAAGCAAAGATAATGGACGCTAAAGCAAAGACAATAAACGCTCAAGCAAAGACAATGGACGCTCAAGCAAAGACAATGGACGCTCAAGCAAAGACAATGGACGCTTAAGCAAAGATAATGGAATCCAAAGTTTGTGAACGGTTTTTTTTTATTCAAAAACTTGAGAACGCAGGAGGGCGGATTAGTTTAATGTGCGCACCAAAATTTTCCTGGTAGCCAAGGGGTGGAGTCCGTGTCTGGCGCTTATAGCCCTGTAGTCTAGAGAGAGGAACCAACACCAAAAACCTTCAAAGTCTCGCTTCTTCCTTTCTTCCGGTGACAAAAAATAACAGGACGCTTTCAATATCCGCATTCAAAGAACTTCCTCCCAAGATGTCATTCTCCAATTCATCTTTCAAAAGAAAAAAAAAACAGGAAAAGTGAAAGGCTATAAAAGAATTTAATCAAATAAAATGCGCAATAATGAAATATTTTTACATTGAAACGGAATTGTCAATAACAGCTGTAACGGCACCACGTTTCGCAAAAATACGATAAAACTCCAAAAATTATACGTAGTTACTAAAAATTTTTTTAGGTCAAATAATTTGCACATCTGTTCGATTTTTACGTAGCCGGTCTTATTAACAATATGCACGAAACCTAAAATCATCTTCCGGTGTAACTTTTACAAAACACATTTTCAACAGGTCCGATTATCAGCAATTGCACGATCCTCCGATTACACCTTTCACTTTAATTAGGGGAAATAAATCAGACATCGAGCGGGGGGAAGCCATATTTCAAAAAATCGGTACGACTCATATTATTTGTCAGATGAAAGACATTTGGCTCGTTCCTGCTGGTGCTAAGAAAAAGCCCGAACACCTGCGATGACTCGTGTTGAATCCCCCCGAAAACCGATAGAACCGTTTTATAATTGTAGAAAAGCATTTATTCAAACAACATTCGTATATATAGATAAACCATTATTGCATTGAATTGTTGGTACATCAGATCGTTATCTATTTAAAAAATAAATAACCCAAAGCCGTTTATAATGTACACCAATCATATCAAAGTCTTCCAGACTAATCTATTGTACTATATTTTACCATTATTATGATATACTCACATATGTGTAAATTCACGTGGATGTTGGAGCTTGGAAATGTATCGGATAGTTAAGACATGTTGATTTAAGGGGCTCCCCCAATGCCGCGTTATGATTAATCGCGGTTGGCGGGCTGAAAGGCTCGTGCGAGAAGTTTAAGCTAAACTCAACTGAAATGATACGTTTATCAGAGACCAAAATCTCAGCCTTCACTTATGAACAACTACCCGAGTCTTTGGCCCAACTAATAGAGCTAACAAATGAGAAAAGAGTGCAAAGAATGATTAACAAATGGCTTGAAGCTGAAGGAGAAAATCAGGCAAAAATTAACTTTTGGAAATAACCCAGGTAAGGCTGACTTTCTTAAAGATGCATTTAAGATTAAGACATCTTTAAGTCTTCTTAAAGAACGCTATTACCCTACTTGAAGAGGTAATTAAGAGGCAAGATGTCTTAAAGAGGTCTTACGTAAGAGGTATTTAAGACATCTTTAAGACATCTTACCTCTTAAATACCTCTTCAAGTAGGGCAATAGCGGTCTTTAAGAAGACTTAAAGATGTCTTCCTCTTAAATGCATCTTTATTAAGATGTCTAAAATTAATAGCCTTACTTGGGAATGCAGCAATGAAGTACAAAAAATTCTTTACCAGTTGAGATGGATGGTCTTGATGGACATAAAATTTTTGTACACTCAGAAAAAAAAAGGTCGAGGAAATCGCCCCCCAAAAAACTTAACGTAAATAATAATGCATAAGAAATAATTGATAAAATAATAATAATAAATT
This sequence comes from Liposcelis brunnea, assembly GCA_023512825.1. Taxonomy (NCBI): domain Eukaryota; kingdom Metazoa; phylum Arthropoda; class Insecta; order Psocodea; family Liposcelididae; genus Liposcelis; species Liposcelis brunnea. Next base: position 10,908,321 of record CM042068.1, on the reverse strand, counting down.
TAACTTTAAGTGTTATAGTTTTGTCCAAAAATTCTTTAAAATTAAAAGGCATGGTTGAACACTGTTCCTGGATGCAGATTTTAATTTAAACGAAAAAAAAAATTTTTGAAGGCTGTTGACCTAAGCTAAACAGACAGACGGACAGATTTAATTTAATCCGGCAAATTTAATTTAAGCGCATGATAGCGAAGTAAAAATTTGTCTTAGAAAAATTTTTACTTCGCTATCATGCGCTTAAATTAAATTGCCTCTGACTTGCAAAGTTGGTGCCGTGCCAGTTTGAAGCAAGTTAAAATACCGGGGAAACATATACTGACCAGTTCAATTCCTGATCATAATAATGATAACGAGGTTAGGAATAACTGCAATTAAGTTTATTTAAGTAAGCTTGATTCGAAACCATCCCAACGAAAATTTTCTAACCACTTTTCGGTCTCTTATGTTACCAAAAATTTACAATGGGCGCCAAAGCCCGCCACTAACATCCATATAAAAATCGTTGAAACATTACCGGAAATTATAAAATAAGAAATCCGATACTGTTTCCTTCTTCAAGTAAAATAAACAAAAAAAAAATGACCTAAATGTTTGATCGTGTTTGAAAAAGGTAAAAAAAAAGGAAGATGCTGCTCATAGTAGAAGAAAGATTTTTCTTTCTTCCATTTCTTGTTAAATCAAAGCGTATTGTATCTGGGCCAACCTAACCAAGAGATTCCTCTTTAAAGAAACTGGGGGAATGGGGTGGATATACGTTTCGCTTAACGCACTTTTATTTTTCAAAACGAAATCTTCAGACATCTGGCCAATATATGATTTCGTTTCCCTATGGAATAAATTTAGGTCACATACTCGTACTAGAAGGTAAATAAATCCGGCAGCTTTTTTGTGTTTTTAAAATAAACTTCATGCTCTACTTTCTATGTATTGTGAAGTGAGGATCTTATCGGGAGGGATGTATATTTAAAAACGTAGCCTAAAGTAGGATCATTAAAAATAGATTTGAAAAAGGGTCAAGTTTATAATTTTTTCGGATGTGGTGTGATTTTTGGCTATGGGGTTTTTTTCATTATGAAATATTGCAGGGTTTAAGGGTTGGAGTATATTAGGGATTGTTGAGAAAGGGAAAGAAATGTTTTGAGTGAAAGTGAAATTTTTTTTAAAGGAATGTGGAACGAATACTGCAATTGACACACTTTCTCCAAATTTTCTTACAATTTTCTATATGGCGACCGATCATGGCGTTCAAAATCGGTCGGTCGGTCTCCGCCAATCAGTTTAGCTTTTCATTTGCAAACAGTTGACGTCACAGCGTCTAAACCAATCAAAAAGCAGAACGGATTACATACAGATGACGTATCTCGTCACGTGATCTCACTGAGGCTTTCCCGCTATCCACGAAAAGATCTGGCCGGTCTCTACCCTTTTATTCCTCCCCCTTTCCCCCTTTGCTAAATTTATGATTTATTAAAAAGTGAAACGAAAAACTTTTTTACTAGGTAATGAGTCCCTACTTAGAGTCTCGTTTCATTAGGGTCGATTTAAAAGAATATGAGTTAATTTTAGTTAACGCATTTCCATAAGGTTCCCCTATATTGTCCAGACTTCTTCTCTCTCTTTTTTTTATGATGACCTTGAGAAACAATAAATTATTGCTTTACACGTTTTGTTTGCGCAAGCCTTGGAGCAATGTATTACCGTCTGATTTACGATCTAAAAACCATTCATTAAACTATTAATATTTCACACGTGGTTCGATGTATCAAAATATAAAAAAAAATGAAAGAAAAAGGGCAGCTTTTTAGTTCAATCTATAACTCTTTTATTATATATCTGAGAGCGATTTTTTTTTTTTTGAAACGCGCGAGCTGACCTTAAAAAACAATTCCGATTAATCGGTTGATTATCAAAGGAAAATCATCGACAAATCATCATCTCATTTGCTACTTTGAGATGATGAAATCTGATATTTCAAGTTAGGGTCATAAATCACATTTAAGTAGGTGTTTTTTTTTTTTTCTTAAAAAAGTTAATTTTTTTGAGAGAGAATTCTAAATGGAATTTTTGAGAATTTTATGGGGGTGAAGATTTTTTTGTTGGAGAAAGTGGTCGAGGTAGCGATACAGCTAGAGGGCTCTACACCCCTGACTGGGACTTGTTATCAGGCAGCAGTTTGAAAGCTCAGCAGCTTTGGGGGAACATCCTGCTTGAGCTTCCATTATCTTTACTTGAGCGTCCATTATCTTTGCTTGAGCGTCCATTATCTTTGGTAATGCTGGAGCTTCCATTATCTTTGCTTGAGCGTCCATCATCTTTGAAAATATATTTTCGAAATTTTTTGGGTGTTGAATAAACATATCGTTTTGAAGCACACTGTTAGCTTTCCTTAAACTCACCGACAGTTAGGATTTCGTTTTTTTAATAAATAAATAAACCAGTATTTCATTTAATAATAACTTTTATTAACATTTAAAATATTCCGAGCACAAAACTCATTTCTTCTAACATTTTCTTTTTTTTAAAAAAAATGAAATTCGCTTAGTAAATTTTTCTTTTACTAAATTCGAAATGTCATTACAATAATATTTTAACTTAAGTGTAGCTTTCTGTCTTCAAATAAACAAATATACAAAAAAAGATTATTTAAAAAAAAAAACTTAACCAAATTAAGTATATTTTTCATGCAGAAACAATTTATAAATATACCACTGGGTTTTTGGAGTTTTTAAAAGTACATAAAGCGCCAGGTGGTTAAAACAAACAGGATATAATCAAAGAGCAACCAATTTGCAGTGGCGGACTGGCCATAACACCCCCAGCCCAATGACCCTTAAGAAAATTCAAAAAACAATTTTTTTTATTAGTTAGGGCTTGGGCTGTTGGCTACTACTTTCAATCCACGACTGTTAACTTTTGAAAAACTGATTTTTTTAAAATTACACTGGGTATATTTTTGGGCCTAAAATGGTGGGCATTGTCCGTCATGATATAAGGCACTTTTACATATTCAAAAAGAACAATATACATCGTTTAATTAAATATAATGCATAACAATGTTTAGGTTTTCAGGCACTTTTCTTTTTTAAATTTTATAATTCCCCGAAAAAATTTTCTACGGATGCACTACTTAACATTATTCTAAAAAACATAGAAAAAAAGACTTTATTTTTTCTTCTTTTTCTCCATCAGTCATAAGGCTGTAACAAAATGCCTTGAAACTATCATTTTTCCTTTAAAAGAAATCTACTTTTAAAAATTAAATCCGGAGAATTTTTTTCATTTCTTTTATTAAATATTCTAGGAACCGGACTTAATTTAAATAACGTTATATGTATAACATTCTATTTACAATTTTCAAAAAAAAAAAAGAATGACTAGATATATGATCATACGAATTCGTCAATTTTATCAAAAATCGTTGCTAAGGAATGGTTTCGTGTTCTTTGAGATCAATTTCTTGGTAAAAAAAAATCAGGAAATGTGATTAAGGAATGAATTTTGAATTTATTGAGATTGACTTAAATCGCCTAAAAAATATATTTCACAGCAGACTAAAAATTACTTTGCTGGAAAGTTTTGGCGATATAAGGCGGCTCAATCTTTAAGGAATTTAGTATTGGCAACGGTTTTTGATTTTTTTTTCTGAAGTTCTTTTTACTTCAACGAAACAGACTTTTTTCTTCTTAACTAAGCACCGGGAATCATCCGTACGAAAAAAATCATATACTTAATTAATATAATTTTATAAACGCGTAATGGTAACTCCATTATCCGGTGCGAAGTTTTATTGTTAGTAGTAGTAATAATATTTTTAAAAAAATAATGGTTAGTCGGCCTAAAATTATCTAAACAAGCCGTGGTAGTAATTAGGTCATTAGGAATTGGTTATTCCTAGTAGTAAAATGGTCGAAAAAAATTAGGTATAATTTTTGAACCCTTTTCTGGCGATTTTTTTAATATCGAAGATCGGCCTAACTTAAATTAGTTTTTAAAATTTATAGAATTTAAAATTAATTTTCAAGTGGTGAATTAAAATTTTTTGAGATAACAGATTATGGATCTCAACTGTTTTTTAAGGGTTTTAAAGTTTTGAAACTTTAAATTTAAAATTTAAAATTTTATAGTTTTAAAATTTTGTTAAGTTTTAGGTTTTCAATTTTATTTTAAATTTAAAGTTTCAAAGTTTTAAATTTAAAGTTTCAAAGTTTTAAATTTAAAGTTTCAGTTTTAAATTTGAAGTTTCAAACTGAAATTTTAGTAAAAATGTTTAAAGATAAAATTTAAAGTAATTTGAGTTTGAAGTTCTGGGTTTTCCGCAATTTTAATGTTAAAGTTTCAAATTTTTTAGATATTGAATTTCAAGTTTTAAAAAATGAATTTCAAAGATAATTTTTTTGTTCCACAATTTAAAAACCTTAAAAGTTTTCAATTTCTAAAGCTTTTTAGTAATAAGCTTTAATAATACTAGAGTTTCAAGGTTTTTTAGTTTTAAAATTTAAAAATTTTTTATTTTAAAGTTTTTAATTCAGCAAGAAATTCTTCTGGCATGTTTCAAAATATATTGTTAGATTTAAAACTCTAAAAGAAGCAAATTTTCAGAATTTTTTTTAATCTTGACAAAAGGTTTGAATTTGTTTGGTTTTTTTTATGAAAAGTTTCGAAAATTTTTAAAAGATTTCTCGACCTAGAAAATTAAATATGGAAATACTTTCGCCAGAAAACGGTTTAACAGCAATTTTTTTGAGATCAATTTTGAGATTTCGTCGTTTCTTATTTAAACAGCAACATTTACTTTCCAGTCCTTTATTTTCGTAATTGAAGTAAAAGAATCACTCATCGAATCCTCACTTCCTCAAAGCTTTAAGACTTCGCAGCAAAACCTGTAAAGATAAGAAAAAGAAAACTTATTAGCCAAATTTTTCAACAATATAAACCGCATAACGGTTTTCTCTAACATAAAAATATTATTTAAATAAATTAGTCAAACTAACCGAATAAAAAAAAAAAACCGTCTTATTTTTATATCAATCGGCTCTCTAAGAAGAAAAAAAAATTTTTTCCAGTTTTATTTGTACCTGTCATATGAAAGATACCTGTTTGTAACGTATAAACATATGAAGTGTTCTCTTCTTGCTTTCCGGACGTTACTTCCTTTTCAGATTTAAAATTTATTAATATTCTTTTGTTAAAATGCACCGGAGAGAAAATTTGTAAAGGAACAACGTCTTAGACGTTTCTTAGACTTTTTGTCAAAGTTCGGGCAGCCTTAAATAACTGAATTTCACGTATAAAAAGAAACCTGACTCACAATTTTTATAACAGGAGAGTGGTTGCATATAAAAAGATTCGACAGGATTTTTTTATTGACTAAGAGACCCAACGCTGGGTCTAATATTAAGGGTGGTGTTCTTATAATCCGAATCCGAACCCTCCGTAATATTAATTCCAAAGAGAGTCGTATAAAAAGAAATCTGAACCCGAAAAAACCTTTTTGGGGATTTTTTTATGTGTAAGAAGAATATGGCTAACGTTTTGATTAACATGAAAATCATGTTCGGATGCGTTTTTACGGATCCCGTGTTTGACATGGTACATTTGCCAAAATGTATTAGGTCTTTTTTCATGTTTGATTTAGATTTTTTTTTTATAAATCTTTTTTTTTTCTTCTTTCTTTACTTAGCTACCGGCTAATGGAAAGGTAAAAACATGGAAAATTAACGTATTTTTCTTTTTTTATTCTTTCAGATTGTGTTTGCGGTATTGAACTGCCAAGAAGAAAAGAATGGACTTTGCAGGCGGTTGGACATTAACCAGAGAACTGGAAGGGAATTCGGTGGCTTTTGAGGTGTGGCTTTACCTTCGCAACCAGTGGATGGATAGGGAAAAAAATACTGAAGTGCTAAATCGTATGTGCAAGGGAAAAAGCTCCAGTATTTTGGCCATGTAATGACAAAATATCGCCTCTCAGAAGAGAAGAATAAAAGGTAACGGAAGCTGGGGAGAAGGAAAACCTTGTGGCTTAAGAATCTAAAAATTTGTTGGACTTAGATTTCAGGGCCCTGTTTAAAACCTTTCTGAGACGGTGAAATGAAGAATAACATCAAAGTTTACAAAAAAATTTTAAACTATCTTGGCCCGTTTTTCAGGTCAAAAGCTTAAAAAAATGACGAAAAAAAATTCCGTCTGGTGGGAAAATTTTCGGCGAGTTTATTCCGTTTCCGAAAGGTTAAAGTGACTATATAGCTGTGATGATCGCCAATTTTCGAGTCTGAGATTGTGCGCAAAAAAAAAGAAACCGGGATTGGTAGTCAAAGTTAAGGCTTTCTACGGTATTTAATCAACTGAAAAATCTGCCAATTTTCTCATTTCAAAATATTTCCAAAAAGATTGGAGACTTAGGTTTTTGTTTAGGCGACGATATTTGACATGAGTCAATATTTTATTTGTTCAGTCTTTCGGGGAAAATATTTAGGAATTTTGATTCAGGCTAGATTTTATTGAAATTTTTATGCTTTGTGTAATGTAATATTTGTTGACTGTATCAATTGTATTTGGGAATGCTAAGCGGATTTGAATATTAACATCCTTTTTGCGTTAGCTATAAGTCGTAGCACCTGAATGTTTGTTGTGGGCTTATTTCTTTTCCCACCGATTTTATTTGTGAAGGGAAAACAATAAAGTTTGGCCCCCTGCTTAGGTCCGTTAAAGTCGTTCTAGTTCTTGGGAAAATTTTATCTAGACAAAATATCCTTAACCGTGGCTAGGCCTTATGATTTTGATATGTTTGGGCACCTGTTGAAGGGTTTAGTTACATGGTTATTAGGTGTTGCTGCTGTAGTTTTCATAAAACTCTTGTGGAAAATCGAAGCTGTGAAAGTTCGAGAAGCAGAAGCAGATTTCGAAAAAGCAACCGATGTCTAAAGAGATGATAGAATTTGCGCCTAATCAGAGCCTGGGCAGTACGGTAAGCGTCGCAGGGGGAGCCAACAGCTACTTGAAGATCTTTTTTTTGCTTAAAGTCTAAAATTTTATTAGAAGGATAATTTCTCCCTGTTACAGGGGCGCACCAAGGGCTTGCCCCGGCCCTGCGACTAATGACTAGCTCGACAAATGATAGAGACTCTCTGGTACCGGAGAGTGCATTAGCAATAGCCATAAAGTAGCAATTTTCCCAAATTTCAGTTCACCAATTTCCGATTAATCGGAAATCGGAGGTTTTCGGGCAGAACGATGACTTGGCACCGGATTGTCTTTTAAGATTTAGCCGATTTTAATTTAATTTTAAATTCCAAAAAAAGTAATCGAGCCAAATGTGACAAAAATTCAAGTTTTTCTGATTTAAGGAAGGCCAGCTACCCATTTTGATTTCCCTTCCATCCCCATTCTTTACTAATTTCCTCGTGCAGTGCCAGCAGCTACTGTAAATCGCTAAACTTTTTGACTGCAACATGGCTAAGCTCGCTGATTCTATAGAAACAGTGTCTATAACAGCTAGAGCGCCTTAAGACTTCTGGATTAACCGAAATTATCTCATTCAGACGTTTCTAGGCCCACCCAGATTTTTAAAGTTTTTGAGATTTTTTTTTAAATTAAAGAAGAAAAACTTCAAATTTATCCCAGCTCAGAGACAAAGCGCCATTTGGCTAATTCATTCCTAATCTTATTAACTACAAATATCTTTTACAATTTTTTGATAAAATCAGTAGTTTTAGAGTTGTTCAGAAAAAAACTAATTAAGCCCGTTATTTTATATCTAAAAACCCTTTTTTAAACCTATCGATCTTTATCTCAGAAATACTACTCATCAGTTCCATATAAATTTAAACCCTTCTACTTACAGCTAATTAATTTTATCTTTTTTCTTCATCCCAAAATTTTTTTCAGAAGCTGCTTCACGGCCAAAAACCAAAAATCCAAGTAAAAAAATAATAATCTCATTACTCACGCCTAAACATCAGAATAATGACCCTTCACGACAATGTTCTTTTCCACACTAATGGATTAAAATTAAAAATCCCTCGTTTAATCTCCTCGGACATTATAAAAATAAAATATTAAATATTTAAGTAAGAATTCAAACGAGTTAAAAAATAATTATCTAAATTAATGCTAGTAGGAGGCAACTTGATCTCGCGCTTCTAGCCATTTATTGAATCGTCTAAAAAAAAAATAAAAACTTTCCCTCTTTTTTAAAGAAAAAAATAAAAGGTTCAATATGGAAAATGATTCCTCCACAAAAAAAAAGGTAATCTATTGTGCCGCTTATGGAACATATGGTATTAAGCGTATAATTCCAATGGTTTTCTAGTTTTTAGGAAAGATGGGAGATGAAAAAAAAAAAAAAACAAGGTCGAATAACATTTGGCAGACAGTTGTTTTGGATTTAAATATCTCTTCAGAAAAAAGAACCACTTCTGGAGTGTTTAAAAGTTTTTAAAAAGTAGCTTTCATTCATTGCCATTAATATTTCGTCAGTTTACGGTTCCCCGAAAAATGTAAATTAGTTGGCATGTGTCAGGCGAGTCAATAATGTGATTGATTTTCGGGCACAGATGGCGGACGTTGATTTAATGATGAAAATCCTGATGACCAGTTGTTGCCTAATTATTATTTTCGCTAATTTTTCAAGGTTAGTTTTTTGGAACTTACCATTATGAGTTTTTCAGTCTCCTCGAATGACTATCAGTGACTTTCCTGCCACCACGATATCACGTCTAATAGTTCTTCGTCTTCGGGTGAGACAGGTTCGTAATTTTCGTAATTTTCCGGGCTTCCCTTTTGATACTCCATTTGCGTTGGATAATTCGACCTTGTTGTCGGGCTACCCGATCCGGAAATAACGGACGTGACGATTGCCGTTACTGGGCTGGAATTCCTCGGCGGCGTTAATTGATTAGCGATTATCGGTGACGCTGATCTTAATACTGGACTAGATAGCTGAGTCGGATACGGATCGGATATGTTCGTTGTTAATCTTGATAGTCTGGAGGTTAAATGCCCTGAGGAATTAGAAACGATCGAGCTTGGGTGAACGCTGGAATGATCGGAGGAATAAGAGGGAGTCGGTGATGGACAAGCGTCTGATATCGTCGGGGATAAACTCGTCGAGTTTCTATGTTGGATTCTTGGCTGGATAAAGGAATGGCCGGTGTAGTGTAGGGCTTGATTAGGAGGGACCGTATTGAGCGTTGTTAAATTTCCTTCAGGGCTGCGATTATACGCTCTGAATTCTGCGGCTTTCCCCGGGGAAACCGAATTGTCCTCGTATGTTTTAACCGGAATCGCTGCGAATTCACTAACGGGGTCGTCGAAATTCCTGTAGTTTTCATTCGGGCTACGTTCCGGGCTAACGTAGTACGATTTAATAGGACTACGAGCTTGATAAAATTCAGCGGTTAACGTATCGTGAATGTCTTGATTAAAATTATCAAGCTTTGGCCGATATATTTCGGATTTCACAAACACTTCAGGCTCGGATTTTGAATATATTCTACGTCCTTTATTATAATAATCCCCGTCGATCGGTTCGGATTTAGGGAAGATCCTCTCGGGCGAACTCTGGTATTGTTGCATCATTTCACCGGAAGCAACAGTTTGACTCGAACTATCCGGGCTGCTCGAATAATAATTTTCCTCCAAATCGAATCGGCTTTCGTAATCGTTTTGTTCCATCGTCACTTTCTTCTCCAGCGTGTTATTATGATCCTCCAGCATTTCCTGTAAACTCCGAATGTATTCCACTGCCATTTTCAAAGTTTCAACCTTGCTTAGTTTTTTGCTTGCGGACGAGCTTCTCGTGTTTGATTTTTCGGACGTTAGCGCTGCGGCTACGGATGGCGGGATATGAGAACGAAGGGTCGCGAATCCGTTATTTACTTGTTTGACGCGGTTACGTTCGCGAGCGTTGCGCCTCGCTACGGACGCCGGTTGCGTTCCCGGATACGTTTGCCCGGGGATGAAATTTATTTTTCTCTTGCATCTCAACGGTTCGTTATTAATTAATTCTTTGTTGTTGTTTAAGCGATTGTTAGGCTTGACGGTTGATATGACACTTCTTTGATTCCCGACGATGTGATTAACCAAAACCGAATTTCGGCCAAGTCCGTCGATCCCGTTTATATTCCGAGTTTTCATCATTTTTAAATTTTGTTTACCGTAAATTAATTCCGGTTCCGATTTTACAGTAACCATATTGTTCTCCGGTTTCATACTTATATCATGCGAGAGTAAAGTCATAATTTAAACTAGCACGAACATAATCCTTAAAAAAATATATATATTTATTCGTAGGCACTTTTGTCAAAACACTTTAAAAATAACCACCGAAAAAAATTATTCAAAAAAAAAATAATAATAAAAACGAAAAACTAAAAAAAATAAAAAAAAAAACAAAAAAATAATACAACTTCGTTGAATGCCGACTCTGTTCTGAGTTTGGGCGTCTGGAGGCGCGTGGCTTTACCTAAGTCGCGTGCCAGAGGGCGACGTTAGCGCTCCAGCTCCAGCTGCGGAGAGTCGTTCAACTACTCATCAAAATAACCAAAAAAAAAAGTTTTAGTAAATTAATGATGCATAGATCTTTTTTTCGAGGGGGAAAAAATTTTATAAATGATGATTCGTGCGCGCGCAGGAGATTTATGCACCCCGTCTTCTTATGAAAAATTTACACGCGCAACCCGAAGACCCATTTTCGGGTTTCGAAATCACGCTACGGCCTCCTCATCTTACGCTGATACGTTTCAGCTATATGAAAATACCTGAGTTTTTATATAGCTAAAGGCCTTTGAATCATAAAAACGATCTTTTTTCCTTCGACAACTTGAAAATTTCAAACACTATTATAAAATTTTAATTCGTATACCTGGGGTTTTTAAGGTAGTACATGCGACTAATAATAAGATATGTCTTTTTTAAACATCATGTACTACTGCTAAAAATGAAATAAAATTTTTTTTTTTTAATCAGGAAACAAAAGAAAATTTTTCAATATGAATAATAAATCTTGGCTTTTATTTTTGTGCGAAGGGAATCGGCCTGATGACCTTGATTAGGAGCTTGGGGATTTTATGAAAGTGATCGGGGTGAGGGTTAAATTTTTTTAAAACCGGAAAAAATGATCATGTGACCTAGTAAAAAACTGGAAATTCCGATTTTTTTTTTTTACGTTTTACCCGTTTTGAATTTTTTTTTTTTGAATATTTTATTTACAATGTTGTTGCATATGGACGGGGGGATGGGGATGGAGAATGCAGTCACCGTTCGCCAGTCGCCACCCTCCTCTTTACAAAAAGCCCCCTTGATTCTTGTTCTACCTGAACTTGTATAGTGGAATGTTAGAAGGGGATATGTGATGGATTTGAGGGGTAGTGATTAACCTGTTGGACATTCCTTAAATAATTTTTTCGGATTTTAAGGTGAAAGCGATAACTCTGAAACCGGTTGGTTGAAGGACTAAAAATATTAGGTGTTCTGGAAAATTTATGGTTTTCGAGGTTAGGTCGTTAGATGATTTTCAGCAAGAACCACTAAGTTTCTCATAATTTGCAAGCTAAAACCTCCGTTTTTCGTTCTTAGACAAAATTCAATCGGGAACAGCTGAGAAAGGATCGATATGCCATTCATTATGTGGCTGTCTTAGAGATAGCTGAAGAACTTGTTATAACGTGCATTAAAGCCTACCCCTGGCTGGAGCACACTCTGAAGGCCAACTCAATATTAGCTTCCTGGGCCAGAAAAGTTTAAATAGCAATAAAATTGAACGTCTTTGAAAATCAACTCCAATAAAATAGCAAAATGATTCGATCACTGTCTCACAAACTCCAAATTCCATTTCTGCAATATGGGAAACTCATAAAATTTAACTTTTAGAAAGTGAATATAACTCTCTCTACCTATAGTTCCTATAACTGATGAAGGCTTAATATGTGTAGTTTTCCACCTTGATCTTCTTCCTGATTTTCGTTTCCACGTTCGTCCGAATCGCGCATATTTAACAATACTTTCCTTATTCTCATGTTCATTCTCAACTTTATCTTCATCCTATTCCGAAATACTTCGTCTTCGTATTCAAGCACACCCTTCCTCTAGTATTCACTTCTCATCTACATTTTCCAATTTTTTTTCCTAATCTTCATCCTCGTCATCTTCTTTCTGATCCTCATCATCTCCTTCTTTCTGATCTTTTTCCTCGCCATCTTCTCTCTGATCTTCGTCCTCATCCTCATCCTTATCTTCCCTGTCTTCGTCCTTATTTTCTCTCCGAACTTCGTTCTCATCCTTATCTTCTTTGTCTTTGTCCTCATCTTCTTCCCGAACTTCGTCATCATCCCCGCCTTCTTAGCGAACTTCGCCCTCATCCTTATCTTCTTCCCGAACTTCGTCCTCATCCTCTTCCTGACCTTCGTCCTCATCCTCTTCCTGACCTTCGTCCTCATCCTCTTCCTGACCTTCGTCCTCATCCTCTTCCTGACCTTCGTCCTCATTTTCATCTTCTTCCCGAATTTCGTCCTCATCCTTATCTTCTCTGTCTTCGTCCTCATCCTATTCCCGATCTTCATCCTCATCCTCATCTTCCCGATCTTCGTCCTCGTCCTCATCTTCTTCCCGATCTTCGTCCTTCTTATCTTCTTCCCGATCTTCGTCCTCATCCTCATCTTCTTCCCGATCTTCGTCCTCATCCTCTTCCTAACCTTCGTCCTCATCCTCATCTTCTTCCCAAACTTCGTCCTCGTCCTCTTCATCATCATCTTTATCTTCTTTTTGATCTTCGTTTAGAGCCTGGTCCTCATCTTTTGTCCTTCCTGATCTTCCTGATCTTTGTCCACATCTTCATCTTCTTCCCTTTATTCATCCTCGTCCTCGTCCTCATCTGCGTCCTCATCCTCTTCGTCTTCCTAATCTTCATTTCCATCTTCGCCCTAGATCCGAAATCTTACTCTTTGCCCCTTTCAGTTCCTCACCCTCATCTTCATTAATCTTTACTTTCGCCATCAATCTTTTTTCGCACCTTCTTGTTCCTCCATCACTCCATATCTTCCCTCACAGTCTCACACATCCACCATCCACCTCAAATTCATCTTTTATTTTCACCAAAAAAAGATAAATCCCCGAGTGTCATTTTTTTTCAGGTCTCATTGATGATGCCATTCTCTTTAAAAAAAAGAATCTTTCTCATTCAAGCGCACGCCACGACCTTGTCAGGTTCATTACGTCTCCTCGATTGTCATTCTTGCCGTTACCTATTATACCTTCCGATCTTCTTTTATTTTTTTTTTGTAATAACAAAAAGTGATCATTTTCTTTACCGAAAAACATATACAATGCTCACCCGTCAATAAATCACCCGCACATTCTATTCACACCCAAAGGCAAAAAAATTGCCATCAAAAAAATCAATTCCCCAAAAATGTTTCCCCTTAAACACATATCCCCTTTTTCCCCTTGCATCTTATACACTTCTCTAAATTTCACCCTTAAAGTTTGTAATATTAATTTTCAAAAACGAATTCCCCCGTTAGAAAATTTATAAAATCCTTAAGTTAAACGTAAGGAATCAATGAACCATTCAAATTTATTATAAGTATGGCTCATGCCAAAAAAAAGGACAAAAAAAAATGCCCCTTGGAGCAAATCCGGTATTTTTAAATTTGGACTTGGGATTTTTTAATTTTCAAACCTTTTAAATCTCAACGTAAATTGATTTAGACAATGATCAGATTCGTTACTGAATGAACCCTGGACCTCATGTTGGCCTTCCCTGAACATTCATCTTGCTGTCGTTGATTTGTTTTTTTTTTTTTTCCTATTATTCGGAAGGAATTTTGAAAGTGTATCGAAACACCCCGGGGTCAGCATTTTTATAATTTGCAGTTTCGTTTACATATTTTTTTCTAAAAGATGAAAAAAAAAAATTCTTTTATGACAATAAAGAATTCTTCCCTCACTTTTGCTTTCACTTGCATACGATTAACCTTATGGCCGTAGTATTTTTTTTTTCCCCCCGAAGAAAAAATATCGATAGGATCCGAGTGTAATTAATCAAACAATGCACCTGTGCGTCGTGCGCCCAGATTTATTCGTAGTTTATAAATTTTTTTTATCGTGCTTGAAATTATGTTATCAATGTTGGAGGTTGCACTTGATTTCAGGCTGTGGTAAAGACTTATTTTTGGTCATTTTCAGGTAGAAATGATATTGCCAGACGAGGTCAGAGACTAACCGGAGCTACTTCAAAATTGAGGATTTTCGAGAGGGATAGGAGCTGTAAACTGGTGCAACGAGCAGTGAAAGAGGCTGGGAAGTGTCTATCTTGGTAAGGCAAAGAATTTTGAGGAACACCGAATTGAAGATTTTCTAATATGATTTTTTACTAGAAACAGACAAATTAGTGAACTTGGCTCTGTTTGAAGCCGTTAATGATGGCCGTGAGTTCGCCGCAGCTTTTAGTCTGCTGTGGGCGGAAATTAAGCTAAAGTTATGTCTATTAGGTTATCTTTTTTCTTTCTAGTTTTTAAAAGTAGAGGAGCGGGCTTTTATGGCAGAAGAAGTCAACAGCTAAATTGTAGACTTCATCGTGAGGCGTCTTCCTGAAGCTCTTGAGCTTTCTAGGCTTTACCCTGGAAAACCTCCAGGCTCTCCAGGCTATATCTTGAAGCTTTTGAACTCTAGAGGCTTCATCCTGAAGCTCCTAAGCTCTTGAAACTTCATCCTAAAGCTCGTTGAGCTCTTCAGATCTTATCCTGAAGCTTCTTCAAGCTCTTTTGGTCAGGCTGCATTCTGAAGCTTCTTCAAGCTTCTTAAGCCTTATTCTGAAGATTCTTGAAGCTTTTCAGGCTTTATCCTAGAGCTTCTTCAAGCTCTTCTGGTCTTATCCTGAAGCTTCTTCAAGCTCTTCTGGTCTTATCCTGAAGCTTCTTCAAGCTCTTTAGGCTGCATCCTGAAGCTTCTTCAAGCTCTTCAGGTCAGGCTGCATCCTGAAGCTTCTTCAAGTTCTTCAGGCTGCATCCTAAAGCTCTAGAGCTTGAAGCCCGACCACAAGAATCCCTGAAGCTCTAGAGCTTTAGGTTGGTCTTGATCTTTTGCTGTGGGGCCAAAGAAGTTGAAAACATGCTATGGAAGTTTTTAAAAATTCCTGAGTTTCAGATGTCTCATATTCTTATTGAGTCTCTGACTTTGTAATTTTAGTAATTTAGTGTAGAAATGTCTAATTTGCTTAACTGCCTGAAATAATTTTAATTATGAATTAATTATTGTAATATTTTTTTCAGATCAACCAGATTTCGTTGACGCCTTCATCGCAGCGCAGCGCAGCGCATTGAAACTCATTGTGCCTCGATAAACAAAAAAATCTAGATGACTTGTCTCCAGGATCTCCAACTGCTTTTATCTTCAAATGCTCTTCGTCCGCATGCTTTCGTCGTTCCAGCGATTTTTGACATTCATCCTTCGTGAACTTCACTTTTTCCAGATAGAGGGTTTGTGCTCGTAGCTTCTAGGATGCAAACAAAGAAAAATGTAATTCATTTACTCTTAACTAAATCTTATAGTAATGGTTTTGGCTGCTCTAGCAACAAACCATAACTACAGACTAATATTGGGGAAAATATCTTAATATTGGGAAAATGATCCAAACAAGCTTTCAAGTGTGATAAGTTACAAGAAAGAAATAAGGTCAAGTTGGTTTTAAAAAATTACGCATTTCCCAAATAAGAGTGAGGGGAGTTTTTATACTTTCTTACTTATACGGCGTTACATACGGCTTGAAGCCTTATTGCCGCATCACAGAGTTTCCGCCTGTAAGATTTATCCTAAGCCACCGCTCTCCAATCTGGCTCTCCACTCGACCTGCACCTTAACCGGGGCCTTCCTAATAATTTCTGCTAAATGTTCTGCGGTAAAATCTCAAAAATTTATTTTTTCTTAATTTTAGTCTAAATCCGCCCTTTTTTGTCTCACTACAGGCCTTCAGGGTGTAGTTACCATGACTTCCCACGTCTTTTTTGACGCCTCTTAAAATATCTCCAACATCACTATTAGCGACTATTGTTATTTTCGTAACCTTTTAAAATTTTTTTTTTACATTTTTTAAAAAATTCTAATACGTCCCGCAAGTTCCTGTTATCGCGCACGATCGGAAGTAGGGGGCATTCATTCGATCGTAACGGCGCAGTTGGCAGTGTTATTTATTTTAAAAGGTTGACCAACCAACCTTGCTAAAAAAAAAAATAAAACCCAGCAACCTTACCGTTTCTTATT
Organism: Liposcelis brunnea; assembly: GCA_023512825.1. NCBI lineage: Eukaryota > Metazoa > Arthropoda > Insecta > Psocodea > Liposcelididae > Liposcelis > Liposcelis brunnea. The sequence continues at coordinate 10,892,070 of CM042068.1, read as the reverse complement.
GTTAAGGGTGATTTTTTTTTTCAAATTAAAATTCGGTATATTGGAATGAGTAAATGTTTGCTTCCTCGTTGGCATCACACATGGAAGCAGCGTGCATTCATCAAAGGACCTTTATGGCCTTTTAAGGCAACACTCGAACGAGTTTGATTTCCAAAAGCCAAATCATCAGGGTTGCAGTTGCGTATAATTGATCGCCGGCGTGCGTGGTTCTTAGTGATTTCCCTTCTTTTATCTATTGTTTAATATCTATCAGGTGGCAATATTTAAATTAAATGAAATGATGAGAGACCATAAAGTGCAAGTGTGTTAAATAAGGGTTGAGTTTGCTTGTAGAAAATGTTTTTTTAGGTTAGCCAAGTTCGCTGAGGCCGTTAGACCCATTAGGGCAGCTTAGGCTTTTAGCCATTCGAATTTCACCGAATTTGAAATGCGAATTTTAACCAAAAATCAAAATAATATTTACTGAATACGTCACTGATATTATGACGATTCCATCATCGGTTTTATCCCCCAATAATGAAAATATCTAAATACACATCGAAGATAATTTCTCAATGAAAGGGTTATTTTTCTCATCTTCGACAGCTGCATCGTTATTTTTTCCGTAATTTTGGCAAACATGCGTCTCGTATGGAGTTTTGTTATATTATTATACCTTTCTTTTTCTTCCCTTTCCCCTTTTATGCCTTGATTTTCATCTTTTTTTTTTCTCACAATGGCACGGGTGCGTGCATGACGATTATGATGAGAAGATTGCATCTGTTTTCTATACTTCCTTATTTGTATACTTGTTTTTCTATCGCAAAAATCTTAACAATAATAACCCTTTCCTTATATATGTTTATGTAAAATGATTCCAGTTCCCGATTGTTGATTATTTTGTCACTTTTGAGTATTGATGAGAAAAACTGGGGCAGTAAGATTAAGAATTGGGTCTCATGTGAAAATTTTTAAACGCTAAGTCACCGTGGCCAAAAAAAAAAGAGTTTTATTTTTATCTGTGTTGAATTTCCTTATTTTTTTTCTCTCGCAGATTAGGGGTTTCCATTCATGTGAGATTTTCATTCATATTTATGAATGCGTTGCTTTGTTAGAAAATTTTTTTCCCGACACTTTTTTAAAAGCACTATCTTGATTGCCCCGTGTATCCTTCCTTGAAGAGTAATGCAAGGAGTTTGAGTAAATACTTTTCACGTTTTCGGCTTCTTCAGTATTTGGATCTTGACAGAAATTTGTGCTTAAAGTCAGTAACGTGAATTTTTTTTTTAAATTTGGACAGTTTAGAAAATTGCAGAAACTTGAGATCCAAAAATTAATTAACCTTATGGGCAAATATGATAATGAGAGCATTAATTAGAGACCCTAAATTGAAAGAGACTGGCAAACTATCCGCCATTTTGAAAATTAAACGCCATATTAAGTATCATGGCGACATCCACTTGAAAAATATTTGGCAGCTATGATGGGAAACTTTCCCATCTGAATTCATCAAAATGGAGACTTTTACATAGCGTTAGCAGAAGCTTTGTTGAAGCAGCAGAAAACAAAATTCAGGCACCGCTTTCTATTAAAAAAAATTCTTGGACAAAGCCTCCGCGATCGCTGTGAATTTTCATATATCTGGATGGGTAAGTTTACCATCATGGCTGCTAAATATTTTTCTTGTGTTCTTGTGGCAGTCGCCATGATACTTAATATCGTGTTCAATTTTTGTTATGGCTGACAGTTGGCCAGTTTCTGGCAACTCCCAGGCTCGAGAACAAGGCAGCTTCTAGAATTGCAAACGAAGCAGACGACTCATTGAATTGTCTACTTCCTATTAGACTCCTAAATATGCCTTAGAAGCTTATGCTTATGAAAAAATATTAAAAAGCTTACTACCCGCTAAACTGCTATCATCCTTTTTAGTATTTTATTAATTTGAGACAATAAAATTCCCAGCCTTGAGCAAAATTTCTCATAAAAACAGGAAAAACAGTTAAAGAGCTAAAAACTTACTTTAGCGCCTGCGCCAAACCAATAATCAATTTCCAATGAACCCAAAACCACAACCATAAAAATGATAAATTTATTAGGTGCAAAATATGATTTTAAAACTTGACGTTTAAAACCTTAAAACACGCGTCTCGAGATTTTTTTAAAAGAAGGCAACTCCCATTTTAAGTATTTGCGTTATTATCATTTAAATAATCAGGTGGGCAGTAATTAACGTGGAAGATCGCATTTAAATCGGATAATTTAAAATGAAACAAGAGCAGATGGGGATCCATTCGATTTTATTATCATTTTTTTTTTCTTGTAAATTCGAATAAATTTGTGAACTTTATGATAACTCGGCTTTTAAAGAATTTCAATTCCTGCAGGGTGAAAATATTTTTTCGACGAAACCCTTGAAAACCCATTAACTCAACCGCCGAAAAAGTAAAACTTGAGGTATCATGCTTTTTTATTTGCTGTTTTTTGAGAGTTTTATTAGATGTTTACATCATAATTGGTGGTCGTAAAAACAGAGAAAAAAAAATAACAAAAATTGCTCCGAGTAAACATGGTCCCTTCTTTTTTTTTTATTACATTTGGAAATTTTTACAATGTTAAATTGAGGTAGGGAAAAAAAGCTCGCTAATAAAATATCTTATCTTATTACCGACTACTAGAATGGTTAGGAGCCATCGAATATAAGACTGATTAAACATGTTCATTACATTAAAACAAACACGAATTCTTTTCATATGGCCAAATTGATTAAAAATTACATTATAATTGCGATCTGAGGAATGATGAGGAACCTTTTGGCGAAAATTAATTTCAGGATGAAATGTTAAATCTTAATCTAGTGTAGGCAGGTTCATTAGGGTGGTCCTAATCATGACTAATTATCACTTTTGGTTTTTTTTTCGGGATATGTTTGAAATAACAGGCGAAGTATCTCCTTTGGGGATAGCAAATAACACATCTTTCCCTTCGAAATAATATTGAAGGTTGTTGTACAGGAAGTTTAGCAGACGATTTTTTAGGCGCCACATTGCACTTGTGCCCGTATTACGAATTAACGGTGAAAATTAGAAGTCGGTAGTTTTTAAACAATTTTGGGGGCATAAAAAAGCGTTTTGTGGATTTCACCAACATTGGGCTAAGCAAAAACGTGGAAGACAATGTATCGATAATATTCTGAGCCTTAAATAATTCAAATAACTGAATTTTAATTTTTTTTTGTAAGTTTAGATTATGTCAAATCAATAATTATTTTAGAAATTAATTTAATTGTTTTGTGCTTACAGTCAAAATTTTTTCTGCTGTCAGAAATTGCAGAATTTTTAAATATTCATTTTTAGAGATTTCGTCTCCTCTTTCAGGAATTTTTTTAAAATCGTAGATTTTTGAGGAAACGCTCTGAAAATTATTTCTAACAGAAAAATTCTGAAAATGATTGGTTACCATTTACCAAGAAAAATTTTAAATGAAATTGCTTTAACAAGAAATATTCTGAAAAATTTGTTCAACAAGAAAAATGCTGGAAAATTTGCTGGCAAGAAAAATTTTTTGTGCAAAAAATTTTCAAGTTTTAAGATTTTTAAAGTTTTTTGAAGGTCCTTATTTTCCCCTCAAAGTCTCTTAAGTCTGTAAAATGTTTAACAATACGAGTTCAATCCTGAAATTGACTGAGCTTTCTCCTTTTGAGCAAATAATAACATCACATGCTAGACTTTCAAAATATAACTCTTAAGCTCCAATCGTTGTTAAAATAAGCGCCCCCTAATAAAAACGGACCATCCATGCTTAGTTAAAAAAATGTCTAAAGATATCCGAAACCTGAACTGGACCATTAATACCCTAAATCCTATTTTTAAAACGCTTATAATGAAGTTACTTTAAATGTTTTCGTAAGGGAATGCTAATTGCACTTGAAAGCTTGAAGGATAAAAATGAGAAATAATGATTATCAAAAAAAATTATGATATTCTCCTCTCTTTCTCTCCTGTTATATTAAATTCGATTGATCACTTGATGCAGGTGGTTACTATGACATATTACAACACGAGCGCTCAAAGCAGATGTCACCAAGAAAAATCCTTTTTACCAAATTTTTAACATGAGTATGTTGATTTAATATCCAGGGCCGAAAATTCAAATTATGCGGTGTTAAGCAATTTACTTGATATATTGTTAATAGCACGTTAACGTGGCAAATTATCAGATTGGGGAAACATTTTTTTTTGTGAATTCGTCCGACCTGAACATTTTAATGGATGTAGTGACTTTTTAGTAAGTTCTAGAAGGGAAGGTAACGGGGGCAGGGAGAAATGAAAACAACTTTTTAGGAACATTCGCAGCTGTTTACGTATGTGGCAAGTGCTTCCGGTTCACTATGCTTGTCTACTAATCGTTCTACTCTAATGAGTTTGATTCTTGTATGTTAATTTTGTAAGTTTTAACCGATATTTAAAAAATGACATTGCAGATATTGGTGCAGGTTAGGGGTGGTTGAAAAAGGGTTTGCTTAATCAAGAACAAGTTTAATCAAGAATTGCTTTAGAGATTTTTTTCCTTTAAATTATGCTTTCGAAACATTAATTATTAAATATAATGTAAAAGCCAATTTTATTTCTTTTTCTTTGCAGAGCTTTGTCCTCAACAAGCCGAGAAATTCTAATCAGGAAGGTTCGAGACCAAAATGAAGCAAAGCTAAGGAAATTTAACGATTTAGAAAACGGAGAGTGATTTGTTTTATTAAATGGAACAGCAATAAAAGTTCATAAAATTAAGAAATGCCGAAAACGAGCACTTCGGAATAAGAAGGGACATCTAGCTGTAAAAAGCTACACGAGATCAATTCATTAGCTATCGAGGCGCAACGATCCACTCATCGCGACATTGGTTATGTTCTTAGTTCCGTGCTCACTCGATAGATGGCGCGATTTGGTCTTTGGTAATTTGACAATTCAAAAGTTGGCACCACTTTATTTTCAATTCCTCGTGTGTTTTCATCAATAGAAGAATTTATTTGGGATAATTATTATTACAAGCTTCTGCAGAAGATTTCTTAGGAAAACGGCAAATAATCAAGGTAAATTAATTATTTGTATGTAATAAAACTGTTGGTTGAGAAGAAATGTTGAAATGTCGTCATGATTATATATCAACTACTCTTAATCGAATTGCCATTTGAATGTGCACAGAATTTTAGTCTTTAAAATATTAGAAATGAAATCAACTTACTTAAGATTTAGTGAACACTTTATTGCCAAAGTTCAAAGCAAAATTAGGACACTCAAAGAGGGTTAAAGTGAGAGGTTGAGTTGAAGATAGCAAATCTCTTCATTGTTTAAGTAAATTAAAACTGGTGGGAAAAAACACTGTTATCCTGTTATAAAATAAATGTTAGTACAAGAGCTTATGTAGAATATTTTCAAGAATAATAAGAAAGATTAGGTCTTGAATCAGCACTGAAATTTGTTCATATTTTAAAAATGGCATTAATTTTTAAAAAAAATTAGAGGAAGAGTTCATTTTCAATTGTTCAAGACAAAAGATTAAATGCAGATGGTTGTATGAGACGAGGTATGCAAGATAACTGCAAATTTTTTATTCAGGAAGGTGTAACTATTTTATCATTTTGCATTGTTCCTATTAATCTGATCGTATGGTTTGTTTAATTTGATATGTTTCACCTTCATGAAAATTCTGATGGGCTGATTGAACTATGATTTTTAATCAATTGGAGCAAGGGTGAGGAACATAAATTTCATTTCTAACCCTGCGTAATTTACTTGTACTTACGAATACTTTAATATCAGGTGCAATTCTCCAAATTAAATGCAAGTCCTACTATTTTTAGCTTGTTGTAATGGGAAACTTTTGGCTAAACTATTTAGCAGGACCAATTATTTTGATGAAATGCTCAAAATAAAAATTTAGTTGGTTTTTTTAATTAGAGAATATGAGAAATTTTTTTAAGGTTATATTTCGAGTGATAGATTCATCATTAATTGTACGAAGTTAAAATGACCTTGAAGAATATAGTCAATAAAAAAATTTCTTCATTTTTGGGCATTTAGAATGCCTATTGGAAATCAATGCCTAATTTTTTTTTTTTTGATGGATGGCTGATTGCTTTAATCAAGAAAAATTTTTAAGGTTAATCCCTTTTTTCTTGAAAAAAACAAAACTTCCAATGTGACAAAAAGTCGCAATGTCAATTCAAGGGCAGACAAAGTGGGGGGTTGTAAAAATGGTTGCACCTTTGTTTAACTTTTACCTGAATCCAGATCTTCCTGCTTATTAGTGTTTCAAGAGAACCATTTTGATTTAGCAGTCACCCAGAAGTGTTCACAGGAGACGGATGAAGTTCATAAAGAAAAGGAAATAAGACTAAACTTTTTTTCATTTAAATTACAAGGTCAATATTTTTTGAAGTGTAGATTATTCACAAGTTTTTTTTTATGTTTTTAATATGAAACAGAAGAAAATAAATCATTTGTTATGCATTTCAGGTGCATTTAACTTCTGGATCTTTTGGAAGGTCAATTCAATTACCGAGAGAGAAAAAATGGGCATTACACTGGACATTGACGTTAAACTTCCTGATCTTGAAGAAAAATCATCATGGTAAGTCCATTTTTTATTTCTATAATAAATATATTTTGTGAAATGGAAGCGATTTAATCAGCCAGAGCTCAGGGATATCATCTATTGAGTTATAAGCTAAGGTTTCCCTGCAAGGTAATTTACTTATGAAATGCAGTCGAAATTGAAGCAAGTTTTAGTCAAATTTACATTGCAGTTGCTACTTTAAAAAATTTCTGACTTTCGAAAATAGGTTTTGGCAAAAAAATTAGGATTAACATGATCTCTTGGTCACAATTTCCCAATTTTCTAATTTTTTTTAAATCTGAGTAGATTTTGGCAGAATTTAGGACTGAATTTATCACATACGCTGTGAAATTTGCTGGTTGATAAGTCTCGAACAAATCAACATTTCATTTTAGAAGTTAAATGTGTAAAAATTTTTAGCTTTCAATGTAATTGTAATTCGGTAGCTCAGAGGTAAACAGTAACTATGACGTCACAGCCCTCGATTAAAAAGACGATCGACTCCATAAAAATAATAAACATTGAATCGCCTTCTTAGAATTCAGATCTGACGTCATACGTACTGTTTACCTCTGAGCTACCGAATTGTTTTTTGGAATAGACTTGATTCAATATTCTGAGCTAAATTACCAATGGAAAATCTATGTGATAATTAACTATGGCTTACGATGATTGATTTGGATGGAGTATCTTACATCAAAATAATTTTTATAATGAGAAAGCTAGAAATCGCTTAATTTCACCATGGTAGCAAATTTTTGTTTCTCGATGATTATCCCTAAATTTACAATGTCAGGCAGGCTCACATCGATATAATTTTAAGCATTCCAAACATTTTTTGAAGCTGTAGAATTTGTGAAATCAGTTTTAATACCATTAAGCCGTTTTAAATGGAATTTTTCATTTGATTTCTTAATTAATGCAAATATGACTGGAAAAAAATTAGCTGAGAATGTAATTTGATTAAAATCCCATTTGGCTACCTCCTTTTTATTTGGGAAATAAGCTCCATTTATTAATCTCAAATTTGCATGTAATAAAAATTTGGAAATATCATTTCAAGGTCATATCTTAAAACCTAAAAATGTTTAAATTGTTCGCAATAGGGGTGCGAGAGAGAGGGAGAGTTCTATTTTATGGCCCCCCAATGTTTAACTTTTGAATGAGCTGAATACGACCTTCGTAGTTAACAAACCGCCAACGGTTTCTTGTTCATGTTCAGTCACGTCGTTTAGTTGGTTGGAGATGGAAGTGATAGTGAAGTTTTTAAAAAACATGGTAAACACGAAACATTAGCTTACGCTGGAAATCCTTTCGGGAAAAATTAGGCCATGTTGAGTTTTTTAGAATTAAATTCGGGTTTTTTATGTTTTTGAAAGTAATTAAGGACTTAAATATTTAAATTGGCAGATTTTTAATTATTTTTTAATCTTGCTTGGTTTTGTTAAGGAAATATTTTTTAAATATTCAAATGCGTTTAAGATTTTCTCATCCCGTTATGGCTTAGATGACGTCATCATTTACCCGCCAATTCGATCAAGGACGGTTGGGGTCGTCCATTAGGATTTTAAATCTGGTACCGTACGGACGACTATTCAACGTTAAGGGAAAATAATTTTTTTGAAAGTTTTTAGTTAATTATAATTATAAATTGTGAGTGTGGGTGTCGGACGTTTATTAAATGGGTAAGAAATAATTTAAATTTGAAATTCTAATTTCGAGAAAAAACTCGGACAAGTCGAATAGGATTAAAAAAAAATAATTTAGGCCTTTTGATTTTTTTTCCATCATGCAACCCAATTTAAAGATTCAGGATGTTTTGTTAGCTCATTTTTATCTTATGGATGTTTCGTTAGCTAGATTTTTTATCTTATTAATTATTCGTCAATCTCGATGATTTAGGTAGTTTTATATATTTCCATGTTGTGCATTAATATTCGTACATAGGGCAACAGCAGCCATTACTTTTTTCTTTTTCAAAACATAAATCGTTTTGCTGTTGAGCTCTTATTGCTTCTTCGTTAAGGTGTTTACGACTCATCACCTTATCCCTTCCTTTCACTGCCATGTTATTTTTTGCAACAAAAAAAAGGCTTGGTCAAGCGTTCGTTCGGTTTCCTCCCTCTTTCAGTTATAGCTCGTCTCCTTTGTTATCAAAGTGAAAAAAATTTTTATTAACAAGTAATTAGTGTGAATATCAAATATACGATAATTAGGTGAGAAACAATTTAAAAGTTTTAAATTATCTTCAATCAGAGGGATTTATTTCAAACGGGATTTTTTTGAGAGGCGGCCATGATTGAAAAATTTTGTCTTATTAAAAAACGAAAACTCGGGCAATGGGATTTTTTATTTTTTTAATTAATTAAAAAAATAATTCGTTTTTTTTTAAAACTTAATTCGCAATCGTGCTTGGTTTTGTTTGAGATTTTTTTTTTTCTTCGAAAAAAAGAATAATTTTGATTTCAGTGGTTGATGACGTCATTTGTTCCTCGCCATTTTTTTCTAAACGACATCGCGCACCTTTAACTTCTGTTCAGTCTAGTTTAAATTCTGATCCTGTTCGTACATTTATTTGTCGTTTTAAGGGAAGAAAAAAAATTATTTGAATTTTTTTAAAATTAATTGCAAGTTGTTATTAGTGTTTGTGCTGGATATTATAATAATCAGGTAAAAATTTTGGAATCGAATTATTTTTGGAAACAATTTTTGGTCAGATTCAGTATTTTGGGTTGAATTTTTTTCCAGATTGTTGAACGTATCTGAATCGTTTTTTTCTGTTTGCTGATTTGTTCCGTTTTTTTTTACACCAACAATAAATAGGCTTAGACCTTGAAAAAATTTATTCGTTATTAGTGCTTTTCTTTGAAGAATTTTTTTATTCTTTCATTAGGAAATTGACGTTACGATTTTACCCTCGAAAGTCATAGTCAAGGACAGGCAGGTACTTGTTTGCTCGATCCCCTTCAGTCCGGTCGAATTTAGTGTCGTTTTTGAACGTTTTCGTTTAGTACTGGGAATAATTAAAATGTGTTTCATATTGCTTATTAAAATCAGGTGAAGTGTAATTTATTAATTATTGGCATAATTTAGTGCAAATGGTTGAGAAAAAAAAAATTTGGCTTGATTGAAAAATTTTGGGATTTGTTGAAAATATAATTTTTTTTTCTCAAGGTCTTCGTTGGTTTATTTTCAGTAAGAGTGATCCAGATCCAGGGGGCTAGCTTTTCGTTAAATCATTAAGGCTGGGAAATAATTTTCATAAATTGAGGGATTGTGATTTAAATTCATTATTTGCTTTTCTGGTAGCCAAATTTTTTTATAATCCTAATGTTTCGTTCATTTATGAAACATACAGAAGTACTCAGATTTTTTTACTTTTTTTTTTTGGCTTCTCGATGGCATTTGCTTTTTTATTTACATATTCTTGATGATAATAATTAATGTTATTTTTTTTTTTTTACTTCCAGGTATTGTAAATAAATGTTCCTGAACCAAATGAAAGTGTGTAAGCTTACACAGCAGGGAAGTTCCTGCTTCCTGCAAATTCGATTTAGCAGTTCAAGGATCAGTTGCAGCAATTTTATGGAGCTGCAGAAGTCAGTCACAATATTGGCATGGCTGAAGGATAGAACAATGTGAAGTTTTTTTTCTGATTACCAGGTAAGTCAAAACATTTTGAAAACTTTCGATATTGAAAATATTAATTATTGTCATGGCATTTTGAATGTTACCATTTAAAAAAAAATTTCTGACTCGCATGATTAGAAAACAGTTTATTTAATCAAAAAAAAACCAATTTGAGAAAGATTTTGAAAATTTTTATTTTATTTATGTAGAGGCACACTGTTTCCTCTTTTTAATTGTTTTGTTTTTTTTTATTTCAGATCAGGAATATTTCTTTGTGATCACTGGAACAATTTAGCAGCAAGACGAGCTGCTACCTTTAACAGACCAGATCTTAGTGAAGGGGAGCAACTGTATGCACTTGTCGTTTTCTACAGAATGCTCCAAACATGGAAATCACTCGTTACAAAAAGAGTCACTCGTTCAAGTCATTCAAGTTCAAAAAAAATGACAAAGATTATGGATAACTAATAACATAAGGTAAGATTGGTTTTTTACTCTAAATGCTTTTTACCAGAGTTTGAATATTTAAATTTTTGGCTGTAATTTTTTTTTGTAGGAACCTTTTCAATCCTAAAAACGTTTATCATTTTTAAGAGATTTGCTCATTTAGTTAATTTGTGGTGTGTCATTTTTAATTGATATGAAAGCGGTTTTTGCCTTTTTCATCCAAATTCTAACCTTAAAATATTTTCTGTTGTCACTACGCAAACTTAAAGCTCAGCTTATGTTCTGAAAACAATTGAGGTTATATCTTATGGAGATTAATTTTATTTTTTATTTTTTCCAGGTCACATTTCAAAAAATGGCCAAGTTGGATCATCACAGTGGATGTTTCAAAAAGAGGAACGCATCGCTGGATTTAGTAAATCGTAAGTTTTTTTTATTTACATTTTGATTATAATTTTACTTTCTGCCGTCCATTTCTTCACGAAAATTGCTTTACATTTTATTTTCCTTTTCAAAAAGATTTGTCATGAATAAAAATTCTAGGCATTTTGCCTGTATTTCAAAGCCGGAGAACAAACTAGGTCCTTTTTTTTTTTTTAGAGAATTTTTTTTTAACTAAAGCATTTAAGGCCACTATTTTTACAAGAAGTCTTTAACCAAGTCCTTATTTTTATAGGCTGTGAAAATTTGTGTCTTAATGTTTTTCAGAATATCTTTTTCATTTTTTTTGAAACTGTTTAGCGGTTATGGGTGTTTTAAGAGTTCCTTTAGAATATTTTCCGTTAAAAAAAATTGATGTAACAAAAAAATTTATTATAAAATTAGCTCGACAAAGGAAAATGGTTGTAAGATTAGCTCAAGATGAAGCCAAAAAAAATTTGTTCGACAGAAAAGAAATTTAGAAAGTTGTTCGACATGAAGACACTGAAAATATTTTGTCAAAATTAGACGAGTGATTAGGGAGAGAATAGAACTTTTCTATTCGAGAAAAGAATTTGGCATTTTTAAGACAGTAAAATTAGATCATTTATTTTTCTTTTTATTAATATGGAGGTACTAATCATGTTGAAAGTTCCAAGCGAGTTACATTTAGTTGTTTCATCTTACTCGCTTTAGCCTAATTTCTAAATTGACTGCTTTTACCTTTCTTTTTTTTTTTGCTGCTTTAGCACTGACTAAAGAATAGACATATAATAATTCTTATAATTTTCAAGTCAATTAATTTATTCATATTTTAAAAACTGACATTACTTTTTCTCTTTGTTTCAGGAAGACAATTTCAAGGAAGAAGACGGAAGAGGACGTCACGGGCTCCGGCTACCTTTCCGCTACTGGGACCCCTCAGGTCCCAGGTCGCGTGGGTGGAAACCAAAGGAAGGTAGCTGGAGAAGCCGTAAGAAGAGGAACGCATCGCTGGAGTTAGTAAATCGGAAGAGTATCAAATGGAATTATTACGAAACGGTAAGCCTGTTTTTTGTTTTTTATTTCTTCGAACAATGTCAATCGCTTTTCTTTTTTGCCAAATTCATATCGCTGGTTTTTTTAAATTTATTTAGTATTCTAGTTACAAATTTATAATTTTCCAATTTTAAAATAAATTTTTTGCTGTGTTTCTCAAATCAAAATGGTTTTAGAATTTATTTTGTTGGCTAAAATTTTTTTGGATAGCCTATAGAGGTTTTGAGTAATGATTTGGCGATTGAAAAAAGCGAATTGAAATTTTTTTATTTTTATTTGGGGATTGAAGGTACTAATCGTTTAATCGATCACATCTTTCTATTCACATTAATTATGATCTCTTTCTAAATTTTACTAGTTTGGTCTTTAAATATTTACTGAGCTAACTTAAACTCTTTTTCTTTTAAAACTTGTTTTTAGTTTAAAAGCAAAATTATCAACGATTTAAAGCTACCAGAAATATTTTTCATCCTATTTTTTCTCCTTAATTAATCAAGCCAACAATGCTTAGCAATTATTGTTAGAATTACCAGAGAATTTGTTCGACTAAACAAAATTAACAATGAATTAGTACGACTAGAGAAATTTATCAGGAGTTTTTTCGATTAGAAAATTTCATAAGACTTGTTGATAAGAAATAATTGTCTAAAACTTCTTTGTACATTTACATGAAGACATTCTGGAAGAATTTCTTCGAGGAAAAAAATCTGAAAAAGATTGTTGAGACTTAATAAATCTATAGAAATGTGATTTATCCAAAAAACGTTTTTAGTTGTAACTAGCCCCTAAAAAGTCCTGATTTTCAGTTTTTGAGGAAACCTGGTTGGATTTTTTTTTAAATCTTGGAAAGAGGAATGATTAGTACCTTCAGTGCATGACTTGGAAATATTTTCCTTTCGTAATTTTAAGATTTACATTTACTAGGGAAAAACGATCAGAACATTAGTTCGACTAATTAAAGTTAATCAGAGAAATTGTTCGACTATAAAAAATTATCAGAGAGTCTTTAGACTCATTGCTCTGCGGTATTCAAGTTTAGGCTTCTTTTGTCTTTAAGTTTAATCATGTAATTTTTAATTGACGTCCTGCACCGAGAAATTATTTTTCTCGGTGTTCAGAAATTCCTCATGAGTTCGATTTCTGTTCTCATCCTTTCACTTTTCCTTTTAACCAAATTCTCAGATTTATATACCTTGATTTAAGACATTTGTTGGACAGTCCAGTCCAACAACAAACTCAAACCTTTTTCATTTCCTTTTTTTTTCAAAAGTACCTTAGCTGCTTCCCAAATCATATCATATGTGGGATTGCTGTCTGCTTGGAAAAATAGTTGAGTACACTAGTCCTCTGCAGGAAGTGTTAATGCTCAAAAATCGACAACGAACCCGAACGTCGAGCTACGAGTACGAGCAGGTCAGCCCCACCAACGAACCCGAACCTTATAATCCAGGGCGCTGGATGGCGTGTGTATATACCGGGTGGTATAACGTGTGGTGCTCACTATTCTTCTCTGACTATGACAAGTTGTAAATTTTCAAGCTTTGAAAATTCTCAGGTTGTTGTATTTAAGAGGAGATCGGTGGTACCTCGACACATAAAAACGTTTTGAGTGGTCGCGAATCACAAAAAAGCGGACCACCTTGGCTATATGCTCCTTACCGGTCCAGGCGGCTCGAAAACCTCCGGGGATACAGGTTTATCTCTCGAGCCTAAGGAGACCTAGCGGGCTCCTTTCCTATCCTTGCAGCTATTTGAGAAACAAAATCGAACTCGCACCCTAGAGGACCTTAACCTCTTCGGTGTCTCCCCCCGATGTTGATCGATGTGGTTTTCAAAATTTTTAAACAGGCTACCTTTGGTTTTCCTATGTCCCCTTAAGTGTTTCGATTTTTCCGCAAGGTACCGGACGGACGAAAAGGAAAGGCGGCTGTGAAGGAGGTTCGGACGGCGCTTAGTTGAGTAATTAGACGAAGTCCTGGCCCCGGTTCTGGTCTCCCTTTGTCGAGGCCAGCGCTTAGTTGACGGGTCATAAGAGGCTTCGTTCGCCACTCCGGTTCCGTTCGAAGAGGCTTTGCAGGTCCGGTACTGGAAGTCCTGAAGGCAGACTTGCACTTCCGTTGGTTGAACGGATTTTAGAATGTTAGGCCCCTTTCCCTAATGTATTTCGGAATCTGTATCAGATTCATGTTTAAATTATACGCGGTCGGATTTAGCCCACGTCGAACCCGGGACCAGGCAATGGCTCTGCTCTGTGGAGATCACCCTGCCTCGGGCAAGAATGGCAATGGCGGTCCGGCTAAATCGGCATGGGAAACGGTAAATGTCACACGCCTCATGTCGGTAGCGCGGCCAATAGGAAACCAGAGATTTGCTTTTTTTTCCGAACGGAATGCACGACCGTTCTGCAGAAAAGCAAAACAGCCTGTTTAAAAAGTTTGACGATCGCATTCGAACCATCGGGTAGCCCGAAATTTACTCTGGAATTTTTTTCTGGATTCTATCTTGAAAAGCTATTAATTTGATTTTTTTTTCTTTTTTTCATGAACCTGCTTCACCTTCTTCGACGTGAGAAACTTCAAATCCTGTAGCTGCAAGTTCTACAACAGAAGACAACAAGCAGATGATGGCGGTAAGTGTCTTTAATTTTTATTTTTTTATTGTTGGGAAGATCGAACTTTGATCCCTGTTCGTCCCCTGATGTATATTCATAAGCCCTTTCCCTTGAAAAAAATTAGTTATGCAAAAACTAATCACCAAAAAATTGTTCTACCAGAAAAAATTATGAAGGAATTAGTCGACTAGGGAAATTATTAGACAATGAGTTTGATTAGAGAAAATTATTAGGGACTTTGCTTGACTAAAAAAAATTATCAGAGAATTTGTTCGACTGACAAAAAATTATCAGAGAATTTGTTCGACTGACAAAAAATTATCAGAGAGTTTGTTCGACTGACAAAAAATTATCAGAGAATTTGTTCGACTGACAAAAAATTATTAGAGAATTTGTTCGACTGACAAAAAATTATCAGGGAATTTGTTCGACTGAAAAAAATTATCAAGGAATTAGTTTGACTTGAAAAAATTAAAAGAGAGAGAGTTTGACTAGAGAATGTTATTAGGGAGACTTTGCTTGAGTGAGTAGTCCTCCCTGGACTGCTATTCCCTTAGTTTTTTTTTGCTTTAGTACTGACCCAAGAACCGACATGAAACATCTCTTATAATTTTCCATATTCTTTTTAAGTTTTTGACAAAAGACAAATAAACGGACCGATTAATCGAATAGAATTTTCTGTAAATCACTTTGCAAAGCTCTATTTTTCATAAGCGGCTTTCATTCATGCAAGAATTAAAAGACATCCGTTTTCCTTTAAAATGAGAAAAAAAAATAGTACCTATTGAAAATTGTATCCAATCTATTTTTGATTCCAATAAAAGCTGGTATATTTGGATTAGTAACTCCAGCTTGTTTTGTTGGTGATGGGAAAATTATTAGGGACTTTGCTCGACTAAGAAAATTTATTAGGACTTTGCTTGACTAAAAAAAAATGATCAGAGAATTAGTGCGACCAAAAAAAATGATCAAGAAATTATTACAACTCGACAAATTTATCAGGAAATTTTTTTGACAAAAAAGTCTAACTTGAAAATCCGATTGGATAATTATGTGACTGTCCAAAAAAATTTTTTATTTGTTACACCCTGAATAGTTTTTATTTATTTTCAAAAGATCCTTGAAGTCCCTAAACTTTAAAAAGGGATCGAGTTCGATCACAGGAAACCTGAAGGCATTCTTCAAATTGATCCAATAATAGTTGTAATTTTTTTACGCTCACAAATAACTTGTCTTCATTTTCAATTTTTTTCAAAAATCTCTTTATTTGAATTTAAGAATTTTTTTCTTCGAGATTTATACAATTGCATGTAAAAAATGTAACCAAAAATTGGTAAAGTTTCTGTTTGCTGACATAAAAAGTGTTATTTCTTGCTATGAAAATTTTCCTAGCAAAATAAAAATTTATCTTAAACGTTTTGTAGAATTTTAACGTTTCTAAATATTTTTATTGGATCAATTTTATCGGATTTTTTTATGCCAAAATGTTTTTATTGAACATGTTGGGTTTTTTGTATATGTGTATGATACGTCGATTAAAATTGCAGAATTTCATTTATAAGGCCTGATTTTTTATCTCAAGATTGTAGCCCAAGTTTAAAAAATCATTATTAAATTTCTGTTTAGTGATTTTTGCTGGGGAACCCGAAATTTTTGTGATACCACAGATTAGTCGGTACTTTATAGCTGTTTTTCCTTAAATAGTAAGAATTTAAACGTGCTGCTACTAGTTCAGTAAAATAACTTGACAATTTTTCACGAATCATCTTTAAGTAAATTTTAATAAAAATGTTTGTTCGATAGGAAATTTCAAAAAAAATTGCTCGACTAGAGATTTAAAAAACATATGTCAGACAGGAAATTTCAAAAAAAAATTGCTTGATAGGAATAAGCCTGAAATTTAAAAGAATCTCTTGTTATAAGCCAGAAAAAATAAGTTTGGCCGAAGGCATTTAGTTTTAACAAGTCCGTAAAAAGTTGGAAGAAAAAAAAAGTCAGTTTGATTCTTGTGAACTTTTTGGCAGAAACATACTTTTTAATTTACTGTGTTATTTATTTTTTTTAATTTCTCACTGGCCTAGAAAAGAATGCTTTATTTTTTTCGACGTATCATACGCTGATTAAAATTGCAGAATTTTTTTTGTTGGAACTAAAGGCGTTCTAACTATTTCCAGACCTTGCCAATTTTAAATTCATTTGTAGATGTAGGACCACTTTTAATTTGATCTACCCCTTAGTATTTTTTTTTAGTAGAGGTTACCGCTTTTTGAAAAAATTGCATAGATTTAGTTTTACTTATTATTTTATTAGAAGAGGTTATCGCCGTTTCAAGTTCGTTTATAGAGGTTAGCGCAACTGTTAATTTTATCTGTAGACGTTTGCGTCCCTTTTAATTTCTTTTTATTTTACCAGTTAGCGATGTTAAAAAAAAAGATCCTGTTATTTTTTATTTTATCTGTAGAGGCCTTTTAAAAAAATTTCATGAGGTTAGCTTCACTTTTAATTTTGCGTTCCTTTTCCCTTTGTACTCGCCCTGATGTAAATACGCCATACGTTTTATGTTCCGAAAAGATTCCTGCAAATTTGGTCCAGAAATCATATTGTTATTTTATGATATGGCTTGGAAGGTACTAATCATTTAATGTGTTAATGAAATATACGATAACGATCAATTTATTCAACAATAAGTTTTGACTATAAATTTAATTAAGAATTAATATTTTTTCGTGCTCTTTTTTTTTTTTTTTTTTGCTTTTGCCCATTGAAGAGATACATCTATCAGATTTAGATTTATTTTAAAGCTCATTTATAGCGACATTTTTAGATCAAACTTTAATACTCTTAAGCAACCAACCATTTTCCCCCCCAATTTTCTGTATTGGAATCGTTGTCTCTAGCTTAAAATCTCCCCTTTTAAAGAGCATCATTTAGATTTTTAAAAAAAAATTAATTCTGCATCTAAGCTTTTAAATGAGAATAGAGGTCGTTATGTTTGAGTTTTATGGTCGGTTTTATTGTGTTAAAATAAATGTAATGATTAGTACCTTCTGTGCATTGCATATTTTTGTTTCACCATTTTTAAATTGAGTACAGCCAGGGATGGGCAAATATTAAAAATTCATTTTTCCTCCTATTTTTCAAATTGCAGTATTAACTTTTTTCAAAATATATGATCTAAACGCCCAATTAGGCGTTCTGATCAATTTTCTTATTTAAGAAATTTAAAAAAAAAATTATTGCTACAAATTAGTTGCTGCCACTTAATGAAAATACTTGTCGATTTTGCTATTCAGTAGCTTAAGATCTCTCCTTTTAATGAGCATGAGTCTAAAACTTGAAAAAATATTGGTTTAAATTTTCAACTTTTCATCTTTTATTATTTCCCCTTTTGAAATGCGAGCATTTTTTATAGATTTATATGAAAGCATTTCATATTTTGAATTTAATTTGAAACTTTGTACTTATTTTTGCCTGTCCATGAGCTTTGCTTCCAGTAAAATGGTGAAATGATTCTAATGTTTAAAGTCATCTTCTTGGTACTAATAGATAATTAAGAAAGAAATATTTTAATTTTATTACTGAGAGGATTGACTTTAAACATTGGAATCAGTTTAGGGCTTTGTTGGTTTTTTATTTTAAAATTTTTAAAAAAATCAACCAAAAAGAAGCAGATTTATATTACCTGTATTTTGTTGTACTAATCCTCTTAATAATACTAATAGCAGCTACAGAAAATAAAAAGTTAGATTAAGATAAGACTAAAAACTTATTAATTGAGAGGATTAGGACTTTAAATTTTGCTTTGTCTCCGAACTCCAATTAATTTAAAAGTTATAATTTTAATAAATGCAATTCAATGGTTTTGCTGTAAATTAATTGGGGTAGGAGACGAGGCATTTGAGAGTACTGTGCGAATTTGGTTGATAAAAAAATTTTAAAATAAAAAACGTGTCGCCTTTTGCAAAAGTTTCTCTTAAAATTCATGTTTTTTTAATATGTAACATAAAAACATGTACATGAATTGCGTTGTACACATTATGTTATATATTAAAAAAACATCAATTTTATAAGAAACTTATTTACCTTTAGAATACTTGTACAGTATTAAGGGGAAATAGTATGGTAAAAAAAGATATTTTTTTGTTACAGGAGAACTTCAAGGAAAAGATGGATATCATTTTTAATAAAAGTGCTAACTTCTACAAAAAAAAAAAAGAAAAAAACTTGTAACATAATTTTTGTAATAAAATATATATTTATTAGCAATAAACAAAAAATAGTTTTTTCTTAAAAAAATCCTTATAATATCCTAACAATACATTTATCAAAAAAAAAAAAAAAAAAAAAAAAAAAAAAAAAAAAAAAACCTGCGCGCTTTTTTTTGCGCAAAAAAAATTTAAAAAAATTTACGGGAAAAATAGCGCGCTTTTTTCCCGCCAATTTTTTTGAGGGAAAAAGATCAAACAGAGCGTCCGGGTCCAGCCTTGTAAAAATCAAGAAACAAACTGACGGCGCTCCCCCCCCCGGGGGAGCGCCCCGCCCCGGGGTCCGGCCCCTCCGGGCCCCGGGGCGGCCCCCCCGCCCCCCCTTAGCCCCCTTTGGCTAAGGGGGGGCCCCCAGTCCCCCTTCCTTTTCCATCCATCTCTCATTGTTCCACGCCAAGACCAGAGTACCTACGGGTATGTGTCTGGCCAGGCAAATGGAACAACAGGAGGTGAATCGAAAAGGAAGGGGGAAGGAATGCCATTCCACCCCTGATTCCCTACACCCCTGACTGTAGAAGCAATCTTCCAAATATCAGAAGACTCAATTCTACAGCTGAGATGTAGAAGAATCAGGAATGGAATGGCGGGGATAGGTATGGGATCAAGGACCATCCCACCTAAGTTGTACTCGCACCAATACCTACGGTTCCTACGGGTATGTGCGTCGGTCAGGTATACGGTACAACAAAGATGAAACAGCTCGGGATGGGTTTGGTACCCCGGGGGTAGGATATGTCAGCGATGCCAGGCCACGAAGCGTAAGTCGTAGCTCACTTGTAGTGTGATACGCTTTTACTTCGACCTGACATCACCGACGGGGAAGGAAGGAGAACCGATTTCCCTAACGGCCCTAAAGTGTTCGTGTCTTCTTCCGTCCTCTTCTTTGAAGTTCTCTTCCTGAAACAAAAGAAAAAAAAGTGTTAGTTTATTACATAAATATGCAAATAATATGTAAAAATTATTTTTTTAAAATATAAATAAATTAATTATTCCAATAAATGATTTTTTTATTTTAAAAATTTCTTCTTTTAGCGAAACCGTAAGTATTTCCAACATTTCAAATCCTGCAAATTAGTCCAGCAAATTCCCTGATCATTTTTTTTTTATTTGAAAAAATCCCTCATCATTTTTTCTAGTCGAACAAGTTTTCTGGTTATTTTTTTTTAGTGGAACAAGTTTCCTGACAATTTCTCCTAGTCGAACAAATTCCCTGGTAATGTCTCCTAGTTGAACGAATTCCCTGGTAATGTCTCCTAGTCGAACAAATTCCCTGGTAATTTCTCCTAGTCAAACAAATTCCCTGGTAATTTCTCCTAGTCGAACAAGGTCCCTGACAGTATCTCTATAGTCCAACAAATTTTTTTAATTCGAAAAAAGTCCCTGGTAAGTTTTTTCTAGTCAAACAAATTCCCTGGTAAATTTTTTCTAGTCGAACAAATTCCCTGAAAAATTTTTTCTAGTCAAACAAATTCCCTGGTAAATTTTTTCTAGTCGAACAAATTCCCTGGAAAATTTTTTCTAGTCGAACAAATTCCCTGACAATTTCTCCTAGTCGAACAAATTCCCTGACAATTTCTCCTAGTTGAACTAATTCCCTAACAATGTCTTTTTATTCCAACAAATTCCCTGACAATTTATCCTAGTCGAACAAATTCCCTGGCAATTTCTCCTTGAAGAACTAATTCCCTGACAATTTCGTTTTAGTCAAGCAATTTCCCCAAATCATTTTTTTTATTTGAAAAAATCCATCATCATTTTTTTTAGTCGAACCAATTCTTTGACAATTTTCTCTTGTCAAACTTATGCCCAAATGATTTTTTTATTTTAAAAATTCCTTTATTTAGCGAAACCCTTAGTAGTCCCAACATTTCAAATCCCAATCCTCTATGTGATTATATAAAAATATTTTTTTTCCAAGTAAATTTTTTACCTTTTTATCAAGAGAAATAAAACTTTCAAACATTAGGACTTCCTAGAGACACTAGGTCATTTTTCAGACGGTCAAGACTAACCTTTGACCCCCTGATTCGGCTTTGTTTTATCATCATAAGACTAGTTTCAAAAGCCAGTTCATTGGCTATCCATTCCGATAAGAAATTAAAAAGACAAAAAAACAAAGCCAAATTAGGGAGTCTTAAGTCACCCTTACATACGTTAGTAGAGTGCACTGAGAAAAAACATGTATATATAAAACGACTTTAATAATAAGAATATTTTCGCCTCCAAAATAATAATTACGAGGGCAAAAAATTAGTACCGTACGAGGGGGCGTCTTCAGTGGTTTATTTAGTTACATTTCTGGATTTTTCATGACATTATAAGAAGTTTTCATTTTTTTTGACCCCGCAATCCACTTAGTAGCCCCCTCGTACGGTACACATTTTTTCTCAGTGCAGATAACCCTTTAGAAATTTTAAAATGAAAAAAATGACATCGGCCTAAACTTTCCTAATGTTGGAAGTCAGTAATTACATAAAAATATTTTTTCCAAACGAATATTTATTCTTGCAATTTACCAAGAGGATCAGGACTTCAAATATTGGAATGTTAAACAATTTTCCTCCACCTAAATTCAGGGATGGGCGTAAATGATCAATTTTTACTAATTGAAAAATTCAAATCAGTTTAAGAAAAAAGGGCTATTTCATTATTCTTTTTAGATCTTTTTAAAACAAGAAATTAGATTATCATGAAATGAGGACTAAACATATCATTAAAAAATTAAGCAGCAATTCAAGGAGCCTACTTGAATAAAAGTCTCTAAGTGAAAACATAATTTAAAAATATTTTTATAATTTCAAAATGCGCCCTACAACTTCCTCTAGAAAAATAGCAGCGATTATAAATTTTTTTTCAAATAAACTATTTTCTTTTAAAATGCTAAGTTAGTTTCTAACTTGAAACGGAAAATATGAAATCAATTAGGGGAAATTAATTTTCCATAATTATCATAAGTAGGTCTTGCGGTATTCAAAATTATCATGGGAATAAAAAGTTGGGGAAGGAAACGAACTAGAATTTTAGATTGGCCCATCCCTGTTACTCCTAGCGGTGATAAATTTTTCAAAAGTTTTTCTTAAAAGTATTCCCGTCACCAACAAGCTGGAGGTACTAATCCAAATATACCGGCTCTTTTTTTGGAATCAAAAATAGATTGCATACTATTTTCAATAGGTACGATTTTTTTTTCTCGTTTAAAAGGAAAGCGGATGTCTTTAATTCTTGCAAAAATGGAAGCCGCTTATGAAAAATAGAGCTTTGCAAAATGATTCACAGAAAATCCTTTTCGATTAATCGGTCCGTTTATTTATCTTTTGCCAAAAACTTGAAAAGAATAATGAAAAATATAAGAGATGTTTCATGACGGTTCTCGGGTCATGCTTAAGCAAAAAAAAACCTAAAAACGGTCAATTTAAAAATTAAGCTCCAGCGAGTAAAAAAAAATTGACTAAATGTAACACTCTTTAAACTTCCCAACATAATTAGTACCTCCATATAAACAAAAAAATTTTTATGATCTAATTTTACATTCTTGAAAATGGCAAACTCTTTTCTCGAATAAAGCCCGCTATGTCTACTTTTTGAACTAATAATTTTTAGTGTCTTCTAGTCAAATACCTTTTTAAAATATTTTCCTATCCAATAACTTTTACAAACTTTCTCATGTCGAACCACTTTTTAAAATAATGTTTTCCTTTTAATCAAGTTTTTAAAAATTTTTCTCCTATCGAATAATTAATTTTTAACTTTATCTTGTTGATGTGACATTATAATAATTTTTCCTCGTCGAGACAATTGGATCAGTGCTAAAGCAGCAAAAAACAAAAGCTGGAAACGGTCAATTCAGAAATTAAACTCAAGCGAGTAAAGATAATCAACTAAATGCAACCCTCTTAGTACTTCCAACTTAATCAGTACCTTTATAAAAACAATTAATCAAATTTAAATTTCTTCAAAATGATAAATTCTTTTCTCAAATATCACCCTCTGTTTTCAAGAAAGTAAAATTGAAAATAAATAAAAACGAACTTACGATTTACTAAATCCAGCGATGCGTTCCTCTTCTCCAGCTACCTTCCTTGGTTTCGCCCACGCGACCTGGGTCCGGGTCCCAGTAGCGGGAAGGTAGCTGTCCTCTTCCGTCCTCTTCTTCATTCAAATTGTTTTCCTGAAACAAAAAAACGAATAAATTAATTTTATAAATTTCAATAAATCTTCTTTTTTTTTTTTTATTTTAAAATTTCCTTTCATTACCAAAATTATAAATTATACCAGCATCTGAATTCAGATGAACGTACCACAAATTTGTATCTTGCTGGTCCACAAAAAAATTTTTTCCTACAACCTTTGCCTGTTAGGTTGTTTTGTTACACAAAAAATTTTTAATCGAAAGAAATTTCTAAAAAAAAGTTAATTATGTAACAGCAAAAATTTTAATCGAAGAGAAAAACCTAGCGACATTAAATTTTTCAAAACATGAAAAACATGTTAAACAAATTATTCAGCATTTTCTGCTGTCGAACAAATTTTCCAGCATTTTGTCTTGTCAAAAACATTTTTTGTACAACAAATTGATTTATAACAAAAGTTTTCCATTTTTTTTTTCCTAGTCGAACAAATTTTGTCATCATTTTATTTATTGGACAAATTTTTAGATTTTGTCGAACCAGAGTAATGAAAAGATTTAAACAAACTTACCCTACTAGCAAGGTAGCATAAATCCTCCTTTTCATCTTCAGAATATTTTTGAGGACCCCAAGAAGATGAATGTTGATGGCAAAAATGTAAGTGTGCTACTAAAGACAAGTGATGATCCTTAATGTTGCTTTCTCTTCGAGAATAGGCACCTTATGTGTGTTACTCTGGCATGTTCATTGTTCCAGGAAGCTTGAACAGGAACAATCTGACCTGAAAACAAAGAAAAAAAAATTAATGGAATGTTGGAATATTACATTGACAGTAAACAAGACAACTACCATTAATTTGTAATAAATGTTGAAAAAAAAAAATAAGTTTCTCAAGTCAAATCAATTTTATCAAAATTTTTTTTGTCGAACAAATGTTCCAGTTTTTATTCTTGTCTTCAATTGATTTTAAACACTTTCATGACCAAAGCTTTACATTTTTTTTGCCTAGTAGAAGTAATTTTCACAACTTTTTTTTAATTTAGTGAAAACGTATTAACTAAAAAAATGATTCATTGAACCGGAGTAATGAAAAAATTTCAACAAATTTACCCAGGTAACAAGGTAGCACAAATCCTCTTTTTCATCTTCAGAATATTTTTAAGACGCCTTGAAGATGAATGTTGATGGCAAACACAAGTGTGCTACTAATGGCTAGTAACGATCCTTCATGCTGCTTTTTTTTCAAGAATAGAAATTTTGGGTGAAATACTGCGTCATGTCTGTTCTCCCAGGAAGCTTGAACATGGAACATCTGACCTGAAATCAACAACAAAAATTAATTAATGAACAGTTGAAATATTGCATGCATTAAAATAAACATGGAGGC
Source organism: Liposcelis brunnea (assembly GCA_023512825.1). NCBI lineage: Eukaryota > Metazoa > Arthropoda > Insecta > Psocodea > Liposcelididae > Liposcelis > Liposcelis brunnea. The sequence goes on along the minus strand of CM042068.1, from coordinate 10,867,554 downwards.
GAGAATAAATTAATATAATAAATGTTAAACCAAGAACAAAGTTCATTCAAAACATTTTTTTTCACCAAAAATTTTCTCAAGATCTGTTTTCTTAAGCAAGTCACCGAGCAACTTATGCGTATTCAACTAATAATATAAAAAAAAATCCTTGGTGCCCAAATCTATCCCAATTATTTTTTTCCTAAACGCCTAATGTTGATTGAAAAAAAAAAATTATCATTTACTTTTTGATTATCAACAAAACGAACATATTTAGAAAATCTGCAGTATTTAATCATCACATTAAACAAGGGGAAAAAATGGCTTAAAAAACTTGTCTTCAATGAGTGATTTATCTATCTGGCTGCAAATTTTGTTTTGTCGTTGTTGAACATTTACCTGACTCGAGCAAGTTAAGCAAAGGCCCAACACCTTTACAGCCCCTTCTACAAGATCATTTAATTTGTTCAAAACACATTTAATCTTGAAGACATAATAATTCAAGCCACAGTTAATCAAGCTTACCTTATCCTTACTTGGTCCATCACCATCTTCGACTTTTAGCTTCATATAATTTCTATTAGGAGAAGGAGATCGTCCTTCTGGAGATTTTGATGATCCATGTCTGCTAACTCACAAAATGAATCTGAAATTTAAAAAAAAAAAAGGTTAAATTCAAGTAAAAAAATTTTTTTCTCAAATTAATACTTTCAGTCGAATTGATAAAGTAATTGCATTCACATCAGGTTAAAATTGTCAAGTGTTTTATTTTAAAAAAAAAGTTCCACTTTAATTAAATGAATAATGGAAGATAACTAATTAACCACAAACAAATCTATCAAAAACATTTTTTTCCACTGAAACATTTTTCAACATCTTTTTTTTCCAAAGCAAGATATTGAGCAACTATCAAATGAGGAATCCATCCCAATTATATTTTCTTCCTAACCCTAATTTCATTTTAAATCCAGGAAAAAAAAACAATTACCATTTAACTATGTCCACCAACATTTAAAAATAATCAGCAAAAAATTTACCAAGCACATTTAAAAATAAAAAAAAAAAAGAAAAAACTAATTAAATTCCGTCTTAACCTTTAATAAGTGATGCAACTATCTGACTGCAAAAATTCGTTTTCGTTTCGTTATTAATTTAAAGGAAAAACATAATACCGAATTCAGGTAAAAGTTAAACAAAGGCGCAACCCCTTTTCCAGCCCCCACTACAAGGTCACTTGATTCGTTCGAAGCGCACGTTTGGTCTTGAATCTCTATTCCGATCTCCAAATAAAATTCTCATCTTTCGGGATGAAAAAAAAGGCGCGGAATCGATTTTTTACACTAAAATCTTGCAGCCAATAATACAAAAATTAATTAACTATTTTGGGAATAAACTCGGAAAAAATCTGTCTCCTTAATATTTTTATAAGTTTTAAGGGAATAAGTTTCAAATTCTAAAGGAAAATATTTTAAGGACTTTAAATTTTAACAAGAAAAAAAAAATGTCTGATATTCTGGAAATGTGACCTTGGCTCTTTATTTTTATTTCAACTAAAAAATGCCAATTTGAATATGGAAGAAATTTAAATTTCCTATTTATTGCAAATATTACTGGGTTCAATCTAATTATTTCCTTCTTGGGCATAATCATAATCGAAAAATAACCATTTCATTTACCTTTTAACTATCACCACTAATAATCACCAAAAAACTAAACATCCATTTTAAAAAAAAAATATTCAAAATACTAATTTAATTTCTTCGAACTACCTCCTTTCATGAACAATGCAACTACATAACTGAGAAAATGGATTCCTGTTACTTATGGAAGGGGACGTCATACCTAACACAAGCAAAAGTTAAACAATGGCGCAACCCCTTTTCAGCTTGATTCGTTTGAAACACGTTCGGACTTGAATCGCTATTACGACCTCCAAATAAATAAAATTCTCATCTTTCGAAATGAAAAAAAAGGCGCGGAATAATTTGCATCAGCTAAATTATGCAGACGTGGATTAAGAAAAATTAATTACGTAATTTTGAGAATAGTTTAAAAAAAATAGGTATCTCAGATTTTTTTCTTAAATTTTAAAGGGAAAATGCAATTTTTAAAATGGAAGAGTATCAATTTTAATTGAATAAAAAAAAATTTTAATCTTCTACCCAATGCAATGCAAATATTATCGAGTTCAATCTAAATAATTCGTTTATGGGCCTAATCTCCGTAGAAAAATAATTAAAAATTTACCTTTTAATATAATTAGCACTAACATTCACAAAAAAAAATTCAGAAAATTAGCTAATCAATTTGAGAAGAAAATATATTAAATTGCTTAAAGCCACTTCTAACGAACAATGCAACTAGATGACTGAGAATTTTCTTTCAAATTCTGTTAGTTGGAAGAATAAGTCATACCTAACTCGGGTACAAGTTAAACAAAGGCGCAACCCCTATTCAGCCCCCACTACAAGGTAGCTTGGTTCGTTTTAAACACGTTCGATCTTGAATCGCTAACCACGACCTTGAAATAAAATTTTCATCTTTCGGGATGGAAAAAAAAAGGCGCGAAATTAATATCCTCAGACACGGATTAAGGAAAATTAATTACACAATTTTAAGAATGATCTCTTCAATTAGGGAAAAATAATTGGCATCTCGGAAATTCTTTTCTAAGCTTTAAAGGGATAAATTTAAAATAGAAATAGAGAACATTTAAATAGCTTCATATTCTTTCCCAATAAAAATGATTGATCTGACTTTTTTTTTCAATTCATTTTCATTTCAATTAAAAAATGGCGTTTTGAATATGGAATAAAAATCGAAAAATTTAAGTTTCTTAGTCCCTGCAATATTACCGCGTTCAACCTGATTTTTTTTGAAGCCTGATCTTAATAAAAAAAAAAAAGGTAACCATTTACCTTCTAAATATCACTATTAACCTTCACCAAAAAAATGCAGAAAATTTACTAATGAATTTTAAAAATGAAATATTTAATTCCTTGAAACCACTTCCTTTTATGAACAACGCAACTACAAGACTGACAAATTTTTTTTCGGATTCGGATTTCTGTTACATGGAAAGAGAAGTCATACCTAACTCAAGTAAAAGTTAAACAAAGGCGCAACCTCTTTTCAGCCCCAATTACAAGGTCGCTTGGTTCGTTTGAAACACGTTCGGACTTGAATCGCGGGAAAAAAAGGCGCGGAATCGATTACATGCAATTAAATCTTGCAGCTAATGATAAAAAAATTTAATTGAACCGACTTTTTAAATTCGGGGGAAAAAATTGAATCCCTGACATTTTTAGGTTTTAAAGAGAAAAATAGGAAACCATTTTAAGAGCTGAAAATCTTCACTAAAAAAAAAATTAATGGGCCCTGTGCTCAGTTTTTTTTTTACTTCACCTAAAAATGCCAATTTGAATGTGGAATTATTAAATCGAATAAAATGAAAAAATTTAAATCTTCTTGTCATTAAAGATTTTGCAGACATGGATTTAAAATTACCTAATTTTGAGAATGATTTCTTAAAAATGGAAAAAAAATCTGTATTTCGGATATCTTTTTTTTTCAATTTTAAAAAGAGAGAACCATTTAACGAAATTCAAATTTTTTTCCTAATTAAAATTATTAATACTTCTCAGGGAATAGTATATTGTTATACTAGGGAGGGAAATGAATTTTCCCGTCGAGGTTTTTTTATGCCCGAGCGAAGCGAGGGCAGAAAGAAAACCTAGACGGGAAAATTCATTTTTCTTCCTAGTTTAGCAAGGTACTTTTCATAACGAATCAATTAAAGTACTTTTTATTGTTTATAACGATTTTTTAAATAAAAAATCATTAAAAACGCTGTTTACTCAAGTAAACAAACATAGCAGAAGCCCGGCAGCTACTTCCGGTACTTTGCGACCAAAATTTTCATGTTGGCAACCAAAAATGGAGGATGTAAATAAACAAACTTATTAAAACAGCTTTGAATTTACCATAAATACCTCAAGAAATGTTTTTTTGATATACGTTTTCGACTCAAATGGTTTTATTTTTATCAAGAAGGGTAAATAAACTATTAATTCTAAATTTTTCCAAAATCCGACTCTAAAATCAATATGGCGGTATGTATGCTCGGTTTAGAAAAACAATAGGACTTAAACGATTAATTTGATATTTTTACAAGTTGTTTGAGGTTTTTACTGCGACAAATCCTTATTCCGGTTTATTTAGAAGTAGAAAAATATTAGAAAAACGTTAGCGAATATTCTAAAATGAGAAATACGATCAGACTATCAAAAAATTTTCCGCCAGCATTGAAAATTTGGCGCAATACCGGAAATGAAGAACATGCTCGGGAAAATTGATTTCCCGTGCATTTAACTTATTCGGGAAATAGAGGTTCCCGACAATGAGTTATGAAAATTTATTTTTATTTCAATTAAAAAATTCCATTTTGAATATGGAGAAAACCAAATTACATGAAAAGGAGAACGTTAATCATTTCCTATCTAAGCCTTGTCTTTATCGAAAAAAAATAACCATTAAATTTACCTTTTAATAATCATCACTGACAATCACAAAAAAAACTGGAGAAAATTTAAAGCACTTCCTTTTCTGAACAATGCAACTAGATGACTGAGAAATATTTTTTCGGATTGCTGTTAGTTGGAAGGGGAACTCATACCTAACTCAAAACTGTAATCGAATGATTTCATGTAGCTATGGCAATCATAATTCCTAATTTCCTTTAAGACGACAAAATTTGAGAAAAAAATGCACAAAATACACTGACCTTCAAATTCATATTAAAAAATTCATTTAACTTCCACGGACTTCCATCACAAACCAACTCGAGTACATGACTGAACGACTAACCGTTCGTTGTTCGTTACCTACGAAGGTCGCCCTCAGCTTATTAACAAGTTAAACATGAGCGAGACAAAATAGAACCCGCACACCCTTATTCGAAGAATTTAAATACGTTTAGGCTTCAAGCTGTGTCCTTGAATTTTTATAACATACAAAATTTTTAACTAGAGCTAAATCTAAAAAAGAAAGATACCTATAAAATGAAATTTCAATTTCCAGATGATTTTTTTTTGACAACTGGCATGTTAATTAGAAAGCAAAAGCCATAGTCAATAGCAGAAAATGTGCAACCATTTATACAACCCTCTGTCCCTGAAATGACATTCTGACTTTTCGTCTCATTAAAAAACTGCCAATTTTTTTTTGAGAAATAAAAGGGATCAACCTTCAAATTTTTTCTTGATTAAAGCAATTGGCAGCCAATCAAAAAAAGAAAATTGAGCACTGATTTTCTACAAAAAATGGATTCAAATTACTGATGGAATAATTTTTTCCTAAATGACCAAAAGTCTGCCTCGGTGGGAAAAGCAAACGATTTTTAATCTTTCTGTTGCAAAATGATATTTTTTTGCATAATCGTTTTATCGAGATTAATGAAAGCAAGCCATTAGCTCAACACAAGTATATTGACGTGCATTGTCTGCCCTCCACTTTCAAGGTGAACATTTTGATAATATTATTGCAAAAATCGGAAGAACTGAGAATACCTTTCAGCAATCAAAATGGAAAATGATGCCAGTACCAGTCTTGCCCTTTTCGATGTTTTAATTGTAATAAACTGGGAAAAGATCAGAAATTCATACCTCAAAAGGAGAATTAATTTTTGGTTTAAATCCAGCTAAGCAAGGAAAAGATTAATATAAATTTAAATATTTTCTATCACTTCTTGTCAAATTGTGCTAAATTATCCAAACTATGCCTTTGATTGTTTACACAGTGTATATACTAGGTCTTTTTCAAGAAATAACTCCACTTTGCTTTGATGGGTGACGATTTAAACAAATAAGCAAAACTATCCTCAACTTCTCCTGCATTGCAAAAGCCAACCCAATTTTTTCTATCCTTTCAAATAGAAAAAAAATCCATACACCACTATAATCAAAGTCATATGCATTTTTTCGTCATTCAAGCTATAACTTACTGCAGTTAAAGAGCCCACAGTCCTAAGATTTGTGAATCCTGAATTTCTAACATTTTGCTGGCTTTCTAGGGAGCACAAAGCTGGGGAAGCTCTCACTTTAAATGTTTTTTTGAATACTGAACTTAATCGGCATTTAAATTATAATTTAAAAATTTTGTTGAAAACTTACAGAGGAGAGATGGCATCCATCTTCTGATCTAGCTGCAGCTTCCACTTCCACATGCTATTTCAGTTTTCATTCTGCGAACAAAAAGATAAATTTGTAATTTTCTAATGTTACTGTAAACATCACTTCTGCCCTTACATTTTAAAGCTTTGCAAAACATTCAAATTCAATTAGATTTTAGACAATTTTTATTCACATAAGAAAAGGAATGTGGCGACATTGGAGTGCTATTCTCAAAAACCCGATTACTTTTTTTTCACAAAACCATTTCACAGACACATATAAAAACAATTAATTTACCTTGTTTCTAATTTGTTTTTTTTAACAAACTGCTCTCTAAAAACTTTAAAAACAATCATAATAATCGAAAATTTATGAATTCACGTTCCGGTTTCCGATAAAAAAACACAAGAAACTCGAAAATAAATGTTGCCAACCTTTAGAATGTAAAATTCCCAAAGTAGCGTTGATGTCATCTAGCGGACGAAATCGCAACTATTAATTGTTTTAAATTTCTCGAAGAGAATTTTTGAAATATTTGATCACCTTTGATCCTATTGCTTTGTAGTAGCCTCTGTTTGCTGTTCCATCTAATTTATCAGCATAAAACCCATGATTTTGTTGGGGAAAGAGAATCCTCAAATATGAATTTAATTTATATGAAATAGCACGGTCTTGAATCGCAGGAAAAAAGTATTACCGAGAAAATTTTCCTCATCGTTTTTCATTCTAATTATACGTTAAATTCGTGGAAAAAGCTTTCAGAACGACTTAATGAAAGCTAGATCTAATCATTATCGATCAAAATGTAGATACATTCTGGGATATGGTGGAAATTTCTTTTAAAGACGCCATGTTTTTAAAGCTACATTTTTACTTACTTACTCTGATGTAAAAATCTCCACCTGCAGGAAAAATCTTAAAAATTCATCCATTTTTAAGCACTTCAGGGTGTAGGCTTTTGTTTGTGAAAGAGCACTCTTGAAAATCCTAAAAATAAATAAGGCAAAAGGATAGTAAGGGTTATATGACTTATAACAGGAATAAAAATATTATTTACACCTACGTTTTAATTTTGTAAAACGATCATATATTTGCATTTAATAAACAAAACAGCCTTTAAAAAATACGATTTTTTGAAGATTTCCTTTCTCAGAACGGGAATCTGAAAATAAAAAAATCTTTAATTATTGATTGAAAGATGATTTAAATATTTTGAAAAAAAAAAATAGGGCTTGGGCCGTGTCAGCAGAAACAACAATGGCGTTGTTTTCCTGCTGCTAATAAATTCTCAAAGCATGGCACCAGAAATCCTGTTCGTTAATTTCATTAATTAAAAGCGGACCACTTACAACGATGAATTTTTTTTGGCCAAAAATAATTAATTTAAAGAAGAATATTAAAAAAATCGAAGACAAAAAATGATAGTCAAAAAAAATTACATAACAGAAGAAAAGAAAAAAAAAAATGTCGAAATATTCGACGATTAAATTGGATTAATTTCACGGTTGCGATGTAACTATATCCTGGACTCGGTCCATGAGTTATGACACCAAGTTCTGTAATGTCTATTGATTTGCTACCATTTTAATCATTTAAGTGATCTTTTAACGGGGGAAAATTTTCTTTTTTTTAAAAAGCAGTTTGCGTGACTTTGAGCAATGATCTCAATTATGTAGCCCAGATGCACTTTTGTGAAATGTAGACCTGTCATCCTTAAAGCTGACAGTTTAATTCAGCCAAAAAAAAATTTTAGCTAGAAAATTAGACGTGAGTTTAAGAATGAGATGATGAAGAGCAGGCTCTGGGGAAAAGCCTGGAAAGAATTGAGTTAAATACGGCAACAATCTTTACATCTTTTGAGGAATTTAGGGATTTTTGATGGGGACAGTGCTGCAAGCATTGGCGACAGTAAAACGAGACCTTATGTCGTTTTCACGGCTGGGGCCTCAAAAAAAGATGACAAAGTCGTTGTAGGCCGGCAACCGAGTCTAGCAAGCAAAGTTGAGAAACGCCTTATCAATGTCTTTGAGCTATAACAGGAAGTGGAGAAGCAAGAAAGACGGTTAAGTAACTAAAATAGAAGAAGATAGACCTCTGTCAGAATTGCCAAAAAACACTTATGCATAATTTAGCTGTAGCCTGAGAGCCTAATCGCTTCATGATGTATTTAAGTAGAACTTAAGATCCCTATTCATATTACTGGCGCGCTGTAAGCCGTAATTTCTTCTACTAAGCCCCTTCAAACTCCTAGCCAAGCGCATAAAAACCAAAAAGTCAATTAAAAATCCGGCGACCACAACTCCCTAAAAACCTTGTTAAAAATTAATCCTTTAAAACCATAATTTTCAATTTCCGAATCACTCTCCTTAAAATCATTTAACGAGAAAGATGACTATGCAAAGTTAACCAATCAATATTTCACTCAATAATCAATTAGACTGAAAAAAATCAATGAGGGAATCGAGAATCGTGTCATCATGTCATTTTTTTTTAAAAGGGTTCCTTCCGAAAAGGGAGAAACTTACGAATCACGGCTAATTACTAGATTTGTATCATGTCTAGCTTTTTATTATTTTTAATACATGAAATTACGTGGGGACTCAGACTTCCTCGAAGCGATTTTTTTTTTTTTTTCAGTGGAATCCTAAACGGTTTAACACAAGAGGAGAGAAATCTTTTCTAAAAGAATTTTGTAAAGCTTACATAATTTTAAAGAATCACTCGACCGTTTTATCTATAAAAAACCTACTCATAACAGATTACTGTTTAGTATCGGTTTATTTTTAATCATCAAGTATTTTAGTTTTTATTTTTATGCCAGTTCAATGTTCCAGGTGCTTTATTACGGTAAGATTTTTATTTTTATTTTTCAGGGAAAAACGGATAAAGTGGACGCAGTGGTTGTTTGAAAGTGATTTTTAATTAATTGGAGTAATTATAATTTTTTAACAAGCTCAGTAAAATATTTTTCCAAAAAAAGGGGGATTTTTAAATTTGTGTTTTTGGCCAATTTACAAAAAAAATCATATTTTTTTAAAAGCTAGAAGTTTTGCTTATTTAAACTATGCTAACGAATTTCTCATTTAAAAAATTGGTCAAATATTAGAAAAATTTCTGGGGATTGCAATTTTTAAAAAATTTAGTTAAAAGCAACAAATTTTAAAAAAATTTTTAAAAGTTATAAATACTTTGAAAATTTGGTAAAACTAACAAAATACTGATTAATAAATTTTCTTAAAAATTCTAACTACAAAGGAACTTTTGGTGAGGCATTAAAATATTTTCAAGAGTATAAAAAATTTAAAAAAAATTGGTGAAAATTAAAAAAAAATTTTGGTTGCTATGATTAAGAATCATCGGTTTCTAGACATACTGCCCTAGCAACGGTTGCTAAGGGCTTTAATTACCTCAGCAACGGTTGCTACGGGCATTCATTACCTTAGCAACAGTTGCTACGGGCCTTTATTACCTTAGCAACGGTTGCTACGGGCTTTAATTACCTTAGCGACGGTTGCTATGAACCTTTGTTACCGTAGCAACAAAAGCTTAAGACTTCAAAAACAAGTTTTATCAAGTTTTCATTGTCATAGGCCATAAAACTAAGTTCGATTTGAGACTGATTCATATTAGTTGAATAACTTTTAAAGACTAGTTTTTGTAAGAGCTTCGAAATTAAGGCCTAATTTTACTGTTTCCAGAAAAACGATGATTCTGCCAGGAAGGAGCTTATGTTTACTTACTATAATTGCAACGGCTCATGGGATGGCAGTGGGGAGAAACGAAAGTGATAGAAATCGAAATCACAATCCCGCACATTTAAACGATGAAGAAGAATCTAGCATAGAAGAATTAGACGATATTAAACCATTATCAGGAGCATCTGAGAGTATATGGGGTCAGATGTTTTCTCCAGGGAATTTAAGCCATATTGCTTTATTGCCGAAAACAGTCTACGATTTCCAAACAGGTAAATATTTAGATTATTTTTATCTAAAACATTTTTATAAGGGAAATCTATGAAAAACTACACCGTCAGGATTGCTAGAATATTATCTGAGCTTGCGCAGTTAAATTTGCGGAGGTGCATTGCAAACCGAGCAGTGGAGCCTGAATCAAAATTGCTGCTTTTTGATTGGATGAGACCTAAGTACGGAGCAGCAGAAGACGTTTGACGTCACCGCCAATCAACGGAAGTCAGTTGAAAACGATTTTGGGTCACAGCGAATCAGAAGCCAGGATTTCAGGCTCTCTAAAGACGGGCCAACAATCTGAAAGTCTTGCAGAATTAGCTGAGCATGCGCAGTTAGATCTGCGTTCTGCTTATGCCGACAGCTTCTGACTGGGTTGGATGGAAATTTAAAACAGAGTCTAATGTAACAAAATATGATTTTAGGTGAATTATCATACTTTAATGGGGACCTTAATAGCTCATCAACGGATGATCATGCGGTGAGCGAAGAAGCTCCGTATGAGTATAACGTCACCAATGACGAAAGACCGAGGAGATATAGCTCAAAATACGCGAAGAATGAACCCCGCGAAGAGGGAACTAGTCATGATGGGCAGTTTGTAATTTTGGATGAGAAAGAGAGCAGTGATAATAATGATAAAAGTGAAGATGATGATAAAGACACTTTAAAAAGGGAAGAAAATGAACATTATGAAGTGTATGAAGACCATAAAGCTGCCGGAGGTGGAGGCGGAGGCGGCGGTGGTGGAGGAGGGCATAAACATGGAGGCGGTGGTGGAGGCGGCGGCGGACATAAACACGGAGGTGGTGGTGGAGGAGGAGGAGGAGGAGGAGGCGGTGGACATAAACACGGAGGTGGCGGTGGCGGAGGAGGAGGCGGTGGGCACAAACACGGAGGAGGTGGAGGTGGTGGTGGCGGCGGAGGAAATAAAAAACACTCAGAAGGCAAAGGAGAAGAACATCATAATGATCATCACGAAACAAAAGGAACGAAAGGCAACAAAGATTACAAGGGTGAACATCATCATCATAAGGTAAATACTACTTTTTAGTAAAAAAAAAATTAATGGCGGATTAAAAGGCAAATAGTTGAAAAAATTTTAGGGAGAGAAAGGCCACCATGATAAAGAATCTCACAAAGGACAATACAGTGATAAGAAAGGAAGTAAGAAAGCTCATAAAGAAGGCGGTGGACACTTTGAAGCTGGCGTGCATGGCGAAAAAGGTCAAAAAGAAGCTAAACACAATGATAAGGAAGAATACAAGAAAGGGCACAGCACTAGAGGAGGTCATGTCGTTCATAAGAAAGACGAATACGAAAAGAAGCATGAGTTTTACGACGAACATCACGAAGGAGGTGAAGGAGAGAAACATGGAGAATATCACGAGGAACATCATGCTAAATCAGGAGGGCATAAGAAAGGAGGACATAAACATGGTAAGCAGGCTTAAAAGATTCCTTTTTTAAAAAAAGTTGGGAAAATTTTAAATCGAATTTTTATTTTTAGGCGGTGGCGCAGCGAACCACAAAGGTAAAAAAGGACATTACGAAAAAGGGAAGAAATACCACGAAGAAAAAGGACATAAGAAAGCAGGAGGACATGAAAAGAAACATGAACATGATGAGAAATACGGAAAGAAAGAAGAAGGGTCTAAATGGAAGAAATTCGAGTATGATAATGGAGGCGGAAAAGGAGGTGGTGGTGGCGGCGGTGGAGGCGGAAAAGGCAAAAAAGGACATTATGAAGAGGCTGGAGGCCACGGAAGTCATGGTCATTTACGAGCTGTTATTCATCCAAACCCTTCTATTATACCTTACGTAAAAGGTACGGCTTGACTTTTATGAGTGGCCAACAAACCAGTTCTAAAAATAATTCTAAGATACTAATTTTTAACAATTAATTTTTCAGAGAAAGTTATTAGAACGCAGGAAGAAGAAAGCAGTCATATACAGCAAGTACAATTAGCAGATTCAGCAGCGGCTGAAAATGCGAGGCCACCTATTCCTGCAACCGAGCTAAGGCCTCCGCCTATACATCAACCAAAAGTTATTATTAAACAATTTCGGTTTCCTCCAGTAGAAGTACGTTGAAAACGAAAAAAAAAAACGTACAATTAGTCACAAACTAGTGTCATTCTGTGATATTTTATTGTATCATTGAGGAAATAGTGCAAGAAGAATGATTTCATAACAAGTTGATGAATTTGCTCTTCTTGCATTTCACGCCTTGACTTAATATCTATAGCTTTAGCACAATTAATAAGTAAAATGGACTGAAATATAGTAGTATTTAATAAATTTTTCCGATTTTTTTTTTTTAGATTTAAAGATTGAAATTCTAAGCTTAGAAATTTTTTTTTTCTCGATACAGAACTTGGCGTTATTTTAATTTACTTTTAAGAGCTTAGAGACAGTCAGCATATGACGTCATTTTTTCAAGCATTATAGAGGCCTCTAGACATTTACTTTTATTTTTAACTTTGAGCAATTTTTCCAAAATTCTTTTGTCGAAAAAATTTTTAATAATTTTTTCAAGGGAAATTATTCTATTCCACAATCACAAAATTATTTGCACCACAAAAAAATTTTGAAAAAAATTCTGAAAATTTCTTTCAGAATATTTTTTTTGTCATATTTTCAAAATTTTAAAAAGTATTATTACCTTCACTCGATCCTCCTCATCAATCTTATTATTTCTTCAACCATATATTCTGGGATCCTAAAAAATTAAAATATTAAAAATTTTCAACTTTTCATTTCCAAATTTTTCTTTTAAATATTAAAAACTTACCTGCTATTAAAATTATTCATCCGGTACAAAACCTAGACGTTAAAGCTTTTGAAATATTATTATTCGTAGTCATCCATTTAAATTCCATTTTAAGACTGAACGGCAAATCGAACGTGGGTAATTTATTTTTCATAACAACAACGAGGCATAACGTTTTCAAAGATGGATCTGAAAAATTGAAAAATAATTTTTAATTATTGGCCTAACCTTATTATGGAATAAAAATAATTCATATACTTACTTAAGTCTAAAATAAATAAATCATTAAGGTCAATTAAATTTCCTTCACGCTGCCCAGTCCCGATTAACTCATCGTTGAGATCAATTAAGTTCCCTTCAGACGCCTCAGTTGAATTTTCTTCTAATACTCGACTCCTAACTTCACTAATAGGGCTAAAAAAAAAAATAATAATAATAATTAAATAAAAATTTAAGAAAATCAATAATTTATTAATTCTTACCTGGTGCCACCAAATAAATAAACTTTATCACCCATAGTTATGCAAGTTTGCCTTCTTCTTTTGCACGGTTTTTCTCCTAATGTTTTTAATTCCCCCGACCATTTATTAAGTATCGTATCGTAATAATATAAATCGTTATAATGAGCTTTTTTGATTCCATTATATCCTCCAAAAATATATAATTTATGATTATGAGCGACTAAAAAAAAGAAAATTCTTGTAATTAATCATCTTCAATCAGATGAAACTCGTCACATTAAAATACGCTCACAGTTCAAAAGACTAAAAGAGAAGGTGGAAAATTTTTTATTTGATTGTTATCAGTTAAATGTACCCAGATAAAAAAAAACCTGATTTTTCTTTTAATTTTAAAGTGAATCATGCAACCCGAAACTAAATGGACGAAACGAAGGGCCTTTTGTGAATTAGCGATAGTATCAGGGATTTTTTTTAGTTTTATTTATTTTTTTTATAACAAAGAGTTACGAAACAAATTATGATAAATGAAAGCATAATAGTATTGTGTTCTTTTGACTATACTTTTCTTCCGGATGTACTGTGTATTTTTACATTGTAAAATAATTTTTTTCTATCCGCTTGAAAAAGTCTGTCTGATAGAAAAAATTTAACGAAGATTAAAAAATTAAAATTCTTTGATGGAAGTATTTAAAAAAGAATTTTTTGAATGGATTTCATTCTGGTAAAGTAAGTTTAAAACAAAGGCCAAACTCAATTTTTACTCGACAGAACTTAAAAACTTAGATTGCTGAATATCTTCGAGACTTAAAAAGATAGCAAAATTTTTTTAAGCAAGAATCATTTTTTCTTTCTTCCCAAAAGAAATGTTTTGTTTTCAAATTTCTTTTTTCATTGAGTAAATTTATTCAGAATATGTGTTGTAGAACAACTTTTTCAAAATTGTCTAGTCGAACAAATTTTTCCAAAGCTTTTTCTAGTCGAACAAATTTTTGCAAAACTTTTTCTAGTCGAACAAATTTTTGCAAAACTGCTTCTAGTTGAACAACTTTTTCCAAAACTTTTTCTAGTCGAACAAATTTTTCCAAAACTTTTTTTAGTCTAACAAAATTTTCCAAAACTGCTTCTAGTTGAACAAATTTTTCCAAAACTTTTTCTAGTTGAACAAATTTCTCCAAAACTTTTTCTAGTTGAACAAATTTCTCCAAAACTTTTTCTAGTCGAACAAATGTTCTCATAATTTTGATTTCCCTTTAATCTGTCGCCCTCATTTGCCCGAGATCTTTTTCTTTATGAAAAAATTTTTTCCTAAAATTTCTTTCATATCTGTTTTTATTTTTTCTAGCTAAAAAAAAAGTTAATAATCCATAAAAATGTCACCTAATCACAAAACTTGTATGATCATAACGTTCTGCCTCACGATCATCATAACCAACAACGACGGCTTCGACATTCACAAGGAAATCAAACACTCACTCCTCACGGTCTTACGAGATCACTTTGAAGAAAACTCATCACTTCTAATATCACTTGATCACCCAATTAAAATCAACCAAAACTTCGGGCTTTACCCAAACCAAAATCCAGACTTACGAGGAATGATCTTGCAAACGCTCATGGAACTCGACGAATGGACAGTACAAATCTCGACTCAAAAAGTAACCCCATTTAATAAGGATTTTCCGGGAGTTCGACTTCACAACTCTTTAATTTTCTTCGACGAACAAACCATCACCAACGAGGAAATATTTAAAAAAGAAGTACGGGATTTACGATCGAATCCTCTCTGGTATCCTTACGGAAGAGTCGTCGTCATATTAGAAAAAACCGACGAAGAAACTGACAACAAAGAATGGTCCAGAAGAATTATCGACAAACTCTGGAAATACACAAGGAACGATGATATGTTGGTGATGATCCCAAACATCTCAAAAGGGATTGAATTTTACACTTGGTACCCGTATCATCCACCAGATTGCTCTGAAGTGAAGAACATAGTCTATTTGGACGCTTGGGTCGATGGCAAATTCGAATTTGGAGTGGATTTATACCCTGAAAAAATCACAACGGATCTTAAAGGATGTGATTTTATAATTGTGACGTCAACCTGCATTCCATACGTCATCCCCGATGACTACGACAGTTCGAAATACTACGGGATAGAAATTGAAATAATCAATGCGTTGTCCAAAGCTATGCATTTCAACATCAAATATGTGCCAGAACTTGACGACTTTTGGATGACGACAACTTCTGATAATGAAGTAGCTGGAGCTTTTAAATTATTATCAGATCAAGAGGTTGATTTAGCTTTTTCTTGTATGATGCTTAATTTCGAACGTTATTACTTGGCAGAACCGTTGCCGTCTTATTTCGACGATTCTTTGATTTGGCTGGTGCCGACACCGAATCTAAAATCCCACGTGTATGATTTGTTCAAAGCATTTCCAATTTATTTCTGGATCTGTATTTTAATCACTCTAATATTGGCTACTATTACTGTAGTTTTTATAGTCAATATTGAATCTGGCTTTATTTCTGATCAAAAACACTCGAGCATCAGCTATTTTGTGAAAATGATCGGTATTAGTGTGTATACTTCTGTAGTCTTCAATACTTCCAGCACCCTTCTCCGTGCTGCTATAGCAGTCTTTTTGTTATACTCCATGCACATAACAACAGCTTTTCAAGCTTCTCTCTTCGGTTTATTCCGCACATCAGCTTACGAAGATGCTTATGAAACCCTACAAGAAGCAGTAGACGCAGGATTATATGTGTATCTCCGAGAATCCACAAAAGGAATGTACAATCAATCAGACCACGAAGTATGGAATAAAATCCTTCAACCAGGCCGCTATGAATTTTTAAATAATTACGAAGAAGCTTTTAATAGAACATCTCAAGAGAAATCAGCAATGGTGCTTTATATCAAATCCACAGGCCTCTACATAATTAGTTGGTGGTACAGCAACAAATTAGGCCAGCCTAAAATATTATACCTCCCTGATAGATTCACTTCGTATCCTGTCACAATGTACATGTCACCTGGCAGCCCTTTGTTCCCAGTATTTCAAACTATGATACACAACCTTATTGCTTCTGGGTTAGTTGATTATTGGTCAAAAAATGAAATGATGCGAAAAAGTTATAATAGCGATAGATTTAAAACAGTCCAAGAAAGAGCTTTAGGTTTAGAACATTTTAATGGAGCATTTTTTGTGCTTTTCAGTCTTTTGATTTTAGCTAGTTTTATTTTTTTGATAGAATTAATTTGCTTCAGATTTTGTAAGAAAAAACATAAAGAGAAAGATTTACTTCTAAAAATTAAAATTGATAGAAAGATTATAAGCGATAAAAGAATGGAGAATGCAATTTATAGAAGTAATTGGTTTATGATGAGACGAAATGAAGTTCCTGAAAAAATTAATGAGTTTTTCTTAAGTGAATTTAGTAGGAAAAAGAATAATGAAATACTTTTTTCGTAGACTTTATGATAAATACTTTCCTCTAAGTCACATGCAATATTGTAATTGATTAACTGAAAGTATAGTGATATGTATTTATTTTTTTAAGGAAAAAAAATTAAAAACTATTAATCTAAATCTTATCAACACAAATATTTAATGTAACTATTAAATGGTTCCTATAATGTATATTCATTATTGTGAAACCTCATGAAATAAAAAAATGTAAAATCGTTTAATGTATACAGACGTTATTCATTCAATCGAAACAGAATTATCAAATAATGCTTTTTCAAATTCAAGCTTAATGCAAAAAAAGTTAGTGAGTGCATGGTAAATGCAATATGTACAAGATTAATAGCAATACCCTTGGCTAATGTATTATTATTTTTCTCCAATTGTAATTTTTTACCAACAATAATGCAACATAGAACACATCACAGCTAATGTTTAATGAATCAAAGCGTTATAAGAGAAGCACAATACCTAAATATAATTAAACCTGAAATACTAACCTCAAACATTCAGTCGTTTGATTCCCCGTAAATGAAATCAAAAGCGGCTTACATTACGGGACGTTTCTAATTTCTTAAAGCATTTCCTAATTATAAATCCGAAGATATCGAAAAATCGACTAAACTTGTTATTTTCTCAAATAAATAAAAGTCATGGTTGACCAACAATATTGCCAACATTACGAATCCTCAAATCGACTTGTTGCCTTAACGCCATTTTGAATTTAGCATTTTCAAAAATTTTTTTTTCAAAAATCGTAAAAAGGTTAATATTTTGACCTTAAAAGGTTTCCCAAAATGAATTTCATAAGTCTCGGCCTGCAATACTTCGCTAATAATGATTAAATTACTGCACTCAATCCACAAAACCACAATAAATTGATAACTAAGAACCAATGAATCCATTAACATCCATTTTTGATTTCTTTCCTCTTTTCTCTAAAAACAGTATTTTTCTACTAATGCATTTCAATTTACCAAATCGCCCTAAAAATTTCTGAATCAAACAACATTTCATACCGAAACTCTGTGAAATGCAGTTTCTAAATTACTTCGCTTTCGCCGAAATTTTTTTCCAAGCAACTGCAAGTTTTCCAGATTTTAAATACGATGAAAAACCTAACGACTTTTGCTTGAGAAAAATCGCTGAGAAATACTTTACCGAAAAAAGAATAAATATCTTTCTACAAGGTCACTATAATGAATCTTGGCAAAATGATATCACTCAATTTTTTAATAACTGGACAGTTGAGCTATACAACGAAGATATGACCGTGCCTAACGAATTAGACATCTACACAATTAAATCAAAATTAATGATCTTAATTTTAAATGCACAAGAAGACAATAAGATCGTGCACACTTTAAGATCTTTCAGAAGAAATCCAACTTGGAATTCGAGGTCGAAAATTTTAGTTTTATTAAAGGAATCTAACCAAGTTAGGTTAGTATTAAGAACATTATGGAATATAGCAAGAGCTGTTAATGTGGTTATAGCGATTGACTGCCAGAAATTTTATACATGGAAACCGTATCAAAAAGATGACTGCACTGAAGTAAAGAATATATCAACTCTACAATTTTCTGAATTATTTTCACAAAATGATTACTCGAATCTTAATCAATGTAATGTAACAATCCAAACTACTTATATTCCACCTTATGTTCTTCAATGGGACCAAGAACGTTTTCAATATACTGAAGGAATCGAAGTTTTGATAATGAAGAATTTTGCAGAACACATGAACTTCGTGCCTGTGTATTTACCAAACAGAGTAGGTTTTCATGCTTGGATAACAAGACTTCCAAATGGAACCATTGGAGGAGCACTTCGTTCATTAATGAGATACAGAGCAGACATTGCATTCTCATGCTTAAGATTAAACCATGAAAGATTCATGCTTGCTGACGGGCTAATGTCTCATATAGAAGATGAAATTGTTTGGTTTGTACCAAAGCCAACACCTAAAGCTCAAGTTGCAACAATGATGTATGCTCTTCATAAATATATTTGGGCAGGAATAGCTGCAAGCATATTCATGGCTTCGATTCTTTTGTATTTTAAAGAAAAATCGCCATCGTTTATCAATTTAATTTTAAAAATGACAGCGGCGTTTTTAAATATCCCAATCAGGACGAAGACTAGATTTCCGGTATTTTTAGCGTACATAGCAGCACTTCATACAGTGACAAGCTATAATTCTTGGCTGTCTGTTAATCTCATGAAAGAAATGACAGATAAGCCCATTAAAAATTTACACGACATAGCTAACAAAAATCTGATTGTCTATTTACTCCCGTCATTAAATCATTATTATAATAAATCAGATTTTGAAGCTTGGGAAAACATTCTACAACCTGGAAGATTTATCTATAATGAATTTTTTTTCACTCAGTTACAGCAGATAGCTAATGAGAAGACGGCAGCTATGCTTTTTCCAAAGCTCCCAGCTTTATATTATATTGGGAATAATCTGATAGATGAAGATGGTTCGCCAAAAGTGAATTATCTTAAACCGAGATTTTTGTCATCGAAATTAACTTTTTATGTAGCTCCAGGGCATCCGCTAACGCCTTTTTTAAATAGGAAAATGATGCAGCTTATAGAATCTGGGCTAACAACATTTTGGGTCAGTTTGTACGTCAATATTTCTGTCACAACTTCAAAAAGCATTAATTATCAGGAAGGAAGCAAGCCCTTAACTATTAAAAATTTTTCAGCAGGGCTTTACTACTATAATACAATTATTGTTTTCAGTTGCGTTGTTTTTTTATGCGAATTAATTTGTGGGCTTATTTGGAAAAAGAATCGTAAGAAAATTTTGAACTATCAAACAGAAATTTTTGAAAAGGAATTCAAATATTTGAAGTAAATTAAAAAACTGATGCACTGAAGAATTTGAAAAAGGAAATCAGTTGCGTTCTGCACCATTTTGGCACAGGCACTTAGATTCAACTATTTTTTGCACTCCTCAATGCACATGAAAATTCCCAAATCTGCTATTTAAAATTAAGAGTACTTACAAGTTGATAAACTCCTTCTTCCTACTGGTGCGTTCCTTGAATCTTCTTTAACAGTCCACATATTGGTGTCAGGATTGTACATATAAAGAGTATTGTCATATAATTCTCTTCCAGTGTGATAAGGTTCAAACAAATCTCCTCGACCCCCAAATACATAAATATTTCCATCTACTGCTATAGCTGATAAAAAATCTCTATATGAAGGCCCTTGATTTTTCTAAATAAAAATCAAAACCATAATTAATTTTCTCCATAGTGTTAAAATAATTTAAAAAAAATGATACTTACAGTTATGATATAATTCCAAGTCATTGTACTAAGATTTAAAGAATGTAACCCTTCTGCATATTGCTCATCATCAATAAAACCACCAATTATATACATTTTATCTCTTATAATACAAGCTGCATGTCCATCTCTTGCTCTAGGTACATTACCATGCACTGTAGGGCACGACCATTCTTGTTTTTCTGTATCATAACAAAATAATCTATTGCATGCGGATCTGTCATTCCTTCCGCCCCATATGTAAATTTTTTTCCCATATGCACAAGCTGTGTGTCCATATCGTTGGTAAGGTACACATTTTAGTTCTATGGGACTGCTAGTAATAGGCAACATTTTCCAACGATTGTTAACTAAAAGTAAAATAGGCTGATTCTAATTTTTGCTTTTGTAAATGGGAACAAAAATACGAATTGAAATACTTACATGTGTTTAATACATGAATATCCATTGGTCTTGGGAAATCAAAATTAGCACCTGTACAATACCCTCCGAAAGAGTATATGTAAGAACCCACACACGCTGCTGCATGATTGACCCGCTGTGGCCCACCTTCAAGATGAGTTACCCATATCAATGACATTTTCGGATCTAGATGAGAGGCGAAATTTATAAACAGGAAATTCTATGATGTTGCCTTATCTTAACTATTAAAAACTTGATTTTTGTTACAATTTAATGCATTCATGATTCTGAATTAAAAAAACTGATGTAAATACATTATGAAAGTACGCCGAAAAAAAATCTGTCTGACGTTGATTCATCGACGCCATGTTTGTTTTATTATATTAGCAGATGACGGAAAGCCGCCTGCCGCCATGTTGGATAATTTTAAAATAAATGGCTCGTTTTTAATTTTTCATGTTTTTCTTTTTATTAGGAATATGTTCATTTTATACATTTAAAATTAGTTGTACAAATATAATGTCCTGATTTATTAGCAGTCTTTTTCTGACTTATGTCAGGAGCAAAAAAAAAGTAATCCTTGACTATAGTTATATGAATAGCATATGGTAGTTTCTTTGGACAATTTATGATTAGACGTTCGTCAATTTACACCTACAAATTTTCCATCGAAAAAATTATGCACGTATTTTTAAAATTAAAAAACTGCTTTCTGAAGAGCAATAAATATTGTTAATGACCTGTTTTATTTAATTAAAGAGGAGCCTTCAGCGGCCGAGGAAAATTTTTATCTTGTTACTGGTCCAATAAATTGAAAATCAGGGAGTTATAATCAATAATTTTAACATAACAAAATTGAATAACGATTAATTGATTATTGAAAAGTGTTTTTAGAAATAAGTGACACTGATGTTTTGCTATTTAGCTGAGCAATCCATCCATGATCTTCCTTTTAGTATTTATAAGCCGCCATGTTTGTAGACATTCGAAAATCGGGTCGCCATGACAGTTTAAGTCAAAAAATTTTTAATCATCGAAATGCTTCGAAAACAGGGCTAACTCTCGATTGAAAGATGAAATGCATTAAAAGTAGTTAAAATAAACCCATTAGAACATATTAAGGGTAGTGATGCCATCTTTGGTTTCTAGAAATTCAGTAATGTTAACAAAATTTCTTGCCGTGGCACTAGATGATGTATACCCTAGAAATAAGGATTAACTTAAAAAAAAAAAAAACTTTATACTAATTATTAACATTTTATCTGAAAATAATAGGCCTAAGTATATGTTGCGATAAAATTTTAAATATTTAAATTTTGAGATTGATCGATTAAGCTCGTAAATCGTGCATCAGCTAAATAGTCAAAGTTTCCTGTTTTCCTTTACAATATTTAAAATTCAAATTATAATTTCCACACAATAAGCACAGTTCGTCAAAATTAAGGAACCATTTCTCTTTGACCATTATTACAGACTTCCTAGTCAAAAATCTCTTATCCAAAAAAATTGTAAGACGATTGTTTGTCTCTCTGAAAATTCAATTCGTAGGGAATTTTTCAATCGTGAATCTAATTTCTAATTTGGAATTTTAAAACTTACAATTCAAAATGTATTATGGCACTTATATCATTTTTCAAGAGATTTTTACAATACGCTTAAGACTTTTTCATGTTTTGAGTTTACAATTCATGTATTGACGTCATAAAACACTATATCAGCCGCTAAACATGTAAGAAATAAAATTTTTAAGCAGTAGGACCAGTTAAAATTGTAATTAATATTTGTACTAACTAACATTTTACCGGAAGACCTAATTAAAAAATAACTAAAGTAAACGTTTGCTCAAAAAAAAAAAACAGACAGGTCATTTTTAGCTAAAGCAGTCTCATTCATAATATGTAAAAAATTCATATTTTCTCTCTCTTTTTTTTAAACTTTATAAAAGCTTTATATAATTGCTACATTTAATATCATACATATTTAGAAATCATTTTCATCTTTTGTTGAGAGAAAAAAAAAATGAAAATGAATATTTTAAAAAAAATTCTGAATTTTATCATTTTGTTAATTACTTTTTAAAAAAACCAGACAATCAACAAAATCCTTTAGGAAAAAAATTAGAAGATGATAAAGGTATTAATCACAACAGTTTTGTCTTATCACAATATGCTATTATTCTGTATACAATTTCTTTTTTTGAAGAAAAAAAAATTTCAATAAAAATAAATTAGATAAATAATAAACAACTGCTATCTTTTAAGATTGAACCCTTTAGTACCATCTGGTCCTCGAGGATTTCGGACAATATTAACAACTTCACAGGGCCTAAGTAGCATCACTCCTGTTGGATTTATATTCATCTTATCTAGCCTAAAATAAATGTAATTAAATTAATTACGGTAATTAATAATATCCATTGAAAGAATAAAACATACTTATCATCTAATTCGTCTTCAGGACTTTTGGCCTCTCCTAAAATTCGTAACCTAGCTTCTGCATAATCAAGCTGTCGCTGTTGTAATGTTTTAACAGGCTGCCGACTACTTTTTGATTCTCCGTTTAACAATCCTAAACTATCACTATTTGAACAATTATTTTTAGTTTCTCTAGTCGGTCTTTTTAATATTTTAACTGAAGGCTCTGGTGGTGTGTACTGTGTTCGTATGCTATCTTCACCCTGAACTATTATTGGTCCGTTATTCCTGCTCATGTTTGTTTCTTGTTGTTTTGGGAGAATTTTTTCTAGAATCTAAAAGTTTAAAAAAAACCAAATGTAAATAAAAAAAAATATTGGACTTTAAGTAATTGATAATATTACTGTAAAGGTAGTACTTAACTCCAGGATTGATATAATTAACAAGGACAATATGCTTTATAAAATTAACATCAAAGACTCAGCTGAAAATGAAAGGGAAGATTATTATTTACAAATGGTTAGGTTAGGTGATGAGTTGATTTTTTTATACATGAGTAGGACATGAAGAGTGAAGGGGTGAATGATAAATTCTGATTTTCGTAGAAGGGTTTTCGTTTTTTTTTTATTCAGGGATATAAACCTTACCTAATATGAATTTTGATAAATTTATTCGAGGTTCATGTTCCCAGGGAAATATAATCGGTGTGGGTTTGTAAATGACGAAGAATTTTAAAAAGATTTTGAACGGAAAATTTTACGAACTCACCTCCGAGTCGTCTATTTCTTCCCAACTATCGACTACATCACATATTTCGTGTGTTGCAGCCATTTTTAAAATTTAGGCATCAAGTCGAATAGATCTGATTGGATGAGGATATTTATCTTGGAAACAAGTCGAATATTGTTATAAATATCTTAATGTTCCCGCGCCGCGCTTGAGTTTTTTTACTTTTTTTTTTTAATCAAACCAGAAAATTAAATTACCCGTCTTGGCATTAAACCAAATAAAAGAAACTTGTTTTTTGTTTATCGAAAATAATAATAAACAAGTAAAGAAAAATGATCATTTTTCAAGGTTGTTGTTAAGTGTGAAGATGTCTTCGGAAAGGGACAAAGCTATTTTAAATTCAATTTTGAATCCTTTTTTACCTCTTGGAAGTGATTTTGATACTGGCGATAATGAGGACGCAAAAGACGGTAACTTTTTCAAATAATTATATTCGATTAATCGATTGACATGTCAATTATATGATTTTGTACAGTTGATGACGAGGAAATAACGGAACAAGTTATAGAAGCGAAAAAACTGGAGAAGGAAGCTGTGAATTTAGCTGAAAAGGGTGAAGTGGAAAAGGCAGTAGAGATTTTTAATGAAATAATAAAAATCCAGCCGGATTTATCGTCAACTTACAATAATCGGGCTCAAGCTTATCGACTTTTGGGAAATGATGAGAGTAAGTATACTAAAAGGCAAGAATTATGGGATATCTTTGAATCTAGAACCTTGTGATCCATTGGTTATGAAAAGCTTTAGAAGTGATACCGTCCTTGTTAGTTGTGAAGTTGATAATGTTCGAAATCGCTGCTTCAGAAGAGAGCTATTGATTCCGGTCACACAAATTAATAAACAGCTTATTTTTGCTACTATGAAATTCATATACTAACGACCAAGTAAGGTTATGTTCTTCTAAGCATTCTTTAGCTACACAAACCTGTCTGTTTTTCCGTTTTAGGTAATTTAAAAGCAAAATGGTCTTTAGGAGAAAGTTTTTGAACAAAAATTACCTTGTTTAGGTGAAAATACATCCCCATTCACTGGCACTAAATACATTTTTACATCACAAATGAAAAACCGTGACTGTCATGGCGGCAATGTGATTTTCTGCCTACTGCCACGACCTTTATTTCGCAAAGACCAATAAATATTTTATTTTTTAGTAATTTTAGACGGATAAAAGGGAAAAAAACTGTAAATTTATGTCCAAAATTAACTTTCACCATTTTTAGCCAGTTTCATTGCTTTTAACGGTTGAAAAATGGACACTGGCACACATAACCTAATCAGGACGCTATGCATTTGTAATTCAGCTCATATTAAATTTACTTACAGAAGCATTGAACGATCTTAACACGGCTATAACACTCAGCCAAGGACAAGGCAAGTCTTGCCGTCAAGCATTATGCCAACGAGGATTAATACACAGAAAAAACGGACACGACGACAAAGCATTACAAGATTTCAAACACGCAGCCGAACTTGGTAGCCCGTTTGCTAAAATGGCTTTGGTTCAACTAAACCCGTACGCTGCACTCTGCAACCAAATGCTTTCTCAAGTAATGAACAAACTGAAAAACATAGAGGAATAACAAAAAGAAAACAGCAATTACGAATTTGATAAATTAATTTAATTCAATCTAAATAAAATTCAAAATCAAAACGTACAGCTTGTTTTGTATTTTTTCTTTTTCTCTTTAAAAATAAGAATTATATGATTATTATCACTTTGATTGGATAATAACAAGAAATATAACATAATTCTTGTCCCATATTAGTTTTTTATTCCCATTTCTGAACGAAAAAAAAATCCGCGCACGAAAATACTAAAAAATGAGGAACGTTAAATAACCAAACCCGCGGTATAATGTTTAAATAATAATAATAGCACCGAGTAGCGGATATTATAATATTGACGATGGAAGAAATAAAAAAATTTTAAGACTGCCTAAATCCAACCCCGCTCGATAATTCTTTTTTTTCTTTGCTTTTAAAAAAACGTCACATAAAATATTGTGCAATCAAAGGAATATTTTTTTTAATATGTTTTGCGTTACACAAAGAGCGGTGCTCCATTTTTTATTTTTTTCAATCCAAACAAAGCCATTTTAAATTTTTTTTTCCAAAACATCCAAATCTCCGTGAAGAGATTCTCTAAAACCCGCCAAAAATTTTACAATATTTACAAAATATTTAATTAATTATTATATTATCCCTATACTGAGCTTTTTTTATACAAAAACTTGGATATCTCGAAGAAATTTAAAAAAAAAAAAATAAAAATGGCTTCGTAAATAAGCGGAAGTAAAAACTACATTAAGGCATTAAAATTTTTGATCTAAATTTTTTTTTGCAAATGAAATTTTTCGATTAAAAAAAAATTTTTTTTTATGAAAGAGTGTAAAAAATATTTTTAGAAGTCGAAAAATACTTTTAACCTGAAAACTGAAAAAGTAAAGAAAAGAAATGTAAGCGCCTTAAAAACCGCTTGATATTAATAAAAATCTGGTTGTTTTGTTTTGAGAGTGTGAGGGAAAGGTTAAGATGTGTTTTCGACTTCTTCCCTTTCGACCATTTCGAAATCTTTCCCAGTTTGAGATTTTTGACTCGAACTTTCGGATTCGCTTTCGGATGGGCTGTTTCTTTCACCTTCTGAGGTTTTTGGATCGTTTTCTTCGTTTTCGGTTTCTTTTTTATCGTCTGAATCTTGAGTTCTGTAAAAAATAAAAAAGTTTTATTATAAAATTCGTCGTTGGAAAAATTTTTGTGATCCAGGATCTTTGTAATAGCATAAAAAATTTTTTAAATGGCTTTTAAAGAATCAAATTTCAATTTCTAATTTACCCTTCAGCTCTCTCACTAGATCCCTCGTCGTTCTTATCATCTTCCTGCTCATTATCGGAATCCTTGTCCTTTTTCTTCTTTTTCTTCCCGCTCTTTTCGGATCCATTTCCTTTATATTCATACTAAAACATCAAAAACAATTTCAATTAGCACCAAACCAAATTCCTCTTTAATAAATTTTTTTTTCTACCTGATAAAGTGGCCAAAACGACGCGAAAAATCCAACATCCTCAGTTAAATTAGGCAACAACCATAAATGATGTTTTCCTAACGTCAAACTCCACAAAATGCAAAAAACAATCAGCCGGAAGAAAGCAAGGGCGATGATAAAACAAAGGAATCCGGCTGCTGCTATGCTAAGATAATAAACTCCTTTCCTAAAAATAAAATTGTAAAAAATCAGCACTTGAAACTTGCTTAGTTCCTTGAAAAGTTAAGTAAAAAATACAAACCTAACTTCTGGCGGCCATAGAGGGAATAAACAAATACCAATTGCTCCAAGAACCATAAGAGTACCAAACAACCAATAATGGAATGGTATTGGATCGTAAATCCAGATGTAAGCATCCAGACCATCAACAAATAATTGTTCAAAATGCATTTCTAGTCGAATTTTTCTTTTTTTTTTTTCTTTGCCTTCCTATAAATTCATAAAAATTATTTAATATTAAAAAAATTTTAATAGCGCGTTATGTAATCAGTCTTAAATGTATCAACAAAAAAAAATACCTTCGATTCTGATTTATCATCCGTCTTTGCCCCCTCAGCATGACTGCTTTCTGCATCATCAATTTCCTTTTTATCTTCTTTCTTATCTGAATCTTTATCCTTTTTCTTTTTTTTCCTTGCCAAAAGTTCTTGCTCTGAAACTGGAACCTTTTTAGCCCGATGGAAAAATTTGTGCCTCAACATACTAAAATTAAAAATTAAATTACGCAACATTATCAAACACATTGAAAAGTTACTCACAAGAAATTACTTACGCATCCAAAAAGTCAATAACATCTGCTCTTGATTTAAATAATGTATCATCCCCTTCATTTTTTGGAACTGCAAAATGAGATTCCATAAGGGCATCAACAGCTTTGGCGCCAGTGAAATACTCAACATTATGACAAAGAAATTTTGTTTTCTTGTGTGGGACATTTTTTTTCAACCATTTGGCAATGGTGTATTCTTCTTTGGCTGGTTTCTCTGGTTGTTCCTCATTGTTTGGATATTCCTGAAAACAAAGCATGTTTCCATTACAACGATTTCACAAATATTGCATTAGCCCTAAAAACAAATTCCCAAGTATGACAATATCACGATTTCATCTTCTAGACATTTTAGTTTTTTTAAATAATTGCTTAATTGCATCCTTTTCAATCACTGATATGATTATGCGAATTTGACAAAACGTACACTCGATTCGAAGCCTAATTATTAGAAGTACCGTTACTTTGAAATTAAAACGATGAAAGGTTATAAAATTCCTACGCGTAATTCACACCCGATAATGTAATTATATCCGTTTTCAGTTAATTAACTGCCAACGAAGAAGAGATCAATTGTCAATGAAAAAAAAAGATCTGGTACGTTATTTGCATTGTTTGCGAAATTTAAAACGTCACGAAAAACGATCTTGAATTAAAATTGTAAAGCGTTTGTGAAATATGCGGGGCAATGTTTCGTTATAAGCCGATTTATTTTTTATTCCGAGTTTGATTTACATCCTAATCAGTTAAAAATTAAAGTAATAATATTAAAAATAAATTATTTTTACCTCTTTACGTTTCTTTCCTTTCCGTTTTTCAGCCATTTTATAAAATATTGACAAAAATGTCGTCACCGCCTTCTTGGTGAATTTAAATCTTCGAACCACGTCACGTTTGGAATTTTTTCTCAAATTTAATTCGATTTGTAATGGCAAATGTTATGAAATTTTGTTGATATAATTTGTTGTATACATTTGTTTCAATTTAATTGGGTTATTGTAATGAATCATAGAAAATAATTAAAGAAAATGAAAAGCGTTGAAAAAATTGAAGCATAACTCCTGCCACGGCATCGTGGCAGCCATGATTCGTCGTCTGCTTGTTCTTTTTTAATTGACTATGACCTATTAAATTTATACGGTTTTTCCGTGATTTTTCTTGATGAACTTACTGATTCGATTAATCGTTATGTAAATTACACTTTAATGAGTGGTTTGGAGTGTATAAACATTACGTAAAGTGTTTCTTCTTTTTATATTTGCTTTTTGAATCTCCGCTACTTTAATCAGGTGTTCCTCAATGTCAAGGTCTCAAATTACGCGGTAAAATTGATTTCTTTTGAACTGTTTTAAAATGTTTCAATTTCGGACGATTAAAGTTAAATTAAAAGATTTAGAACATTTAAGAAGTGGTCAATATTATTATAGTACTCGAAGTAAGTTAAAAGAATATGCAAGGTGCTACAGTATTTTGGAAATACCAAACGGATCTGATCAAGAGGCGGTGAGAAGAGCTTTTATTAATTTGTGCAAGAAATACCATCCAGATAGTGGGAATCCATTAGCTAATGAGGAGAAATTTCATGAGGTAAGATTTTTTTTTAGTAAAAATAATTTGCTGTAAGTTGCACTTTCTTTTTTTTTTTGGATGCAGCTTGAAGAGGCTTACAGGTCACTCCAAAATAAATTTGCACAGGAAAGGTGGAATGTTAATGAATGTATAGGAGAATATGGATTGTATTATAAAGAAAAAAAGACTGAGAACTCAGAGAGTGAGCCGCAAGTATTTGATATAAATGTAAGTATAGTGTTTGCTAATTTTTTTGGATTTTAAATGACTGAGCTATAAAAAAAATTATTTTTTTAGCATACAGCACCGCAACATAGACAGTATTTATCATTGGACGGGATAGGGTCAGGAACTCCTTTTCAAAGGCAAAAGCAATATGGGAAATACAGAGCTGCAGTAGCTGTTGAGAACGTTTACAGTCATCACATTAATAAAATATCACAGCAAGATTGCTCTGCAGAACGATCAATTATTTTAAAAGATAGAAAAGAATCAAAGAAAATTAAAACAAGATATGGAATAGAACGATTAGTAGAAGATTTAATTCAAGAATCAATGGCACGTGGAGAATTTGATAATTTATCTGGAACTGGAAAACCGCTTCCCAATTCAACTTACAATCCTTATGTCGATTTCGTAACTCATAAAATGAACCAGATAATGATGGATAATGGTTTCGTACCTGAATGGATTACTTTACAAAAAGAAATCGCTGACGAGATACATCTTATTAAAGAGATATTATTTTCAAAAAGAAAAAAAATTGGGGAAATCCCTCTTAATGATATTGAAAAGCAAAAATGGAAAATGGTTATAAATGCTCAAGAAAAACCAGCGAGTGATTTAAATAAAAAAATTGATAAATATAATTTATTAGTGCCGATTTTAGATAAGCAAATGATTCACTTTAATTTGACGAAGGTAAGCGATGAAATATTAGAAAAAGGGGAATTTTCAGAGAAAAGATTGACCGCTTTAGAAGAAAAAAAATATTACAAAGAATCTGCGAGTGATCAGGGTAGTTTTTTAGGAATTTTTTCATTAATTTTTAAATGATTTAGTGCAATAATAATTTAAAATTTCTAAAATCAAATTTTCCGACTTTAGGTCGTTCAAGTTTTAAATTTTTAAAATTTTTTTACTTGTACAATTAATTTTTTTTAAAATTTCTTAAATTGCTCTTAAAAAATTTTAGAAAACAATTAATTGGGCAATTATATTTTATACTGTGATAAAATATATAATTAAAATTTTATTTGACTAATTTATGGTACAAAACAATACAGTATGTACATCCTACCAACAGAAAAAAAAACCGTGGCAGTGATTCTGATTTGAACAAAATAAATAAAAACATTCCTACGTAACTTACTTCGTTATTGGCACTAAAAACAAATTTTAACCGAAATTTTCGAAATGATGAATAAAATACGGCAATTTCCTTCCTTTGTTAACTTCTTCGCAAGCAGACATGACGCTCTTAGTAAGCGGTCTTGGCCCGCATGAGAAAACTCCTATCTTGCTAACGTAACTATGTTTTTTCTGTACAAATTTGAGAAATGAAGACATGTCAGGTCGGCCGAAGTGATTAACGGCTTTGAGCCCGGTGAACATGGACATTTTGGAGAGCCTCTGGAAGTGATTCTCGCAAATATACTGAAAAAAAAAATTAAATTTGATTTGAGAAAACTATTTTTGTCGATATTTAAAAAAAAACTTGTAAGATAAAATTAATGGCTGCTCCTAAATATGCTCTATGGTTCAAAATAGCCAGGAATAAGCCTGATTTTAGCTTCTACCGCTAAATCCTGCCTACGCTATTATTTTTAAAACTTACCAACATAGTCGTCCTCAAATCAAATTTATGAAAGAACTGAGTAATAAAAATATGAATTTCTAAAACATTCGTAACATCCTTTTTCTCCACATCTCTTAGCACATCTATAAACCATTCGAAATGTTTGTGAGACGGACATATCCAAAGAAAGTAAACTTTTTTACAAGCCACTCCCGAATATCTATTCGTCGAAGTGCCAAATACTAAATCGTTTAAAATAGAAGCGTATGGCGTGACTCCGATACCACCGCCGACCATTACAGCTACTTCAAATTTATACCAGTCTTGATTACCTCCTCCAAAAGGTCCTTCTAACCTAATCTGTAAATTATTATTCAAGATCTTAAAAAAAAATTAAATTTATACAATTTTTTTTCTAATTTTTGTAAAAAATACCTTAGGATGATCTTCCTCTGGATTATAATTAGCAGGATCAAAATAATTTCTCAATTTCCACGTCCAAGGACCTTGGGCCTTGATATGGCATGATAAACTATTTTCGTGTGGGGCGCTGGTTAGTGTGAATGAATGATATTCTTCATTCCTGCAAAAAAAAAGAAGAAAAATATTAGTTTAGCTTATTAATATGAAGAAAGGGCTGACTTGAAATTTTTTACGTACTTGAAAGCTGTGCAGGCTAGTCGCACCCATTGACCGGAGAGATATTTAAAATTAGGTGGACGGTAAAATTTTATTTTGATTACGTCCGAAGGTAGCAATTCTGTTTCTAGAATGTCTAGCGTCATGTATTTAGTTCTTAAACTAACAACCTAAAATCAGAAAAAAAAATTAGTAAGCAATTGGTTTTATAACTAACCTCGAAGCCAAGCCAAGAGTAAAACTTCAATTCTTTTCATAATTCTGAATATGTTTTCCTTTCCAAGAAAAAACGACATAAAATTTTCAGGAAAAATTTCTTCCACAGAATATTTGATTTGAAAACTTTTTTCAAGAGGAAGCAGGGGGCATCTGGCTACGAGGCGTAAAACTAATTAATTAAAAACAATCATAATAACCTTATCTAACATGTAAATAGTTCCAGGCCCGATGAAAAATAGCCAAAATCTTGGAGCGCCGGTCAACCTCGCAAGACCGTGAACTAAACACAAAGCGTATAATACTATATACAGACTATGAGTAGACCAAAAGAATTTATAAGCTCTTTTTCTAATAAGAGGATGAGCGAAGACGAATATAATGACCATAATAACGAACAGCAAGACTCCAGTGACTCCTAAAAAAGAAAAAAAAATTAAAAATCGAGCTGGATTTTAATTACAATAAAAACTAAGCTTTGCACGAGCTCGGACTGACCTTTACATAACAATTTTTCATTCAGGATTCGCCCAAAAAAATTTTAAAATATTTTTGTTTGTAACCGATTTACAGCTTCCCTTTTTTTCCGCTCTCTGCAAAGCTTAAAACTATTTCTTATTTACCTGTTATTGTTTGAAAGAGCCAAAAACTAATCCCCGGTTTATAATCCGACGGGAATAGCACTTCACTCGTCAAACATTTAAGATTATCGATGGGCTGAGTTGATACGTGGTAAAAATTAACAATATGACCGACTGTGTGAAGAAGAGAAAAAAAAGCAGCAGTGCATGCTACGATTTTATGGAACTGAATATGAGCATCTAAAGGAATGTATTGCTGTATGCTAAATTCTTTTAGCTTTGTTAATAAATTCCTAGACATTGTTAACAGTAACAAACTATAGCAAAACGATAAAGAAGCTGCTG
Source organism: Liposcelis brunnea (assembly GCA_023512825.1). Classification (NCBI taxonomy): domain Eukaryota; kingdom Metazoa; phylum Arthropoda; class Insecta; order Psocodea; family Liposcelididae; genus Liposcelis; species Liposcelis brunnea. The sequence goes on along the minus strand of CM042068.1, from coordinate 10,834,854 downwards.
AGCCTCTTGTTATTGCTATTCCTACGCCCATGATATGCCTTAAATCTGTATGCTCTGTCATGAACGAGTAATCTGGAACAACAAAAATAAAATCAATATTCAAAATTCTTTTTTGTAAATAAAACAGCGACGCCAGGTAATCATTTTCAAAAATTAAAAACTAGCCAGGGAAATTTTTCTTTGACCGGTAAGAATATTTGAGATAAGATGATTGCTCACTAGCGTCGCTACTTTGGTTGCTTTCAATATTTAAATTTTAAAAATTACTTACGAATAAATCTTTCTACAAATAGAACAATTGTAATAACATAAAATATAAATAAATAAAAAATATTTTGACGATTTTCTTCTAAAAAAGTCGTTATACAATCTATTTTCCTTTGAACCCAATTTCGGTGTTTCTCTTGATTGGGCATAATTGCAAAACTTGTCATTCTCGCAACATTAGTTGATGTATCTAAAAAGTTTTGCTTGGCACCTTTACAGTCGAGACCTATCGCGACGAAATCGCCTTTGTACTCTTTCATCATTAATTTAAAATCGTTGTATGTTAAATAATCTTTATGCTCAAGGCCTGCGTCCTAAAATATATAAAAAAAAAAAAATAATTGTAAAGAGGAACTTTAAAGGAGAAATTTTTCTGACAGGGTTTGAACGTACATGAAACATGCCATCAATGAGCTCGGTAACATGATCATCAGAAAGACTAGTAGTTCTTGCTATTTCAACAAGAGATCTTAACATTTCAGATAGTTCTTCTTTATCTATGACTCCGTTTCTGTCGTTATCACACATGTCGAATATTATTCGTAGTTTGTCTTCGGTTTTTCCACGGGAGAATAAAACGACAGTGTCGAGAAATTCCTAAAAAAATAAAATTTATTATTAAATTTCAAAGTACGCAAGCGCAGCTTTAGAAAAACAATTTCTAGCGCAAGCGCAGGGTGAAAAAAATATTTTCATGCCTGCGCAGCTTACAAAAATTTCCAGCAATTTGGAAGACACTTTACACGCATGCGCAATGGCATTTCTTTCAAATTTCTTCTTCTATTTACTCACTTGAAAAGAAATTCTACCATCTCCATCTTTATCTACAATATTAAACATTTTCTTAACGAAAATTGCGTCGGGTTTCATCCCTAACGCGCTGGCAAATTCGCTTTTTGATAAAGACGTCCTCATCACAGTCACAACCTGCCCGCCTTCCCCTTCATCTTCGTAATGAGAAGGTCTTCTCTTCTCTCCTGGTCTTAATCCAAACGTCAAAGCGTATGCTTCTCTAAAAAAATGTTCTAATCGCTTTTGTCGACGTTCTCTTGTTTCTGCATTAGCTAACATTACCTCTCTGATACCCTAAAAAAAATAATTTAAACGAATTATTTTCCAAGTTCAATATCAAAATACAAAAAAAAAAAAAAAAACTTACCTGAGTTGATATTAGCCTCTTTTTATGAGAAGCTAGAAACATTTCTAACTTAGATAGAAATTTTCTTCTAGAAGATAATGAGTCGAATTCTAGAACTAAATCATGATCTCTTGGTACTCGGATTAGTACCAATGGCAGTCTTTTCTTGCTGTATGACTCTGCACACTGAAAAAAAAATTTTGAGAGTTAGTTTTGGTTCACGCAAAAATAATTAAACTCAAGAATTTTACTAACCTGAGATTCTTCTACAGTTAAATTCTCCATACCACAAAAATTAACGCTTCTTAATTTTTCCCCTTTTCTATCGACAGTATGAATGGCTTCTTCAGGCCCAAAACGAACTTTAACTAGTCTAAGATGATTAGCGTGTAGCCATTCACGTACAGTCATTTTATCGACGCTGATTTTATGGTTGCCTGTTTTTCTTAAATCTTCTTGCCTAAAAGAAATAAAAAAAAAAATTTATAAAAGTCCATACAATAAGGGGAGTAATTCAAATAAATTATTTCTAATAAAATCTGAAAAACTCAGTGTTAATTTAATCGGCTTTAGTTTCTCAAATCTTAGCCCGTGACAATAAAGCTCAATCAAACATTCACCAAGGCTTTACTTTACCCAAAATGCTAAAAGCTTAGGCAGTACTGACTTAAATTTTTTTTTAAAGCTAAACAATAAAAAAATAGTCTGCGACCATCTTAAAATATTTACCGAATTTTCAATTGTCTCCTTCTTTTATTCTGCAACTTCACGACTCCGTAACCTGCAGCAGCACTTATCAATGGCACGAACCCCAAAAATATACACGCGTAGATATAAGCGACTTCGCTCCCTTCAAAATAATCATATCCCTGAAGATATCTACACGGCTCTAGTAGAGACGAATTTAGCTGATATGGCTGTGGACAAGGATCTCCCTTCTTCCAAAAAAACACATTCTTCTGTATATAATCAGGCTGAATATCAGTCGCGTTAACAATAATATCCCAAAGCGTAATTTTTCGAATATTTTCGATTTCTTCTTTCGTAAAAATTCTGAAAAATAAAATTATTCAATAAAAAAATATTCTCCATTTAAAAAAAAGAAAAAATTCTTACACATTTCTTACCCGTTTTCATCATTCTCGAACCAAAACCGATCTCCGTCTCTTATTCTTAAAAATTGTTCTTTAATAATCGCAGTAAATAATTCACCGGGGCCATCTTTTGACTCTAACATTCCACCAATATAAAGATCCACATTATTTAATTTATTGCTATAAGCAGCTGAAATTTGGCCTAATAATTCAGGCCTTTGATTAAATAAGTCAGGATTGATATCAACCCATTCTTTAATCGGTTCTAAATGAAAATATTTCCTAACGGTGTTATAATCGGGCAGGCCGTTATCCCTTCCTCTCATTATATTTAAAGCTCCTAAATCTCTTCTTGAAAATTCCATCGGGCCAAATAATTTATTTCTAACGTCTGAGCATAAAACGGTGTCTTCCCTTTCGGCTATTTGAGAAGACATTCCCATTAGGAGTTGTTCAAGTGAACTTTCGACTAGAAAACCCTAAAAAAAAATTTAATTTTTAGCATTAAAAAATTTTTTTTCGAGAAGGAAATTTAATTTTTTACTTACAGTAGAATCCCACCAAGTTGAGCAAAGTCTTATACCTTTGTACCCCATTCTCGTATCCTTAAATCTACATTGACCGTCGCGGCGATAAATCCCAGGAGGGATCATGGTGTGCCCGAATCGAAAGGCAGCGGCTTGGAAAACGTGAGTGATTCCCGGGTGAACGTCGGATTGGTAGCCACGATACGGAGGAAGTTCTTCTCCGAGTAAAGCGGGAAGGTATTCGTAAAAAATGACATTCTGCAATTAATATAAAAAAATTAACAATAAAAAAAATGATTAAGAATTATAAAGTAGAATTATGAACGTAAGTATAGTTGAGCCAAAGCCTATTGAAACAATTAAAGGGACACTAGCGCTCTTCAACGCATTTTAACAAACTAAAAGGACGCCAGCACTGCCTCAAGATAAACTATGGATATTAAAAAGACACTAGCGCTCTCCAGTGATTACATTAGCTAACTAAAACTATTTACAATAAACAAACTATTTAAACTAAAGCGACACTACCGCTCTCTAGCAAGATTTTGAGACCCAAAAGCGACACTAGCGCTCTTCAAGACTGTTTTGATAAATTAAAACGATTTTAGCGCTCTCTAGCAACAATTAGAGTCAAAATTTTGATACTAGCGCCCTCCAACGGTCATTCCGACAAACTAAAACTCCACTAGCGCTTTCAGATACAATTTCGACAGAGAGACACTAGCGCTCGTTAACGGCTTAACAAATTAAAAAGACACGAGCACTCTCTAGCGACAATTTAGACTTTCTAGAAGGATACCAGCGCTTTGCAGTGATCTAGGCTCAATTACTGAAAACTTTTGGCCGGTTTGTGAACTTCCACACAATACTAATTCATTTTAGTGTAGAAGTTCTAGGCCATCGTTTTAGAAACCACCGCTAGGTAGCGCTGTTTCGGTTAATTCCAAAAATTGCCATTAGAAGGCGCTGGTGGAGCGGAAAGAGTGGCCATTAGTTCGAAGGGAAATCGGCTAAGATGGCGCTAGTGTCACTTTTAGTTTAACAACTCAACACTAGCGTCGTCAAGAGGCCAAATTAGAAACTAACATCGACATGCCGTTTAGCGAGACTTTGAAACTAATAGTTATGCTCTCAGGGTCGTCTAATGAACGATCTTAAAACTAACAGAAAGTGAACGCCATCTAGCGGTAGTTTCCACAACTTCCACACACTACTCACGTTATTACAAGCGATAAAAATTCATGCAGTTATTTTTTATAAAATTCTACAAGTTTAAAAGATTGTGCATGAAGTGCCCACAATGAAACTAAGGTTCGCTTACAATTTTAAGAGCATTGAGCAAATGCGCAAAAGTGATTTTTGAGTGACATGCAAACGCATAAAGGATTTTAAGTACTACGCTTAAGCACTAGTTTTTCTGACTGGCCAGATTAGCAACCTGAAATTTCCTGGGCTACTCAAGCTTTTTGGCTCATCCCATTTTAATAACTCATACAAACCTGAAGACTGGCTATAACTATTCTCCTAGCGCTATGAAAAACTTCCTCATCAGACCAACTCGGGTGATCCTTTTGTACTCTTCCAGCTATTACGTTATGCCATCGCATGAGTAAAACCCCAAAAGATAACAGCGCTGGATTTTGATTCGTTCTAGGATCTCCCAACACTGAAATTACAAAATTTGAATTGTTGTTAACAGCACAAGATTCTTTAAAAAAATGAGTCAACTTACAGAATAATCTTTCAGGGTTCATCATTCTTAAAATATGAGGTGCGGGACTGTTAAATAAAGGAACTCTCATCGTGTTTAGGATTGGTAATTTCCCACTATTGTCAGTCATGAAGGTTCCATTCTTAAAAGATCTCATGGTGTTTGCCCAAGCTTCAGATGTGGAGTAAATAAAACTTCCATCTATCCATGATGTTATCCTATTAAGCTGAAATCAGAAAGAGAATTACAATGAAAAACTAGTAACAAGTTTTACCAAAAGTCTTTAGCCATGATTCTGTATGTCAAAGGCGAACCGACCGTATTTTAAAGTCTCCAAACCTCTCCTGAGATGAGAACTGAAAGGTAGTGTGCATATTTTTCTAAATTATCTAGTTGAAAATTTACCCTGCAAAGATCTGACTCAGCCAATTCTTGATTACTTGAATTTTAGCCCAACACATTTCAAATTAGCAAGAATCACATGAATCTCCAAAATCCTCATAAAAATCTCATCTTATTAACATTTCTAAGTATGATTCAACCATACCATTAACATTACATAATAAAAAACTCCGAACTTAAGTACAACCAACTTAAAATAGCCATAGAAAAATTTCAGAGGACCTTAACATGAAATCCAAGAGATGTCAGATATTTAGATCTAGGACCGATTTTTATCATTAACTCATTTTATTGCTAAATCTCCATTCAGAACTTGAGATATAAAGGGTCACCTTATTTAGCCTTGCCTTTAGGGCAAAACTTGTTACCGCCGAGAAGATTAAAAAAAAAAATAAAACGATTTATGCAAAGACGTTTTCGTTCTCATTTATATATTTTTCTGTTTTTAGAAAAAAAAAAAATTGTATGAGTCAGATAATTACCTGCTGCCTTGGATTATTCGGGCTCTGACCGGTTTCGGTGTCGTAAGCGGCTCTGTGAAATGGAATATATTTGTTGCCATGGCACTGAGGATCATACATTTCATCACATTTTTCTATTTCAATTTTATGAACTTCGATCGGGCATCCGCTTTCGGAGGCCATTAACACTTCCGAGCTGACTACTTGCCCTGAAAACAAAAAAAAAAAAATAATTAGAAACATTGCGGCCTTGATATGAATACATGGGGCTTTAGAACAAATAAAGAGTTATGTCAACATGTAGATGTTCCATTCTCTTAACGAGAGAGGGGTCCTTGATTTCTTGCGCATAAATATTTAAAGTGTTTCCCCTTGAGTAGCGGAGCACTTTGTTCCTTCTAATGTTTTATTTACCTTTAGGGGAATAATGTAACTTAAATTGATATAGTATAAGCAAATGATCACGGTCTTGGTCAAGACCAAAAGGAAGAATTGGAAACAGGTTTAGTGTATAAGTCAGTCATCCAATCAATCAGTCAATCAATAAGATAGTTTCTTTTCGTCGCGGCCTCGGTGGGATAATGTAGATGTGTTCATTCATTAGACAAAGAATTCAAGGTTATGATGATTTCTTTTTGTTCAATTGGCGGAAATTGAAATTCAATTAGTTTGCGGATGAAGAAAAGTTTAATTTTTCACCTGAAAGTCAGGACAGTCTACATCTTCACATTTTTTCAATACTTTTTAATATTTTTACAATAGTTATTAATATTTTTCAATACTTATCAATACTTTTCAATTTTTTTTCAATACTTATCAACACTTTTCAATATTTTTTCAATACTTATCAACACTTTTCAATATTTTTTCAATACTTATCAACACTTTTCAATATTTTTTCAGTACTTATCAATACTTTTCAATATTTTTTCAGTACTTATGAATACTTTTCAATATTTTTTCAGTACTTATGAATACTTTTCAATATTTTTTCAGTACTTATCAATACTTTTCAATATTTTTTCAGTACTTATCAACACTTTTCAATATTTTTTCAATACTTTTCAATATTTTTTCAGTACTTATCAATACTTTTCAATATTTTTCAATACTTATCAATACTTTTCAATATTTTTTCAGTACTTATCAATACTTTTCAATATTTTTTCAGTACTTACCAATACTTTTCAATATTTTTTCAATACTTATCAATACTTTTCAATATTTGGATGCTGAGTACCAGCGGCGATGTTGACCAGTGGAAAGCTGTGTTACAAAGTTTTGATTTTAGATCATTCTGTATACATTTTGAAGTATTTTCTTTTCCTTGGGGCATTCTAAGGTAAAAATTAATATCGTTAATCACTTGTACTCACCGAAAAATGCAAACATGGCCGTCCTATTCTTCGCCGAACTAAGACCATCTTCTCCTTTCATAAAAATTTGACTTAGTTTTCTTGGACTTGGTCTATCCTTCCCTGCTAGCATATACACGCCATCAGAGTATGCTGGTGGAGTCTTTCTTGTCAAATGAGAATCTGCAAAAATAAAAGAATAAAAATATTTTAAACCTCCTGCGAAAACTGTTAAAGAAATTCAAGGAATATTAAAAATAAAATAATGAAGTTGCATATGAGATTTAATTCAATCTGCTGTGATGATAAAGCCCACAATTATTTGTGTACTTTATCCGATAATAATTTGTGGAATGCACCACAATCATTTATTTACTATCGAAATTTCTATTAGGTTATATTATATATATTAGATTAAATTTCATTCTCAATGCCTCAGCTTGAGATTTAAATCTCTGCAGGTTTATTATCTAATCTGAATAATGCATATTATCATTGTAATCAAGCTTAAGTCAAAATCTTGATGAATTTACAATTAGTGAGTGTGAAAAGATGTGACAGGGACAGAGGTGACAAAAAGTACGACCACGGTTATTGAAACAATGGATGACTCTATAATTGGAGCATCGGTCAATTTACAAAAAGGGAATAGGCTTTTGCAACACACGGGTGCAATATGTGGTAAATATTTGAAATTTTGAAAATATTTTTGGCTGTACTCTAATTTCATTGGTTCCTTATCAAGCTACTCTTGGGGCATTTGGTTTGGGTTCATCTTTAGGATGGACGTCACCAGCTGTGTCTGCTTTCGAAGATGGAAGTTACTTAGGGAGAGTCATCTCTTCTGAGGAACAGTCATGGATAGAATCATTAATGCCACTAGGAGCAGCAGCCATATCTTTCCCAATAGGATATTTCATCGATCAATTTGGTAGAAAGCGATCAATGTTAGGAATTTACTTATTTTTTATAATTGGATGGAGCCTAATAATTTGGCCGAATGGAGTAAGTTTTAACTAAAAAGTATTCGATTAAATTTGTTTCATGCTATTTTATTTTGAAATTAACAGGTCGAAATGGTATATGCTGGTAGATTTCTGACAGGAATGGCCGGAGGTGCTTTTCCAGTAGCAGCATCTTGTTACGCTACAGAAATAGCAGAAGTTGAAATTCGAGGAACTTTAGGAAGCTACCTCGAGCTTCAAGGTTGTGCAGGAATTTTGTTTGTGTATATAGTCGGAGCTTTAGTTGATCTAAAAGTCCTGTCTTATATTTGCGGAGCTTTGCCCATAGTTTTTGCGACTGCTTTCTTTTTCATGCCTGAAAGTCCAGTATTCTTAATGACAAAGGTATTGCAATTTTTATAATTAATACATTTTTTTAAAAAAATGTTAAATTAATGATTGTTTTATTATTTCAGAACAGAGTAGAAGAAGCTAAAAAATCATTAAAATTCTTCCGAGGTGAAAAATACGACATTGATTTTGAAATAAACGAAATTCGAGAAACCATCGAAAAAGAAAGAGGAGAAAAAATTTCACTCGTTGAAGGTTTCAGTACAAAAGCAGCAAAAATCGGTCTTGTAATATCTCTTTCTCTTATGATTTTCCAGCAACTTAGTGGTGTAAACGCGGTCACTTTTAATACTTCTCAAATATTTGAAGGCGCAGGCACCGATTTAAGCTCCGACGTCTCTTCTATAATCATGAGCGCAGTGCAAACCTCATCAGTCATCGTATCGGCTTTTGTCGTAGACCGTTTAGGCAGAAAATATCTCCTCATGTTTTCAGTAGGTGTAATGTCCGTCTGCCAACTTCTCTTAGGAGTATATTTTTATTTAAAAGACGACAAACAAGACGTGAGCAATATAGGTTGGTTACCTCTGGTTAGTTTATGCTTTTTCATGTTCGCCGGGGAAATCGGTATCGGACCTGTTCCGTGGTTAATGGCCGTTGAGTTATTCCCTCCTGCTACAAGAGGTTTTGCTAATTCGCTGGCTTGTTGTGTCAATTGGATATTCGTCTTTCTGGTCACCAGGTTTTTTAATAATTTAAAAGAAGCGATGGGAATGGGTCCAGCATTTTGGTTATTTAGTGGTCTTTTAGCTGTTGCGTTCGTTTTTGTAATCTTTGTTGTTAAAGAAACCAAGGGAAAAACCATCGAAGAAATTCAGATAATGTTGGAAGGGGGACAATAAAGACGCAAGACTTCTGTGATAAAACCTACGATTATTAAACAGTATTTATTTGTAAAGCATTCACTTTGTTTTTATTTTTTTATCAGCATCCACTCCAGCGGATGAAAGATCGGAAAAAATTAAAAAGCGATTAAATCCACACGAGCGTGCAAAAAAAACAAGTTAAATAAAATGACATTAGGAAGCAACTCGGAATGATATGTAGCCATATTATGTAAATCGCCGTAAAGTACTATTCCATTAATATTAACAACTTTCCCAGCAAGAAGTCAACTGGAAAACACTTTGAAGTGAAGGTGGTGAGATCTGGCTATGATTACCGTGAGAACAATAAATCAAAAATGATCCATTTGATACCCGTATCTTGGCAACTGCGAGAACAATATGGTCCTAGCCAAGGTAGACAACTCTTCATAGTATTATCAATGCAATGGTGAGGTGACCCAATTATCGCAGCGGTATTTGTTTAATTTTTCAATTTTTTTTTTTCGTTGGCCCGAGCACGTGGCTTGGGAGGAGTGTGATATTATTTTCTTAATGGGTACTTTGGCGATCATCATGTTAGGGCGTCGATTTCAGGTTTCGGTCGATGAGATTTCAGGTATTGCAGTTGTCGTGGCTGGGGGTCCATTGTTGGCTCTAGAACACACCACAATTGTGGTAGTTGGAAAATTGTGTCCCAGAACTCGTATCTTCGTCGCCAGTAAACTAAGCATCTAAATTTGTGAAGTCGGTTACGTTCTGAACTCTTGCTTCCGACTTGCAGAGATTCTTAACCGTTAGCTCTCCTAGTCATGGACACCCTGAGGAACTCTACCATCCCAGCGTTCACCAGCGGCTCTACGGTTGCCCGCAACAGCTAGCAGGCGAGCACACAGTTGCTGAATCTTCTCCAGGGTTCCTTAGCGTCAGTAAAGCTGAGGATTTTGCCACCCAAACGAACGTGGTCTTCCACGGTCTCGCCCTCTCGAACGCGATTCAACGCCCTTACAATTTTTTCCATGAAAATATCAATAGTCAACAATCCATCCCAATTCTCGCTTATATTTCCAATTTAAATCCTTCAAACTCACTGCAAATCGTGCATCCTTTCTAATTAATCGGGGTAGATTTGCATTATTCGCAATTATCTGAAGAATACTTTCCTCGCAATTTTTTCCAAATTAAAAGACCTTCAACCTGTAATCCATGAACTTATTTTATTGCTTAACATGCATTTTGCATTTATTTATGCAAGCTTACAGAAATGAACGTTTAACCTCGTCCCTCCTCGAAAAAAAAAGTACGAAAGCGAAAGTGAGCGGCCCTTAAGGGAAAACGATCACGATTTTTTTTTTACAAAACGAAGGTTCCTATTTTCGAAAATTTACGACGTCCATAAAAAATTTTATCATTTAAACGGAAACACGCATTCGATTATTAAAAAAAAAAAGAAAATTAGCCGCCGTTTTATTACCAATATCATCGATCATGTTTTCCATATTGCGATGTCATTGCCATCATAACCCAGCTTATTACCCCGTTGAACTCTTTTAACGGATGACATCTACCCAAGGATCGATTATTCCGTGCCCGAATGATCACTATAAAGCTAACGACGCATTGATGATTCAAAAAATGAATTGCAATTTGTTTTGACATGTTTGGGAAATAAAAACGAGATTTCGAAACATCCCAAGATCTCATTAATGGCCCAATATGTCATTGCATAATTATTAAATTTTATATAATGGAATGGTTGTGTGTCCTCCAAATGATTAGATTTTTTCGGACGCGTTTTTATTCAAATATGGCGAGCTCGAAACGGATTATTTCGTATTTTTCTGCAACGAAAACTAAAGCACGTGAGTGAATGACAGAAGATCCTAATCGCTCGGGTACTGTTATACGAGAAACCGGTAAATTTACAAGTTATGACGTAACCGGTGTATCATCTCAAGGCCAAATCCGTAATGATTAATAATAAAATGGTCGAATTGAAGTATCTAAGCGCGGGTTTGCTCTTCCTGGTTCATTTCAATTAACACTCTAAGGCGCCTGTGTAGTCGATATAATGGAATCTGTACACATTTCCTACTTTTCTTGCATTCTTTGTCGTTATCAATCGACCTTCAAGTGCCAGACAAGTGCATAAAATGCAGATTTATTTTGATTGCCATTTGAAAGGTATATCAATTTTTGTACGGTTAGCTTCCAAGTTGGATCAAAGATCCTGGAGAATTTTTCATTGTTTGTAATTTTTCATTTTGTTACATCATACAAAATTTAATTGGTGACAGCGGCGGCAATAGCGAAATGCAACACAATAATGACGACGGCGGACTACAGCAGTTGTAAGAGACTCTGACTATATGTTTTGATGGTCAGCGATGGTTGTGCGAATTTTTTTGGCCACAAATTGTTTTGGCGCAATACATGGAGGAATACATGGATTGAAAACTCAGAAAATCCTGAGTTCCTGGATAAATGTATTTAATCCGGTGATAAAAAAACGTCGATCCACTCATCAGTTAAACGTAGTGCACAGCCACAGGCCGGGAAATAGCGATCATGAACTTTGCCGCACATTCATTCAAAATTAATTAGATTTTCAAGCTACTTGATTAGCTTTGAGTGAATTTTCTTAATAATCGTTTAATCTCTTAATATAATGCAGTCAGTCCTGTCTGCATGTTCCTACTATTCTTAATCTGACGTTCCAACTCCTTCCTCGTTTTGGGCACGCTTCCCACCCAACTCGCCCAAGAGAAACAGAGTAAGAGACTCTGACTCTGACTTTGTTTTGATTGTCAGCGATGGTTGTGCAATTTTTTTTTGGCCGCTTAGACCTTTAGTCAGTCCTGTCTGCATGTTCCTACTATTCTTCATCTGACGTTCCAACTCCTTCCTCGTTTTGGGCACGCTTCCCACCCAACTCGCCCAAGTAGAACGGTCAAATCGTCGGTAGCGAGTCGTCTAGAACGGATTTCAAATATCTCTTAAACTTCTTATGAGAAAGACATCTATCATTTACCATGTATCTTTTTTAAAAAATTTCAAAAAAACTCGTCCAGCGCTCCTTCTCTTGCCTGGCCACACAGCAAAATCTGACACACTTAAAATCTGAAGAATATTTTACTAGTTCCCGTTACCGATGTGAAAAATCCATGCAGTTTCCAATAACTTTTAATCTCAATAAAATCTTCCTTCGCCCTTAAAAATCCAAACGAAAAATTCCTCTGTCCGTAATTAGAACAAGGTATCATACCACGCAAAAAGATCGTGAACACCTGACAAAGAACTACATATTTAATACTCCGGCCAGAATGGATTCTTATGATATAATGACCGTAGCTCTTGTAACAAGGTTGCTGGAAAGGTGGGTGTGAAACTTTTTATTATGCTTCGCCAATGATGAGATTGTTGCCTTGTTTATTATTTGTCTTCGTCATATGTGAAATCATCATAACGTCAATACGATGATGACCATATCATCGGAGAATCCCGAAACATTTTCAATCTTGTCAAAAAATTCTCGGAATCATTCCAATACGGGCGCACACCATTTTAGTAAACAACAATTAAAATGATGTAACTTCTGGTCAGTAAAGTAACGAAGAATGGAAAATCATGAGAGCGAGGCAAATGGGCTTTCTTTAACGGGTTATATATTTCACTTATTGTTCTTTATGTTCATTGTTTGGATCTCATTTAACAATGCCTCTTTTACTACTTTCTCCGTCGGATTCATCTTTTATTTTTTTTTAAAGTCACTATTTTTACAAGATTGGTACTCAGGCGAGTGTTTCAAAGGCGAAGATGTACATGCCACAGTCGTAGCCATTGGGCAGCCTAAAAATATTTTTGAGCTAAGAGATTTTTATCTTCTTCAACTAGAATCTCTTTTAGAGTAAAATAATTCACATGGTTCATGTTTGTTGGTACAATATTTATAGAATCTTTAGAGACTTTCAGCCTGCTTGGTATGTTCAATTGACTTTCCCAAATGTACCGCACGTGCTTGGCTGTTTCTGTCCATTTTGAACAGGTTTCGCATTTTCATGAAAGCACTCCTGGCTTGCTCTATTCGAGCCTTGACTTCCTGGCTGTAATCCCACTTTTCATTCGATAAACACCCCAGATATTTGTACGAAGCAACACGCTCGTAAATTCAATGAAGATCACACCTAAGCTAACATCATAACAATTTTACCTCAACCGATTAAGACCCATTCCATTTTATTTTATCGTTTCATTTTTTTCATTAACAGTTACTGTCGATAATGTAAAAAAAAAAAAAAAAACTAAATTACAAGATTAAATAAGACATTTTGCTTTTAAATAAATGACCACATTTACGATAAAAGATGGAAAGAGTCCAGCCCTAAACATGCAGATCCGAGACTTAACAGAACATAAACGATATTGCAAGTATCATAATGAGTTATGAAATGTTGCAACTTTGCGTATAACTAATCTTTAATCGGTAAAGAAAAGGCAGTAGTAGTCATGTTCATTTTTTAATTTAATTTATTTACATCATATTAAATGTAAATAAAGTAATGGGAAGAGGCGAATATTATATTGTCCTATGAACTATTGTTCATGAACGGATTCTAATTTTGAAATATGCAACAGAAAATAATAAAAAAAAAGAGTTGCGAATATATAAGCAGAGCACGTAACAAGTTTTGTTAAAATAATAATAATAAAAAATACCACAAAAATGATTTACACAAATTGTTAAGACTCAGATCTTGTTATTGACCTACTTGTTTCCCGTGTGTTCTTAAATCATTATTTTGCGTTTTTTTTCCCGCGTCTGATGAAAATATATCGTAGTTAGCTGTCGGTCTGGCTAGAATGATACATAAAGGAAAAGAATTACGAAATTCGTATCCTTGTCATTTAAGGATTTTTATTTTTTTATAAATACAATCAATGTCGTTTTATTATTATCGACCGCAGGGTGATTATATTTGGATTAATAACGGATTACGGTAGAGGTTTTCAATATTTCATATTTGAACGAGTTTTTCCACCCAATGATAAAAAAGAAATAACGAGGTTATGAACCTGGCGATTCCACGATGAATTAAAATTTCCTTATTGTTTGGAGATTTTCCCGCTAAGAGGAAAATTTCTTTGATAATACGAAGGTCCTGGTTATTAATAGTCGTATATTAAAAGATTAAACTTGATTAAATTATTGCAAGGAAACTAACCAGACAATCAGCAATTCAGTCGTTTGTCAATGAAGACACCTGGGAGATTAGTGACGATAATAATGAAGAAGATTCAACTCTTGCTTGAACGCCAATCTTCAAAAGCTTTAGCGTCCACTTTCTGGCTTGAGCGTCAGTTTTCAGGACTTAGCGTCCACTTTCTGGCTTGAGCGTCAGTGTCGAGGCTTTAGCGTCTATTACTTGGCCTGAGCATCAGTTTTCAAGCTGTAGCGTTCATTTCCCAACTTGAGAACTAGTTTCCAGGCTTAAGCGTCCATTATAAGCCCTGAGAATGCATTTTTGGGCTTAGGCGTCAGTTCCCAAGCTTTAGCGTCTATTATTTGGCTTAAGCATCAGTTTTCAATCTTTAGCGTCCATTTTTTGCTGGCTTGGGCGTCCGTTTTCATGCTTAAGCGTTCATTTTCAGACTTGAGCGACAGTTTTCAAGCTTTAGCGGCCATTTTTAGGCTTGAGCGACAGTTCTGGAGTTTTTGCGACCATTTCCTAGCTTCAGCATTAGCGTACAAGCTTCGGTGTCCAGTACCTGCTGGCTTAAGTCTTAGTTTTAAAACTTTAGCGTTAATTTTCTGGCTTGAGCGTCAGTTTCTTAGTTGTGTATGTTTTGAAGCTGTAACTAAATATTGGATTGGCGGTAATCTCGTAGAAGTTGAATAATTAGTTTCAGAAATGAACACTAGTGGTTGCATAGCGCTAGTGTCGTTTAAGTCGAATATTATAGTTTCTGGAAAGACCACTAAACGGCGCGCGCGCCGTTTATTTTTGCCGCGCATTTTTTCATTTTCTTCCTCCGTGTTTTTGCTTTTCAAACAAATCCTTCTTTAACAATTTTTATCTGGACTACTTTTGGATATCCTGACCTTACTTCACCTCTGCTACAAACTTATACGACCGCAATTAATCTCGAGATCGTTTTATTTAATGTAAATAATATCAATCTCACCAACGTTTGTTGCTATCAATGATAATAAAAAAAAAAATAGTAACAATAACCGTAATGATGATAGAGCAATAATTAATTAACTGAGTACTTATTTAATCTCAGGTTAATAAATAAAATTATACATAACTGTCGGCGTTTTATATCCGCTGCAACATTGCAACATTATTTTTTATTATTAGGTCGGAAATATATGGTCACTGCAAGCTCCGATTTCTATTTTCTTAATTTTTTAATTTCAGCTTGGACTCGTGCTTTTTACACGACGAGATCTCCGCCCATACAGCTAATCTTGGCGGGTTTTTATTTTATTTTATTTTATTTGAACAAGCGGCTCGGTAATAAAATGGCAGGGTTTTTATCAACCACGCCCACATGTCTAAAAAAATTTCAGAACGTCACTTTTTATGACCAGTCGCAAAATTAATGGAAAAAGTCCTGAAAATTTTTATTTAAAAGCTTGATTTTGAGTGTAGCCTCGTCGAGCTAGGTGAAAGAATCCTTGGTTGAAGTTGTGTGTGAGATATTGATGCAGGTAAATTGATTTCCCTCCCGTTCGGGTTTTTTATTTTATAAAATAATTAAAATGCTTGTAGGTTAAAATACTTTCGAAATAAACGGTCAAGATGCGACCTTGTTATTAGATCTTGAGGATGAAAGGATATTTGCGGCTGGGAATACGGAAATAAACACTTGGGAGAAGATGGCTAATTTAAGAGGACTGAAGGAAGTGTTGTTGGAAAGTATTATGGGAAATATTAGTGAAGGGGTTAGGGCTGGGCTAAAGTGTTAGGATCCGAGCCTGAGATAAGCAGGCACGGACTGGCTCTTCCAGAGGGTGCTAACCCTGATTCTACTTTGTTGTAACGCCAATGTTTTGCAAAATACTAGAAACGACGCTCTAAGGTGACTTCTTCTTAGAGCACCTCCCAACGACGGGAATTAGCGACCATCATAGTTGGTGGGAGAGCTTATTGCTGCGCCGTGAAAGAGACCCTAGCCAAATCGACTGTCTTGGGTCTTGCGCAGTAAACCCTCGGCCGTGATGGTTATACTAGAGAGATTAATGCAGTGGCTTCCCTACACCTTCCATATCGCAGCCCAGGAGCCATATCCTCAGTCCTCGACTCCGCCTCCTGCTTTCTGGACCTAAGCCTAGCCAACTTTTACGTCTTCAGCCCAGTACTGGTAAGACTGCTGCCCCATACCAGAACCCTTAACAGATCTCCCGGGTCAGAAGGAATCTGGAGGTCGTCAGGGGCAGGTTCGCCAAACTTGAAGGAGGGCTGTCAATTTTCCCATCGACTACCGAATCTAACATGACTACAGGATTCCAACAGAGTCGTTTTGATTTGCTACACTTAATATTTCTTCAAGTTGCCTATTCTTCTTCTTTAAATGCCCGCTCCTCGTCGGAGATTGGCGATTATCATGGCCAACCATTGATGATTTTACTAGGAATATCCAATAATGAGGTGACTTTTCATAATCTTCCACATCGCAGTACGGGAGCCATACCATTGATCCAACTCTGCCTCCCGGTATCTGAGCCTAGGCCTTGCCGATTACTTCCATCTTCAGCCCTAGGTCAGTATTAGCGAAGCTGCTGCCCTCCACTAACTCATAACCCTGAGAAGGGAGCTCACCAGAGGGCAAGGACGCCATTCCTTGAGCAAGACAAAACATGCCTCACCGGTTACCCGGTTACCTTAATTTCCGATATCGTCAACTACCTCATGGCCCATCTCTTTCAGCAAATGTTCTGTCGTGAAGCAGGCATCTCCATTGTTGGTGTTACCGTTGCTTTTATCCAATTCATCCTGTTAGTCATTTTCCAAAAAGTCACGAACTAATATTTCTTTTCCCATGGAAGCTACTTATCTTGTGTAAACTAATTCGCCATGAGAAACATAAACCTAGATTGACCAACCATTTTTTTTGACAGTTGAGAAGAAAAATCTGTAGCCAATCCCAATACTAACTGAAAAGACATTAACGTTCAAATTCAATATTAAATATCACTACCAGCTAATCACCTCGAGTTAACTACACATAACATCCATTTTACACCTTAGCCCCATCTACAGCCGTAAAAAGGTTACCCAGGTTAAAAAAAAAATGATATTTCAGCAGAAGCTATATCAAACTGACAGCGCGTGGGATTCTTTTCATTTTATTTTTTCAAATAATAAACAATGGTTTCGCAAAATCGTGGCATTACTTCATACAATGCCATCAATCCAACGACATGAGAATTTAAAATTTGTTTAAACTTCATCCCGGGCGAAATCAGAAAAATCGTAATTAATTTTTTTTTAACATCTTCAAATTGAATTTGAAAAAAAAAAACGAATTCAGTCGCACGAAAGGGTGAAAATGACGAAACCGCAAAAAAAAAAAAAACGTTTCTTTAGCTTTGTGTTTTGCAAAATAATTGATAGGTCATAAGGTCGAGAACTATCAGCGTGAAGGATCAAACAATTTATAATGGAATGTTGTAAACCAATAAACAACTGTTGGTAGAAGTAAAATAAATATTATTTAGCATCGTATTTTTTTTTTATGTATTTCGAATCTCCCCCGAATATGTCATTTTCTTTTTGTTTTTATATGGGAGTTTGTTTGGCTAAACTTTCATAAATCACGGTTAGTGTGGTCATTTACATTAGACAAATAAAAAGGGAGAAGAAAGAGATGAACAAGGTGATATGCTAATCGTATGTAAATTATTTAAAGAAACAAGTGAGATGAATATTTGTTTGTGTTGGGCGACCAATAAATTGGGGCGTCGCCTTTTTTAATTAATAATCTGTTTAATTGAGTTGTCATTTTTTTTTTTTTTTGCTCAATCGAAAACTTCCCTATACGTTTTATTAATTGAATGTTAATATAGTTCGAGGTGAAGAAATCAATAAAGTTGTAATGTTTTTTTATTGTTTTATCATGAATTTAATTAATGTTTGTTTTGAACCGGGGCGACGATGAAACTCCGTGAAATAAGATCTTAAAAATTCGGGAGGAACCCAAGTTCCTCTTGAGTTTCGGGAGTATTTTCAATCTTCTTCTTCTTTAAATGCCCGCTCCTCGTCGGAGATTGGCGATCATCATGGCGATCCTAACTTTGGAGGCTGCCGAACGAAAAAGGGATACCAAATTTTGGCCGTACCAGTCTCTTAGATTCTTGAGCCAGGATGTTTTCCTCCGACCCGGTCTACTGCCTTCAATCTTCCCCTCCATCACCAGCTGCAGCTCCGCTTGATGAATTTGACAGAGGAATCATCGTCAACGGCGAAGTCATTAACAATCTTCGGTACGCAGATGACACGGCCTTGGTTGCAGGGAGTCTAAACGACCTGCAAGCACTTTTGAATCGCGTTCACGCGGTCAGCAGCAATTATGGCCTAAACATGAATATTCGTAAAACGAAATTCATGGTCGTTAGCAAGCGAGATGTTAATGCTCAACTAATAGTCGCTGGCGAGGAGCAAAAAATACGCTCCTTACAACTTCTATATTGCAACTTTTAATTTTTAAAAAAAAGCTGATCCTATCACAAATCATGAATCCAATAAATTAAAAATGCACAAGAAAAGGACGCGTTACCAGACGACTAACCAACAAATTCTTTAATTTATTAACTAATATATTCTCGCTTACTAATTTCCTTTCTCAAATTACCATGACTCTTTTTTCTTTTTTATTCGGTTCATGTGTTGCAAAAAAACCCATAACTTTAAATCGATCGATTTTAACCTCAAACATATAATAAATTATCTGTCATTCTGATTTATTTAAAAATGTCGTTTTAATTAAAGTTATCATCTTTTGGAAAAATTCGTCTGGAATACTAATCGGTTGCCTGAAAAAAATAAAATAAAAATACTGGGTAATTATAATTAATCTTTGTAAAAGGAGTGTAGTAGTTCGATCGAAGGATTATGTATGAGGTTTAGATTACTTCATTACATAAATAATTTAAAATCCTATTAATTAGCAAGGGGATCAAAATTGCTGGTGTAATTTTACACCTGTCGGGAAGAAATGGTAATTAAAAAGTGTTTTAATTAATTTTTTAGTTGTGGGTAATATTTTACAGGTTGAGGTAGGAAAATTTATTTTGTTCGTGGAAACTGGGACTTTTGTGGAGAGTTCGTCGGTTTATGACTTAAAATAATTCCTGGATCAAAGGAAAATGAGTTCTAAGATTTTTTATTGGTAGATATAAAGCACGCCTGCAAAAGTTTGATGGAATTAGATCAAGAGACTTAGTGGGTGTGATAAAAAATGCAGCAAAAAAAAGTGGTTTGAGTCTGTCTGGCTTCTAGGTGACCTGAAATGATTTCCAGACAGTTAATACTTAATTCGAGGGCTACGACTTAGCTAGAAGTCAATATCACAAAGCACAGAAGCTGCCACCAAAGTTTTTTTCGACATCTCTAATTTTTTTGAGAGCATGAATACATGATCGAGTTTTAGGTTCATGGCATGGAAACTGGATGGCAATTAGATCATAGATCCAACCCGGTGCAGAATTTTCTTCTGCAACTTCCCGCCAAAACCCGCCTCAGGCTTTAGACCTAAACTAGGTTCAAACACGTCGCACTAAATTTAGTCGTGTCCTTTAAAATAAAATAAACTTTTGAATAAAATATCGCAATGTTGCAATTTCTTTCATTTAAAATGAAACATGAGCAATAGAGTTCATTTTTTTTTCTTTCTTTAATGGTTGAATGATCGCATTTAGTATTCAACTTCTTTTTAAGACCGTACATTAAAAAAAAAAGTAGAAGAAAAATCCCTGACTCATTTTATTATATATTCCTTAATCGCTGTTTTTTTTTTTTTTTAATAAAACATATTCATTGTTTGGCAAAAGGCTTAATTGCAAAAGCAACCGCACACATATAATAATAGCAACATCATAGCTTTATGTCTTCATTTATGCAAGTTTTCCCAGGTCTTGTAAATTATACACCAACTTTTTTTTTGCGACACGCTGCCTTTTGACCTCTCTCCATTCTTTTTCAACTTTTTTTTTTGGGATATAATGCTTTTTTATTCAAATCAACTTTTGACTGAATCCATTAGGAAAGTAATTTATTTTGAGGGACGGTTGAAAAGATGGGACATGGTCGCGATGAGCAGAGAGAGAGAGAGACGGTAATTAAAAATCGGCTCATGACAGGCGATAATTAACTGTTGCGTAATAAAACTGTCATAATATGAGACGCACTCGTTAATCCGCGCAATAAGGGCTTTCGGTGATAATAGATTACTCTAGATGGTATTGAACTAAATTGAATTTTTCGTATTTAAAAAAGTGGCTAATGTTGCTTGACCCTTTAGCTTGACCATAAGAACCCGGGAGCCGAACACCTCAAAATATTTTTTCTTGATATATTCGTCTATTAAATTTAATTAGCTATATAATTTTAAAAAATGACGCTTTGGTTTTCACGAATGATTATTTATCGATTGGCGACTGGGGAATGACGTATTGGCAGGACTGATTAATTGCAACGTGCACGGTTTTAAACATTATCAAATGAAGACATCACCTGTCTCGTGAATTTTTTTTTTAGGAAATATACTCGAAGGATATCGAAAAATTAAGGTCGATTGATTCCGAGAAAGTGTCAATTAAATATCATTGTCTTTGAAATATACGTCTCCGGATTTTTTCGAACTTGTGTCCAGGAGAGTCCATGTTCAGTAATTAAAGGGCCAGTCAAGGTGAAATGTCATAATCAGCCGTCATTTAGGTTACTGGTAATGACTAACGCGAAATTTAATTAAAAAATTTTACTTTCCTTGTTTAGGTTTTCTTTAACTCCAGGCGGGTTCAGAAAATCTTACATTTCAAATCTTCGAAGATTTTCGTGGAGATAGATCATTGTGTAATTCAAGTGGCTGACGATATTGTCTTTTTAACGGATGTTACGGTTTTTTATTCGCTACGTGCTGAAAACGTATGCTGAAAACGCTGATTTCTAAGAGACTTGAAATCCGGTTCCGCAAAATTTTTTATGTCTTCTGGTATGGAATTAATTACTGGAGGAATAATTAAAACGTCAAAGCTATCATTTTGTTATCGGTAATTGACTTGTTGCTGCTTGAGGTTAGGACAATGCGCTGGATAGAGTAATAACAATGATGTTATTAAATTGTTGTATTGGCGTGTTATAGCGACGAAAAATGACAACGTGATAAAATGGCTGCGACAGGGACGATGACCTTTTTGAAGAACAATAATGGTGACAAACACATTTTTAATATGGTGGAGCAATCAGAGATAGAATCTACGACTACGCAGATCGACCGAAAATATTTCTATCAGTCTGAACGACTCAGCCAGATCCAAAATTTCATAAAAGAAATTTTTTATTCACTAACAAAATGGAAGCTCGAAACTAGTAAAACAAGAAAATAAACACCAATATGACGTCATGGCTCTGAAGCAGGCTTGGGTAAAATAGTTCAGAATACTATCTCAAATAGAAATAGAAAATAGTATTTTACAAATAGTTTTTTTAAAATCGATTTTTAAAATAGTTTTTTTAAAATAGATTTTTAAAACAGTTTTTTAAAATAGATTTTTAAAATAGTTTTTTTAAAATAGACTTTTAAAATAGTTTTTTTAAAATAGATTTTTAAAACAGTTTTTTTTAAAATAGATTTTTAAAACAGTTTTTTTAAAATAGAATTTTAAAACAGTTTTTTTAAAATAGAATTTTAAAACAGTTTTTTTTAAAATAGATTTTTAAAACAGTTTTTTTAAAATAGAATTTTAAAACAGTTTTTTTAAAATAGAATTTTAAAAGAGTTTTTTTAAAATAGAATTTTAAAATAGTTTTTTTAAAATAGAATTTTAAAATAGTTTTTTTAAAATAGAATTTTAAAATAGTTTTTTTAAAATAGAATTTTAAAATAGTTTTTTTAAAATAGAATTTTAAAATAGTTTTTTTAAAATAGAATTTTAAAATAGTTTTTTTAAAATAGAATTTTAAAATAGTTTTTTTAAAATAGAATTTTAAAATAGTTTTTTTAAAATAGAATTTTAAAATAGTTTTTTTAAAATAGAATTTTAAAATAGTTTTTTTAAAATAGAATTTTAAAATAGTTTTTTTAAAATAGATTTTTAAAATAGTTTTTATCCCTAAAAAAAAATTAGGTCCGTAAAATAATAAAAAAAAAACATCTAAAAGTATTTTTATTTTTTTTAAATTTCTTATCTTAAAACAATCAAAATCAAATGAAAAATCTTGAATTTGAAAAAAAAAGTCGCTTAAGCAAGAAAAATAGTAACATTTTTAGTATAAAATACTGTAAATAATCAATTTTGAGAGGAAACTATTTTCAAAATAAAAATACTTGCATGATGAATTAAAAATAGAAACAGAAAATAGTTTTTGATTTTGCTATTTGAAATAAAAATAGAAAATACTATTTTTCTATTTGAAAATAGTATTTGAAATGTTTTTATTTTCAAAATACCCAAGCCTGCTCTGAAGTGACAACACCCTGAGATTGCATATTACAAGAAATAGATTTTTGAAAGGGAAGAAGTCAAAATTTCGAAAAACGAAGATCAAAACTGCCAAAGCTTAGAGCCTGAAGAATTTGGAAATAACATAGTTCGAGTAAATGACTATTTTTTTATTTTCTTTTCATTTTATTTAACTTTAATTTCTTTAAAGCAGCGAGAAAGTTAGGGGAGGTCTCCCTCCTCCTTGTTGAGATCATGGCTGCTCCCCAGTTCAAGAACATTGCAGCTTTCAGAATTGCAAATGTCGCTCCCGACTCAATCATGCTAATGAAGAATCTAAAATATAAATTTTTTAAAATAACAGGTTATGGACCCAGGTTTCATTTCGAAGCTAGATCGATTTTAAAAACGACAATAGTGATCGACCAGGTAGCAAACTAATCCTTGTCCTCTAGTCCACCCGTGGCCTGAAATCGCTTTTGCCTCCTCCAATAAAATGTAAATCAACCTCACGACTAAATACCTAACCAACTACACTCTATGAATTAATACTATCTCCTCATTAAAATTCTCATATAAAACCTTTAAAATAAAACAAAGATCAGATCAACCTTGCTTAAATATTTAAAATTATTAATATTAATAAAATCTTTATCTTAGTTTTCAGCTCTACATATGTACATTAATTATCTTAACAACTTGTTAGAAAAAAAAAATAATCCAAATCTACTTCTTTGTAAAATATTAAAAACACCTGTATTTTTTAATGTTCTTGCATATAGATTTTTATTAAAAACTAGTAATTAATAACAGACCACGCGATAAAATAAGGAACCAGCTCAGTTTGACCTAAATTTAGTTTTAGGTTCTTTTGCGGGTCAAGGAAACACGGAATAAAAAAAATGATGAAAATTCTCTAAGAAAATTCAGCGAATGACATCTTCACCCGTGTATTAATCATCATGATCACTGCCATGAATTTAATTTTAACGAACCCGAGAGCTAATCACAAAACTAATCTTTTAAATTTCTTATCAGGCAACCGATACGACCTTACCAAAAAAAAATCTCCTAATTCAATTAACTCGACCGAATCCATTATTTCCAGTAAATATTAACGAACTAACCATGTAGAAGTCACTGGAATAATTAATCATAATCAATAACATTCGCTTTGTTTCATATTTTTTTCTTAAATTAATCAGACAGGGTCGAATCGCGGTTCAAATGTTATTTTCTTTAAAAACAAATTATTTTTCCTATCGTCAGCTGAGAAAAACCGTTAAAAGAAAAATGAACGTGCAAACAGAGGCAACTCCCATCAAAATGATTACTACAAACTGAAAACGCACGCGAGTTGCCGTAAGGTATCAACCGTTTTTATGCAATGTTATTAGTCAGGAATAATTATGTTCATCAAAAAAGAATGTATTCGAGAACGTTATTTGCATATTGCTGAGACTGAGGTGCAGAATCCGTATGAGACAAGGTCTCTTTTTAAAGTTTAAATCCGCGGGGATATTTTTTAATTTTTTTTTAAAAGGTGTCGGCGTTTGTTAAAAATGTTTAAATAAATAACATTTAGACGAAACTACAAAACCGTATTGCTAAAAGTCCCTTACAGGGTTTATTATTATATTCTTGTTTCAGAAGTCATAAGGAACTTGCTAACAAGCAATTTGTCAGGTTTGATTGATGGTCCCCGAGTTGTTGGTTGGTTTTATGAAGTGCGAGATTTGATGGCTTTTTTTTTTTAAAGAAAGTGTGGAGTCATATGGACTCCTTTATTTTAGTGATTAGGTGTTAATGGTTTTACAAAAGAGTGTTGTTGAGAAAATGTATATCTTGAAATGAATTGTTAATGATTGCGGTTTGATTGGTATATAACTTCTGCAGTTAGTACGATTTCGTCTTAATGGATGCTGAAGAGGATGATGCCAAGATCCGGGGTGTTTCTGTGTTTCTGAACCCCATGTAATACTTAAGTGGTTGCAGATATTGATGCAAGCTTTTGGCCACCATGAAGGGCGCAGGTAAACTGGGCTGCTTTAATCCAAAGGTCCGAATTTCCAAATCGCCGACACGTCCTGCGATCAAGGCCGTATCGTCTGCGTACCGTACGTTATTGATGACTCACCATTGACGATTATTCAGCGGTCGAATCACTACAGAGCTTCCGACAGGATCATCTCCGGATACAGATTGAAAAGAATCGGAAACAGCACGCACCCTTGCCGAATTTCTTCTTCTTCTTCTTCTCTCAACCTATACCCTTCCACTCCTGGACGAAGGTCTCTCTCAAACCTTGCCACACCTTCTTGTCTTGGGTTCTTTGCAACCATTTCAGTCCCGCCACCCTCTTAATGTCGTCGTACCATCTCTTCTGTGGCCTACAGACGCTTCTTTTCGACGCTCGAGGTCTCCATCTTACCGCACGTCCCGTCCACCTATCAGGATCTTCCCTGGCGACATGACCTGCCCATTGCCATTTAGCTGTTGCAAAGCGTTGCGCAACATCATCGACCCTAGTCCGCATCCTTATTTCTTCATTGCGAAAGCGGTCCCGTAGGCCCCCTTGCCGAACACCATGCCTAATTCGAAGTGCGAATAATAGCGAAATTCTTTTGAACTGTGCTAGACAATTTTTCTAGCTGCCACCAAAATCACGACCAAGAGACGCGGCCACCAATAAATGAAAAAGAATCTAATGAGCGACACTATCAGTCCTTTTATCTTTATTCCTTGCAGCATATTGATGAATCTTGACCGCGGTCAAATATCCATATATAACGTTAATTTAAATCAAAAAACTCTCATAATAAATCAACAAGGCACCGGAGAAAGGAAAACAACTATTTTACAAGATTTATGTAAAATATTCGTACAAGACGCATCAGAAGCTGGAAACGCATCTCTAAATACCCAACAAGCTCATTAATTAAAGAATTACCTTAGTCCTGGAATTTTTTTACTTTTATTTATTAATTTACTATTAATTAACGTATAAAATTATTCCAAGATCGACTGCATTGTGAAAGATACACCAAACTCGTTTTTATTAAGAAAAATATTTAAATTCGTAGGACGAAGAAGGGAAGGGGAGGGGGGGGGGGACTTGCGAAGAATCTAGTTGGGTGTCGAGTCATCGACAAAAATCGCCAACACGTGGCCCACCCGATATTAATTCTCGTAATGTTAATTTTTTTTAAAAAAACTTACCGATACTGCCCCATTCGGGATGACCCAAATTATTGAACCATCCATCGTAGCGCTGTCTTTCTGCGTGAATTTTATCTGCAAAAAAAATATTTATGGTGTTAATTGCGTTGACGGTTTTTTAACGTCTTGAATTATGTGCGATAATTGCGAAAATGACCGTCCCTAAGGCGTGTGAACGAGTCTTTTGGAAAAATATAAATGCGGCAAGTTGGCTTATATGGAGTTACTGGACAGACAAAAACCATTGTGCTAGTTAGGAAAAACCTTTGAAGGTTTCAAAAATTGCGATTAAACGAGAAATTCTTGTTAAGATTTCAAGTCAGGGCTATTTAATCTATCATCAGCCATTAAATATAATGGACAAATTTTCTAAGTCATGAAATTGACTCTAAAATAAAAAAAACACAACAGAGCAATAGAGACACATCCCCTAGCAACCGTTGCTACGGTAATCCCAACCATGGCAACCGTTGCTAAGGTAATCCCAATCTTGAAAACCGTTGCTAAGGTGATTCTTGATCATAGCAACAGTTGCTAAGGTGATCCCCAATCATGGCAACCGTTGCTAAGGCGATCCTTGATCATGGCAATCGTTGCTAAGGTGATCCCCAATCATGGCAACCGTTGCTAAGGCGATCCTTGATCATGACAACCGTTGCTAAGGTGATCCCAACCATGGCAACCGTTGCTACAGTAATTACCGACCATGACAACCGTTGCTTTGTAAGATGATCCCGATAATGGCAAATGCTGATTCTAAGATAAAGTTAACAAAACCCTAGTTTATCGCAAAATATCTTGTCAAGGTTAAAATTGCTTTCTGCATTAAATATTATTTTTAAGGTAAAAACGAGCACCACAAAAATTATGGCATGAGAATTTAAGCTGATGCTGAACCCAATTTCCCCCTGACACCGAAGTCACTCTTTAACACCAATCAATTTTCATCATTAATTACCTCTATACAAATCACTAAAACACTATTTTAATTAGCCAAATAAAGAAGAGTATCGAATTTCAATAAACAAAAAAATATACAGTATATATATATTTAGACTACAGGCAACGGGCATCATAATTATATTTTTAAAGTAAAGGTCGAATTGCGAAAATAAAAAAAAAAAAAATTTAACGAGATGATAATCTATGCTTTTATATAATGCACTGAATTCGATACTTTAAGATGATTTTGTAATGGTTTCAAGACCGTTAACAGTCAAGGATATACGAAATGTTAAACAATAGAAGCTATTAGATTTCCTTACACATCAGAAATTAATAGGAGAAAGCTGGGTTATAAAAAATAAAAAAGAACGAGCCATGTGACGTGAAAGAGGAAGCAAATCGAATTGATAAATGATAATTCGGTTGTGAAGGGGGTTGTCTATATACGAGCTACAGGCATCCTCGGGAGATATCTTAAAGGCAAGAGGCAAGGAATCGTGATTTATAATAATTTGCTCTGTTAACCAGATGTCAGTTTGTGCAAATAATACCTTTCAAAATGTGGAGTTGTGTTGATTTTGTTTATTAATTGTTTTATTCTTTTGTTAAATGGGATTATGAGTAATATTGAAAAGGATTGTTGTTACGGTTTTTTTTTTTAGCTGGGACTCTGCGTGATTAATTGATTTTTCAAGTTCGATTTCTTAATTTAAATGTATCATTTTTTATTTTGAGACAATTAAAGTTTGTTATACGAAATCTTGGTTAGCTCTTTTTTTCTTGACTCGCAAGCAACGCAGTAATCATAGCAATAGCAACGGTTGCCATGGTTGGGATCACCTTAACAACGGTTGTCATGACCGGAAATCACCTTAGCAACGGTTGTCATGATGGGAAATCACCTTAGCAACGGTTGCTATGATCAAGGATCACCTTAGCAACGGTTGCTATGATCAAGGATCACCTTAACAACGGTTGTCATGACCGGAAATCACCTTAGCAACGGTTGTCATGATGGGAAATCACCTTAGCAACGGTTGCTATGATCAAGGATCACCTTAGCAACGGTTGCTATGATCAAGGATCACCTTAGCAACGGTTGCTATGATCAAGGATCACCTTAGCAACGGTTGCTATGATCAACGATCACCTTAGCAACGGTTGCTATGATCAACGATCACCTTAGCAACGGTTGCTATGATCAACGATCACCCTAGCAACGGTTGCCATGGTTCATATTATTAGCAACACTGTACCGTAGACGTTTAAGGGCGAGTGAATGTGAAAGTGAGTGTCTTTTCAGCTCTCTAGAAACTATCCCAGCAAGCTGGACAACAAAGTTGTGACTATGTGCGCCTATAGACAGTCATGTATTGTGATTGGCCGTTGTGACCATCCAATTTTTCTCATCTTTAGTGATAAAGCACCATTCAGGTTTTTCAACTTCAAGATGTTGAAAAATTTGTCCCAATTTGTTCCATAAAATATCTTAAAATCTAAGATCCTTCATCAGTTTCACATGCAATAATTTAGCGAAGCACTTCACTCCATTTTTTTTTCTTCTTTTAAATCATTAGTCATTCTTACACCTTTACGTGCCATAAAGCATATAGATACCATCTTACAGCAGTGTTCTTTTCTTACGATGTTCCCCACACTATACAAGTATAAAAATCAAATGAATGATCAATCACAACCTTGACTCACCTACATAGTTGCTATACTTTTTTTTGTTCTTCTCTTACATGAATCATTCTTTTCAAAAAATAAATCTGACGCAAAGTTTGAAAGTGCAAAAAGAAAAAAACCAACCCAAATCCTTTTCAACTCATCTTTTCATTTTCTCTCTTTCTTGTAATAATGTCCCACATACATTACTCAAGTTCTCTGACCTTATTACAGGGAAAATCGCATATTTTAGATATCAAGATAAGCTAATCGGTATTCCGTTAAAGAAAATGGGCGGCCATCATGGTCATGAATGCACCCAAGGGCAATGTCGTATCAAATCATGAATGATTTTTTTAAACATATTTAGCAGGTGCCAATTTGTAAATTAATCTAAAGTGAACGGTGTCTCTTTGACATGGGACTGCCCAAAATATTTAAAAAAAAAAAATATGTTTGATCAGTGTACAGACTAATGAAATATTAATGTTGGAAATCGATTAAACATGTATGAAGTCGTGTGCTCTGAAAACAAACATTAATCATAATTTCTTAATGTCATTGGTTTTTTTAAAGAGATATGAGTTCCCTTTGGCGATTTTCTGAGGTAATTTACGAGCGTATGGAAAATATTTAGATTTTCTGTTATCTTCAGTTGGTGGACAGTTTGGCCCAATTTAAGGAAAACGGACAACAGTGATATGGTTTTGGTCTGTTGTAAAAGACCTTGACATATTAGCCAATGTTTTTATTTTTTGCTGGGATTAAAAATGTTAGAAAATGGCTGGAAATGGTTTTACAACCATGTAACTCGACCACAACCATTGGCAAGAAGCTATAATTGTGGTAAATGATTCAGTTGCGGTTACGAACTGACATGATGACGAATTCTGTATCAGTGAGGCAACACAAATTACACAAAGTAATTCATGTCTATAAAATTTCAGCTTGGCCGATGAGCCAACGAAACAGTAGCGAAGTATGAGTTTTTTTTAGGTGCCTTATAACTCATAGTCGGCACCGACGGCCTCATATTCAATAAAGTGGACGCCCAACCAACAAAAATGAAATTAAGCAATGGATTTGTTTCTATTTATGAAGGAAAACTTTAAAATATGTATTACAGTTCAAATTTTCAAAACTTTTTGAACTAAAAAAACGTAATGTTCAGTTAAATTAACACTTTACCATAACAACCGTTGCTAAGGTTATCACGAGTCATAGCAACCGTTGCTAAGGTGATCGCAAGTCATAGCAACCGTTGCTAAGGTGATCGCAAGTCATAGCAACCGTTGCTAAGGTGATCGCAAGTCATAGCAACCGTTGCTAAGGTGATCCCGAGTCATAGCAACCGTTGCTAAGGTGACCACAAGTCATAGCAACCGATACTCAGGTGACCCCCAATCATGGCAACGCTACTATAGTGATTCCCAATCGTAGTAACCGTTGCTAAGGTGATTGTCAATAGTAGTAGTAATCGTCTGAATACATCTTTTTCTGCATTCGCAAGTTCCCGAATTACGGACCTACGAGCCCAGATAAATAAAATAATCAACTGCTTCAAAATTGTCAAGCCTGTTTATTTGCCTCACGTTGTCGTGCCTAAAAAAAAACTACGCACATCTTCCGAAAAACCACAACCAGAGCTATTGATAACCCCTACCGAAAGCGAAGTCAAAACCGATTAAACAAGGTGTTGTCGTGATAAATAACTCAATCCTTCTCTCATTTTCCCAAACCTGACGCAATAAAAAAAAAATCGTGATCGAAAGAAAAATGCGAGGCTACTATAGAAGTTCATAAGGCACCGCCATTTAGACATTGAAAAAAATAAAAAGAAAAAATATTAGCTTGAAACGCAACGATAATAATCGCTTATATGGACATCATTCAAGTCATAATGACAGATCTATTGGTCAATCTAACAGGGGTGGGCAGTGTAAATAACACACATATTACCAAGATTATAACCAATCATGTTCAATCTCTTGTAATTAACATTTTTAAAACATTATCTTTTTGCGGATTTAATTGAATACAACGTACCTTTAATTTAAAAATTATTATATCAAATGAACTTTGCGTAAATTACATGCATCATTAATTAAAAATCAAAATCCGGTTGAGAAAAAAAAAACACCTTAAAAGAATGGAAAGTCCAGGATAACCATTGTTAATAGCCCCGACAATGATTTCGACAGAGTTAAAGATGTTTTGTTCCGATTCAATGATTTTGATTCGACTTCGATTTGCCAGCTTGAAATAATTACAGGATCTAAATTGTTCAGCCTTACGTCAACCATTACGCGTGATATTGTTTTCTTTTGAATTTGGTTTAGATCACACGACAGGTGGCTGGAAACTAGTTCCTGGATCGGGGGCAGATTGTTCGTTGTTTTGAATGGATTTTCCAGTGATTTGAAGGATCTTGATAATTAAGTGTTTGGATTCAGGATTTTTGTCCGAGGATTTGAAAAGCAGGAATTTGGATGGCGTGCCCACTAGTACAGTTTGTACTAGTGGACACCTCATTAAACAGGACGGTTTTTGATGTTTTCAAAATAAACAAAACTAGAGACTGGCCACTAAGAGATTGAACGCCATTTTAATTTGTCTGCTGTTCTCATTTTTGAAGAATTAACTTCTGCTATCAGCAGAAGACACAACTTTTGTGGGCCCTTTTGGAAGGAAACCGGATATTTGTGTGTTGGCACACATGATTTTTCTCCAGTTTTTCTTTCAATGTCCAATATGGTGACCTGACACGGCGTTCAAAACCGGTCGACCAATCAGATCTTCCGCAGCCATTCGCCAGTCTTTCTATGAAGTTCTCTAGGCAAAACAATGTACCATGAATTGTAACACGGATATCTGTCCAATATAGACAGACTTTCGTATTAACTTTTTCTGCGTCATGTCGCTCGGGCGCCGCCGACGCGGTATATTCGTCAGGTCCTTGGCGGAAGACCTACAAGTCCCAGACCTCGGGGCAGGCCACATCTTCGACGAGAAGATAACGTGTCACAGGACGCGGGCCGGCTTTGAGTTCCTCACTGGAGGGAGTCATATATGGGCAAGATTGCCTGGCGTACTACATGCGATGCGGCACTACTTGCTCTTTTTTGGATTTAAAAAAAACTAGGCAACGAAAAATCCCACCTTGGTGGTATTGACAGTGTTTTCAGAAATTTAACTGGAAAATTTCTAAGTCTGAAATCTGAATTAACACTCAGAGACTCCACTTGAGGTTTATCTAAACTTAAGCTTATCAAATCTTGGAACTTAAACAGGCTCCTCTAAATTTGATGATGACCAAAGGTAAGCGCAAGACAAATGAATAATTCTTCACTCTTTGTTCTCTTCTTAAACAATTTTTTAATAAACTGCAGTTTATTTTAGTACAAACTCAACACTTTTCCTCTCTCAAAAAATTGTAACTCAAGGCTACAGTCTGATAACCCTAGCTGATGATTTAGCCGTGCCTGCAACTATAAACATAAAGCTCTAACTCGACCTAATTCTTTAATTACTTTTCCTCACGGTGAAATTTTTTTAAAACGGTTTCTTCGTAAAAAAAAAGATATCTTACTATACAAGAAATGCAAAAGACTTGCCCGTCTCGACCTTTTTAACCTTTTTTTCGGCTCGGGCCTCAAACCCGGTTTCAACGGGCAATTTGTCATTTGCTTCACTTTCAAAGTAATATACTATTTTTCCTAATAATCGAACACCTTTGATAAGCACAAAATAAATAGCCCGTGCTAAGGCTCATAAATCCAATCAACGGTCATGATTCACAAATCGGCCCTCGCAGGACAAATGCCCACGAAAAACCGATGATATAATTACTACTGTCATCCAAAGGGGTTATGAGAATTTTCGGACTCCATTGATTATTAGTTTTACGCACACCCTCGAGGCAATTATTGAAATAAGCCCTACCCGATCTATAAAAACACAACCCGCGAGTAGTAATAATACAAGGACGTCTGAATATCGAGGTCCTATAATGATATATTATTCTGATTCGATTTATGCGAGAGACTCTAACGTATATAGATCCTGTTTCGCAGCATCCTTGATTGGTTCTTTTATTTCTTTTCTTTTTTAATAGCCATTCATTATGCAAGGAATTTAAACTCTGATAATTGAAATCGATGCGTGCACAAAAGTACCGAACGCGATTCCACGAAAAATCAACCGATCACAACGCCCCCCCAACAAAAATACTCCCAAGGCGCCGCATTCATTTTTCCAAGTTGTCTAAAACATATTTAAATTGTACAAAACGACACGTACCCAGTGAAAAATTTTTATATCTTTTAATATTTTTATATCATTTGAATATGAAAAAAAGATAGAAATTTTCGACTATCTTTTTTTCATACGAATATGAACTTCATTTTATACGAATCTGAACTTTATTTTATACAAATCTGAACTTTATTTCATACGACACGAAATGATATAAATATTAAGACATCATTAAATAATAATTGATTTGTATTGAAATGATGGTTTCAATTTTCATATAATTTCGTTTTCGTATAAAAACAAGATAGTCGAAAATTTATATCCCTTTTTCATATTCAAATGATATAAGAATGTATAAGAAAAGGTATAAAAATTTTTCACTGGGTAGCCAATTCCTTATTCAGCTTTTGTTCTTTCGTGTTTGTCAGTTCATGATTTACCAGAGTCATATCTTCTTCATGAAATCACGGGCCTTGAGATTAAAATAAATGATTTAATCACCGAGTTCCATATCAGTTTTTCATTTTTTTTTTTTTTAGGTGACAACGTTTATAAAAAAATAAGTCATTACCAAGAAAAATTATGTAAAAAAAGAACAATTAATCACATAAAGATGGTCAATAATCGTTATTGCGAAAACAATCGGGGAGGCCTACTTAAATACAGTATACAATGGAATTTAACGTTTTGCTATTTTTTTTTTTTTTTGCAACGCTTATGCGTGCAAGCAATCACGTAATTTTTTTTTTATTATAAAAGAAACAATAAGTGGTACCCACCTGAAGCGGCGATTGTAACAGATATTATTCCAAGCAGTAAAGCTAAGCCGAATTCGATACCAAGTCTCATTTTGCGTAAACACTTTACATTAGTTTAATTAATCACATGCGTCCACTATCGTGCTGCACTTTTGAACTTATACATTTTTCCATCGGTTTCCTATAAATAATGAATCATTGTTAATAATTATTTTTTTGAAAAAAAAAAAAATTGCATACGAAGTGATTTTTTATTAAATAACGTCTTGCATGATTTTAATATTTGGTTTTTTAAAATGAGATTGTCATTTAAAACATTGATAGAGATTTAATATGAAATTAACATAATTGCTTTTATGCATGGCACTTAATTATTCATTTAGCAATTGATCGATCTAATCGATTAATAAGATTCAAAAAGAAATTGATTGCTTTGTGATTTAATTAATAATAAGTTTATTAATCGGATCATTAATCATTTATCAATTATTATGAAAAATTGGGGACCTTTTTTTTTTAATAGTCCAGTAATGATGTATAAATTAAATTCGAAAATTGGGGATGTCAAGTATATCGAGAGGATATTTATTAGTATTAGCCAAAGAATTTTTCTACCTTGAAAATTAAAGCTATACGGGAAAAAGAAAAACGGACTCAAAGATTTTTTGGATTAGAAGAGATTGAATAACTGATGTAAATGGAATCTAGAGAGAGCGAAGCTGCAAAATTTTGGATCCAGCAGTTTTTAAAAGAAAGTTTGATTAGAAACTTGCTGTACTGTTAATTGGAAGACATTGATCCTAATGAAGGCGATACAGTTGTGCCGTAATATATCAAATAAAGTTTCTAGTGGTAAGAAAGTAAAAGAAAAGGGCTTCAACCGAGCAGTTGGGCTACGCAACTGAAAAGGATCTTACAGAAAATAACATAGCCAGTAAATGAAAGGTTGAAATACCAGTCGCAATGATTAGGCTAAAAAATAGAAGACAATAATCTTATTAAATTAAAAATGGGGTTGAATATCTCAATAGATAAAAATCAAGAAAAAAAAAGATAGATAAGAAGTTTTGGCGATTGTCTGATTTTGGAGGAAAGAAGATGAGCCTCTTCGTGAGAAAACTTGAACCAACATTTTTAAAATAAGTTGCCTCCAAGAGCCAAAAAAGCTTATTGACGGAATCTCAAGTTTGTGGTTCAAAAGACTTTGAAGGAAAAATATAAAACTTTTATGAAAATGATTTATGTTCAAAAATTTTTTCACCCCACCTCTATTAAAATATTCTTTAAAATAAAAAATCTATAAAATTTCTTGCAAACTTTTTTTGTCACTAATAAATTTTTTAGTTGAATAAAATTTTAACTGGTTTTTTCTTAAACACTGAAAAAGCTTTCCTGAACATTTTCCAGTTTTCAAAAATCAACATTCGACAAGACAGCAAAACATTCTCTTCTTAAAAAAATTGAAAAAAAAAACTAAAAACGTTTTTCTGCAAAATTAAAATCTTTGAAAAGAATTAAATTCTAAAAATTATAAAAAATATTTTTAGAAAAAGGTCTCGAGATTCTTTGTTAAAACTAAATCCTCTAATTTTGAGAATTTTCTTTGACAAAATAAAATCTGGACACTTTTTTGTTAAAGAAAAAATTAAAGTAAATATGACTGTCTCTTAAAACTTCAAGCAAAGAAATCGGTTTTAGTGAAAAACTGGGCTCACAATAAGAAAATCTGCATTTGGTACTTGAATAAAATACAAGGGACTTTCAGGGCGTTAGTTCATAATTTTGTCAAAAGATGGCGACGCTGAAATTTTAAAGAAAATCTAAATCCACGATTGTTTGAAAAATACTTTTTCCCTGATTGTTTTTCCTGTGAAATAAATGAAGCATATTAGTATGTTTATATATTTTGAAAGATTTTAAAGAAAATTATTGCAATTTAGAGTTTTCTGGAGTGAAAAAAGAATGGTACAAGATTTTCAAAACATTCGTGGATTTCGATTTTCTTTAAAACTTCAGTGTCGCCACCTCTTGACAAAAGTATGAACTAACACCCTGAAAGTCCCTCATTCTTTTCAGCAGCTTTTGAAACACACAGATTTTTAGTAAAAATATCAATTTTTTCAAGAAACGTTACAAAAAAGAAACTTTTTACTTAAAAGGTTCTACTTTGATCTCCGTAAAGAGGAGACACCACTCGACCCGGTATACAGTATTCGAGTATTATCTCCAGATCAGATCGTCCTCAGCTCAGCGGAACTGAAAACGATCTCCACCCTAAGAAAAACCGGACTCGAATAGGATTTTTATAAAATTCTTTTAAAAAATCTTTTCCCTGGCTATCCTTGAATTGTTTGTCCTGAGCAAATATTAAAATTACTTCCCGCGTATTTTAATCTCCCCAAATCAGGACTCATTACTCCGAGTTTCCTTCCCCTCATAGAATGACCTCAAATCATAAAAATCCCGACCCAGGTAGAAATAGTAAAACGAATTAGAATTTTTTTAAAGACCTTTTTTTCTTTAAATTCTTTAGACTTTTCTTTCGTTTACTTTTTACCATCTAACCAAGCCGTATTCTCTCCCTTTTCCCTTTTCGTCTTAAGTCATAAAACCCATTTAAGTGGAAAGAAAGGTATTTACATTTATACAATCTCTCAAAAAAGTCCAAAAACTATTCAATAACCCGCAAAATTTTTCTTTAAAAAAAAATCCAACTGACCTAACCATAAAATCGCAATTAATCCACTTGACATATCACCGAACTCTCAATTTTAATCCCAATGGGCGTTTAAACCAAATTAATAACCTTAATAAACGGATTAACTGCTTAAACTAATAAAAAAACCAAATCATTGCAATCACAAAATTAAAATACCGGTAATTAAAATCAATCGATACACATAAAAAAAATATACAAATCGATTAACTTGCACTCACAGCCTCTTGCATATATTTTCATGCCTTACTAAATCTTTTAATTACTATTATAAAGTAACTATTTATAATACTTATTAACAACACACAGGATGTTCTATATTTATTACCTAATAATAATATTTAAAAAAATACGATTTTCATGCATAGGGTGGATGTTTGCCTTGATAATTCTATTAACGGATTTCTATTTCCCCTCATTAATATGTAAAGCGTCCACCCTATACCACATATAATGTCATTCGCTTTCCTTGCATGAAAAAAGAAAACTCAAGGCTGAAAAATTAATGCAAGGGCATTAAAAAAATTCACAAAAAAAAAATGGGGTAGTCATGCTGACTTAAATATATTGATTAATTGATCTGGCCGGTGGAAAGAGATGGAAAATGATTAAAGAAAAAAAAACTAACGGTTGAAATCTGATTTTTATCGAAAGTTGATTGTTATGGCTTCAACTGAAAATGATTGGGCATAAAATAGCGAAACAAAGCAAAATTATTTAGCGTTTTTTGCCATTAACGTGGGTGTGGTAGATATAGGCTAATTTTTTTTTTTTGCGAATTTCCCATTTGAAACTCGAAAATTTTTGGGGCAACGAAAGTCATCCACTAAATTAAAAATCGAGCCCGAATCCATGTAAGGGCATAGAAAAACTGTAAAAATTAGCATAAATGCGAAGCGTTAATTAGAAATCATCACGTCGTATGTATAAATGGAAAGCGTTTGAAATACTATAAATAGAAACCACATGGACGAGTGGAATTGTTTTCCCGATTTAAAAAAAAAAAAATACAGTAATAATAATAAGAAATTTTGATTTGCGCACTTTCTCAGATTCCTACAGATAAAAAATCAGATAAAGAATTCACAGTAACATTATACGCCATTTCACTTTAACCCGTAATGAAATAAACAAATGAATGTTGGAAAGAAAGTACAAGTGACCGCGTCGAGTCGCGTAGTACCACTGAATCATCAACAGCTGATTCCAGTCAGGTAGTCTTACAAGTTCCTAGCTAGATAGGTATGAACCTGGTATTTCCATGCTTTCGTCACGGCAAGGATACATTGTTTTGTTTTTATGGTTTTTTAAACGGCGCGTGATTGGGGAGTTTTTTTCCGCAGCAGGATTTTGTTTTTGAATGGGAGGAGGGGCTGGAATGGTATGGGGAATTTTCAAAGAACTCGGGCGTCATGATTAAGATTTAAACGCAAAAAAATTGTTATAAAAAATTTTGGTGCTGAAGAATTTAAAAAAAAAAATTGGGTCTGAATAGTGCTCAAAATTTAATTTCTGGAAGTATTTCTAATTTGGTTTCGAGTGGCACTTAAAATTCGATTCTGAGAAGTGCTTGAAATTTGGTTCCAAATATTTTTCAAAATTTGGGTTTGACTGTAGAACATTAATTTTAATTCCAAGTTGCACTTAAAATTTGGTTCCGAAAAGTGTTGGAAATCTGGTTCCTGATAAGAAGTCTAAATTTAGTCTAGATGTGGTACTCGAAATTCGGTTATGAGTCTTACTCCAAATTTGGTTCTGAATAGTTCTCAGAATTTGATCAGACTTTAATTCCGAATTATGTTTAAACTGGTTCCGAAAGTGGTCATAATTTGGTTCTCAGTCGTGCTCCAGATTTGGTTCTAAATGGTGCTCGGAATTCGGTTCCAGGTAGTGCTGATGTAGAACATTAATTTTGATTCCAAGTTGTGCTTAAAATTTGGTGCTCGAAATTTGGTTCCGAAAAGTGTTGGAAATCTGGTTCCTGATAAGGAGTCTAAATTTAGTCAATATGGTACTCGAAATTCGGTTCTGAGTGAGTCATACTCCAAATTTGGTTCTAAATGGTGCTCGGAATTCGGTTCCAGGTAGTGCTCAGAATTTAATTCCGAATTATGTTTAAACTGGTTCCGAAGTTGTTCCTATTTTGGTTCTGAGTGGTACTCTAAATTCGGTTCCAGATAGTAAGTAGTGCTTGTTATTTTGTTCCGAATACTTTTCAAAATTTGGTGTCGAGTGTGACACACTAATTTTGGTTTTAAAAAGTGTTCAAAATTTGGTTCCCGATAGAACTCAAAATTTGGCTCCTAGTGGTAATTGAAATTCCGTTCTGAGTCGTACTCGAGATTTGGTTCCAAATGGTGTTCAATATTTAATTCCAAAATGTTTTAAATTTGGTTCCACATAGTCCTCAAAATTTGGTTCTTATATGGTTTCTCATGTAGTTCCGAGTAATACTCACAATTGCTTCTTGACACTGTTGGAACTCTGGTGCCAAATAATGATGTTCAAATAGTGCTCCAATTTTGGTTCCGATTAATGCTCAGAAATTGGCTTTCAAAATAGTTGTAAGTGGTGTTCAGACTCAATGCATACCAAAACATAATCTTAATTTATTTCCAGTCGATCCTTGGGCTTTGGTGCTGCATGATTGACGCTGAAGATTGGTTCAAGGCAGTGGTAAAGATTTGGTTTGGTTTGGGCCTTAAAGTAAGCTTGACATGAGCTTAAACTTGGTTCCGCTATGTGTCCAAAATCAGATTTTAGAAAATGACCGTTTGCGAAATCTGATCTGCGTTTAGAAGTTAGTACCAGGTAGTGTCCAAGTCTCAATTTTAGTAACCAGACTTTGGTTCCAGTTGGTGCCATTATTCTAGTTTCACTTGGCTCACACGAAAATCCCGGTGGATATTTTAAATTTGGTTCTGATCAGTACTCAAAATTTGGCTGGTGCTAGAACTTGAATCAGTTGATTAAACCTAGGAGCTCAACTACTTGATACGAAGTTGGAAGTATGATTCGAGTTTACAGGAATTTGGCTTATTGCAAATTTCGGTTCCAGTTAAGTGTTCAAACATAAGTTGGAGATGGTGCTGAGTTTGTAATCAAAATTCGATGTCAAATTTTGGCTCCACATAATATTCTTTACTTCATTCCACCCTCCAGTCTAGATTTTCTTCGTATTCCGTTTTTGGTGCCGTAAAAAATTTGGTTTTTAATGTAAAACGAGTACTCTAAATCAAAGACTTGCTCGGTGCACAAACCTGCGTGAAGCTGGATATTAATATATTAAACGAATTTAATTTGCTGTGGTAACTTATTAAGGTCCAGTCAGTCTCGAGTTGTAAGAGCTTACGTTACGTTGCGTCCCATAAGCGAAGTATTACACGTAACGTAACATAAGCTCTTACAACTCGAGACTGTCACAGCCTTTAGAAACAACAAATCTTACAGTTGCACCAAATCTGGTTCTTGCGCTCCAACAGCACGATTTCTTCTAAATTTTAGAAAATACTCAAATAAATTCTTCAGGCAGTGCACTTAAGGCAAAGCCAAATCTCTGGCCAAAAAACTAATCCAAGACTTTTAAAATTGAATTTTCTTACTTTCTTCCCGTTTACTAAGGATCTTATTCCTTTAATCCCGCCGGCAGGAGACGACTGTTTTCATTAAAAAAAAATTTTTTTACTTTCAAAACAAAAACATATTGTTCTAGCATCAGATATAGCATATCATTGCGCCATAAAGAGAAAGTCGTTGGAGTATTTAGTACCAGTTAGACAAATGATACTCGTTATATGTTTAGCATACGACATATGAAAGACCTTGCACGACCCCCGTTCTCTGTGACGTCACATTTAACTGGAATTCCGTGTTGTGTTTTTTGTCAATTGACATTGCCAGTAAATGGTTTAAATTGCTGATGATTTTGATTCATTTCTTTGACCTTGATAAATTAGGGAAAAGAAATCTCAAAAAACACGGAGTGGATTTTTGCAAAAATGTCGTTGACTTAACAAAAATTTGTATCCGGCTAAGGAGAGCAGGGTCAGCAACATAAACAATAAAACATCCTGGAACCACGCATGATAATGGCCTTGGGGAAGCACCAAGTTTTTTGTTTTCTTTTTTTCCATTATTTGTTTTTGAGTGTCTTTTGTTGCTGAGAGGATTATTCGGAAATACGAGGCATAAAAATTTCAAGAGTGCTCAGGTTGATTTTAAGAAGTACAAGTATTTCATAGAATCATGAGAAATCTTTTCGCCAAAAAAGAAAAAAAAAACGCAAAAAGGATAATTATTAATTAGGAATGACTAAATTCAGCCTTAATAAGAGGAAGTATGCAATGTGGGGAGCAGGAAAGAAAACAAGAAATCTGAATCGAATTTGAAATAAAAACTGATTGTAGTTGTACAGTAAAAAAAACTTGATTTGCCCAATGTTTTTTTACAGCAGCGCCAGGCACAACCTTAAAACTCGCCTCGCTTTAAAGGATTCATTATAAACTTTTATTATTAGCAAATTCAACTCTGGCAGGCACAGGCAACTTAAGGAGACTTAATTTGAATCAAACATCTCTTAATTTTTAAATAAAAACTTTCAGACTAACAAGCAAAATTAAAGAAGTGCCAAAAATACGAACAAATTTAATTTATCTCAGACTAGATTTACAGTTTAAGATAAAAACATTCAAAATATTCAACGAAAGAACGTTTTCCTATTCATATATACCCTTTTCCCACTATACTATCATTTCCCCTCCTTTTTGTTGACGTAGTTCCCACGGCTTCCACCAGCAGCGCCACCGTCGCCCCCTATATAAGCAACGTCATTTCCCCGCCACCCTCAGTCGAATTCGAACTTCCGAAGCGTTTACATCGTTCAAAAATTTAATAATTAAGTAATCTTTTTTATTTTATCATTTCTTAAAGTATTTGCTAAGTGAGTGCGTGATATTTGCATGAGCTTAGTCACGATAAAAATAAAAATCGGAGTGAAATTATAAAATACGTAACTTGCTGCAGCTAAAAAATTTTTTCTTAACAATAATATTTCCTTTTAATTTTTTTGAAGTTACTATGTGATAACAATCATTTAATTTTATTGATGTTTGGTAATATTAAGTCTTCTACTTTTTCTTATTCTCTTTTTCTTGTTCGGCTTGTAGTTATAAGGCATGGTGGTGGTTAATAGTTATAAGGGGAATGTTAGTTAATAAGTAGGCCTAGTATTAGTTAGTATAAGTAATTAAGAATCATTATCACTCATAATCATTTCTAACAGTAAACGATTAATTATCACATAGTAACTTCTGCTCAACTCCCATTTAAAATTTAGTTGCTGCAAGTTATTCGCGATTAAAAACTCGAGGTCGCGGTCGCGTTCGGTTCGGGCGCGTACGGAAAATGGCGCGAAAAAATGATAATATTATAAGTAAATTGATTTTGTCCAAAAATATATTTTTTCTACGGTCATTGCAAAAATGGATTAGGCATTTAACAAAATGGCTAATCTTCTCTTCGATTACTTCAACATCTCTCAAATAACTGGACAAAGTCACAAAATTAATAAAAATTTTTGGTGCGAAAATTAATTTTTTTTATTTTTTAGCTGTTAATTTTTAAATTTTTATTTTGTCGGAAAGTGATCAGAGCAGAGCAAAAGTGAAGTGAAGTGAAATTCATCAATATTTGGATACACATATTGGATCCCAATTGGATTACTCAAGAGGAGATCTTCAAGAGGAGGTGAGCGCACCAGCTGGCTTGCCACGCAGTAAGTACAAGAGGTGCTAGTAGCTGTGGTGCGGGTGATGCAGCGAACGCATCTCATTTTTTTTACATTTTTTCTTAGGACTTCCCTTTAGGTCTCGCGTTGTTAGGTCGCGTTTAGGGTAGGGAGGTTGCTTATGGGTTTGTATAGGCCTCTTCATCGACCATTTCGTTGAAGGGGGAAGGGTTCCCATAATATCAGGCGCGAAAAACCCTAATGATGGACAGCGTTCACACCTCCTGGGTGTCCAATGGAAGTTGAGCGCAAATAAAATACCATTTCAAATTTAAAAAATTCCACCCGCCTATAGCTTTGCTAAATAAGTTGGTCAGCACCGCCCCAAGATTGAGTCATCTTGAAATAATATCTGCGTCTCATACTCATACTCCAAAACCTTGAACAATTCAGCTTATATCCGGTAAGGACAGAAGGTCTTACCATGATC
Source organism: Liposcelis brunnea (assembly GCA_023512825.1). Taxonomy (NCBI): domain Eukaryota; kingdom Metazoa; phylum Arthropoda; class Insecta; order Psocodea; family Liposcelididae; genus Liposcelis; species Liposcelis brunnea. The sequence goes on along the minus strand of CM042068.1, from coordinate 10,792,279 downwards.
TTTTAGCCCTGCTATCATCAAAAAGCTTCCTCACGTTACGCGCACACGACCAAACTTGCCAGTGGCGATTATATATTTGTTTAAGGCGACAATATATTTTGGCGGTCGAAAAATTCCAGTTTGGCAGTTATCTTTAAAAAAAAATTGGCAGTAATTAAATTTATTTTAGGGAAGTAACAATAATAAATTCGGCAGTAAATTAAATAAATGGGTGGTCAATTTAATAATTTTCGGCAATAATTTTTTTGGAACTGGGAAGTAATAAGGTGGCAGTAATGAGGGAAAGCAGTAAAAAAATTAACTTACCATTGATAATTAATGTCTAAGCAAAGCTTTCGTAGACTTTTTCGGTCTTCCTCTTTTTCTTTTTTCCCCAATTGGTACTGTTTTTGCTGCCGGAGGTGGCTTTGCATATTTCAGCCGGATACTCATCCCGATGATGTGCCTGCAGAGGTATTGCTTAAAAAAAGCAGGGCACGTGCAATTTCCTTCCATCCACTTTTCCTTTTCATGAGGCAAGTCTACGATTTGTTGAAGGTGTACGGGAAGCAACTCCTTCGTACCAATTACAAAAAGATCCAAACCATCCAGAGGCCATATAATCAACAAATTTTTTTTGCTTCTTGTCGTTCCATTTTTTTTTAAAAAGTATAACTGCTTTTTCAAAGATTTCTTTACTTGATGACAGTTGCAAAAAAGTCAATGTCACATAAAATTTCAACCTTAAATTCTTCGTCGACTAATGCATCAATCTTTTGAGATATGTTTCGTCTTTACATGCGCCCAACAGACGATTAATGTTTTTCCATCGCCGAATACCTCCACAAATCCGTTCCTGATTGCATCTGAAGCGTCCGAAATCAAATTGTTTTGCTTTGATTTTCTTTTTTTCCTCTGTTATATTAAAAATGACAAATAACCTCCACAATATTTTTTCCTACTGCCAAAATATTTTTTCCTGCAGCCGAAATATTTCTTTTTACTGCACAAGTATTTTTTTTACTGCCAAAATATTTTTTTTACTGTCTAAATATTTTTTTTACCGCCTTTTCCTCCCTCATTTTACTGGCCTCAAAAGTACTGCCTCTTTAAATTATTAACTGCCTCTTTAAATTATTAACTGCCAATTTATTAAATTCACTGCCATTTTTAATAAAATAACTGCCAGTTTTATTAAAAGTTACCGCCACTTTAAATACACGCCTTTGTTTAATCGCAATTCTATTCTTCACCTTAATGATTTATTACTATTAAGACTTCATGATCGTCTGAGATTAAATTAAATTTTTTGCTTTGTGAAATTTGTGGCTATCGATCTCTGTGCAGACTTCCCCGTGAAGTTAGCAATCCTCGGACAAAAAATTTCCAGAGCTTGAGCTCTTTTTAAATTTTTTTTTTTGGCTAAAACGTTTAGTTTGTGTAGAAAAATTATCAATTTCCTAAGACAATTTTGAAGCTTCCTGCTCTCGAGCTTACTACACATATCTCTAACGACTCTTAACAAGTACACGTTCCTCCGCCGAACTCAGACCTAACACAACCAAAAATAATCTAATCACGACGTCATGCAAATTAAATGACATGAAATCATCTAGAGTTGCGTCGCAAAAGAAAAATGCGTTCGAATTATTAGACAAGATCGATTTAATTAAGAAAGGTCGAATGCATTCAAGGAGAGATTATTTTGGTGTAACCAGTCAAAACTGCACGAAGGGTCCTAAAGCTTTCAAATAGATTAACACCTGTTCCAAAAACATTGTTCCTAAAACACATAAAAAAAATCTGGATATTAAAAGGGATTCTCTAGGCACCGATATAAACAATTTTTGCTGGAAACTTCATTTCTTTTTCTAAAAATAATAAAGTTGTAAAAAATAACGAAAAGATTATAAGGTTATCGTTCTAATTTTAACACTGTCGATACAAAGTGTAACACAGACAGCATAAGAGTAATAATGAGTCATGACGATTATTTAATTTAACTCCGGCTTTTGAACTTTCGACTGAAGATTTTTTTTATTTAAAATGGGGAAAAGTTTGAGAAGTAGGAAAATAATTAAAGAAGTGTTGTTACTACGCTGATGGCTTATTTCAAGCCATCGCCACTTCCATCATTATTTTGGCCAAATTTTAATTTTCAGATTTTATTGTTGTTTAGACCAATTTTTCTCAAAAGATTTTCCTGTTGAACAAAAATTTTGTTAATTTTTTTGAAAACAAATTTTTTGATAATTTTTTCTGGTTGAACAAATCTTTTAATTTATTTTAGTCAAACCAGTTTTTTGATTAATATTTTCTTGTCAAGCTAATCTTATGATAAAATTTCTTATAAAAGAAATCTTTTAACGAATTTTTCTTTTCCAGCAGATTTTTTAATTAACATATTTTGAAAAATCAAATTTTTCAAAGGAAAATTCTCAAAAAAATTCTATAAAAAACCCAAAAGCACAAACAACTTTTAAAAAATATTTTGACACCTAAAAATTTTGAAATAGGGACCAAGTTAGATCTCTGTAGTTGCAACCAATTCAGTTCCAAAAACTGTCGCTTGAGGTGCATTAAAAATCTACTTGCTTTGGAAGCGGCTGTTTGCGACACTAGCGCCAGCGCGACATTAACGCTTCTAGTGGTCGTTTTTGGAACTAGAGGAAGTCAACTCAAAGCGACCCCTCTCTCTTTGTGTAGGGTCTCTACAAGACAAATAGATAGATAGATAGGCTAAAATTCAGTTGATCACTCTCCTTGTAGAAACGAATCCATCTGCCCATCTGCCCTCTGATCGATTTCCTACTTCTTCCAGATTTTAACCAGGTGAGGTTAGGCCCGACTTTATCAAAATAGCTAATGCAGTTGGCCATTTTCTTCTTCTAGGCTCTCCAGCCTAGAAGTTAATTCTTCACTTAAATTATGGGAAAACTAATATCTTAAGATTGAGCTTAATTATTTGTCAAAGAAATTTTTATCTTAATTTTTTTAATTAGAGAAAAATAACTGTAAAAAACATCCGCTTTTTACCGCTTGGCTACAAGATCCTCGTCTGCAAAAAAATTTTCCACGACCCAAAAAAAATGACGACACGTTTTCTTTAAATAACCTTTCACCTAAAATCAAACGAATTTAAATCCGAACCCTAACGCTAATTACGTCATTGCGCAATTATCAATTAGTCGTTATGGATTATTGCCCTTGACTTTGGGATATTCTTTAACTCCGCAATTCTGAAATAACATACGGGATGTCGGGGTAATCGGAGCGGACGCACCTCAAATTCCAATCCTGCTCGATCGTGGTGAAAATTCGACACCATCGTGATTCGGCTAATTTAAAAAAAAGATACCTCAAAAAAATTTACAGCAGCCAAAAGGAAAATTTTTAGAAAAAAATGTGTGTCTATGCAAACATAAGAAATTTCGTTAATGAACACATGTGCTGTCGGTCCCCCACTCCTCTTATCTATCGCTGAATAAGTTGAAAGACTTTCCGATCTGTCTGTTAGTTTCAGTCTAGTGCGCTCTGTAGTGAGACGTGTTTCACATTTCCTTTTTTTTATAATTTATATTTTTCGTAATGGAAACCGTTCGCCCGAGTGATTTTTTGATTTTACAAGAGGAACCAACTCCTCCTGGTTTGCAAAGGCTTTGGTCTAGAAGAGGAACTTCTACTCAATTATTGGAGGATAGTGATTTTTTCGATGAATTATTTCCACCAGCACAGGTTAGTCATTTTTATTCGCGACAGGTTTTTTAAAAATTAATTGTTCCTTTAAATAAAAGTTTTAAGGCCTTTTTCTGGAAATTTTTCTCCTGGCAAAAATTTTTCCTCCTAACGTAATGAGAATTCGCCCTTGATAAATTACTTGCATAGCTTTATTGTTATCGTTGCATAAAAGTGTATTATCGACTGCAGTAAAGCACTTTCCAGGAATCTCACGCTCGCTTAATGCATAGTTACCGCATATTTAAATTTCTAAGAAATTTGGAATGGCTATTCATGGCAAAAGCCCTTCGACAGTAGTTTAGTATCGTTCTTGAATTCAGTTTTATAAGATAGACAAGTCAATGGAGAGATTTATGACTTACGAAAACCTTTACAGCATTTTTCTGACAACGGTAGGAAAATTAATTATAACTTTTCATTTAAAATTTGACCCGACACCAGGCAGAACGTTTAGCTCCCAAAAATTAGTTTTAGGCAGAAATAAAAAAAGTGGATCAGATCGAACCTCCATCAAAAAAATTTTCCACGGAAAGGTCAGAAAAAACTCAGAAGACAAATTAAAACTTAATGAAGAAAGATTAAAGATATCTTGGGGAGTAGAATGAATTTTTCCATTGCAAGAAACTGTAGGCTGGGGTATATTTTTCCCTTCGATTTGTTTTTATGGAAAAATTTCTTTCGTGAGAAAATTAAAGGGGAAAAAAACTCTGAACGAGTAACGGGAACAATAAGCTCTTTACAGATATATTAGATCCCTGCACGTGCCGAGTTTCTTGAGCCCGAACCCGCGATTTTAAACTGGTCTGGCCTAACTATACAAGATTTTAGCCCGAGCCCGAATAAGAGCTTCAACGCCCAAGCCAAGATTTTTTGATTCCAGTCCGGGTTCACCAGATGACGCAGAACAAAATCTGAGCCCAAACCTAGCCCAAAAGTCGGCCAGGGCCGGGCTGTGAACCCGGTGTAGGGATCTAAGATATGTAGAAGCTCAGTTGACAGCAATTCTAAGCCCTACAAAACCTCGGTTAAGTGAAAGGCTTTTTAAAATCTTTTCTCAAAAACAATGCAAGCCGAATATTAATAAAAATCGAGTAGAAATTCGAACTTACTTTCTTTTCCCATTATCCTTCTTCCCATATCCAATAGGCATAATCCATAGGGCTTGAATAAATCCGGAAATCGCCGAATTAAGAGTGATATATTCCAGACCTCATTCTTACTGCCTTTATTGCAAAAATCACCTAGTCATGTTCCAAAAAATTTCGAGATAATCCTGAAAACGAGAAAAAAATTATTTTATCTTATGAACGTTAACGGCAAGAAACAATATATTTATTTTGCGAAATTTTTACTTAAGTCCTCCACTTAAACTAGTCAAAATTTTTATATGGTCCTTAATTTCAGAATTTGATTATTGATGCAATTTTTTTTTTGGGGGGGGGTCAGTGCTCCAAAAAAGCTATTGTTAAAATTTTGATCTTAAAAATTTTACTTGTCAAAATTATTTTTTTAAAACACATGTCAGATTTAAGCCCAGATTTTTGTTGCCAAAAAAAAGTATTTCCTACAAATTTTTCTTTCCACACCGTTTTCCAAAAATTTTAAAGTAGGATCTCCAAAACTTTAAAGTTTTTGCATCAACATTTCTGTTTTGCTGATTGGAAAAAAATGCGTGAAATTTTTTTCCTTTTTTTCAAAGTCTTCCATGACGAAAAAAGAATTTCTAACCTTCTCAGACTTCAAAAACTTTCGTTCCCCCCCTAAAAAAGGAAATTGACAAACCCTCTATATTTAAACAAATTAGTAAAAATAAAAAACTGATCATTTTTTAGTCACCCTATTTCATGTCTCATCAAAAACAGTTTCGAATTGAAAGTCAGCGACCTCAAACACGTATAAATAGATCATTACACATGTTCAGTATTTTTGATTAGTTTAGTGAAGAGTCTTTTTTCCATTTTCAGCAATAAAAATTACGTCAGACTTACACCTAACAATTCCAAAAAGAAGCAATTGAATCAAATAATGTGGAGTCATTTCTTTGCAGCACCGTAAAATTGTTTATCCTCCCTTCGTTCAGCCCCATCCTGAAATTGCCTCGGCTTTTTTCTATTCAGGAAACATCACTCTTTTCAGTAATTAAGCTTCCTATAGCAAAAAAAAGACTCCGGGAAGAAAGCTGAAAGTCCATCCTGATAAATTCAGCAAGTTCACCCATCTGCAAAATAAACATAAAAAAAAAGATTAACATTTAAGATAATAAAACATTAGGCCGAATTAATAGTAAGAAAAGTAATTAATTATCAGTAGTAGTTTTTTTTTTGCATTTAAACCTAAACTTGCAGGGGGGTCATTTTTATTCATAAATTAACACGCGTGGGGTACTTAAAACAACCTCATAGTAAAAAAAAATATTCAAAGGGTCAACAGTCAGATGCGTAAATAACAACCTGTTCATAAAACGATAACCTAATAATTAATGACCTACGAGCCCCCCAAAGTATTAATGACCTATTCAACAAGGATTCTCTTCTTTTATTACAGGATTTTGATAATGTGCCATTCAAAAGCAGCACGTGCAGCCCAATTCCACACGATTTCCTGGAATACAGTGACGCGGTAAGTCAAAATTTTCAAGAAGCCTTTAGTTAAGAGAGTTGAATGACATTGAATGATATTGAAGACCATCCGGAAAAATCTTGCAAGAAGCCTTTCAAGAGCTTTTCAGGGAAGCCAAGTGGAAATTACAGTGTACGTACAGGCGCCAGACGAGAAAATCATGTCTATCAACAAAAAAAAAATATCATCCCCGGAAAACGTTAACATTTGCATTTTATTATCTAATTTTTTGTTTAAGTGCAGGGTCTTTTATTTTTTTTTGAAAAAAAATTCGGAAGAAGCCGAATGACGCCGTTAAATAAATAGTTGTTAGAATAAAATGAATGTGATGCTCTTCCGTAGGACGAAGTGTTGTTAACTTGGCTCACCCACAGGAATATTTTAGCATTAACACTTCGTTAAAAATTTTCCGAAAGAGGAAAAAATTTTTTTTAGTATCTTCTTTTTTTCTTCTCAATGAAAGGGAAAAAAGTTTGAATTAGTTTCGATCAATAAGATGAGCAAACAAAGGAGATTATCTTTTTTTCCCGTGAATTATTTACGTTTCCTGCACATGACTGAGAGGATGATGTAATTGAGAAGTATCACGAAATAATAGAAAATCCGAAAAGAGATTTTCAAGGTTTAATCCCAATGGCTAAAAGGTTAAATTGTGAAAGTTTATACGAGGAACTAACCCTAAATTCAGCCACGAAATATTAACCTCCAGAAATAAAATTTGCCAAGAGAATATTCTCTATTAAATCCACAGTTTTATAAAAATAGAGACTTTTACAGACTTAGTTCCAAAAAAAAGGACTTAAGCTGGAAATTAATCTCTGAATAGATTAAGGAAAAAAAAGTCTTCACTTCCAGCATTCAGAATATTTCCAAATGATAAGCATTCCAAAGAATATTAAAATAAAATTCAATTATTATCTAATTTAAAAGCTACCACAAAAATCTTTGCTCTGCACACAATAGCACTCATCCTGCACCCAAACTCGGCGCCACCTTTATCCAACAATCACCCCATAAAAAATTCTTAAGAGGAAACGCATCCACAAATTATTTCCGACGCTATTTTCCTTCTTCAAAAAATAATAAGTGACATTTGAAAACAATATCTATTAATAAACCGATTCCCACATAATATTGGGAACGTTACAAAATTTTTAATCACGTGATTTAATTATTATCCTTGAAAATTTTTAAAAAAACTTTCGGCAAAATCCTAAATCACCTCAGTTAGTGAATGGGGTTGATCCGGTCTATAACTCTTTCAAACCAAACAGGAAATTTTTCCAACTCAGTGACTCTTTATCTATTTATATGTAAACCCAGACGGAATGAGGAAAACTTTTAATAATTTTATTTCGATCCCAACGAATTAATTCAGAGTAACGTTTTCATAAAAAAAAATGATAAGCTCAGTGAATGTAATTCAAACTTGCCACGAGCACGTCAGCCCTGAAGGACTAACCTACTTGCCGGTTAGTATATCGCTTAAATTTTTTTTGCGCAGTTTTCAAAACGCGATTAATTAGATCAATGACACCAATTGACAGACAGATATATCCGTCGGCATCTGATATCACAAATCAATCCCCGTATCGTTATCAGTAAAGAATTAATTTAAGGGATGAAACTTCCGTGATTGAATTGAGCTGACCTATTTGGGAATAACGTGATTTATGTTAAAGTAATAAAATCCTGTAGGTCGTAGACTTTCGTTTTTTTTTTTTTTGATTTTCAGCCAGATAACCTCTGGCTAGTCAATCACGGTCAAAAGTAATATGTCTTATTTAACAGACGTGAAACGCCCTTAACCTACCCAAGTACGTTTTATTTTTAATAACAATTTTTTTTTATTTTTGTTTTCTTTTATTTAGGAGAGCGATCATGAGTGTTTGCCACAAGATGAAGCGGATACGTTGCCACTTATGTGTTTGGATGCATCTTCCTTAGGGGATATTCCTGCGAGATATGTCATTCCGTCATTGCCTAATCATGAATTTCCAGTTGTTGGAGTTTTTGTGGATCCGAGGGTTGTGCCTGGATTTAAATATAAAGTGCGAGTTTTGCCAGATTTGGTAAGTCAAAATTTTTTTATGAATAATTTACCAAAAATGTATGGCCTTTAGCTTCGCCTTTGGCAAATTGCAGCGATCGAACTAAAAGCCCTTCTAAAATTTTCAGGATTTAAGGGTCTTCTGAAAGCAAAAATAAGAAATTTCCAGAGACTAGTTTAAATCCAAGAAATTTTTTTAACATATTTAATATTTCCAGCATTTTTGGGTTTGAGGAATTTTCTTAAAAGTTTATAAAACTTTAAAAAAAATTCCTTAAACCCAAACAAATTAAACAAATCTTTTCAGAATTTTCATATTCGAACAAATTTTTTTAGAATCTTTATAATTGAAAAAATTTGTTGAGAATTTTCATAGTCGAACAAATTTTTTTAGAATCTTTATAGTTGAAAAAACTTGTTGAGAATTTTCATAGTCGAACTAATTTTTTGAGAATATTCATAGTCGAACAAATTCTTGCAGGATTTCTATAAATAGTCAAGTTTATTTTTTGAGAATTTCATAGTCGAACAAACATTTTGGTGATTTTCTCTTGTTAAATCAAATCTTAGGGGGAAATATTCCACATAAACTTGAAAAAACTTCATAAGAACAAAAAACTTTTGAAAAGAAAATTTTTGATTATATCTTGGCACCTTAAAAATTCTGAATAATTTTTTCTTGCCTAGAAAAAAGATTACATAAAATTTTCTTGGCTTATAAAAATAGGTATTTTTAAGGACTTCGTCCAAAAAGAGGAAATTTTACATAAGTTAGAACTAGGTTCGATCTCTGGAAGTTCAAATCCCGATTCCTTTACAAGCACCAACAACTTTGGGCCCTTTAGGTGCAAAGCACTGACAATATTTCCCATTTGAAACAAAAAACTGTTCCATTTCTTAAAGTCTTTTCCTTTTTTTTAAACAGGAAACTCCTCTTAAGACATCTTACCTCTTCAAGGGTAAAGCCTTAACACTCCTCAGCATAGGAAAAGGCTATTCACGCAGACTGACATTCGAAGCAGACCAAAACACAAGCTTAAACGAGAATGATAATTATTTCTGGTCGGACTCCCAACGAGACGGTTTCGGTTTCGAGCTTCAAGTCATCGCAGCTGGTGATAAATTCATGATTCATGATCCTAGCCAATTAGTCGTTGGCTCCTGTGAAATAATAAGTATTCAGGTAAGCATCTAATTATAAATTATTTTCAAAATTCATTTCCCCTTAGTAAATATATTTTTTTCTTATAGGGACCACAAGAAGAAGTATCTCACAATATAAAAGACAAAAGCATTGAAAAAAGAGCGAAAGTTAAAGCAATGTGTAAAGTTGAATGGTTTGATGATTCAGGGACCACTACACTTCTGCCTGTAAGTAATTTCTTTAGTAAAATAATTTTATTTCTTAAAATCGTAACTTACCATTTTTTCTGTTCATCAGATGTCTGGATTAGCAGTCTGTGTTAAGAAAAAAGGAAGCTCTAAAGCATCAGTCATCCGCATATTAACCGTCACTTTAGGAAAAGAACATCATAAACGAGGCTTCACCCTGACGCCTGGCTTAAAATCCAACTGGCGAAGGACTACCGTCAATGGTGGCTTGATAGGCGATGTACCTGCAAAATATACAATTACCGGATTAAAACCTTACGAATTACCAGTCATAGGAACTTACGTAGATCCCAAAATAGCTCCTGGCTTTAGATACAAAGTAACATTAGCCGCAAGCAATCGAAAATTATTCAACGGACGTGCCTTAAAATTAGCCTCAATCGGAATGGGCTACGCCAAGAGACTGACATTTGAACCAGATCAAGAAAATTTAAACGACTCCCATAACTTATTCTGGAGTGATTCTAATCCAGACGGTTATGGATTCGAACCAGTAGCTGTTGATGCTTCCATGGGTTTTACAATTCATGCTGGTGGGCAAAATATTGGCCACGCACAAATATTCAGGGTAGATGCCCCACAACAAGAAATAGGACAAGATATTGAAAAGACAAAAGACGGTTCTAGAATAATTAAGTATATAGAAATAGATGTAACTTGTCATGTTACTCTGACGCCATTAAATGCTAATGAAAGAGTTATGAGGGTTACTGGGACTGCTGTGTTGGTTAAAAATTCAAAAGACAAATGGGCCAAGTTAGAGAGAATAGAAAATGTAGGTTTAGATTCTCAAATTAATCTTTTGTTTGTACGAGAACATGAAGAACTTGTATTTTTACCTAAATAAGGGGCCAAAAAAATATTATTTCATTTTTATCGAAATTCAGTATTTTTATACATAGAGAAATTTAACTTATTTTTGCTAAAAATATTTTAAATATTTTCTGTAAAATTATTAGTTATTATTGATACTCAGCAAGAGGTAAATGAAGTTATATGTATTTTTATAGAAATTTTTTAAGAACGTCAAAATTTATTTTGATATGGTTTTATAGACCAGATTCATTTCTACTTATTCCGCGCCCTTCTGTACCTGTAAATAATACACTATGAATACATTTTTCTAAGAAGCTAAATTATAGATAAAGCGTAATGGTAAATATTTCAACGTGACACTGGAAAATGTATTCACATTGAGTGGTGCTTTTATTATTTTCATTTCTTGATAGATATTGTACATTTATGTAACTAGGCTATCGGCTATCTGTACAAGCCATAGTCTTTCTACAACAATTTTTATTAAAAAATAGAACTTTTATAAGACATTATGTTATGCAATAAAAAATCCTAGAAAAACATCCTTCCTCATAAAAATTTTGATCAAAGTGTGATTCAGGCAAGACCTGAAGGAGCTAGAATTATTATTTTAAAGTAGCCTCCATCCCATGGTGCTGGGTGAACTATTGTATGCAATCAAAGGGCAAACGCTTCACTTCTACGAGTGAAGCAGATTGCATTTCCGAAACAACCATTTTAGGATAAACACAACAAATTTGCTAACAGTGTTGGAAGAGCGAAAACACTTACACTATGTATTAACTGAAGATGTAACAATTTGCAAAAGCACAAATGCCATGATGCTTCGCAGCATGTCGAGAAATTCTTCAAAGAAAGAGGACTGGAAGACGGAAGTTTGAAGATGGCAGCAGCAGTTTCCGGTAAATTCCGAAACGGAAGTCGAAATTCCGTTTCTGCTTCCACTTCCACTACTTTTGTTATCTTTTTGCCGACTCGTGCTTTTTTTCGTAATTCATATTTGAAAAATTATTTGTTAAAGCTCTCAAAATCGTTCATGATTTGTGATAAATCTATAAATAATTCGCAGTCAGTAATACGATGTTTCATTTGAACAATGGTAACATATTTCCATTAATCGGATGTAAGTATTTTTTCTTGACAAACATGCACGTCGATTTGACATTATTACATCAAAATCGTTTCAGTTGGAACTTTTAGGATTCAAGGAGCTGAATTAATTCGAACTGTTGTTGACGCTGCCTTAAATGCAGGCTACCGATCTTTCGGTAAGTGTAAGCAATGTAACAATTAAATCCGAATTTGATGTAGCAATAATAATTATATATATTTTTTGCAGATACTGCAGCTGTTTATGGCAATGAAAGGGATATCGGGAATGCTTTAATTGAATTACTTCCAAAGTATAATTTATCAAGGAAAGATATTTACATCACAACTAAATTAGCACCTTCTGATCAGGGTAAAGATAAAGCAAAAAATGCTGTAGTAAGATCTCTACAAAATTTACAAATATCGTACATTGATTTGTATTTGATTCATTGGCCTGGTGCTGGTAATGTTGATGTTCATAGTGAAGAGAATAAGCGACTGAGAAAAGAGTCATGGTTTGACTTAGTAGATTTATATAAAGAAGGAGTTTTGAAAAATATTGGTGTTAGTAATTATACTGTTCGGCATTTAACTGAATTATTTGGGGATTGTAAAGGAGTTCATCCTTCTGTAAATCAGGTTAGTAATTTATTAATGAAAATTTTGTCTTGAGTATTTTTGAGTCTTTAATTAATTTTTTTAGGTGGAATATCATCCAAAGCTTAAACAAATTGAACTTCTTGAATTTTGCAAGAAAGAAAATATTTTGCTGCAGGCTTATTGCAGTCTTGGAGGGACTGGTAGATCAACTGTTCTTTTACAAGACAAGGCAGTGTTAAAAGTTGCTGAAAAAGTGAATAAAACACCTGCACAAGTTTTATTAAAGTATGTTTTAAAAAATTAAATTTTTTTATATTTAAAATATTTTCAAATTAAATTTTTTTTAGGTGGGCTTTACAACATGGAGCTGCTATCATTCCGAAATCGGTTACCCCGAAGCGAATAGTTGAAAATATCCAATTAGATTTCAAATTAGATGATGATTCTATGAAGGAATTGGACAGCATTAAAGAAGATAATAAATTATCGTGGAATCCTGAATCTGTGAAATAAAAATGGATTCAATTGATTTAATAATGCAATCATGTATAGATGTTTACGAAAAATTACCAAAAACAGGGAAGCCTAGTAATAATGAATGGACAATTTTAGCAGCGGTTGTGGGATTATTTGGGAAAAAAATAGAAGTGTTGTCTTTAGGCACTGGTTCGAAATGCATTGGAAGGAATTCTATGAGCCCAAATGGAGATGTACTTAATGATTCACATGCTGAAGTAATAGCAAGAAGAGGATTCTTAAAATATCTTTATTTTGAAATTAAAAAATTAAATGAAAATAATGATTCTAAAATTTTTTATAAAAATAATTCAGAAGTGCAATTAAAAGACGAAGTTAAATTTTGTTTTGTGATAAGTGCTTCACCATGCGGAGATGCTTCAATTATTTTTAAAAATGAGTTCATGGAATGCGAATCGGATTTGTAAGTATTAATGTTATTTATTTAAAAAATTTTTGAGTTTATATATTTATAATTTTGATTTTTAGAGGTTGTGAAATAAAATTGAATTCAAAGAGAGGTTTGAATGTTGAAAAAGAGGATCAAACAGCAAAAAAATTGAAAAATGATGACACTGATGTCTTTAGAACTGGTGCTAAATGCCTACCAACATCTGATGTGCAAGATCCGCATTTGCCTGGAGTTAATTATCACGCTATAGGAGTTGTAAGAACGAAGCCAGGACGAGGAGACCCAACTGCAAGCGTTTCATGCTCTGATAAATTGACTAGATGGAATGCTGTTGGTATTCAAGGAGCACTTTTAAGCTTTTTTATCAAACAGCCTATTTTTATTCATTTTTTTATAATTGGAGGTAATTTTTAAATTCGACTTTCCAATTTTTTGGAGCTCAAAATCTTGTTTTAGCCTTTATTGTAAGCTGAAATTTTTCTTCTAGGCGGTAGCCCTTTTTCTAAAGATTCATTCGACAGAGCCATTAACTTCAGAGTAAAAAAATCTCCAAGTGTTCCAGTTTTTCAATCTACCATTCCATTTCCTCATCAGAAAAACAGCGAAAGGCCAAATCCCACTTCTGCTAGTATTACATGGTGCACATCCGACAACAAAACCGAAGCATCAGTTAATGGACGAAAACAAGGTGTCATAAAGAAAAATTGGGGAAAAAAATCATCCAGATTATCGATATCTCGTAAAGATCTCTTCATACAATTCCACGAGACATTAGAAACATTTCAAAACGACTTCAAGGAATCTATTTGTGGAAAGGATAAAAATCTAAAAAATTTATCGTATGAGGATACGAAAAAATTATCTAGAAATTATCAGAAGGCGTGGGAAATAATTAAAAACGAATATTTTAAAATATGGACAGTAAAGCCCATTAATTTAATGAATTTCACAGTGATTGAATCATGATGCCTGGAGCTAATCCAATTTTAATTGTAAAAAATATTTCCTGACGGGTTTATTACATACTGAATATTATTTAAGTTAAACTTTTTTTTATAAATTATTTTTAAACGTTCATGAAAATTATCTACACTTTTTTTAGAGCAATCCTTGTCGTTTTAAATCATCAAACGTTTTCTTATTAACAACGTTCCCTAATGAATCCTCGTATTCTTCCTCCAATTCGGGTTGCCATCTTTCTAGCTGTTTTTGAGATTTTAGTTTTTCCCACACTGAAAAAATTTTTTTCTGAATTAGAAATTTACTTGATAACAATAAAAAATTATGAGAAAATACTTACAAGCTAATGCATCTTCGATCTGAGTGACGTTAGCAAAATGCGCAGTGTTAGGAATGCCAAGACATCTCATTCCATGAGCATGTCGCCATTCAGCAAAATGTCTTTGAAAAGCCTTCGGCCCTTTATACGTAAAATTTCCACATATTTCACAATTGTACGAAATATTGAGACCATGTAATTTATATAGCCAGTAAGGTATAGGTTTCCCATCCCAACCTAATGGCAAATTTTTAGGATTATAAGGAACATCCTCCACGTCCTCTCCTTCAGACTCAGATGCAGATGCTTCAGCATCTGAATCATCACGTTCACCCTCTGTCCTTGCCTGCTTCCTCTGTACATTTTCCTTTGTTGCTGCTCTTTGCTCTGAGAGCATCTCAGCTAATTTATAAATCTAAAATTAAATGAAAAAATTACCAAAATGCATTCAAAATTAAAAAAAAAATAATTTTTTACCTGTGATTCTATCGCAGCAATGCCCTTCTGCCTTTCTTGATCCTTTGCATGCCCAGTTTTCTGCCCTGGTTTAGTCTTAGCAATTAATGAAGCATCAAATTCTGTTTTTCCTTTAGTGCTAAACAATCTCTGTGCTCTTTCCTCCAATGTCCCTCCACATTTCAACCCCAAAGCCATAAGCGCAGACTTTAATCTGTCCAAACCTAATGAAGCTAATTCTTCCCAAGATGAAAAAGCTGAGAGATCTAAATGTGCACCAACATGTTGCAAAGCTCCTCCTGTTTCTTTTGGCCATCCTGGAAATGTTCCATTTTCCCATTGCGTGATAAATTCTTTATGAACATTCGCATATTCCTGATCCAAATCCAATAAAGGTTTCACTCTTTGAATATACTCATGTAAATAATCCAATAACATTTCTAAATATTTCCTATACTCTGTGTTTTTTCTGTCCTTGGGAATATCATACAAATGATCAAACGTTGTCAAATATGTTATATAATCGACTTTCTCGATTCCTTTTAAATTTAAAAATTTATAATAACACTCATGCAAATCCAAATACTTCCCATATCCTTCTTCATCAGTAAAGTCAATCATATTTGAATTTTCTTCTGTTGGATTTTCTCTCATCTTTGCTAACTCCTCAAATTCAACAGACATTGGAACCGTAATTTCATTAGGATGCCGCCTGTAGAAATCTTTAATAGATTTAAGACGAGAATAAAATTCAGCGAATTCATTAGGGCCCGATAAAGCGGCTACTTCTTCTTTTCTTAAGCTATCTTTATCCTCATACAATTCCTTCAATTGGCCTGTACATTCCATGTAATGATCCACTAACATTTTTAAACGGTGATCGGAATTGATTTGCTCCCTTGAGTTCGGCTTTTTATGAAGCATTTCTTTAACCATAGCGTCCATGAGACGTTCCCTCTCCTCATGGTATCGCCTTTGCTGTTCTAATATCGTTTCCATGATAAATATTTCACTAAAAGATATCACACATAATGTAAACGAAAACGATTATGGATAAACGACATGGCCGCCGACTTGCGACGTTGCCGTTAAAGGAAAAATCGTGGCGTTAGTTTAAAAAATCAGATTTAATGCCACGTTTACATTTTTTTTCTTTGTATTTTCACATGTGAAGCGGCATGAAAATAGTGTTGATGTGGAATTATCGTTTTAATTACATTTCTGAGGTAAGATTTTAACAATTATTTACGTTTGATTAAAGTTGAAGTGTTGAAGATGATTCGGGTACTTATAAATGGTGTGGTAGTCGTTGCGGTATGTGATGAAATTGCAATTGAATTTCGGCTTCTATTATAGAATATGTGAGGCTTTAGGGAAGGCATTATGGCGTCCTTTTTTTTCTGGATGTCGCATACAAATTTTCGTCGTGTAGGAATGAAAACAATGGTGCTTGTCTGAATTTATCTTGTGAGTTGGATGAAAAAAAGTTTCATATGCTAGTGGCAGTAACAACGTAACTGTCACTCCGACTCCGTCACATTAAGGTTTGATTTCATTGAAACAATCTACTTGTGGTGACATTTTTTTCCTCAAAGTTGATGTGAAATATGCTTCCTGGAAACTTATTGGTTCTTGTAAGATTGTAAGGTCATGGATTGAGTTTCAGGAGTTTGTGAAATTTGAGAGCTATGGTGATCCATAACTTTTTAGCAGCTGGGGGGAAATCTGAAAATTCTCTTGAGCATTTTGAGTTGGCGAAGGAAAAATGTAATAACTGCTTAAATATTTTAAATATTTACATTTATATTAAACGATTACTTAATATCATTATTATCTTTCATTTTATCATTAGTTATCTTAAAGCATTGCTCAAAAACATCTTCAACCTCATCAATATCATCAACATCAAGATTATCATCCTCAGGTACTGCAATAGGCGTAGCCCCATCATGAAGACTATTTCTGGAATTTCTTCTTTCATACACCTCTCTTGACACGCTCCTTGTGAATGAAAATCTTCTTGAAAGTTTCTTTGGGTTTTTGGCATCTGGAGTTGGTGGAACGACATAATTTGTAATTTTCAGGGATTCTAGTATCTTCGTTCCATGATACTGAATTATCTCCCATGCTTGTTCTAAAAAAGCAAAATCTCATTAATTTTTTTTCAAAGAGATTGTGTTGCGAGAAAAAAATTTTTTTACTTACCAATATCATCTTCAGACGCATGTTC
Source organism: Liposcelis brunnea (assembly GCA_023512825.1). Classification (NCBI taxonomy): domain Eukaryota; kingdom Metazoa; phylum Arthropoda; class Insecta; order Psocodea; family Liposcelididae; genus Liposcelis; species Liposcelis brunnea. The sequence continues at coordinate 10,775,100 of CM042068.1, read as the reverse complement.
ATGAACAACGCAGAATCTAATAACGTATTTTCCTTTAACCATTGATGGGATCATGTGTAATTGACCAGATGCATTTATGGAAGCAAGAAGCTCTTGGTTTATTCTGTCTGTTCCTTTTAATCGAAAGCAGACAAGTCCCAGCTGTAAACAAAAATGTAATGTTAATCAAATTTTTAATCGTTGAGCATTTTACCATTCGTTAAGAATATCTTACCTTCACTTCATTGCACACTTCAAATCTGCTATCCGTCCTGACTAATTTTTCAAATACTTTGGCTAATTTACAATGATTCCTAATATAATTTTGCAAGCCTTCTATTCCATAATTTCTTAGCGTAAACCATAATTTAAGAGATCGAAATCTTCTTGACAGGGGCACTCCCCAATGCCTATAATCTATTGTTAGTTTTGAGTTTTCATGTTGTAAGTATAAAGGATCTACAACCTAAAATAAAATAATTTTATTAATGCCAAATTCTAGATTATTATCTGAATTTTTTTTAAAAATAATTACCATTGCTGACGTTAGCTTGATTCTATCCCTAACCCAAAGACAAGAACAGTCGAAATTGATAAGTAACCATTTATTGCAATTAGTGTTAAAGCTATCAGCATAATGAATCCCATCCATGAGATATTGAAGCTCTGGGCAGATAAATCCGCTTCCAGCATAAGCTCCATCCACGTGTAGCCAACACGCTGGAAGTTCTTTAACGATTGGTCCTATTTCGGTTAAATTATCAAATGCACAACTGCCAGTGGTCCCAAGTGTAGTCGAAACGAAAAACGGATGCAAACCCTTTCTTTGATCTTCTCTAACCGCCTGAAAATTTATAGGAATTAAATTTCAATATAACATTGCATCCTATAAAACAAACATTTTCATGAGAGTCATAAACTAATCTTCAATTCCTCCATTTGCTTTCATCCCGATATTTTAACGACGCGATTAGCCTAAGAAAATACGATTTCAGTTTTCCCCCTTACCTCGAGTAATTTTTGCCCACGCAGACTACATTTATCATCCGCTTCGAGGATTCTTAATTTAACCAATGCTATCATTGCAGCTTTTTCAACGCAGGAATGTGATTCTTTAGAGCAATATGCTACTAATTTTGGAAGGAAAACGCTGTCTTCTTCGTCCGGGGTCCCGTTGATTTTTTTAAAATGTTTTATGGCTTGTGTGCGAGCGGCTAACATGCATACTAATATGCATTCGCTGGCGGAGGATTGAAGGACGCCGCCGCCGACGCTGCCCGGCGCTGAGAATATGAATTCGGAAGGGAGGTTTATGGCTTTGGCAAACCAGTCGAGGACGATTGTTTCTAGTTCAGTACATGCAGGAGAGGCAGCCTGGAAAAATTTAAAATAAAAATAGTTTTTAGTTCGAGTTGAAGTTGAGTGAAAGTTGATGGTGAGAAAAATCTTGAAAATTCTCGAAGTTAGTGTTTCGTGCTTCTGGATTAGGCTTATGCTAAAAATTTGACTGGACCGAATTTTTAAGCCATGGCTTGGCCTTAGGCTTAGACTCAGAGTTATGAAACTCTGAGGTGAATAAAAAGCAGATTGTAACAGGGTCAGAGCGAGTTTGTGCTCAAATACTGAGATAAATTTTTGACCTAGTCTCAACTGACTTTAGAATAATTGAATATAGAATAAATAATTGACATGCATTGGCGATAGTCTGATGGGGGTCTAAATTAAAGTCTCCACTTTTAATTAAAACCTGTAATAACCTAACCTGGTTGAATCCAGTTAACTTTTATCTTTCTCTTGTCCTAAGATTTAAAATTTTCGCCTGAACTTAAGCTACTTAAAATCCTTTAAGGCCCAAAAAACTTGCACAAGCTTAAAACAAGCAAAGGTCTTATTGTGAGATAGACTGTCTGCAGCTGGAAATTTGTTCAGCGGCCATTTTAAGCTCAGGAAAACTGAAAAAGGCCTTTCGCATGGGCCAAAGCCGCCTGCAAGCTTATCTTAGTTTTTAGTTGTGACCAAATACGATCAAAATCTCTGAGCCCCATGAATTTTTGCTAGATAGTTGACTGTGGAAATATTCATAAAAATTAACGTGGGTTCTTGAAAAATCAGGTAAAATTTACAAAGGTGTTTAATCTTTCTAATTTTTAGGAAAAATTAGTTACCAGGTTGAACATTTACTTAAAACTCACCATCAAAGTTTTTACTTTAGTCAAAAATTTAACATCCGGGTATAAACTACTCCCCGGTTCTGGATAATAAACATCATTTAGATCAAGCATTACCTATAAAAATTAATTATCGCCTATTTGAAAATTTCCCCCGCTCCCAAATCAAAATAAAAAATGATAATATATTTACCCAGGAAAATCCGATACATCCAATGGCATCGCTTAACATATCACCAAGTATACTCGGAAATGAATTCCCACTAGGAAAATATGCATGAAATCTAGGATGCTGCCAGTGCGTTATACCTACACAAAAAAATCATCATAAATTTTATATTTAAAAAAAAAAAACTTTATCGCTCGCCCAAATTTACATTTTCTTAAATAATTCTTCTAAATACCTGGCATTATTTTATCATCTATGTCATTCATTATTTTATCCCATTCTTCCCCTTTAACAGGAGCTTCCTTTGGTAGTAAAGGGGCTAAATATCCAGGCTCGACCGATGAGATTACCCTTTTCGAATTAATCGTTTCGAGGTAATCGCATATGAAATCAATCATATTTTTCCCGTGTATCCTAAATTCTTTAGAATCCATTTTTTTTAAAATATCCAACCTGAAAAAAAAAACGATGTAGGATGTGTTAACTAAATATTTAAAACACTTAAAGGTGTTGATTTTTAAGTGGCACTTGAATTATTATTATTTCTGAATGGGTTTAAGTATAACAAACCGTTAAATTTATCCGGGTTTTTTAAAATTCCCACGAGTTTAAAAAAAAATTATGTAACTTGAAAACGGTTGTTTTTGTAAATTTGTGTCACGGTGAAAAGTCATAAACACTCACCTTAAATTTTTTTTTAATAAATAAATAAATAAGTTAAAAAATTCAGTCTTGTGAAAAAAAATGTTAGAAAATTATAAAACACTAATTTTTCATTGTCACACGCGGGATTTTTATTTTTGAAAAAAGAACGCGCTCTGCGAAGGCGTTTTTATTTTAAATTTATTTAAAAGTGAAAAGTTGCCGGCATAACACCGCTAATGATACAAAGTTAAGTCCTAAACTAAACCGAAGCTTCGACATCACTACTTTAAATATAAACTTTGCATACTCTTATGCGATCCCACTTCCTTAAGGATAATTAATCATAAATTGGCAGATTACTGTCATCGTCGTGTTAGTCTTGTGTCTGTTCTTTTTATAATCCGCTTATTTTATTTTGTTTTGTATCTTTTTTTTTTTTTTTCGAAGAATAAGTATGTCCGCGTGTTTTAATTCTTTTGCTTGGATTTTTTCCCCTGTGATTGGACATGGGATTAAAGAGTTAGGGATATTGCACTTTGGGCTTTGGCTAGAGAAATATGAGAAAGGTGGCGAAAGAAAAATGGTGAATTTTTTTTTTATTAAAACTGTTTATGATGGTTTTGCAGGTTCGCTGTGTCTGCAGAGAGGGTCCGCATCTATGAATATCTAGTTGGATAAATTTAAGGACTCTGGTACTTATTCATGTGTTATGCTAGCCGACGAGCATACCGAAAAAACTGAGGATTTTTCACATTTTGAAAATATAGAGTAAATAAGTCGCGACCTAAATATTAGAAGGTTCCATCTTCACTGCGCAGGTTGACTTCTACTCGGCATAAACTAAACTTGGTGTAAATAAAGAGCCTAGTAGGGAGTAGACATTTCGATAAATCTTCTGCTTCATACTCTTACTGTGCTGGCGCTACAGGACCTGAACCCTGCCGCCGTCTCCACCAAATTCTTCCACTGATTGCCATACATATAAGACCGTAACCTGCCAATCCCTGTCCTCAAGGAAAAAGGGCATCCTGACCAAAGACCTTAATAATAGACCCGACATCTGTATGGGTGACTTGAAGTCAAAACATTTCAAACGAGTGGCAAACGAGTGCGTTCAGTTTTGATTTCCTTTGTCAAAACCACTGCCTTCTAAGATAAGTTTACAACAAAACGGTTAGTAACTGAATGTACATTTGAATCTTCTCGAACGTACTCCTTGCCACCCGTTTGATTTGTTTTGACTTCAGCGTTAACACGGTGATGCCGGGTCTATTATTAAGGTCTTTGATCCTGACGAATGTTATCGACCCACCTCATCCTATGTCTACCCTATGCCCGCCGACCAGCCGCCTGGCTGTACAGGGCCTTGTAAATTCCCTTTCCATAACGTGTCCTGCCCACCGCGGCCTGTCACACTATCTAGTGACTCGAGGCCGGGCAGCGGATATCGCGGTTGTCCGGTCGCGATGTCAAAAGTGGGCCCAATGATCTTATGCAGGACTCGGTTCTCGTGCACAAGGAGCCTACTTCTTTGAGCAGAAGAGAAAGTCGTCTGAAGATGTCTTTGTCTAGAAGACAAAGACGTCTACCAGAGGAGTCCATAGACGGACTTTAGCGGAGCTGACGTTGTCTAGAAGGTGTGAATTTTGAAGTGTGCTATTTGGGGTAACCACGGCCTTACTGGATAGAAGGTAGAGTTCTCTACCAAAGACTCCTATTATGGATTGCAAATGATCAGCAATAGGTAAAAATTTCATACTGGTCATTTTTGCTGCAGCATCACAACGTGCCTTCTTTGAACTATCCCACCAAGCTCATTCCCGGAATATTTAATTTATGAAACTTGATTTATATTCTTACACCAAATGCATCTCATCCTAATGACAAGTAATTACTACAATAATACAAATAAATTCTCTGCCAGCGGAGGAAGTTCCATGTAAATAACATGATTTCAAAAAAGCAAACTCAACCTCTTCAAAAAAATTAAATAATCATGCTTCGGACTTTAATCAACGTCTAGTTCTCATCAATCAAAGACGCCGCGTCTTTCCCTTTTCTCAGAACGAGAAATGACTAATACAAGTGATTTATTGGTACACCGTACAACGGTCGAGTTATTTTAAAATGGATACGCAACGTACCTTGAAGCCAAAAATGATGCAAAAAAAAAAAAAAAGATGAACGTATCAATAACAATACGCCGCCCACTAGAGGAAAAAGAGTAAACGGGATGAGCAATAATCTAAACTATCAGACACCGTGACGCTTTAACACCCGATCAGACAACTTCTGCGAAAGCCCAGAAATTCCCATGGCGATGACGAAATCCAAGGGTCAATGGAATTCCAGAAAATAAAAGATCGACAGAACAATTCGATTGTAAATACATGACTCAGGTTGTTTCATGATACGATTGTAATTAGGTCCGGTTTCTGATTCAAGATCAATTTTTAAAGATATAATGGCTACTTGGATGACGTAATTACTAAAAAATTGAATACTTGATACGCATATAATCGAAAGGGGATTAGGCTTTGTATTAGTTAAAATTTTGTAGGAAGGAGGAGGGCCTTAGGTCTAAAGATCAAAACGAACAAATATAGGAGAGCTTGCATCCATCCTGGGTGCGGCGCATCCTCAAATTAATAAGTAAAGCACACTTTAAACAAATATTTTTCGAGATGATTTCCTATTTTTTTGTTTTATTGGGACAGATTAAGTGTGAAGTAGGTGAGTGTTAAAATGAAGGTCCGAATCATTAGCATGTAGGTCAGAAAAAATGGCCTGAAAGATTCTTTTAGTGATTTTTGAAAATTGATGGGCTCTCAGGGTTTTTAAAAAACCCGATGACTCTTTTAGGTATCTTTTGTGAAGGACGTTATGAATGACGCAAAATAAACAGTTTTGCTATTCCTATCCCGTCACTAATGCACTCCCGTACATGACTATTGTAAATATATACTATAAAGTTTTATTTATAAATTTTTGTAGTATTGAATACAATGATGTCAAGTTGGTGAGTTGTTAAAAAAAAAAAAACGTGGTATTTCCCGCCAAAGCTGTTGGGATGCTTTTATCTTGGTTAACCGCGTCATGTTAGGCTTGAAATTGGGTGGGGCATTTCGCATGACAAAGTGCGAAGAGATGAGCATTGAAAAAAATACAGGAAGTGGAAGATTTGGCTTGATAATGCTAGTTGCAGCAGGTTTTCGTTCTGCTCATCCCAGAATGTGTGATGGGCGTTCAATGATAGTTCTGGCTCGTAGGGGGTTCCCGTTTTCTTAGGATGGAAGACCTAAAGTCCCAGACTTCTGGTCATTTTGAAAGATGCGGGTTTGCTTGGAGTTCCAGATTGGAGGGAAGCAAGCAATAAAAAATCTTATTCATGAAAGGATCTTCAAGGCCTAGTGGTTAGGAGACCCCAGTGCGAATCGGTCATCTTATCCACTGAGCTATAAAAGTGGTTCATGGAAGAACTTTGGTTCTTGCGTGTTGTCATTATTTACATTATCGCCCTCGAAGCAATGACTCTTGAGCAAGAGCACCAACCAGAAATGATAGATCTGTTTCAGGGGTGAACCTGCGTGACCGAATGAAAAACGAAGAAATTTGCTGGTTGATGGACATTAAGAGGCATGCTGCAGAGCTGAAATGGCCATGTGGCGAAGAGGGTGAGGACAAGGTAGGACTAGAGAGACCAGACAGAGAGGAACGGAGCACTTCGGTTGCAGCAGACGGCCGTAATGGAAATTTGCCATTTTTCAGGTTGGTTTATCGTTGAGGCTGTGGGATTATGCATAAGCAAATTATTGGAGAATTGGAGACAGCACGCATGGGGTATGTTCTCCTCGTTCTTTTTTATGGACTTGAGGGGTGGACATCGACCTAGGCACTAGAGGGGAAGTTGGCAGCATTTCAGATGTGGCTTTACCTTCGCATTCTCCGCATCCCATGGACCGATAGGTTGAGAAATACCGAGGTGCTAACTCGAATGGGCAAGGAGATGGAGGTGCTCTTTGAGGTTAAGCGGCGGAAGCTCCAATATTTCGGCGCAATCAAAAATACCAGCTTCTGCACCTAATCATGGACGAGAAGATCGAGGGCCAGCGTAGACCAGGCAGACGGAAAACCTCGTGGCTCAGGAATTTAAGGGTCTGGTATGGACTAGATTCGGGCAGCCTCATCCAAGGTTCAAATAGCGATAATGATCGCCGATCTCCGACGCATAGACGGCACATAAAGAAGAATAAGAAAATATTGGAGTCCACAGCCAGGTTGATTTTTAAACATGCAATATGGCGGCGGAATCTTAATTAATCAATAAGGCGGTGTGCGAGTGCCCCTCCCTCTCTCTAGTCTCTTTAGGTAGGACTAGGAGCGCTGGATACTGAGAATAACACGATGCAGGTTGCAGCTACTGGCAGGGAGCAGAGGAGACTGCAAAAAAGAAGGCTGTAGGTTAGGTTAGGTTAGGATAAGCGGAGGACCAAACGACATGGAAGAGAAGTGCTTTTAGATCATCACTGAATTGCAAAAGCCTGAAGGAAAGAAAAGATTTTTAAAGGACTCGTACCACTAGTGGCCAGTGGCCTCATTTAAAAAGATGGATGCAATAGATCTGTATACTTATGATTATTTTATTGTCTAACTGGCACATCAAAATACATAAAAACCGAAAACAAATTACACCATCAATTAATCCTGTGGAGTTGGAGATTTCATCTCCTTCCTCCGTAAAAGTGGCGATTTCTTTGGCGATTTTCTCCCGTTGTTTGCATTATTCACACTTATGAATCCCGATTTTGCCTCTGTAGCTTCTTCAGGCGACGGCGAAGATTTATCACTTTTATTATCATTGCTTTCCCGCCGTCCTTTTAATCTCACCATTGTGTTCAAGTGCCTGAACCTAAATAAAAAAAAATATATAACAAAAGTTAAGTGTATTGACCATCTGGGAATTTTCTTATATCAAATACCTGCCGATATAATATCGATTTTTTCATGATTGATTAACGATGGTATGCGAGACAAGAAGACGACCTTCCAAGTAATCAATCGATTAACAGGTCCGGGTGTCTCTCAATACGAAATGTGTAAGTTCCCCACCCTATACGCACATCCGTTATTTTTTTTCTTTCTTGAATTATGTTTCCTTTATAATTTGCGTAAATGTGACGTATTCGCGAAGTGCAAATCGATTTTTGGGAAGATTAAATCTTATCTTTGGTGTATCGATTTTAACTGGAGGCTGTTTGAGAGGATAAGAAAAAGAAACCGCCTACTGTTTGAGACAACAATGGTTGTTTTAATTGAACTGAGATAATTGCTTTTGGTTTTTTTAGTAGGAAGTTTAATAGAAGGAGCTCGGCGAAGAGATAGAGCTTGTTTTAGAGTTGGACTGGCAGCTTCGTGCCGGCCTAGGTGGTATCTATTAGACTAATCTAGTTAGTAAGGTTATTTTTTTTGTTGTTAAACTTCAAGTTGGTTCATTTTAATAGTAAAAAGTCCAAATTAAACAGCAGGCAGGTTTCATGGCGCTTAAGGGCAATTTAGGCTAGTAAAGGGCAGACTGAGATTATCTAGGCCATTTGAAAAGAAGTGAAGATATTAGATTAGGGTTCATTGAGGCTCTAACTTGTAAGTTTTAAATAAAGCGATTCCAATAATTTCTTAAAATTCAGATTTATACTTCAAAGATCGAACTAGGTGCCAAAAGTTTTCAAAAATTTCCCAAAAAGTTCTTTTTTGATGAACTAAGTTTTTAAAGAAAACTATTTTTACGCTCAGTTCGTGAAAGTCTTTAATTTAGCAAGGAAAATTTATTAACAATTTTTTAAATTTTCTTTTCAAAATTATTTTCAGAACTTTTTTTTGCTTATGACGATTTTTCAAAATTTCTTTAGAATATTTTGTCTTGAAAAAATTGATTTGAATAAGAAAATGTTATCAAAAGATTCGTTTGACTTAAAGGATTTATCAAAAGATTTAATTGACTTGAAAAAATTGTGAAGAGGTTCGTTCAACAAGAAGATATTATCAAAAGATTTGTTCGACAAGATAAAATTATCAAAAGATTTGTTCGACAAGATAAAATTATCAAAAGATTTGTTCGACAAGATAAAATTATCAAAAGATTTGTTCGACAAGATAAAATTATCAAAAGATTTGTTCGACAAGATAAAATTATCAAAAGATTTGTTCGACAAGATAAAATTATCAAAAGATTTGTTCGACAAGATAAAATTATCAAAAGATTTGTTCGACAAGATAAAATTATCAAAAGATTTGTTCGACAAGATAAAATTATCAAAAGATTTGTTCGACAAGATAAAATTATCAAAAGATTTGTTCGACAAGATAAAATTATCAAAAGAATTGTTCGACAAGATAAAATTATCAAAAGATTTGTCCGACAAGATAAAACTATCAATAAATATGCTAGTCAAGAAAAAATTCTGAAAAATTTGCTCAAACTCTGAAAATTTAAAAATTCTTTGGTTTAAATAAATCTCTAAAAAATCCTTATTTTTCCCCTAAGGGAATCTAGGATGAAATTAGTTTTGATCACTGACTACTTGTTATTTTTTATAGTTTTTTTTTCCTTTATAAGGCGTAATAAACTACTTTGTTAGCATAACAACTTGTTGACAAGTACTAGTCGCGTAGAGTGATTTAGTTTTGTAATCATTGACTTAATTAATTAATTTTAGAATGATTTGATGAATCCGAGTTAATTTTCTTCAAATATCTCCCAATAACTTAAAAAACTTGCAATTGCTACCATTACTCTGCATTTTTTTGGGACCAAAATATTTCCTATTCGAAAGAAAAAAATACCAAAGTCACGGTTAAATCGTGATTGGCCTAACCAGATTACTCAAACTAATAATTTTTTTTCTAAAGATGTGATAATCACATACATCAATCGCAGTTTATCATTTTTGCGTGGGTGTCATTTATTTTATTTTTCTCAAACCCCAATAGGATTAGCAATCTTTTTTTTTTTTTAATAATAGGAAAGAGAACCAGTACTAACCAGAAATAAATCACCCGCATTGCGATCACGAAGGTAAATAACCAGGCTCGAGCTCCTACGTTTTCTTTTTATATTTTTTTTTCTTTTCGGTCACGTTTTCAAGTCTCGCAGAATTCCCGAATCATACCGTTTCAAGATCTCGTGTCCGTGTTCACGCTCTGGGATTCCCTTGTTATATTTTTACTCCGGGGTTTAACCATAAATACTTACCTAACGGGCACCTCGTTCGAATCCTCCAATTTTCCCTGTAGCAAAAATGCCAAAGGCCAACTGATCCACGTCGCTCTAAAGGATGAAATCAAAATTTTTTCAAAACGAAATATTCTTTTCTCTTTTTTTGATTTTTCCTCTTTTTTTTGGAGACTTACAAAGGCGCGTTTATGCTAACCGCAGAATTCGGATCCGTCAACTGATTTCTCGCGGGTGGGAGAGATTTAGCAATTTTTGGATTATAAATTTTCGGATCGCTAACCATTCTAACAAAGAATGATCGTTTGTATGCCAATCCTTCCTTTCTTTTCCGATCCAACATTTCTGAGACTTTATCCGCCGGTTCTTCCTGTAACAGGATATGGGAATTCGATAAGAAAAATTAAAAATAATTAAATGCGGTGGATTGGGTTTCCGTTCAAAATAGAAAAAATCATACCTTCTCTAATTGCTGAGTTTCTAAGAGTTCTTCGGAATATTCCGTTATGACCTTCCAGGCGTAGTCTGTAATTTAATAATGATATGGATTAGTTTGCCCGATGCGGATTGAATGACTCGGATTGAAGGGATTTTTTACCTATGTCCTCATCTGTGGCATTTTGAGCGACCACGCAGAATCTAATGACGAATGTTTCGTGGAGTGATGCTGGGACCATGTGGATTTTACCGGATTCGTTGATTGTTTCCAGAAGTTTGTTGTTGAGGTGGTTTGAACCTTTCAGGCGGAAACAGACTAAACCGAGCTGGAAATTAAGTAGGATTGGTCATGAAAAGAATAAGTGAGCCAGAGAATTATATACAGAAGCTAAGATATTCATTTGAAAGATTGGCTAAAGCCAGCAGAATGCTGCCTAAGGGTCCCCTAGATGTTTTGTAGACCAAGACATCTTTTAGGAGTCTACAGACCGCTAAAAGATGCCTTCGTCTACTCAACGTGTCCGTAGATGGACATAAGCGATCTTTATACATCTGCTAAAAGTCTTGCAGAAGATTTTTTTGGCTGTACTACTTGGGGGGTTGCGAGAGCATTAGTGGCAGTAGAGACACCTTGTAAGAGCAACAGTGGCAATAGAGACACCTTGTAAGAGCAATAGTGGCAGTAGAGACACCTTATAAGAGCAACAGTGGCAGTAGAGACACCTAGCGCGAGGAACAGACTTAAGTAGCACAGCCAAAAAAATCGTCTGCAAGACTTCTAGCAGATGTATAAAGATCGCTAATGTCCATCTACGGAGACGTCTAGTAGACGAAGACATCTTGTAGCGGTCTGTAGACTCCTAAAAGATGTCTTGGTCTACAAGACGTCTCCGTAGATGGACATTAGCGATCTTTATACATCTGCTAGAAATCTTTTAGACGATAATTTTACTTGTGCTACCTGGAAGAGGCTGTGGAGACATCTAGGATGAACATCCAAGAAATAGGAACTGAAATTAGCTGAAGACAGTTAAGGTCTATCAAGACTATCTGAGGAACTAACTAAAACACCCAAAAGTGTTTGAAAATAATTCAGCTATTTTCATTAAATTATTAAAGAAATAATCACCTTGACTTCGTTGCAAACTTCAAACCTCGAATCCCTCCTCACTAAATTTTCAAATTTCTTAGCTAACCGAATATGATGCCTTATGTATTTCTGTATTCCCGAAATCCCATAACTTCTAAGAACGAACCAAAGTTTTAAAGATCGAAATCTTCTCGATAACGGAACTCCCCAATGCCGATAATCAATTGCAGTTGTTGAATAACCATGTTGAAGGTAAAGAGGATCTACAACTAATGCAGACGTCAACCTAAAAAAGAAATCCACCGTGAAAAAGCAAAACAAAAAAATTTTTTTATAAATTCTGATGCAATATTAAGATAACTTTACCTTATCCTGTCTCGCACCCACATTGTCGAGCAATCGTAATTTGTAAGCAGGAACTTATTCGGGTTTGTATTAAAACTGTCCGCATATTCGATCCCCTCGAGAAGATGCTTCAGTTCCGGGCATATAAAGGCATTTCCTGCATATGCTGCGTCCACGTGAAGCCAGACGTGTGGGTATTCCTTACAAACCGGCCCGATTTCGTCCAACTTGTCAAATGAACAACAAGCGGTTGTTCCCAGGGTTGTCGAGACGAAAAATGGCATTAGGCCCATGTCCACGTCTTCCTCCATTGCCTGGATTGAAGGATTTTATTAGAAAATCGTTGTTGAGGATTTTTGGGGAGTTAAATACGAACCTGTTTTAATGTATCTCCTCTTAATCGATACTTATCATCGGTTTCGAGAATACGAAGCTTGACGAAGGATATCATAGCTGCTTTTTCAACACAAGAATGAGATTCTTTGCTGCAGTATGCCATTAGCTTTGGGAGTAATGCTCCTTCTTCTTCATGTGGGAATTGTTGCTTGAGGACTTTGATGGCTTGGGCTCGTGCCGCTAGCATGCAGACTAGTACGCATTCCGATGCGCTTGTTTGAATCACGCCACCTATAGAAGTGTTAAAATGTATTTTTCGATTGATTTGGTTTAATTTGTTGTACTCACCGCCTCTACTGCCTTCAGCCAAAGCTAGAAACTCATCCGGTAGCCCGATGGCTTTCCCAAACCAATCCACGACTATTGTTTCCAGTTCTGTACATGCTGGACTTGCAGCCTGAAATAATGTTAGTGTTTTGTCTGCGAAAGAAATTCCTTGGGGCGGTTTTCATTTTTGGGCCACGCTTGTAAGTACTCACCCAAGAAAATCCGACGCATCCTATCCCAGCCGACAACATGTCCCCTAATATGCTCGGAAAGGAATTTCCACTCGGGAAATAAGCGTGAAATCTCGGATGTTGCCAATGTGTAACCCCCGGCATTATTTTACTATCAACGTCCCTCATAATAGCGTCCCATTCTTCGGGTTCCTCAGGTGCATCCGGTGATATCAACGGCCTTAAATACCCCGGCTCGATATTCGGCGTCACTCTTCTATCTGGTAATTTTTCTAGATATTCACAAATGTAATCAACCATTTCCTTTCCTTTTATTCGAAATTCTTGCACGTCCATATTTATTTTTTCTAAAATGAGAAATTGCTCCGAGTGAGAAATTGGAGTTGATGTATTGGGAAAGGAAAAAAAATGAGAGGAAAAAAAGGTCATCCTTGTAGACTTCTCTTCTTCAAATATTATTCCAAGGAGTAAAGAAGTAAAAATTGATTTCTGCCGATGACAGCTGAACCTATCTTAACCACTTGATTATAATTAGCTTTCTTTGTGCGAGCTTGCCTTTCATAATAATTTATTTTTTATTTATTAATTTATTCTTCATGCGTTTTTCGAGGAAAACGATCTTGTTGGTAATTGGGAGGAAGCGTTTAAGAGTCGATATGGCCTAGTTAGTCCATCAAAATTTTATTTAAAATATAAAAAAAAATGTGGGGGAAATTTGTGTTGGGATTAATGCTTTGCTCTAGGAAATATTTTGCTCTAGCAATTTTAAGAGAGGCCCCCGACAGAAGGTTTAGTCGAGGTCTCTTCTTCAATTTTTTGCAGCTTTTTATCTTATGCAAAATTACTTTCCTACTGAAAGACCAGAGGCCCCTTCGCGACCGCGGGGGTAGTTGCTACGCCACTGCTGTGGTGAGGTTGGGTGAAGTTGATGGAAGTTCTCTTTAAGATTAAGCGACGGGAGCTATCATATTTTGGCAATGTGCTATGGAGTGAAAAATAAAGCCTCTTGCACTTAATTTGGAAGGAGAGATACATAAGGAAGGTTGCAAGTTGCAAAACAAAAAAATAGTCCCATTTTTATCATTTTTAATAAATTTTGCCGAAACTCAGCCCGTGGAAAGATTTAGAATCATGTTGTAACATTTTTAGATTTTTAGGGCCGGGGCACCAAATGCATAAGAGGTGTCCTTTAAAGGACTGGTTTGGTTTGGACTCGTCTCTCTTCCTTAAGGCTGCATTCCAAATGCTCTCAGCAAGCATGCGCGGCACGTGAAGAAGAAGGGAAAAAGAAAAATCATCATCTTACATCTTTAATAGATAAAAAATATCAGTAAAAATTATCTACTTGTAGCTCAGAGATGATTTGCTACGTCATAATTATTCAAATTTTTTAAACATGGTCCTTTTTTCAAGTCTTTAAAGTTCCGTCGTTACAATAATCGGAGTACACGTGGCCATGATAAAATTGCAGTGATGACGATCGCCGCCACGAGGCGCTATAAACGTCGTGGCATTTGATTAAAAACAAGCACCGCCTTCCAGTATCAAACTATTTTGTTTCGTCTGTTTGTTTACTTATGATATTTACAAAATATTTAAAAAAAATCTAATCAAAATGGTGAAATTGAACAATAAATACATAATTCAGAAACTAATGAAAAAATCTAACTCGACGCCTCGTTTGAACAACGAATCTGATTGGGAAATCCTCAACAAACTAACTCATTTACATCTCCGATCTCAATTCATCGATGAAATCGAAATAATTACCGATTGTCATTCAGTATCCGTGATATATTTACAAAATAATTTACTTAAAACAATACATGGAATGGGAAATTTCCCGAGATTGACTCATCTATACCTCCAGCGTAATAAAATATCAAAAATTGAAAATCTTCATCATTCCAAATTTTTAAAAAAAATTTATCTTGGATACAACAAAATATCCGTCGTCGAGGGACTGGAAAAACTTCCGAATTTAACAGAACTTCATATTGAAAGTCAAAAATTATCACAGGGCGAGACGTTATACTTCGATCCGAGAAGCTTAGAAAACCTTGCAAAGACATTACAGGTGCTAAATATCTCTGATAACAATATTAGAAGCATACGATGTTTATCTGGTCTTTTGGCACTTCATACATTAATCGCTAACGGTAATCAATTGGATGATTTAAATGATGTCGCTGATACGCTTATGATGTTGCCTAAATTGAAAAAATTAAGTTTATCGGGGAATCCTGTGAAGTTGAATAGGAAATATTGGGATGTCGTTGTTTGTTCGTCGAAATCGTTAAAAGAGCTCGATGGGAAAGAAATTCGGGTCAACGAGAGGATTTTTGTAGAAAATTTAGCAGCGAATAAAGAATCGAGAATGAAGTTGGCGAAGAATCCGAAGAGTTTTGAGAATTTTGAAAATTTTTTGAGTTTGGCTACCTTTTCGAAACCGGAGGATGTGTTGAGGAGTTGTTCGTCTTGGAGTGTCGGTTCGAAATTGTTTCCAGCATGGAAGCATCATATGAGCAGGAATTCGAAAGTGAAGAAACCGAATTTGGGGTCTTACTTTTTGGAGGAAATAATGAAGAGCAACCCTTTTTAGTTTTTAAGATGGAAAATTTGTGGATATGAAATGGTTTGTGATCAGTTTTTGTTCTTAAATGGATACAAAGATTAGGGTAGATTAATTATAAGTTTAGAGATAAGTAATAGCTCTTTCTTAGCTCCAAAAATAAAGTCAAAATTTTCAAGTTTAGTTTTGACTTTTTCCTGCTAGAAAAAGAATTGAAATGATTTCCAAGGCAAGTCGTAAGTCAGGCTTAGTTTTAGATAGTGATAGCGCAATTTTAATCCGGTTTCATAGTTTTGTGCGCTTAAAATTAAACTACCTATTTATTTAATTAAATTTAAAAATTATTTTCTGTGTAGTGGAACTTAATTTTTCAGTCACAAAAATTACTAAAGTAAAATTTCAATTAAAAAATATTATTGAAAACAGATTTCCAAGCACCTATTCTCAACAAAAAAATTTTAAAATTTAACATTTATTATTTTCTTAAAATTTCATTCTACCGCCATTGAGTAAAAAAGGAAGGGAAATTTTGAATGAAAAAGGTTGACGAGATAATGTTGACTGGGCTTCCAAGTAAAGAATATGTTCATGTTAATGGACAGACAGGAGGAGGAAAAGTTTTGGCGTGTAACAGAAAAATTGTCGGAAAATCTGTCAGTATTTTTTTTTATCTCGGTTTTTACAACCTCAAATCTAATATTAGAAAAATAGCCTGCTATATATATATTTTTTTTTTGCAATGCCAAAAGTTACACTAAAAATTTCTTTTAACAAATTCTTTCTGGAAATTCGGTTCACCATGTAAAATTTTAATTAAATTAAAAATGATTTTTATTTCGACCAAAGTAAAAATAAACATTTTTCCCTTAAATTTAATTTAGGAAATAAAATGAACACCGGAAAATTCCTACCTGTTGCAGTGGTATATTATCCAAAGAGAGAACCACAGAACTGTGAAGACATGAAGAAGTTAACACTTGATCCCAGCATCATCCCCTCTTTTTCATCTTCCCTCGCAAGCGTCGTCCGCTTTTCAATTTTATTGAATGAAATGACGTCTTGAATCAAGTAGGCGAAAATTTCTCAGCCCATATTTAGGCGCGAGAAATTTTCAACAACTTAAAAATCCCCCTGAAAAAAATTCCCTTGAATTTCCTCAATTCCAAAAAAACTAATTAAAACTTTGGCGGAATTCAACTAAAGTAGCGCTGACTAAATCTATTAAAAATTGCCAGTTAAAAATTTTTAATTACATGTGAAACTCTAGTTATAGATTTCCCTTTTAACCCTTTTAGAACTTTTATTGATATGGGAAAAGACAATGAAAAGAAGCGGGAAAAGTGAATTAAAGGAGAAAAAAGTTCAATAGAAAGATGATTTCGGAAATTGTGACCTATTTATAAGTGCGGGAGGGAAACGGATAATAAAAGAGTTAGGACGCCAAAGTATGAGCAATATCCGAGTTGCTGGCCGTGTAGGAATGTCAAATATTTCACGGTATTTGATTGCTGACAGATTATTGCGCTCATCCTCATTTTTTCCATTTTAAGGGTTTGGATTACGTAACTCTTGAATTATACCAAGAAAATTTTTTTGTTTTTTGATTTTACTATATTTTGTATAGAATGCGATTTACGGTTTTTTTTGTTCATTAATAATATTAGCTGGATTTGAATTTAGAACTAGTGGCATTTTTTAAAATCTCTCTGACAGTTATTGGAAAACATATATTGGCTGCAGCTTTATAGCGTCAGCAGTACCTTGTGGTTTGCTCCTTTGAGAGTAGGTAATGCTTGCAATATAAATGTATATTTTTTCTTGAGGCTTAGGGATAGTTTAAGTGGACGCTTAGAGTTGTTGAAGGATTTAAGATTGTAGAAGTAAAACGTGCAGTGCATTGTCAGAAAGCAAAGAAATTTGGCAGATTTATGCAACCTGCAAATTATTTAGTTGAAGAAGCTATCGCTAAGCTAAGAAGAATTTTTTCAATTATAAGTAAACTTAAGTTTCATGTCAAGAATAAGCTGAGATTAGGTTGAAACACTACTGAATGTCTTTAATGCTACATTTAAAATAACTTTCGAGAACCTTAAACAGGCGTAATTTTAAGCATAATCTCTCCTTGTCAACTTTTAGTTGTAAAATTATCCTAAACAATACAGTTTCAGCCCAAATAATGCCTAAATATTTGTCTTTCAGCTCAGACGCCATTAATATAAAAAACAAAATAACAATTAACAAACGAAATAAAAACAATTCTGCCAACTTCATTTTTTGTAAACAAAAATTTTACGTGGCAGCAGAATTGGCTGAATGGCGTCTTTTAACGAATTTTGTGATTCATTTAATTATTGACAAAAATTAGTTTTTATCCAAGGAAATATAAACCGTTGGCTGGCTGTAAACTCTTGATGATTGTAGAACAATAAAAATACGATTTTCAGTGTTTGAAATTGATATTTTATATTACGAAAAATATTTTAATCTTTTTCCTTATTCGTGTGTTTCAGAATGGATAATTACAGGAAAGGAAAACAAGTAGAAGAAGTGGCGGATAAAAATAAAATCCCGATTCCTAACCTTCCTGAAGATTTCGTTTGGATGCAGGTAAGATTATTAGGGAAAAAAAACCCGATCAATCAAAAGACTTCGTTTAAAGAAGAAACGTCTCCAATATTTATCTTTCAAACCCCATTTTTCCCTTTTCATTCAATCTCTCTCCATATCTATAATAAAGCCTCTATCCCGAGTTAAGACAGTTAATCTGACAAAATTCACCGACCATTAAACATATAATGAGGGATTTCCGAAGCTCGATTTTCATCTCTAAATCATAAATAAGGTTGATACGGAACTGTTTTGCGGTAAATACAGTAATGATAACCTTTTGCCTTTATTAACGAATGCGGTTTAAATACACGAATCCGTTTCCCGTTTGTTTTAAGCTACGATTTGAATTTTTTTTGTTTCAAGGTTGTTAACGGGAGTAAAATGAGGAATCTTCTCAACTTTGCTATGAAAGCCATGGATGATGGTAAACCGCTTGTTTGGACGGGGGTTGGACCTGCTGTAGGGAAAACGATCTCATGTGCGGAAATTGTAAAAAGAAAATATAAAGCTCATCAAATTACGAAAATATGTTACCATAAGTATGTGATTGTGTGTATTTATTTTTTTTTTTTAAAAAGATTTTATGAAAAAGGGAAAATTTTTGATTTTAGGATAGAAGATCATTGGGATCCGTGCTTACCTGAATTAGAAACTTTAATAGTTAAGAGGGAAATTCCGATGATTCATATTTTAATTTCTAAGCAACAATTAGATGTAAATGAACCAGGGTAAGTTTTGATTAGTAGATAATCATTTTATTACACCCTGTGTCTGAGTTTATCTTCGATTGGGCACCCAGGCTTTTTGAATTAAATTAGAGCCCTTTTTCTTTCGCTAAAAAAATCTTTGATAAGGCGGATGCATATATCTAATGTTCCAAATTTCCTAAGCGAATTTGCAAAGTTTAATATTCGAATTCCATCTGGCTGTAGCGCTGTGTCAAGCCTGGATTCAGATCCTGCTGTAGCAAATTGCAAAACTAACTATGGATTTATAATACGATATTCCCATGCCCAAGAAAAAAATCTAATTAACTAAGATGTTTTTATTTTATTTTATTTAGATATCAAGCTCCAGGTAGATACGACGCGTTCTGGAAATCATCAAACAACCAAAACTACAATAGAAATAATCCAGTACAAGCGCGGAAGCGTGCTCATCTATTAAAAAAATTTACTAGTCGCGATGATGAACCATCATCCTCAGTATGAATCCACATTCCCACTTTCCAGGACTTTGATAATAACCTAGGAGTACAATCAAAACAGGAAAAAATAAAACAGTTTTTTTTTTGATAAATAATGTTTTTTATAATTTCACAGCGGCACAAACTCCTTTATCATACCTTGTTTTTCTTTATACCTTATGCTAATGAAAGAGTATTACACTGGGTTTTCATTTAAATAATAACTATAACCAGATTCTTAATTAAAAAAAATTTTGTTTCACAAATACTTGAAATATTTTTCCTTTTCTATACAATTTTACAGTCTTTAACCAATTCTAATTTGTCTTGACTATGGACGCAAGAATCATAAATATAAAAAAAAATTTGGTTCAAGTCTCACATGAAAATTAAAAAAAAAAATCAGCATTAATTTTAAAATAAATGCCTAAAAAAAATTTTACAATTGTAATGTTCCCAATTTGCTAAGCAAACTTTTAAAATTGATTTTCCTTCAATTTTTTTTTCTTCCCAAAAAAAGATTTGCTTTTCCATTATAAGCTCCCAGATTAAAAATTTTCATTTAAAAATTAAATTAAAAACCAAATTTTAATAGTCCCAATTTTATTTTTTGAACACTGGCACACATAAATAGTTTATTTGAATTGTCTACCTCACGCTTCAGATTCACCTGAAACTTCTTCCTCCAAAATGGGAACGATTAAGTTATCCTTTGACATTAAATTGTATTTTGTTACAAAAGTAGTGAACCGCCTACAAAGGTACGTCTCATTTTCAAATTCATTAAATATTTGTCTGTGATGGAAGTATGCATGTGAAAATATCCTATATACCCGTCTGCAGACAGAGCCTAATTTAGCTACTGACGATTCTTTGATACTGACCCTAAAACAATAAAAAATTCAATTTTTTTTTCTCAAGTAAATTAAAAAACAAACAACTGAAATTTACCTGCTGGGGAAATATTTATTGCTGTTAAGCAGGCAAGCTGCTCCATCTAAAGTATGTCTTGTATAATCTATTGCAGGACATTCTTTTGGTGTCTTGTGAGCTGCGCAAAGAAATATCCATTGTTCTGTAGCTGTCATCTGATTGCAAGTTTCAGGATGGCATTCTCCTTGTAATTGTACCGCAAGACCATTTAGTTCCATACAGAACTGCCTAAGATGCTCATATTTCCAAACACCCTCATCTTGTGAATCAGGAGGGGTAAGTATAAGATCTATATTACTTGGATCCTTTCTAATTTGTTGTTGAATGTATTGCTGGACAGCTAAAGTGCTGTCCATTTCTTCAAATGGTTCATCTGGCCATCTGCAAAAATCCTACGGGAAAAAAAATAAATTACTCACACGGTAATTGTTTTAAATGATTGAAACCACCCATTACAACGGGATATTGAAATAGCTGTCATTCAGCCAGAATGCAAACATTAAGCTGAGTTAAAGTTCCTTTTGTAAAGTAGTTTAAGAAAAAAAAAGGGTGTAGGCGGACGTCAATTTAGGTAAAAAGTAAGCGTTTTTTATGGGTTTAACGTACACGTAATGTTGAACGAAGGTCTCTAGTATTCGAGGGTAATATATTTAAGAGAGAAATGTAAATAAAATTACCTTTTGACTAGTTCCAGGGCGATTTCTTCTCAAAATAGTAGTTCCATCGGCCATCTTCATTTTGTTAAACTAACAATAGCGCTGTTGCCGTTTTTTTCGGCACGTTGGCAAGCCGTGTCAGGAAATAAACGATCGTGGTTGTTGAATTGATTTAAAATGATTTGGCGCGGAGTTTCAGACCCAGAAAAAGATAAAAAGGGAAAGATTTATTCATTTTTTATAGAAAAAATTAATGCTAAAAAGATTTATAATTTTATCGGTTCATAATAGGAATTAAATTATCGAATTTAATTTGAAGGAAAGCGATTTTTTCACTTGCTTTTTATAACAGTGTCGCGCTCTATAGTCACTTTAAGGAACTGCGGTCGACATTTTGTCAGGTTGAGGTTTAAGATAGCGTTTTTGATTTTATTGTAGTTTTTTTTGT
Source organism: Liposcelis brunnea (assembly GCA_023512825.1). Classification (NCBI taxonomy): domain Eukaryota; kingdom Metazoa; phylum Arthropoda; class Insecta; order Psocodea; family Liposcelididae; genus Liposcelis; species Liposcelis brunnea. The sequence goes on along the minus strand of CM042068.1, from coordinate 10,753,779 downwards.
ATAAAAATGATGTGATGATTTGAATATAGTGTTTAATTAACTTCAAGACATAAAATACTTCAGGAAGTAAGTATATTTCATGCTCTATTTATTCGATTTATGTGTGTGTGAGCCATCAAATCTTGCCGGCAATATTTTCAGTCGAACTCAAAATGGCCGGTATCTAGTGTATGCATTTTTTTTCAAATAGAAATCTATTTACGTCATAAAGTGAATTTCAGTAATGCGATAATTCGGTTTTTTTGAGTTTGATCTTTGCAAACCAACGACATGCTAATAAATTTTAAACGTGAGTATGGTGAAAGAACCCTTTTTTTTTTTATTAACTAAATCTTCTATCCAAAGCGTGGGTGACAGTTGCATATAATGACGAATGTGAGATGAGATTCGTGGGGGGCTAATAAATAAGCATTAAACTTTGTCTGTTTTGGGTTTTAATCAGTTCTCAATATTTTTCAGGTTAATTACTGTTGATGTTCTGTTTCAATAAAATCTGAAGCTTAAATGCAGCAGCAAAATGGACTTAAGATTTCTACAACTGCAATGTGTTGCTGAGTTTTTCCTGAACAGCATTTGTTACATGAAACAGGCTATGAAGATTTGAAGGACTGGCTGTCTACTTCAGTTATTTTTTGGCATCAGTGGCTAAATCTGAAATGATTTGATGTTAAGTGTATGGCATCATTCTAACAGGTTAGGATTTCACTCTTTCACTCCAACATAGCTTTGACATGATAAAACTTGCTTGATTTTAAAATTTTGGAAGCATTTTTAAAGCTAACTTTTCATACGAGCACTTTTTTAATTTAATATTAACAATTGACAATTAATATCCCATTTTGCTCAGTAACGCAGTCATAAAGCAAAGATTTCACACCAATTAATTAAATTTCATTAATGATTTTTATTTTCAATCAATTTAAACAAACAAAAATGAAATACAAAAAATAATTAATTTTTTTTTAATTTTGTAATGTTACATGACTTACGCTAAAATTGCTTCATTGGATCAATAACTATACAAGAAGGGTTATCGGTTTAAAACTCTTTGAAGTATTAAATACTAGATTAAAGGTATAATATCAAATAGGGTATAAAATATTTATAAGGGTATGTTTTAAAATTAATTCAATTAATTGATCATAATTTTTTTTTTAAATGAGCTTTTGGTACGTTTGCCAAATTATCATTATTAATAATTTTAGGCAATGATTACATAATACTGTTATAGGTAACGATGTCTTAATTTATGTTTTTGGAAGATTTTATAACATTTAATAAGCTTTGCTGATGGTAACGTTTACTTATTACAGCAGTTGTAAAATTGTTTAAACTATTTCTAATAAGTGAGGTTTTAATGTAGACCAGGAAAGGCTGTTTATTTATTGGTCAGAGGCTTTAGTTCCTTGCTGAGCTTGCTTGTTGGCTCAGCAGAGTTGATTATAGGCCTGCAAGCCACAAAAGGGCTATTCGTCAAACTATCTAGCACTACCAATGCTAAAATTGTTGTCTTTTTGGTTGCTTGCTGCTTATAGTAGCAACAATATTTATCCAAGGTTGTTAGCAAGAAAATAAAATAGCACACAGGTAAATTGAAAGGACGGTTAGGTTTCTAAATTTTTTTTCAAAACCCTCGACAATTATTTTTTTGGAGTTCATAGAGATTATTTAAAATTTTCGTGTTCAACTATTTGCGGCTTTGGCACCATCTGAAACAATATTATAAGGATATCGTTCGACTTCTTCTAAGGGAGACATTTCGTTTTTAAGTTGTTCAAATCTAGGGGCTTTCACCCCGGTCAAAGGGACAAAATTGGGAAGTGATGCTCTTTTTATTTCTTTAGCATTCGTTGATTCGTTATTTATAAGAGCATCGCTTGGTCGTCTTTTCCCATCGGCCTCGCTATCTTCCTGCGAGTCAGTTTTTTTTTTAGGTGAAAGATCACCGTTGCCTAAAGCTCGTTGTTCTTCTTGGTACCTTTTTTCTTCGTCTTCTTCTGCTTTTATGATGGTATTCGTTTCTCGTGCTTGAATGTCGGATAATAAAACGTCTTTCATGGTGCTGCCGTCCGCGTTGCATCTGATTGAGTCAGTTCTTTCCATTAGTGAGGGGCTTCGTACGTATGCTTTATTTTCTCTTGGTCCCCTGGAATTTAAAATTAAATGTTTGTTATTTGTTTACAGGAAAATTCGTGATCTTGGGAATAGGAAGTTTGAAGGAAAGTCCTAGTCTGGGGATGTCTTCATTGGAAGTTTCGGAGATATGTGAAGAAGAAAAAGGAGTAAAGGGCTAGTTGGGGTCTTGAAAGTGGAATCTGGAGGCTAGAAAATGGCGACAATGGTTTGTAGCTACTTCAGCTCTACAAACCGACTCTTTAAAACAATTTAAGCGAACTTACGAAGCAATCAAATGTTGCTGCTTTTCCACCAAAGTTGAATAACCAGAATATTCAGGATAACCATAACCGCCTGAGTCGTACCCCGTTTGGTTTCCGTACCGATAGTTAGGATTTTGGCTTTCCGACGAAGAAACACTTAAATCTGACTGCGATAGGCCTGAAACAGAAAATTCATAGAATATGGTTCTTGGCGCTTGCCAATTTTTTCCCATCTCAGAGTTAAATATTCGTTTTTTAAATTTTCTTTGTTGTATATTTACCTGTATTACAGCTTCCCTTATCGATTTCTTCTTCTATTTCGTCTGGTGGACAATGGACTAATGCTCCGTGATCAGTCGATGAAAGAATTTCGGTTGAACTTCCATCTGGCTCTGGAGAACTTGTACCAGATTGACCTTTATTGTAATCTGAAGTTCTATTCGAGGAAATATCGACCCGGAAATCAGGAGCTGTTGGCGTTACGTATTTGGTTGTTGTTCCTTTTGATTCTATTTTTATACCGTCTAGCGAATCCTGCAAAAGGGGAATAAGAAGTTGTGAAAATTTTGGTAACTTTTGGCATTTTGTTTTATTACGGGCTTGTTTAGGCAGAAATATTTATGAAGAGAATGCTTTTTAGGCACAATGAGTAGGCCAAAGTTTCCTCGAGAACCAGTAATCGACTTTTCCGAGAAAAGTTTATTTAATTTTTTTTTGATTTGAGTTTTTATGGATTCTTTTTTTTGTTACTGGGAAGTCCGGAAATGCTCCCCAATGCCACAAGCTATTAAAAATGATATCTTCTAAAAGATTTAATATAGTTTTTCCTGTCAAACCAATTTCTTCTGACCCAGGAGCCGTTATTATAGGAGTTTTTACTGTCGAAGCAACTTTTGTTTCAAAATTTTTTTTAGAATCTCATTTTGTGGAAAAAAAGCTCTTTTTGACAGACTTCTTTCTTGATTTTAACAAGAGAAAATTCAAAATTTTTTAGTACTCAAAAAAAATCTGTAAATTTTTTCTCGGTTAAACTTTTCATGTTCAGAAATAATTTAGAATTTTTTCTGCTTTCAGGAATTGGTCCAATTTTTTCAAGCTCACGATTTTTCGAAAAACTGTCTTCGCTTTAAGAAATTTTGCTTGTTTTGCAATTTCTTGACAAAAGAGAATTTTTCTGTCAAATAATTTTTGAAAGAAATATTAAAGCCGTGTTCGAATTTGCTCCATTATGGTGGCAGCGAACTCAACCAACAAACACTTGAATCCTTGACTGCAAGATGAATATTTCATAGTCAACGGAGTCCTTGCTAAAAAGAAGCAACATACAAAAAATTGGTTTGAGAATGAAATTTCCCTCTAAACCTTCCTTAAAATAAAGGATCATCTTAGTAGAAGATTGAGTCCTTCATCGTCGTCATCGTCAATCCCTTAGAGATCATAAAGCGTTAATTGAATTAGATTGCTTTCTTCCTGGGAAAAGGATCCTAAGCTCACGTTTAAGAAACGACATTAATACCTCAGGGACAATATTGCTAAAGGGCCATAATCCAAGCAAAAATGATTAAAATTAGGCACGTGTAAATTTATCCTGTTAATTGAAAAAAAAAAAATCAGAAACCGAGTTATGAAAATATTAAGCGGTGCGAGAAACAATGATTTAAAATGTTTTTACCAAAAACCACTTCCGGCGCTCGTTATGATTATTTATTAATATAAAATAAACGAAAAGGAGGGAATATATCATGTTAAACGTGGGCCGCATTAAAAAGAAGAGATTTTTGAAAAGCAGAATGAGATTTTACATTTTCCTCGTTTCTTGGAAAAGGGGCTAGTGGCTCGAAAGCCCATCAGTTAAGCGCTGCATACTACATGAGATCATTGTCTACAACTTTGCCCTTTCGAAAAATATTTTTTCCTCTGCTATTGTTTCGAGGCGTTGAATATAATAACGGATTTAGTAAGGTATGCGTGAAGGGCTTCTCTATGGAAGTTTTAGCGGTTTTAAGTTTACCCCGAAAGTTTTAGGGGTGAATTGTTTTCTAATAAAGTTGAGGGTAGGCATCTGCCGACGAGGAAAATCTATCTTTTCTTCTTCATTGTCGCCTTCGGAATATCCATTTGACTTGAACCTTTTTTTTTTTTTAAAGGAAGGGGAAAGTTTTAAGGACGTTATCGATTCTTGTTGTAACTCTGTTTTGTTAGATAGAAGAATCCATTAATCTCTTTTCTAATACGACCTGTCATCGTTTTCACATCAAAAGCCCGAAAACTCATCCCTGTTGCATGCTTCGGTTTGTGATTCCCGAATCGATAGATTGTTATGACAAGGCACACGAGGAAAATTGGCTGGTTATGAGGGCTACAAGATGGTAAAATTGGGTTTTGATGTTTTGCAATGTTGACGTGATTAAACATTTTCCTGTTTTCCCTGACGCTTTTCGAGCTATGAGTTTTCGGGGTCAATCCCTGGCTCATTTAATTAAACGGGGATCGCTTTTGGTTCATAACCCTTGACGTCCGTTTCTCTCCTCGACCTTGCTTTATTTTAATCAAGCTAATCTATCTTGATGACATCTTAAATTTTATAATCCTGATTTTGATATTTTTGGGGAATTTTTTTTTACCTTTGGGAAGGGGACAAAAAAAAAAAAAATAGAAGAGGAAAATACGTTTTCCGAAAAAATGATGTACGATTTTTTAATTGAATCGTTCCTCTTGTCAACTCTTGTCATATTCGTGTGCGTCAGTCGGGAAAATAAAAATGTTTTTTTTCTTCTCTTCTTTGTGTGACGGAATTTGTAGCAAGTAAACATATTGTAATTTGCTTAGTTGTCATAACTTGTTTACTTTCAGATTCCGGTGGAAAAAACGAATGGATGAAAGCGAAAAATCAGAGTTGTACGATAGTAGATATGCAAAGGCTTCTGGTACACAGCTATGGCGACAACTCGGCTTAGTCAAAAACAAGGAATAGTAACAATTGGGAAACATGAAGAGAGCAATAACGGTTATAGAAATTCCTGGCCTGATCATATTGCAATGCAGTACAAGGACATCTGAGTAGATGAGGTAAGTAGTTGAGTTAACTAAGTATAGCAGTGACTAGCTAATGTAAAAATCGATTGAAATTTCAGGTCTACACAGTTGGTTCAAGTAAATCGACACCTGGGATGAGTTTTATTAGAGATGAAGACTCATGGGCTGGTTAATCACTAAAATAGAGACATTTGACCCAAGGAAGAAGTGATAAGGACACTTGGTTGAAAGTAAGTACCATGGTGTGCAAAACTGTTTTCAAAATCTCCGGAATCAAATTTAGGTAATTCTGACCTGTAGTACCAGATTTGCAGACTAGGGAACTGCCTGGGGCCTCGGACAAAGAATGTTTTTATTTCAAAGAGTCTGTTTTAAGTGTGATTTTTCACTGGGGATTTCTATGCATACAAATTCACCGTGAAAATTAAAATTTTGAAAAAGTTCACGTATTTATTTCATAGTGAAAATTCATGAGAACAAGAGATTCGAGAAAGCAGGAAAATAAAGGCATGAAATTGTTTGAATTGGTCGCGAAAAGGGGCCGCATATGTCTAAATCTGGCAGCAGACCTAAATTGTTAGCGGTTATTTTGGATAAAAATGGCGGAGTCATATTTTAATTAGTATATGTTTGTGAAAAAAGTAAGGACATTAGGAAACAGGAAATAGCGATAGCTCAAGCTTTAGTAGGAAAGACTCTTAAGCCAATCAGCTAAAGCCATTTGGAATGTAGGCCAATTAAATGATGATTAGGACACTTAGATCAACTTATAGAATCAATAAATTCACCTATTCTGAGTTATAGTAGCACTTAAGCGGGGCAGTGGTAGAGAGCCTAATAAAGAGTGCCATGACCTCATATTTGGTTGCCTCCATTCTCGAATTGAAGAATCTGCCAATAGCAATGTGTGCTTTTCAATCCGAGAATGGCGACCGTCAGATTTGAGATCATGGCAGTTTCCAGTTTTTGTAGCAGACGACTAATGGAAGTGTCCATTCCCTGTTAGGATCATTAGAAGGGTGGTAGTTGCTGGGCCAAACAAAAATGGTAATAAAGACATCTGAGCCAAAGAGTAGTAGCCACTTGGTTTCATAAGTTATGATATCTTTGAATATTTAAGCCGAACTATTGGGACAATATAATAAAATCTGTTCAATAATTCCACTTGAAATATCTTAGCAGAGCATTTGTGGCAATAGGGACTCTTAGCTTGAGTAAGTCTAGCAATAGGGACCATTTTTTTTCACTTAAGATGAGCAATAGCAGGAATAAGATCCTCCGACTAGAATTGCAGCTGAAATAAATGCACCTAGGCCAGGGTTACATAAGCGAAGCAATAGAGATTCCTGGACTCAGTTAAAATGGCGATCAGCACCTGAGCCAGCGGTAGCAATACATTTTGCGTAAGCCGAAGTATGGTAATAAAAAGTTCTCTTGGCCTGAACAATATTTTGTAAAGAAACACTTTGAGACCGTGATACTCAAATTGGTTACTTGCAGAATCGATATTTAATTTTTAACACTGATAAACGGTTGTAAAAGTCTGCAAGGAGATTAGCGAAAGAAATGGGGATAATGTTATATGATACACACTTACGCTAGTTTCCTCGGTTTCCACGATAAGATGATTGTTTTTCAACGTCATCGTGATGACACTTCCATTACTTTTAGGAGTTAATACCTGCGGCGAGGAAGTGCTAGTTAATTCTTCTCCAGGAGTTACAGTAAACTGAGATTCACTCATTTTTAACTGAAAAAACAAAAGTTATTTAGAAAATATATTTTTTTTTGATTATGGCGGCGCCAAAGGGGGCTAGGGGTATTAAGTTTATACCTAAGGGGGATTGAAATTTTTTCTAGTTTTTAGGTAAAAAAAAAACAAGTGTGCTAAATTGAAGAGGAAATGATATTTAAGGTTGTATTCACAACAAATGAACTCCATCTTTATCAAAATTTATTTTCACAACACCCAAACTCCCTCAATTTTAAATTCTTCAGTTGATTTGGATTTTTTGGGGATTATTTTCACAACAAATGAGCCCCCTCTTTTTTCACAAGATACGAAGTCCCTATAATTTTAAATTTCATCAGTTAAATTCGCTTATTTGCTAATGTTTCTTTCGCAACGATTTTTTGATATTTGACTAAGTTTTAATTGTTTAAGCAGAATGAGAAGGTGTTGCTATCTTCACACCATTCTACAGTAATTTTTTTTTCCAAAACGAAAACTATCATCTGCCTTATTTTTCTAAACTTGACTCAAAATGACTTCTTCTACTCTACTACTGATCTACTTCTAATTACCTCCTGAGGAATTGAATGGCCTTGAATCTTTCCTAAAGGATCCGAGCTTTCTTCTCTTTGTAAGACACCCTCATACCCCTCTCCTTTCCGTTGCCTATATCTCCTCCATAGGAAACGTATCCCAAGTATTGTGGCTACAGCTATTAATAATGGTATTACCGTGGCGATTCCCGCCAAGATGAGTGTTTGGACGTCTGTTAAACCTACGGGACAAAAAAAAAATAAAATATAAAAAAGTGACCTTAGCTGTTTGACTAATGTCAATATCTCTTCTCGCATCTTCACGTGTTTACATTGTAAATATTTAACGTCACCGGATTAACCGTAAATCTACCTTACGGGTTTTTGTTTTCCAAGTAATGATGTCCTTTCCCGTATTTAAATCAAACATATTATACACTCACCCGTATCAGTTATATCTTCATCAATGGCAACGTATCCAGTTGCGTTGAAATTATGAAATCTAGTAAAGTTTTTGGCACTTCCACTATTTTTATAACTAATTGCATCCGTCTGGTTGTATTGCTTTGGGTCCGGTGTAAGTTTTGGTACCGGCCAAGCATGGAGAGTCACGTTTAACGGAATCCCGCCTGAAAAGGCTCCCGTTCCGTTTCCCGCACTAGTCGTATTCATTTTTTTTTTTTTTTCACTTCAGGGACATTTCACAAATTTTTTACACTAAGCTTGTTCTTTTCTTTTTAAAGTTCAGTTTGTTTTGTTGGTGAGTTGGTGGCTTTCGAAGAATCATTTTTTCTGAAGATTTAGGGGACTTTACTTCCCTGTGAAAAGTTTATAAAAATTAGAAAAAGTGACAGGAGATGATTTGAGATTTTTAGGAATTGATGAGGACATTGGTAGGCCAATGAAAAGGAAGAGAAACTGGGGCCCCTGGGTCTTAAAGGCCTGAAAAATTCTTTTAGCCTTATTAGGCTTCAATAAGACCATGAAAATTTTTTCTTGATTTTTGGAAGGAAGTGGAAGGATTATTGGATTACAGAGACAGGAGAGAGAAAAGGAGAATAAGGTTAACAAATTTTGAAAATTAAAATAAACTAAAATGAAAGTTTTTTTAAAAAAAAAAATGTGGAGTGCACTGGATGCACTTGGCATTTGACCATAAAACGGAAAGTCGAGTAAAATTAATTTTTCTCCGTGTGTATTCTTTTCCTTGGCAGGGAATAAATATTGTCCTTTTATTTTTGTATTATTAAAAAGAATATTTTATTGTCAAATTTTGAAAGCGCAGGGTGTGGCGTGACCCAGAAAAAATATCTTCTTTTTTTTCTTGAAGTTTTAGTCCGAATTTTTGATTATTACACTAAATCATATCATGATTTTAGTTGTTATAATAGTAAAACTTACTAACCGGAGAAGGTATAAATTAGGCTCAGCGATGAGCGGGAAGTCAGTAGTTGGCTGATAATTACCTGGTGAGCATTTTCTAAATTGGTAAAATGCCTAAGCAAAGTTCAAAATGAGGTTGATAAACCGTCTCTGATTGTTAAAATTTATTTTTTAGAACTGACAAATCCTTCAGATGGCTCGGGTGAAGATCGTGATACATCCGTTGAAGCTATCCGGCTAGTTTAGCGGAGGCTGCTAAGTTGTTCGCAAATTTAAAATAGGCCTAAAGGAAGATTGGAGCTCTCTAGCCGTTTCTCAGCTCGAATTTATACCTAGCCAAGTTCACCAGAGCCAAGTTTTAGTCATTAAAATCCAATCTATGCTCGTTAAGAGCCTTGATTGAAGCCTATAGGAGCCGTAAGATAGCTTGCCAGTGCTTTATAATCCTTCCTCGAGCTCAAACTAAGCTGTTAAGGTACTAAAAGGTTCAAGTTAAGTCCATTATTAGCACTTTTAAGTAGTTATATGTCGGGGAGAGCGAAGCTAGAGTAATTCAAATCAATTTATGGCTTTTTAGGACATAAAGCCCTGTTGCCGAGAATCGAGATTGTTTAGCCAAATGCAAAACTAGGGCTAAATCTTCTATGTGAGAACAACATTCCTCCATCAGGACCAAAAAATGTTATCTTTGGACAAAAATCTGCAGCCCTTGGTTATCGAAGAGTAAAATGTTTCATTCTAAATTCAAAAATTCTCACTACGAAGCAACAATTTTGATTTAATAGCGAAAAATTTTTTCGTGGTATCCAAAATCTAGTCACGGCCTGAAATTTTCTCCAAGAAAGCAAGAATTCTTCCCAATGGGCGAAATTCTTGTTCTAGAAGCAAAACCTTAGCTCTAGGGCAGCAATTCTCAGTTAAGGCTGAAATTCCTAATTTGTTAAATCAAAAATTTTCCGCTAGAGGAAAAAACCTTCTATTGGTAGCAGCACATTTCACATTAGTGGCCAAAATCTTAGGTTTTTCCCTTTAATTTTGAGGGAATGCAAACCCTAGACTTAATACATTCTTTTTCGAAAAATTCTTTCCCACCATTTCACGCTAGAATGCGCGGGCAAATCCAATCAACATCTGTGATGTTAATTGCATTGCGACATCATGAGAAATCCAACTGACAATACTGTTTGCTAAATCGCAAAAAAAAAAAAAAGGTTTTTATATGGGCGATATATTTCCAACTCTGCAGCAATCTTGTCGTTTTAAAAAGCTGATTCATTGGCTTCGTTCGACATTTGATAATATCATGCGAAGTTTTTTTTGCAAAATAAGCAAAAAATAAAAATCCCTTAAAATCTGCTAAATCAGAATCGATCAAAATGATTTGTCGAACTGCTGATTTTTCTAAATAAAAAAGAAAGATAATTTTTTTTTTAAAAAAATCGATAATTTAATCTCAAATTTTCGCTTGCTTTAAAATCCCCCGTTTGCAAACAATATTCTAAAAAGCTCGTAATGTTTTCCTTTAGATAAGAACCGACATTTGATGAAAACCAAATTTTAAATCCAACGCATTAAACATTCATTCCAACCCACAAAAGCTCACTAAGATAATTTCTACCTAATCTTTTCCACCTTGCGGGTACCCTCACAAAAAAAAAAAAATAAATATACAGCAACCGAGGGGATTATGGCTCCCGAATTCGGGAGCGCTGCGGAGAGTCATAAAAAACATCCGAAGCGACATTTTCCAACCTTGAGAAAGTAGATTACACTCAACTGAACACGAAATTACATTTTCTCGCGATGGTATTTAAACCAAACATCGTTGAACATGTCACATCAATCTCTCCTCCATTTTAGGGGGAGGGAATCAAAGTAAATTTCATTTTATAATGATTATTGAATAGTTGAGGTTTTTGTTTCGATTAATTTCGCTCTCTCTCCGTGTGTAATTATGTCTTTTCCTTTTCCTCATTTACGCTTGAACGTATGTGAATGATGAGAGAGCGCTTGGGAGATTAAGATGAAGGGTTTTCCAGAGAAATTTTTGTTATCGGATTGAATCTCGAAAAGGAAACGTCAGCATCTGCTTCAATATAGATTATTGGCTGAATCGGATATAGATTAGTGTAGGATTCAATAGAAGCAAGTATTCGGGAGTTTATTTTCAAAACGAGGAAGGATATAGCTATTGAAATCCGTAATGCGAAAGATTTTCTAATTGAAGATTAAATATTAATCTGGTAATAATGATCTTTTCATCGTTTTGATTCGGATGTAATGTAAAATGTATGACGTTTAAATATCATTCGGAGATTTTGTTTGCTCTAAAGAAAGAAAGATTGAGTGGGAGTAGATGATATTTAATTTTCTCATCAGGCCGAAAATTTTATAGCTAAAAATTCAGGAATCAAACAGAAAATTTTTAGTTGATGTTTGAGAGGCTTTCCGGGCCAGGTTTGGCTTAAGGGTGTTCATTTTTTTACTGGAGGTCTGTTTTTGGTTACGGCTGTTTAGTTTCCGTAAAGTGTGATTATAGTCGTTAACTTTGTAAAATTTTGAGAGTTGCTCGTGAGTAAACGGATTTTTTTTAAAGCAAAAAACGATCTAGAGTCGCTTGAAAGCGTTAGAAAAAGCCCGAACACAGTCAAAAATCATTAAAAATCGTCGAAAATAAACAGACTACGGTTGACAATAGCCAAAAATTGTGAAAAACAGGCGAGATCAGTCAAAAATCACTAAAAATGGTGATTAAAAGCTCTAGAAAATGGCCGAAAATAACTATATTAGTAAAATCCTCAGAAAACAGTCAGAAATCGCTAAAAACCGTCAAAATCAGCCACAAACAGTAAAAAAAAAGTAGCTCAAAATTGTCAGGAGAGTCAAGAAAATAATCAAAACAACCGAAAATAGCAAAAAATTGGCGTATACAGCGAGAAGACAGTCAAAAGTTGCCAAAAAACTGTCGAAAAGAGCCGCATTGCCTGAAAAAACGTGACCTGGCTTTGCTTTTCAAAAACAAAGTAGCTTTTTGCGCCTCCCCGGAGAAAACCGCATCACTATCTTGTTTACTTGAGACTAATTTATGCTGGAGGGAGTTCTCATCGGGATATGCGAAGGTCTAAAAATAAAGTTCAACTCGAGCTCAAAGAAGAAAAAATATTGGAATCAACTGTGAGTTTAGGAAAAAATTTGAGCAAACCTGAAGCTTCAAAAAACACCTGAGTCTAGCCCAAACTTCCAAACAACTGTGAGGCAGGAGAAAGAATTTTCAGTTTGTCCAAAAATTTACAAAAGTCTCAGCTGACTTGATTTTGAAATTGTGTTGCCAAAAAATTATTTGGAATCTTTAAGAATATGACATTTGGCCCTTTCAACTGTGACGTTGAGGGGGACACGCTATGGCAGGCGCCCCTTCAAAAATACTAGCTCACATAAGCTCAATCTGACTGAATATTTTTGCCCCTCTCGTAGATGTTTGCACCCCTCAAGAACTTTTTGAAACAACGCTTTTGAGCCAGTCAAATTAAATTTTGAACCATCCAACCAAAATTATGCTCGTTTATTTTTAGTTTTCAAACAAACATTCGTATTAAGTTTCAGATTTCCCCTTCGCTGTTTTCAAGATAACATATCATTGTGAAATGATACGTTTCCGCTCAAAGTAATCAGCGACGAAAACCAGCGTTCGCATCTTTTGGAAAAAGATCGAAGAAACTTCCCATGACTAATTCGAAGAAAATGATTAAAAACAATTTTGAGGAAATTCGAAAAGCGGGACGCAAAACGACTTACTCCTGGGTTGCTTATAGGTAGAATTTGTTTAGCCAAGCTTGAGTTTAAAAAAATGAGGCAAACCTGAGTTCGACTAAAAACACTCAAGCCAGGTTTAAGAAAAATGACTAAGACAAACTGAGCTGGGAAAAAATAATTAGCCAACCTCAAGCCCCAAAATAATGAATTCACGACGATTTTTCAAAAGAAATAAATTAGTCAACAATTATTGAGGGCGATTTCTGTCTTTGATATTGGTGAATTTCAGACTGTCGTTGTCGTTGTCATTGTCCTACTGCTGCTGTTGTTGCCATTGATGGATGAGCTGGGCTGGGCATGCACATTGTCACTTTATCAATTTTATCACGTTCTGCTTTTTTGCTACAGATTTGTCGCAGTCCCTAGCCATCATCTTGTTTTTTCCAAATTTTCGCCCTTATCAGCCACATTCTAGTTACTCGATTTCCAAACTGTTTCTGTTGTTAACGTTGTCAAAATTTTAACTTTTCGGTCTCGCTGACGTTGAAGTGACGTCGTGTTTAATTCTCACGTCTGCTTTTGTCTGTCATTGACTCTTCTTGTTGTTGAGATTATCTTTTGTTTTTGTCTTTAGAGTTGCCATTCATATTATCATTGTTATTGTTATTGTCCACTGTACGAAATTTCCAGTGTCATTATCAGTGTCATCGTTTTCCAAAAGCCAAAAATTTTATATATAAATGAGTTATTGCAAGGAAAAGTATGGGCCCTACATTAAAGCCTTGCGGATCATTTTGTTTTTATTTTTTAAAAAATTTGAAAATCTGATCGTTTGAAGTTTCAGTTATTCGTATGCAATTGGAAACCTTGTTTGCTAATTTTTGCTGATGCTCAAACTCAATTCCTAGAGTTCATCAGCGCTGCTGACTTTTATCTACACTAAAAATGAAGTCGTCAAATCACTTTACTTCACGCATGAAATATTTTTTTTTTCAAGAACATTAATATTACATTATGGCTAAACAAAAATTCCAAACCTCAGTCTTTCTCCGAAAAACATCAAAAGTTACTTGAAACACTCCTCACAAGATGTTCTTCACTCATGAATTTAAAAAACACAAGAAATGTTTTTTCAGTTTTTCAATTCCTTCACACCCTCTTCTCTTTTCATAGAATCTATTAAATTCTCACGGTTGTTGGGAATATAATTTAATTACGTAACGTCTACTCTCTTCTCTATTTTCATTTCCGGCTCCGCATGTTTTACCCTCAAGAAAAATCTCAATATCAATATCATTTTCATATTTTCATACCAAAAACTTTCCTCTAGAAAAATTTCCTTTTTTCTTTTCGGTCAAGCCAAGAAAAAAAAAACATTAAATTTGAATAAAGGGAGAAACTTTGCTTTTTTCTTTTTTTTACATATTAAAAGTTCATCATGATGATGAATGACAAATGATAGAGGAAAGTTGAAAAGAAAACTTTAAAATCCGATTATAGAAATGAGTTTTTTTTTTCCTCGAAAGAAAATATCTGTCAATTGGAAAAATAAAAATTGAAATCGAATGAATGAACGAGAAAAAAAAAGTTTTCGCTTTTACTAAATTACGTGTCAGTAAATCCCTCATTAAATTGCAAAAATTTATGCAAAACTTTGAGAGCATCCGGTTTTGTGATAAAGGGGATTAAAGGAACCGACCCTCTGTTTTGTTATTCATGCAAAGAAAATTGCATACAGATTTGGAAAAAATATTTTCTAAACCAAATTCACATGGGGAAAAAAATTAACCAATGTTGATTGATTGAATTAATTTTGGCACAAGCCGCGTGAAGTGAAAGTTGACACACACTGCGCTTTTTAAAGTCGAACATAAACATCGTCCGGTTTGCAAAAAGCTACACATATTATATTAGGTTTTGGATTAATAATAAATAAGGGGAAAGGATGATGAAATGTGTAACGGAGTTTTTAGGTTTGAAAAATAAAATTAACCTGGAAAAAGCCCGTATCGACACTGATGGTAAAAAAACCACACGAGACACTTTTTTTTTCACTGCTTTTTAAAGGGATGAAAAACCTCCGTTGAGGCACACCCGATCGTTGTCTGAGCGTGGTCCAGCGAGAGCAGGGTGGCTGGGAAACAGAGAGGATCGATACCGAGGGCGGTGTGATCGCTTCTATTCAACTTCTGTGCTACTCGGAATGCTTTTCGACGGATTTAATACTAATCATATACCTTTTTAGACGGAAATAAAGTGTCGTTGCACTTTGGAACCCGAAATAGTTTTTTATTGTTTTCTAGTCTTGATTTATATGTTATTTCTGCTGATTTAATTTTGTCAGGGATTTTTTATTTTTAAAAAAATTCGAGTTTAAAAAAAAAGCAGACTGAAAGAGAAAAAGACGAATGCCCAACTTTTTGGAAAAATTTTAAATTAGGGAAATCCTTAGTGGACAAATTATCTTGTTTTCAAGAAGGTGCTGGGTCTTGTATTTTTGAAACTTTAATAACAAGCGACATTCTTGAAAATTTGAAAAAAAATTCCATAGCTAGAAAGTTTGATTGTTTCAAAGATCTAGCTTGGCCCCTATTTCTCGCAAAAGTTCCTATTTTACCAGTTGTGAGAATTTTACGCTTTTATTATCTTGGCAAGGAAATTTTATTCAGAATTTTTCAGATTTTTCTAAAATTTCTTCGAAACCTTTGGAATTTTTTTCTGGAATAAAACTCTATATAAAATTTGTTTGACAAAAATAATATCAAAAAAATTAGGAATACGAAAAAAATGGTTATAAGATCAGTTGAACAAAAGAAATTATCAAAAGATTTGTTTGACAAAGAAATTATGAGATTTGTTCAAGTAGAAGAAATCATACTCTTCAGATTTGCTCGAAAAAAAGAAATTTAAAAAAATTTATTCGACAAAAAAAACACAATGAGGCTTTGAAATCATAATAAGATTCATAAGAAATCATCATAAGATAAAATCATCGTAAGATTCATAAGAAATCATCATAAGATAAAATCATCGTAAGATTCATAAGAAATCATCATAAGATAAAATCATCGTAAGATTCATAAGAAATCATCATAAGATAAAATCATCGTAAGATTCATAAGAAATCATCATAAGATAAAATCATCGTAAGATTCATAAGAAATCATCATAAGATAAAATCCTCGTAAGATTCATAAGAAATCATCATATCATCATCGTTGTAAGATTCATAAGAAATCATCATAAGATGAAATCCTCGTAAGATTCATAAAAAATCATCATAAGATAAAATCCTCGTAAGATTCATAAGATAAAATCCTCATAAGATTCATAAGAAATCATCATAAGATAAAATCCTCGTAAGATTCATAAGAAATCATCATAAGATTCATAAGAAATCATCATAAAATAAAATCCTCGTAAGATTCATAAGAAATCATCATAAGATTCATAAGAAATCATCATAAGATTCATAAGAAATCATCATAAGATAAAACCCTCGTAAGATTCATAATAAATCATCATATCATCATCCTTGTAAGATTCATAAGAAATCATTATAAGATGAAATCACCGTAAGATTCATAAGAAATCATCATAAGTTAAAATCACCACTAAATTTTTTTGACAAGAAGAAATCATCAAAAGATTCGCTCAACAAGAAAAAGAGCTAAAAAATATCTCAAAAAATTTTTTTTGGGTTTTTAACCAGAAAAGGTTAAACGGGCGCGGAAAATCATTAATAAATTTAAAAGTAAAGGGTCATACGGCAAAAATAGGACTTCAAAACCGCGATTTAGTTTCCTTTTCATTGAGAATCCATTAACAGACCTCAGAAGTCCTTTGACGAGCCGTCGGTTCTAATTTTATTGCTTACGAATGCATTCACTCCTACGGTTAATTGGTTTTGTCGATCAGTCAGTTCGCTGAGTCGTCAGAGTTTTTTTTTTCCCCCTCTCTTTCAGAGTTCGTTTCATTGTGTAATTACAGAATAGAACTGGTTTCAATTTACTCGGGATTTGATAGGTAATTGTTAATTATGAAAATGAGGAAATCTTTGTTTTGTTAATCCCGGTGTTCATTTACCGATTACCAATTACAGATTACATATTGTATCAGAATATATCGGATTAATGTTTCATTGTAGTTCAGGTAATTAATTTCGTTTGAAGGGAATTTTTTTTCGGCAGAAGTTTTAGGTTGCTTATTATGATTTCATCTCAGGTCAAGGGGTCACCCCGATTTTTATTATAAATCGTGATTAAAATTAATGCAAATACTTGTCAACAGTGTTAAATAATTTAAAAAAAAAAAACTTAATAACTTTTACACGGGTTTTGACGATGTGAACGCTTTCGAAGTTCGAGGACGACTGAGGGTGGCGGTGGAGTGACGTTACTTATATAGGGAGCGACGGTGGCGCTCCTGGTGACAGCTATGGTAACTACAACAACTTAAAAAAGGAGGGGAAGTTGTCTATTGTAAAAAGGGAATAAGTGAATAGGGATTGATGGTTGTTGGTGACTTTTTTGAAAATAAAAGGTCAGGACGTTATTTTTTTGACAAGGCATTGTTTATTTAAAGAGTATAATAAAATTGTGAGTTGAAAAGGTGAAGATTAGGACGTTTAAAATTATTTTTGTCCAAAAGGTGAACTTTAGGGCTTGCAATCCGGATTATTCTCCAGATGTTTGAAAATAAGGTGAAATGGCCAATTTGCTGATAGAAACTGACGTCGCGTTGGAAAAAATTGTTGCCGCCATGATTAAATAATGTGCGATGGGTTTTCAGTCTTCCATTGATCCTTATCAAAAAATTTTTCTAATTTTACCTGCTCGAGATTCATTCTTGTGGCAGGAAAATCCCACGCGAACAAAATTTTTTTTTTCCATCAATGTATAAGTCTACCGTAAAAAAATGGATATTGGAATATCGATTTCTCAAAATCGATATCCCTTTTTCTCTAAACACTTCCTTAGCATTTAAAACTCCTTGATTGCCGTTTTTTACTTTCAAGAAAAAAAAAATTAAACTCCGAAAAAAGAAAACTCCCATAAAAGGATATTGCAAAGAGACAAAGGAAGTTGCTCAACAAAGGAAAACAAATAAAACGCTGGAAGTGTTGGACTAAACGTCAAATTCAAAGGAATTTTTTATAATTAAGCCTCCGTTTTCCTCCAAAAAAAAAAAAAATTCTTTTATTTTTTTCCCCAATATTTTTATACAATTGATTATTTTCTCTTTAAATTTCAGTCATCTCCCTGTTCAAAGCATTAAAAGTGGAAACTTTAATGTAAAATGGCGTGTTAATGACTGGATTTGGTAGCGTAGCAGCTGGATTCCCTGCGTATCTCCCACGTCTAGGCGGCGTATACAAAGTACTCGAATCTGTAAAATTGAGTTTCGGATTAATTTATCGTTAATTAATAGATTCTTTAAAAAGGATGACGGTACGATGATAAATACTCGAATGTTTTAATAGGGAGCTTTCTTTATAAACGCACCTGTCTCGGGGTATAGTTTAGGAGAATCAATTTCGTTAGCGTTAAAACAGATGCTCTCTCTCTCTCCTTCTATGTTAGCTCACGTGTTTGGACAGCTACTAAATATTGTAAATGGGTTATGTTGAAAGGGCTTTTGCATAATTTCAAAGTCTATTTTATTCAATTTGTGTAGGACGTTCTCTTGAAATAGGTTGAGAAGTTGGGAAAATGTAAAAATAGGTAAGGGAAAGATTTTTCTTTTAAAAAAAATTGAGATTGACCTGAGGAAAAAATTTTTTTTTTAGCTGGGACAAAGACTGCGTTCGGAGGAAGAAGAACCTTTCCTCTCTTTAAAACAGTTTGGTTAAAATTAAAAGTAAACTGATCACTTTCGTTGGGATAAAAGTTTCGGAAAGAAAAAATCTTGAAGCTTTTGCTTGTTGATCCCTTAAAAAAGAAAAGTTTGAAAGTGAAAGGTTTTCGCGAAAGTTTTTGACCTCTTGTATTGGTAGAGAATAAAAATGAGAGTATTTCTGGTTAAGGTTTTTTCCTGATTATAGAGGCATTTGTATAAATTTTCTATTTATTAGATACTGTTGAAATAAAAATATTTTAGTTTACGGAAGTTTTTTTTTTTTTGTCAATTTACGCGATTGGGTAATGTAATGGCAAAGTAAAGTTTTCTAAATCATTAAATTTACTATTTGAGTTTGTTCAATCGATATGAAATGTCTTCTTTATTTCCTTTTTAAACTTTTTTATGCACTGTTGAGGAAGTTTGCTTGGTTGTAAGTTTTTATTAACGGAGGGTTACGGGACAAGAAACGGGAGGCGAGGGTAGTTGACCTGAAAAATTGTAGCTAAAGATGTTTAGATAAAAAAATTGAAAAATAATGATTGTTATTTTAGATTTTTTTGTGTTTGTTTCAGGTGTGCAGGAACAAAGTGCAAGGAAGTTGACTGAGTTGTCGATAAGTTGAAGGATTTTAAATTCATGGACTGTTAAGGAGTTTTTTTATTCTGTAATTACTGGTTCATGGTGCTCTGCAGCAAGATTGGAAAAAATAATCGTAGATAATCTTGAAGTATGAACCCTAGATGCAACTTAAGAGCTTAATGCATTTGCCAGGTAAGCACAAAGCAGCGATATGGCAGCAAAATCACGAGTATAAGAATGTGGTCGCAAATTGCCTTTACATTGAAAACTCGATAACGGCTGAAGGTAAAAGAAAATCGTAAAAACTGGTTTGTAGCCTCACTAATGCTCTTCAAAAAAGGTCCTTCAGGACTTTTTGTATCTTCATCCGTTCTAGAGAAACAGGGTGTTTTCTGCAAAATTTTCGAAAAGTTCAAGAAGTCGGCATGCTTTTCTTTTGAGTAAAAAATTTGAAAAAAATTGTTGAAAAAGAACAATTTTAGAGGGCGCGTAATTCAAAGTTCGATTGCAAACCTGGATTTCGGAATTCGAAAATTCTCAATCCGAAAATCCCGGGATTGCTCTCAGATTTCTATAATTTGCTATACAGGGTGTAACAAAAAAAAGTGCGCATCTCCCGGGTATAACATGGAAATATAGTATCTCATATTCTAATGTAAATTTTTTAAAGGTAAAATAAGGTCACAGTTCAAAATAATATTCTCAATTTGAATACAGCAAAAGTTTCAAAGAAAGTTGAAACTTTTTGGATTCAAACTGAAACTCTTTTTAACTTTTAAGCTATGTTTGAAACATTTTGGATTCAATTTAAAACTAAAGAAGTTTCAACCTGTATAAACACTAAAGGCTTCACCAGGTCGGATCTTTTCAATTTTTATAAAAAAAATTTTAAACTTCTTTTTGGGTTTTTCTGGCAAATGAACTTGCTCTCTGACTTGAAAGGTTATAACCCCCCCACAGACTCTCATTTTAGTCTTAAGCACCTCCTGAAGTCCCCTCGCATCCCCGAAAAGTTTAATTGGTCTCATTGTAGCGCAGGCAGCTTCTTAGGCCTGAATCGAATTTCCAAAAAAACTAACATATCTACTTACCTACAACAGTTTGACGGTATTGCCTTCGCAACAATCTGCAAGTCCCTAACAGACTTTCCTCTTTAGTCTTTCTTAATTCCTCATCGAGTTTCTTTTCCCTATCTTCTAATTCCTTCTGTATTTCTTTCTCTTTGACCGAGTTCGAAAGCTCGTTTAAACATCGGTAAATCTCTTCCTTATCTTCTTTTTTTCGAGTCGATTTCGCTGTTATTTTACTCGGTAGAGTCGCTGATCTTTGTCTGACATCCTGTTTCGTCGTAACCTTATTCGATTTCTGAAATATGGAAATGACATTATTGACAAATCTCATTGATATTCATTCGACTTTCCTCCCCCCCCTTATCTCTGTCTCTTTTTTTTCGGAAATGTGATTTCCTACCCAAAGAAAAAAACCGCCTGCACCGCATGCTCGTATTTTTTTTGAAAATAAAATTGCAGTATCTATATTTCTAAGGATTTAACATTCATTTTAACTGACCTTGAAGCTAAATCGATTTCTGTTTCCGTCGAGCACGGAAAGACTTCTCCGTCTCCTATAGTTGCTTACGGATAACCTTTCAACTTCTTTTGAAAGTTTTTTAATATCGTTTAGGACTCGGTTCCTTTCTTCGTCTGGCAGGTATTGCGAAATTTCCTGAAGTACCTGGAGGGCATGAATTATCGGAATCTAAGTTTGAGATTTATGTTTTTTTTTTTTTTTTAAAAAAAACGAAAAATTTCTTGCTCGTTACTTTTTTAATCCTCTTCTTTTTATATTTATTCGCAAGAGACACATTTTTCTTTAAGAGAAAATCCGTCGCGGTTTGAAAACAGAATAAACGATAATAAAAACTTCCGGGATTTTGTTAAAGTGAAAAACAAATCTCGGAGATCCGTTATCTCTAATGAAGCGCTAATTTTAACGTTGAAAATTATACGGGAGGGTTTGGGAAAGAGCAGATTGATGGATTTTAATGTTGGAATTTTGAGGGAAGCTTTATTAGGCAATTTACATGGATTTTAAAATCGCAAATTAATTGATTTTAGTTCCTCAATCGATGACTAGAGCTATAAAAATAATTCTATTCAGGAATTATTAATAAAAAGCTGACGAAAAAATTACGATAATGACGTCACAACCGACCCGAGTTATTTTTTTCTATTGGCGGAATTTTAGCGCCAAAAATAATCAGCCAAAGAAATCAATGAGTTTGTTAAGGGAGTTAAATTTTCTGATGCCCGGAAACCATCTTGGTTCTTTCTGGACCTTTGTCTGTAATCTGAAAAAACCCCGACTTAAAGCAAAACGAGATTAAATTGATATCTGAAGAATGAAATTTGCCAAACGAAGATATTATTACAGAGCTAAAAAGCTAAATCCATTTCATTTTATTATTTTTTTTTTAAATCCTAGAAAGTTTGCTTTTTACTTATTTAATTCATTACGTTGATAATCCTCCCCCTCTTTAAGCATTTTATCCTTTTCCCTAAGGATTTTGCTTTCTATTTTTAATTTATTTTTAGACTCCAGATATCTAATTCAATAACCGGGAAATTTTATTTGGGGAGCGGAGGGGGGACTTTATTCTAAACTTTCTTTTTCCGTACGTTGTGTATTCTTAAAATTCGATTCGACCAATGGGTCAAAGGGAAAATGTTTCTTCAACCGGGAAAATTTAATTTTCATTCTGTTCTTTCTCCGGCCTGATCATTAAACAGAGGAAATTCAACCAATTCCGCTTTCTAAGAATCGTTTATTTCTTTTTTTTTGAAACAATGCATTTTTTTTATAAGGAGGTTGAAAAGGATAAAAGAGTCTTTTTTTTTTAAAAAAAATTTACTTTTATAAAGATGAATCGTTTTGTAAGGAAGATTCTTTTTCTTTTGGGATTGTCGATAGATTTTTTGATAAATGGCTTGAATTTTTGGCACTGGTTTCGCTAATAAAGGAAAATTCTTGAGTGCAAGGCTTGTGGCTAAATTGGGGGGCAGATACTCTTGTCCTTTAGAGGGGCGGCAAAAAATTATGCAATGAAATCTAAATTCTGGAAGGGGAGCACCTGCGCCCAAACCTTTCATTGAATTCCCGAACATACTCTTTTCGCATGCCTCAAACGTAAAATATTTCCTGCCTTTTGTAGAACTCACCGTTAATTTTTGAAGAGATATGAGAGCTTGTACTATATTTCCCAAACCCCTGTGAGTTCCTTGACGTCTAGTGTCCACAGAAGCTATAGTCATGGGATTTGCATCTCTTAACCTCGAATGCGGAGGTTGTTTCTCACACCAAGACCTTAATTTTCGTAATGTGTCTACATCTGTTTTCCAAAAAAAAAAAAATCCCATCAGGAAAAACTGTTACGCATCGATTTTTTTTTTAAACCCTTACCTTTGTGATTCTTCAATCCCCAATTATCCGTTTCTACTTCCTTCTCGACGGAATTGACCGCATTGTATAACGTATCTTGAAAAGATCTTATTGTCGCGTAACGACCATCTTCATTATTCTTGACCTTCCCCGTTGATTTTATCGTCGAATATGGAGTTTCATTTACAGTTTGATCTTTAAGTAATCCGTTGTTCCGGGATGGGAATCGAATGTTGTATCGAATGGTTTTCAAAGGGATCGGAGTGAAAATGATTCGGAGGCCGGAATTGCTCGAATCGAATTTCTCGCCGATGATTATACCAGCCGAGTTTTCGTCCTAAATCAATATTAGTTTTCAAACACTTGAAAATTTTAAAGGGAAGTTGGTGGGCTAATTAAAACTTAGGTCGGTTTTCCTGTTTTAGGTTTTGTGTTGTTTCAGGGGAGGAATGAGGAAGTAGGGCAATTGTGAGTCTGTGGCCATTTAGAAAAGAAACGCCTGGGAAAAATTTTAATAATAAACTACTTTCGTTCTTGCTGGAAAACTTTCTAAGGTCTTTTCAAAAACAAAGGATCGATACTGAATCAAATTCAGCGGTTTTTTCATTAAAACTCTGGTGATATCTTCCCTTAAACTTTTAACGAAAGCATTTAATATATCGTTTCAGATCTAGGGATTGCAATACCGGGATTCCAGGATCCCGAAATTCCGGGATTTGGACCGATTTTTGCCCTCCTCCAAATCCCGGAATTTGAAATCGGGATCTCGGAATTAATCGGGATTACCGTAAAAATGAAAAATCTTGTTATTATTGTATCATGAATAAAAAAAAAATTGTTTATTATGTAGTTGTTGACAATTGCTTCATAGTGAAAGATTGTATTCATTTAGGAAACGTTTACTGCAATTCATGTGATAACATGATACAGATACCTTTAGTTCATGTTGACTGCTATTCTTTTGGTAATGAAACAGTAATCACAACGCGATCGGTTGGTCGGGTCAATAATATTTTTAAAATAATTTATTTGTTCTATTTAATTTGCATGGGCTTTTTTTTCTTATTTTAATGTGTATTATTTTGGTTTTATTTTATTAATTCAAGTGCGTCATATTAAATTACGGTGGTGAATAATTTAATAAGAAAAAAAAAATGAGTGATTACGTTCCGTTTATAAGTAAAAGAAGTGCGCCTGCCGAAGTATGGAAATATTTTTTAACTTCCGTTAAAAGTTCGACCGCCAAATGCAAACAGTGCGGTTCAATATTAAAAACAACAGCAGGTAGTACAAAAGGGCTGCATGTTCATCTTAATACAATTCATAAAATCGTACTTAAAACGCCAGGAAACTCGACCGAGAAAAGAATTGAGGAAAACGACGCAGATGACCCTGAACCACCGGCAAAAAAAGCAAGAATAGTTTATTATTTCAACGCCACTACAGAGGAGATTATGATTTCAAGAATGATTGCTAAAGATGGTATACCGTTTCAGTTGTTTTGTAAATCGGAGGATTTGCGCAGTTTATTTAAAAAAAGGGGTTACGATTTGCCTGCTTCACCTAACTCTATAAAATCGATAGTAATAAAATATTACGAAAAAATAAAACAAAACTTTATTTCTGAATTCGCGAGTTTAAAGAAAGAAAATAAAAAATTTAGTGCCACCTTCGATGAATGGACTTCGGTAAAAAATAAAAGATATTTAAATATAAATATACATATGTACTCCGATTCTAAAACAAAATTCTGGAATTTGGGTTTGGTTGAAATAAAAGGAAGCATGCCTGCACAAATTTGTGTAGATTTAGTGAAAAAAAAATTAGAAGAGTTCAATTTAAGTTTAGACAACGATACAGTTGCAATAACCACTGATGGGCCTAATGTGATGAAAAAAGTAGGAAGCCTAATAAATGCAATCCATCAATTATGTTACGCTCACGGAATTCAACTGGCAGTGTTGGACGTGCTGTATCCGAAAAAAAAAAAAGCTGACTCCAAGGATAAAGAAAATGAACCTGAAGAAACTTTAGCAAGCGATGATGATTCTGCTTCAGAAGGTACGGACGACGAAAATGATGATGATGGATTTAAAGTCGAACAAGGGCCTGTTGATAATTTGGAAGTCAGGGAGATGCAGCATGAATATGAAAACTTGTTAATTAAAATACGAAAATGTGTCAAAATGTTTAAAAGATCACCGGTTAAAAATGATGATTATCTACAAAAATATACTAAAGAAGAATTTGGGGAGCAGATCGTACTACTGTTGGATTGTAAAACAAGGTGGAGCAGCTTGGCCACGATGGTGGAGAGGTTTATAAAAATTCATTCTTGTGTCTTGAAAGCATTAATTGATCTCAAATCGAATATTTGTTTCAACGAAAACGAAATATCCCTAGCAAAATCAATTCACGAAGCATTAGAGCCTATAAAATTAGGTGTAGAAGCATTATGCCTCCGCGATGCCAATTTGCTCACAAGCGAAACTACACTGCAGTTCATACTTGAGGAATTGGATAATCAATCCTCTGCTCTTAGTGAGGATTTGGCTGCTGCTTTGAGAAGACGGATTAAGGAAAGGCGTTCTACTTTGCCTGGTGTATTGCTTTACTTACACAACTTCGAACAGTTTCAAGAACAGTGTGATAAAGATGATGAGACATTTTCCATGCCCAGTTCATATATTATACGAAAAGAAATAAGGATTTTGATTGAGCGAGTCGTTACTGTTTCAGCAAGCATAGAAATGGAGGCCGAGGCTGTACCAATAATCAACAGCCAAAGCAAAGAAAATCATGGTCAAGCTCCGATGTCGAAAAAAGAGGAATTGCACTTGCTTATAAAAAATGCTGTCTCATCCTCACCTCGCCAAATGAAGAAAAAAAAAGGATTGGATTCTGTTTTGAAGAAAGAGATGTCACTTTATGAGGACGGAGGAAATCGAGGCCAATATTTAGAATGGGCCTATCAATTCCTGATGTCGATACCGCCGACGAGTGTTGAGGCTGAAAGGGCTTTCTCCTCAGCCGGTTATCTCTGCTCTAAAATCAGGTCCAGGCTTAGCGGCAAAACCCTCGACTGCCTTTGCTTCTTACGGTCATATTTCCAAAACCAGGAAAATTAAGGTAAGAGCTTGTATTAAAATTTTCTAATCCCGATTAATTCCGAGATCTGTCTCGGTATTGGCCTTCAAAATCTCGATCCCGATAAAGTCGGTCCCGATACCGGGATTGCAATCCCTATTCAGATCTACCACTAGAAATTCCATATTGTTGAAACCTATAAGTTTTTAATTAATTACGGTTTCTTGTATAAAGTCTTTCGCGAACCTCAAAGAGTTTTTCGGGAAGATTTTCATAAATCAAAGCAAGTGTGCTTGATAGTTGAAAGGATAATTCAAATGACAAGGAAGGCTTTCCTGCTACACTTTTCATTGTTATTAAATGAAGTTTTTAGTATTTACCGTGATCGACTGAAGGATATGAAGACAGTTTTTCGCCCAATTCCATCCTTTGTTTGCTGAGTCTAAAATTCCTTCTAGTGGGTCAATGTTTTCGGAGATAACGAGGGAGCTAAAAGCTCCGATGGCTTCGAACTCGGACATGTCGGTTTTTTTCTTCCATTCTGGTAGGAACCAACAATTTTCGTGAGATCCTTTAAATATTTGGTTTAGGTATGGTCGTAGTACTGGTCCTAGGATTCTTCCATCTGAATCGACGGCTTTGTATAAACATTCTATTACCTGCAGAAAAAAAGTAGCGTTGAAGCTGAGAGGTTTTTTAGATGAAATTTGCTGCAATAGGACTTGAGATTTTTTAATTTCTGCTTGTGAGCCATAAAAAGAACAATGGGTCAAGGAAAGCCAAGAAGTGACAAGAAGCGTGAAAGCCAAGGTTGGCTCCCCTTGGCCCTTTGGCATTCCAGGGCTACAGAGCCTGGACAAGCCTGAACAAGCTGAATTCTTTTCAAATTAATTTAAACATCCGTTCATGTACTTTATTTTCCAACTTTCATCCCTTCTTCCGCATTGGCCACTTACCTTAGCTACTAATTGCATATCATCATTAAAATAATAATCCATTTGTTTACATCTTTTTAAATCGTCTATTAACATGGCCGTTGAAACATCATAGCTATCAATCACTTGATTCATTTTCACTAATTTTTTAGCGTTCTCAATACTTTTTGAATGAGGCTGATTAATTAACTCACTGAAAATCCTTTGTTTAGCTTGATCGAACATTATCCTTAAAAGATATATAAAATCCTCTTTGTTATTCTTACGATCCTGCGTATCGTCCGTCATAATTTTACCCGAAGAAAAGTCTTTAACGGTTTGATTTTGCTGGATGTGTTTCAATTTTAATATTTCCCTGAATAAAAGAGCTACGTATTCCATTTGGCGACGTGTGTAACTTATATTTGCTGGGGAATTGTTGGCAACACTGAGCCTTCGACTTCGATTCGAGATCGGAGGTGATAGATTCGTCATGACGTTTTCCCATTTATACAACATTGCCTGGAAATAAAAATTATTCAGGATCCCTTGAGGTTAGTCAATACTTGAGGGCATTTCCTTTTTTAGTTCATAGCATAAGCGTAGATAAATTTTTATGTGGTATCATTTTGTGGCTTGAATGTTTTTACCAGGCTCGGACTGGCTTTTCCAGAAAACGTAGGCAAGAAAATCGGGAATGGGGCTGTAGAACTTCTTTTACAGTTAGATTTTCTTTAAAAGGAAAGTCTTCTTAGAATACGAATAATTTTTTTTATTTAATGAAAAACTGAAGTTCAGGAATTTGTCACATTCTTTTGTGTATAGACATTAATTTTGCTAATTTTTTTAGCTGAAGCAGAAAGTAGCTGGTCTTGAGATGGAATTTATGCAAAAACAAATCAAAAACAGAAAGGGAAACAAGCAAGCAATGGGGGAGGGCCTAAGCAAAAAAAATTAAAACGACGCTACAGTTCTCCTTTTTTAGTTCCTATTTTCATGTTTTAAAAAAATCACTTACTCTAAGAAGACCGAGCGAACTACTGATTAGTTGGTAAGCACCCGGTTTTCTTAGAATACGTATGAATTTTTTATTATAGAAAAAATTGGGAACGCAGAAGGGCGCATTAGTTTAAAGAGTAAATTAGGGCTTGCTCGGCACCAATCCCGGCTGAAAATTGCCTAAACGATTCCTTAAAAATTTCTTTAGCTACGCCTATTATTCATACTCACATATTCCAATTGATCTTTCACAGGCAGTATATCAATTTCATTCGAATCCGTCTTCCCTCCATCGTGATACAACTGCCTCATGTAATGTTCCAAAATATCCCCGTCGCTGACGTAATCCTCTTCCAAAGCATCATCTTGAAGCAGCAGGTTTTTACCCGTGAAAATATAACTGGGTAAAGATTGACTTCGCAAACCATACAGAAGCTGATCTAATATTGACAATACTCGTCGTGAAATTGATTTAGGCGTCCATTGTTTTATCCCTTTTTTCGTTTCGAGCTCGTTGAAAAGGAGATTTTTTAGAATGTATCTGCGATAATAAATCTGGGGACGTGAGAAAGAGCCAGACGAAGGATAACACGAATTATTCATTTACCTGTTGATCGTCTTTACTCCCCTGGCTTTAAGGGTCTCTAGGAGTAGCATTAAAATCCTATAAACCCTTCCGACAACGCTTGATGGGGAGTAATGTTGTTCAAGGCTCATCTCTGTTGCTATCGCTCGTATTTCCCATAAAGCGGAACGGTCATCGCATCGGACTGAATGATGCGGGCTTTTAGGCACTAAATAGTATCCCATTTGAGCTGATTGATAGGCTAATATCACATCGACGTGATCTAATGGCAATCTTGAGGGAAAGTTCGTGCCTTGCGGCCAACCGGATACCCCTACGCCGATTATTAGAGATATTTCAATTTCCTCTTCTGGAATATAAAATGTTAAGATGGATAAAAGGGTATTTTATTCATCGGGGGGAAAAAAGTAAAATTACCTGCGGCGAGAGATTGGGCAGTTGGTGATAAAAATGAAATGTGGAGACGTGTCTCCGGAATTCCTTCAACAATAGCTATCCGGAAGTCGCGCGGGTCAGGAAACCTCGACTCGTTGCATTCCGCTGTGGAGAAAAATGTTTACGTCTTGATTTTAACTTTTTTTAATACGGGAATAATTTTATAGAGTTTGATTTTAAAAGAATTAGGCTTTGTTGAATGCCTAAGATTTTTTTAGTCATTAGGCGACTGCCTAGGGCCTCGCATTAGTTTATTTGGTCTTGCCTGGGGCCTTGAGAGAACCATAAAGTCTTTCCTGATTTTTTTTGTCCGTTTAATCGAAGAGCCCATTGCTATTTAATTGTTGTTTCTCATTCGGCTATTTTAATAAATGAGGTTTAAAAAAATTAACCATCATTAATTTAGTGATCAGTCTTACTTTAAAAATTAATTTTAATTTTAAGGAGCCAGTAGGGGAGGGGCCAGCCGCCTCCTGTCACTTGTAATCATTTGGGATATATATTTTTTTAATTAGTGCCTTTAACAAGTTTTTATCGAGTCGAAGTTCACCCATTTTAACGTATCCTAAATTCTTCACGTATCTTGCCATAGCTAGCGAAGTTGAATTAAAGCGAAAGGGTTAAAACCTCGTCTTGCACTTTTAAGTCCGAGTCCTGTTTGGGCTGAGTAAGATTTTTTTTAAAACCTTTTTTTAAAGTACCAACCACCATCCATTTCTAAAAATTCATTAAGCCAATTTGAAACTCCTGACCATGAAAACTGGCGAAATTCACAAAAATCCAGGAATTATAAGAAGATGGCGCCTAAAATCCACGGTCGGGTTTTTCCACTAATTATACTATTCGCCACTTTCCCCTGGTTGGCAAGTACTACCCCCTCAGATAATCCCTCAACATATCCATACTTTGCACAATTTATGCCCTTCTCTTTTTCATCATGCCTTTAATTTCCCCCAACTAGCACTGAAAATCATCCAAGTTACAAATACACCAATTTCTAAGATGACAAACGACACAATTAAAAATGATAGCTTTCATTCCTTTGAAGGATTCATATTAAATCTATTACAAAGCTCGAAGTTGCTCATAATTTATTTGTTTACATCTCGAAAACAACCCTTTTCTACGATGCCTCCTTTATTTATCCCAAACAATACTCGTAAAATTCCCTAGATTAAAATTTCTTTAATTTAAGAAATCCTCTCTAAAAACAAACTTTTCCTTTAAACACGCTTACTTCTACATCTACCGGGAAAATAGTAAACTAACAATGATTTACGGTAAAATCTGTTTAACTTCCCTTAAAATCCAAATGATGGCATAATTATTCATATTTTTCATTCACCTTTGCTGATCGCTTTTTTCTTCGAATTTCCACTTACCTGGACCGTAGTACATTTGCTGATTCGGTGCCATTTTCAATACATGATGCAATGTAATAGGATCCACTATTTTCCCAGGAGATCCGCATAATCTACTTTCATCTACTTGAGCCGGGCAGAATGGCTCCGACGGTCTTGCTGCAGCTCTCGCTAACAATTCCACAAATCTTTCCTCTATTTTATCCCTGAAAATTTATGTAATGGCAGTTACATCGATATCAATAATTTTTATTTCCTTTTTTTTTACCTTCGCAGAAATCCTCCTGAGTTGATGAATTCTGCCCAGTGTTCCAGATATTCACCGTGCACTCGAATCTTAGCGTAGCCTTGAGGTAACGATTCGTTTCCGGTCCCTTCTATGATTCGAACAGGTGGCTCGTGAAATTCAGGGTATAAGGCAGGAGTCGATATCGCGTCTAAACGAACTAAATATTTGAACCGTAAACGGTTTCTAAGATGTCCGCTCTGGCGACAAAAATTATCACATCAATTAGCGTTTCCGTGTGCCTGGGGTTAGAGGTTTTTAGCTTAGTTATGTAGTTTTTGATCAGTTTGACTGACTGACTCATTTTGAAATTTTACAGCTTAGAATTACATTTGCTTCAGTTGGTTATGAATAAAATTTAGTTTCAAGCACTAAAAAATTGATCTAAATCGTTTTTGCAATTGCTTCTGCAGTCTTGAACTTTTGCAAACGGTATGGTTCCTCAAATTAAGTGAATTTATTGTTCTACCTATCTAAGAGAGACAAGGAAGTCAAAAATAATATCTGAGAACTTAGGAAATGATAGTGAATGTTCAGACGTATGCGAAAAATCTGAATATGTTTGAAATTAACACTTTAAGAATTGATTTGAACACCAAAATGGTGGAACTTACATGTTTGGGAAACCATATGGTGCTCAAAGGCTCTAGATCGCAGAAGTGAGTGGGCAACTAAGACAGATAGTTTCTTTAGCATTCAAAATTAATTAATTAAGGTTGACATTTCACCCAAATATAATTTTTAGTACTTTAAACTAAGTCCCAAACTTTAAAATACTGGCTCAATTATATGTAGCATAGTTAAGAATTTAAAGTTCGATGTTTTTTTGACTCTAAGCCACGACCATTGATTAAAGCTGACAGTAAACTATGACATACCTTCTGCAGCGGTTCCAAATTCACTAAAAATTTCGAAGAAAACCTGGGATCAAGATTTCCAGCATTGCAGACTAATCTCTGAATTAATCTTTCCACTACAATCGCAAGATGTGTCACTTGCCTTTCTCTACTCGCATCTACAACCACAATAATTCCTTTTAACTTCTACACATTACCCAAATTCGAATTTGCCGAACCTTAAAAACGAACCTGACGAATTGCTACATTCCAAAATTCTTAAAAACTTTTGATTAATCCTTGACAATTGCTGTTGCGAATACGTTAGTTTGCACGTTGATAGTTTCAATTCAGCTTCTTCTTTACTCGGTTCTCTAGACACGGTCATATCGTTTGGTTTTTTGCTGACGTTACTAACCCCGCAACCCATTTTTTGATTTTTTTATTATTATTATTGTTCGAACCGGAAACATTCACGCAATTAAGAAATTTTTCCAATTGATTGTACTGATTATGTAAGTCAACTGGTTCGGATCCCGACGTCATACTGATTCGGTCGACTTCCGGACATTATGGTGTTTTTAACAATTGCTCGCGATACGGAAGTACGATTGTTTAGGGATAGCGTCAACAGATATTCGAAGGGTCCAGCTATGATTTGTTAGGTGCAAAACAGGCATATGTACGGTTTGTGCAATGCGTTTCTTAAAATAATTTTTTTACTGTCGTGTGCACTAATTAGGATTTTTCAAAGGGTTTTAGGTCCAAGTAAATTTTTAATTGGCATGGGTCTGTTGGAGTAGCCTCAAAAAATGGAGAATTGGTTTTGATTTTTTATACTAGATCGAGATTACGGCTCAATCTATATGCTTCTAAACCTGGTTTGTCACAATGTTGAAGCTCAAGCAAAGATACAGACGTTAAAGCAAAATATATGGACGCTCAGGCAAAGGTAATGGACGCTAAAGCAAAGATAATGGACGCTCAAGCAAAGATAATGGACGCTCAAGCAAAGATAATGGACGCTCAAGCAAAGATAATGGACGCTCAAGCAAAGATAATGGACGCTCAAGCAAAAATATGGACGCTCAAGCAAAGATATTGGACGCTCAAGCAAACATAATGGACGCTCAAGCAATGATAATGGAGGACGCTCAAGCAAAGATAATGGACGCTCAAGCAAAAACATGGACGCTCAAGCAAAGACAATGGACGCTCAAGCAAACATAATGGAGGACGCTCAAGCAAAGATATGGATGTTCAAACAAAAACATGGACGCTCAAGCAAAGATAATGGACGCTCAAGCAAAAATATGGACGCTTAAGCAAAGAATGATGGGGCAGGCTCTCAGCTGAGCTTTTTGGAATTTGAAAGGCAAAAATAAATTTCTCAATGCCCGAATGTTGCTCCAGCTATAAGCGTTAGTTTCCAAGCAGACCGGCCAGACATTTTCTTCTCGAAAAGTATTTCTGCTTATGCATTAAGTATGAAATAATCCCCTGCTGCTTTACTTCCTTTAACTCTTCTCATCTTGTGTCATTTTTACACTCCCTCGTCAACCTCTCAACAACCGTAATCAGTACTTCTTCACCACCCGAAGTACGCGAACAATGAAAATCTAATGCTACCCAAACATGCGATAAGGGTTCTCCTCTCTCTCCCCTAAAAAAAAAATCCTAATCGATCAAACTTAAACCGTATAATTTTTTCATTATTACACATTATTTTTTTTGCATAAAAAAAAAATTATGAATGAGATTCTGATGCAAACAGGTGCGACCTTCACTTACACATATTAGTCTTTTACATCCGGAAGCAAAATAATAAAAGCGGAAACGAGGAGGTTTATTCAACCTTATAACTTGATCACGATAGAAAATGACTTCACGGGTTTATTGTCAATTTAATCTCTATAGCGTTTTTATCTAGCGAAAAAAAAAATTTCGAAACGCAGGGAAAGGAAAATAGTTACAAAAAATGTTGAGCTACAAGTTATAAATCATTGTAATTTTTTTTATCGACATTTAAAATAATAAAAAACAGGAAGTAAACTAAAAATTATTATCACTTGTTAAAATTAAAGAAATTAAAAATATGTTTAACTAAAATTATTAAAGGGAAAGTTCCTTTTTTTAAAAATTTCTTTTCTGAATTTTCTATTGAAACGTAAACCATTGAGTACATACATCTGTCTTTATTTAAAAAATAAAACCAATCAAGACACATGAGATTGTACTTTAAATATACATGTTTTGTTTTTTTATTTTAATTAAACATATTCAGAATCCATTACATAAGTCGTTTTTTTATTTATTTAAAAAATAAAAGAAAAATAAAAATTAACAACTATAGTAGATAACGCATAAAGAAGATAATTAGGAATTCCTTCTTTATGCGATATAAACTTACAAACATTTTTTTTTATTAATTAACATTAAATTTAAAAAATAAAAAATTAACTAAAAACAGAATCAAAAAAAAATTTTTTTATCAAATAAAAATCACAGAATACATTTTTCGAATAACGATTTTATGGCAGATTTTTTTCTTTATTTTTTTTCAAATTTTTTTTTCAAATTTTTTTATTTTATTTCTTAATTATTTGTACATCAAAAAACATTTTATTTATTTTCTTTTTCACCAAAAAAATGTAATTTAACCTAATTTTTTTTTTTATTCGATTAATTTGGCACAATCATTTTTTTGATATCTATACAGATATGTAAATATTTAGATGTTGTTCTTTTTTGTTCTCTGAGAAAAGGGAAGATAGAAGGGGGGAGTAAATTTCTTTTTAAAAATTTAACTATGATATAACCTAAATCGATGGAAGGGTTTTGTATATGGAGGACGCCCTGTTTGCAAAATTGCCAAGTTTGAAAAACTAGTTGTTAGGAAATTGATCTGGTGGCCTGATTAATTTTTAGGAATTGAACGATGATCCTCGATGATTCAGCTTAGGGGCAGCGACATTGATAGGGATTTTGGGCCTTAGGTGAAGGCTAAAATATTCGCCTGAAATTGGCCTAAATAGATTAAGATAGAAGCCATTCAACTTGGTATTTTTTTTTTAAATTTTTCGTTAGGCATTTTCCAAACCAGGCAATCTCACTTGTAGGGCGAAAATTATGCATTCATCGCATCATTTCTTTATTTTTATTTCGTTTTATCCTTGGAAGAATCAATTTTCACTAGGCCGATATTTTTTTATTTTAAATCGAGAAAAGACGCAATGTCTGCTTGAAAATCTTTCCTAACGCCTAAAATTTTTCTTAAAAACAGACGTTAAGATTTCGTTTGGAATCAATAAAGAATATTCATTTGTACTATTTTTTTTTTAGAGATAATTATCACGTTTCGGCGATGAATTTAAATGCCATATTCAGACGCTTTATTGAATCCAAAATGGAAAGATCACTAAAACTCATTTTTCGTTTTTTTTAAAATAATAATAACAAAAGATCTTTCCATAAGATCGGTACAAATAATTTTTATCTACAGTAAATTTCAGAAAACATTTAAAATACAAAGAATCCAAAAATTACATTAAAATATTTCTATTTTTTTAGGCCCTTTTTTTTCTTAGGCCTTGAAAAAAATGAATGCGAAATCGATCATTTTTAAATATTTTTTTTTAAAATTTGTATTTACATTTATAATAAATACGTTTACTTTGTACTGATATTCCCTTTTATCGTCTGAGATTATCCTGAAATTTTATTGTGAGGTTCAAACGGTTTAACTACTATGAGAGAAGGCAGTGCATGAGGTGAATCCGGGTAAAATGTAATGTTTCGAAGGACGCAATGAAAACAACCCGTAGGCGATCCTCGGAAGTATTACATTTTTTTTTGAAAAAGTAACTATTGTGAGGTAATCAGAGTAAGAAATTTAAATTTGTGAAAGTATAATTTAATTTTGAAAGCAGATGCAAACTGAATTTTGGAGGCTAAGTTGAAAAAATTGAAATTAGGAGCTCTAAAATCGCATTTAAGAGCTGGTGAATGCCAAGGTCTCCACCAGAGCGTAGTCTGAAAGCGGCACTAGCGCCCCTAGTGGTGACTGGCTCATTTATTTTTTTGTAAATTTTTTTAAGTTTGAATTAAATAAATGAAATTTTGACACAATTGAGATTTTAGCATCTCGAATTTTAATTGTGAGAGAATGTAAGTTTGGCAATTTTCTACCATCGAGATAATTTTTTGTTTATTTCATCTACTTCCTGAGATTTAAAAATAAAATATTTCAATTAATAAAATTTAATTAAAATAAAAATATAAAAAAAATTTAATCTTACTCTGATTTCTTGTACGAATTAATAATAATTAGATAAACAGGGCTATCTTGAGTAATAGCTAAAAACTGTCCATTTTAAATTTCTTTGTATTTACTTAAAAATTTGGCCCAGAATTTTTTCTTCAAGATATGTCTTTTCTTTTTTATTTATTTATTTATTTAAAATCTATTTCATTCGAGCTCTAATGTTTTGGAAATATTTCATTTCCTTTTACTAAAAGAGGGATTAAAATTGAATGCAAGCGCTTGTAAAGATTGATAAGTTCGCCCCTTAATATATAATAGTAATTGCTTACATCGATAGATGGCAACACAATACAATATTTTCACTAATATACGAAATTTTCAGCAGTCGCCCTTTAACAGTTTAATAGTAAGGTTTATTTATCTTTTCGATTTTTCAAATTATCGTAAAATTTTATTTCCAAAACAAAAGTTCTCGATTTTTTTTTCAAGAAATGGAAGAAAATGTTTAATCGATTTTTTTTTCAAATTTACATTTCACTTAAGTTCGTTTTTTTTTTAAAATCAATATCACAATATTCCAAAATAAAACACTTAGGCCGATTTTGTTTGTTTATAGCAAATCACAACTTTACAACTTCACTTAATGACTAACCGAGAAATGGAACGACATATTTGTTTGTGGAAAAAAGAAAAATCACGCTCTGGTATATTCGCTTAACTTGAAAACTTAACGAGTATTTTAACAAATATGCCGTTCAACGAATTAGGAAAAAAAACCAAATATACAAGTATCAACAAAAATGAAAATTCTTGGGAAAATTAAAAAATTGATAATTTGTGTTTAGGAATGAAAAGTGGAATTTTTGATTAGTTATTCGCAATCAGATGCGGCGTTTAGTTGAAGGAACGGGGGTTTTTTAATCCAGGGACGGTGCCAGTTTTTCACGATTAACCAGATAGCGGCTCCCAAGAAAATTTGGCCAGTCCTTTAGAATTTATTGACAAAATGGCTTTCACAAAATGCAGGGGTGCCATCTCCATCTTAAGCATTGCGAATTTCTCAAGTTTTTGCTGAGTTGTAGGTGCTAGTAGCTAAGGTAGAGCTTAATTTGGGTTTTGCGGTTTGCCGGAAGAATCTCTTCTGCCCTGACCAGCGAGCACAAGCCCGGGATAAAAAAAAAATGAGTTGTCGTTAAGAGTCTCGAAAAAAGATATTTAGTGTTATGCAGAGCTTGAGAGAAACAATTGGAGTTATTGGAGAGTTGGAGAATATCCGAGGAATGCCATATTTGACCACAGCATAATGCCATCTTTCTTCTTTTCCCCCCTTTTCATTCCTAATCAAGAATTACTACTAAAAAAAATTTTTAAAACAATTGAACTACTGAGGTTGTTGCTGTCCCATCATATTTGACGTTTTAAGCAAACGTTTCAGCATTCCTGCTGTTCCCCTGTGTTGCAAACTTTTGTGAGTCGTCAACGAGTTTTTAGTACGATATTTCCTTTGGCAAAACTCGCAAACGTAAAGTGTATCAGATCGTTCGTGTTTATCTTGGAAATGTCTCTTCAGCGAATAATAACAGCTGAAGTTTCTTTTACAAAACGGGCATTCTTGAGGTTCGTTGATTCCTCCACTTGAAGGCGGCGGAATTTTCAAAACACCTTTAAAAAAAACGTTTACTATGAAAAATTTTTTAATCGGAAAGGAAATTCGGCCAAGCAAACAAAAACATACTCTTCTAGTAAAATTTAACGTCTACATCCCCTGGCCTGGTCTTGTGATAGGTATAAATATGAGTCATTAGCGAGTTCCTCGAGCAGTAGACACGGTCACATATATGACAGCGGTACTCCTCCTGTCGCGCGGAATGCTTGTCAGCAACATGTCGCTTCAGGCTCGCTTTTGAGCACAGTACTTTTGTGCATAATCCGCATGTAAAAACTTTCTTCAATAGTGAAACCGGCCCTGAAATAAAAAAAAATATTTATTATTAAGGTTTTTTTTTAATTTCTTGTGGGCCGGCCACATTGGTTTATAAAGTTAATAAATATGGCATGCATGTTAGCTGTTAGATACCTTCACCACAAGACCAAGCTTTTTAGTAAGGAATAAGACCGACATGCGGGGGATAAAGGATGCTGGGAGTTTTAGGATGTTACTGACCTTGACTTGATGTCCCTGCTAATCCGTCTGAGTTTCTAGGTAGTACTGGACCTAAACCTGAAAGCAAAAGAAATATTTAAATTAGGAATTTGTGAAATTAGGGGGCGCCATAACTGGCCCTGTTTTTGCTTCCTCAAGCATGACCTGCTTCAGTTCCGTTTTTTTATTCCTCTTTCTACCAACTACTTCTTCAACCTATTTCAGTCTAATTGGACATAGGTATGTTTCTGTCTTTGCCAACTCTACTGCTCTCTTTTCCAGTGGCGGCGCCAGAAAAAAAATTCTGGGTGGGGCCAAGGGTGCGCCACAAATTTTCTTGTGGGGCCAAAGTCGAACAGTGTTACATTACCGTAGAATGGGGTGACTTTATATGTCTAATTTTCGCTATTTTACAGCTATCTTCAATCATATTTTCATTTTATTAGAATGGGTAGGTAGATTAAGTTCTATAAAATCAAAAAAAATTATAAAAAATTAGCTTAGATAAATTGGCAGAAAGAAATGTTAAAGCCACCCCTCGATTTTAAAGTCACCCCATTCTACGGTACAGCAATATTACAGTTAGGGCCAGTATATAGGTCTACACTGGATGGAACAGGCTTGGCTGAGCGGGAAATGCGCAAAATAGAGGCCTGTCGCGTCAAAAAAGAGCAGAAGCGGCTTCAAAAGGGGGAGGCCAATGGAAAAAATTTGGCCCCCCTTGGCCCCACCTATTTGGGAAGAACATTAATATTGCTGTAATGTAACACTGTTCGACTTTGGCCCACAAGAAAATTTGTGGCCCACCCTTGGCCCCACCCAAAATTTTTTTTTTGGCGCCGCCACTGGAAAAAAGCAGCAGTAAAGTTGGCAAAGATAGAAAGATACCAATGTCCAATCAGATTGAAATCGGCTGAAGAAATTGGTAGAAAGAGGAACACGGTAACAGAGCTAAAGCTGGTCATGCTTGAGGAAGCAAAACTTCATCATGTTCAGCCGGCGCCACAAATATATTTAGCCTTATTGATTAGTGAATTAATTACCTGTCAATTGATCAGCATTAAATGCTGCTATATTAAAATTAAACGGGGAGGTAGCTTGAAAAAGTTTATCCGGAGTGAGGTAATGCGGGACTCTATCCCTCATGAGATCATGAACACCATGAAGTCCGATACTGTCTTCAGTATCTGAGTCTTTATCTCTACTTCCAGTCGAATCCACACTGTTGTCGTTGTTTACTGTTTCTCTGTTATTGCACAAGAGTTCGAGCGGCTCTGATTTAACATCGTTGTTATACCTTTGAGACTGAGGGGGCGTTAGGGATCGAGATCTTGATCTATTCTGTAATTAAAAACAAAATATTTAAATAGTGTTGTTCACTGATGATGTAATAATATAAAAACTTACGTTAGCTTTTACTGAAGATGAGGATAAATCCGCTGGCGCGTCTTGCTCCGGCGTTGCAGATCGATCTCTACAATTTTCTTTGTGATTTGAATTTTCTACGGTGTCTCTATTGTTGTGATAAGAGTTTGGCGGACTTTCTTCTAATCTGGATTTTTTAGGGGGTGTTGTTCTATCTTCTGATACGTCTATTGATTTTCTTCTATCTCTTCTGAAAAAGAAAATTTAATAAAGTTGAGTATGCAGAGTATTTTTTCCGAAGAGAAAATTGGGGGAGAAATAGGAAGAGTTTAAAATGGTTGGCGAACTGTTAATCGTCTACGTTTAAATGGGCGGGACATGCTGCTCGGGGTATAGGGCAGGTCTTTGACGGGAGATATACAAGTCTCAGACCTCAGGGCAGGCCGCAACTGCGATGAGAGGATAACATGTCAAAGGATGCGAGCCGGCTTGGAGTTTCTGTCTGGAGAAAAATGGAAGTTTCCGTAGTTTAGTTTCCTCCGGAGACTCCCAGGTGCACAAGAGTTTCGGTTAAATAGAAGCATTTCCGAAAGAAGCTGGACAACAAAGACATTATAATGGCCGAATAGTGTTCATGCCGAGAAAAGAAGAACTGAGTTAAAATAACAACTTCCAGATTAATGAAAGGAAATTGGAAATCATTATTGCTGAGCACAAGAGCAAAAATGCGGAGCAACAGATCGAATAGATGAACAAGTTTCTGCTTGTAGAATTTGTAAATCTAAGTGAAAGCTCTTAATGAAGAAAAAGCAGATTGAATAGTTCCTAAAGCGGCAAAGAATTTGCCTCCGGGCTCTTGAAACTGCAAGAAAACGTAGCAGGAATAAGAAGGCCAACAACTCAAAGCAACCAAGCTAACTTTAAACGATGAAATAATAAAAGGAAGACCACGGAAGCTCACAGCTAATTCATTTTATTGTTGAGTAACGTTTTGCACTTACAACAGGGTCACGGCAAACTTAAATGACACTCTCTTAAAATCTAGTAAAGTATCAAATATTGAAATCAAATATTTTAGGCAAGGACCTACGACAAAATTCGACAGGCTTATCCCTTCCACTCTCTTTCACCTATCATTACTACAATTCCATATTAAGACGAATGGGCGTTGAAAATGTTTTTAAAAAAATCAACACAAGCAGGTGAACTGACCAAATAAACCCGGATTGAATTAAAATTCAGGTTTATCTTTATTTTCGTTAACTTTTTTTTTTTTCCTATGGAACAAAGGACACCATCAAAATCCATAACCCAACTTGAATGACAAGTTAAAAGGCAATATTCGTACGAAACGAGATTTGGGCGCATTAATGAGAAGATAGCGGATGTCTACTTACGAATGTCTACTTGCTGCTAATGCCGCCGCTTTTAATAATTGATTAACTGTTGCAGCACTGTTAGCACTTAATTGGGAACACGGTGAGTCTCTATTGGTGTTCCATGTCGGTGAGTCCTCTGTTGGTGATGATGCACTTTGGATTCGGTCTCGAGATGAAGTAATCTGAAAAAATTAGTTGATTTAGTGAGAGGAGA
Organism: Liposcelis brunnea; assembly: GCA_023512825.1. Classification (NCBI taxonomy): domain Eukaryota; kingdom Metazoa; phylum Arthropoda; class Insecta; order Psocodea; family Liposcelididae; genus Liposcelis; species Liposcelis brunnea. The sequence goes on along the minus strand of CM042068.1, from coordinate 10,713,237 downwards.
ATCAAGAGAATCTTCAGCTCGAGGAGAAAGGTCTCAAGATTCATGAGTCAAAACTAGAATTTCAGCTTGATCGATATTGAAAAAGGTTGTAGCTCTTCGTAGCTACGCCGATGAATTTTTTTTAGGGATAAAAAAGCGTTCTGATCAATCGACCTTGTCAGTTCGGTTTATAATTAACCCCATGAACTCTTGAAATCCTATCCAGGGCGCATGTTTCAAATCCCGATAAATTTTTTTTTTTCCTAATGAAATTCTCAAATTACGAACTTTCGATCCTTATACAATAATTGCATGATTGGCAATTGATTCAAGGTTTTTTCCCCGAGAATATTATTATTTTTTTTATTTTTAATTTAACTTACTTGTTCATCCCTTTCTGCGTTTTGCGTCAGTCCGCTAACTCTCAAAACTTCAGCAGTCTTTAAAAATGAGGTTAGGTTTTTTTGATGTACGTTAACTTCACCGTGGTAAATAAATTCAACTAGGGAACTAAGATCAGCGAACGAGACATCTTGAAGAACTATGACTGGATGTTTACAGGGCGTGCTCTGTCAATGGAAAAATAATTTAAATTAGATTGTTAGAAGGTTTATTTATATTTTTTTTGGGTGTTTTGATACTTGCTTTTAAAAGTTCCCTGAAATAGCTACTACACGCAGACAAGACTACTCTATGTGCTTTGAGACTTCTACCATCACAGGCTAATGTTACATCGACGAAATCATCTTGGTCTCTTAGACTTTCGAAAGCTGAAGTGATACTGCTTTGATAATTGTTCCATCGAAGACAGAAATGTTGAGTGTCGGAGGACATTGTCTCCACCTCCTGAAATTAAAAAAAAAGTAGCTTTTAGAAAATAATTGAAGAATACGAAAAAATTCACGCTTTGTGCTTAAGTTAAAATTTGGTTCAAATCGGGGAAATATTAAGGAACCCTTTTCTTTGCGGGTCCATAAGAAAATTTAAGCGTGGTCCCGATTTTTCATATTGATGTTTCCAGTGTCTCTTTACAAGTTTTGGCTAGGGAGCCTAATAGGGAGTGGACACTTCGATGAGTTCACTGCTACATTCGGGTACGCCATTTTGAAAAATTTCATGATCTCGAATTTGATGGCTGCCGATCTCGAATTACGCGATGTTCGCTTTGCCGTCACATTTGAGATCATGGCAGCTTCCAGTTTTCAGAATGGCGTACACTCATCGAAATATGCCCTAGATTTAAAACTTCCACTTAACAAATTAGGCTTTGAAAATTTTTCTATTTATGGTTGTGTGGCCGTAGATCAATTCACAAGATCTGTAAGTAAGAGTAAGAGCACGGTCCCTCATCTTCTTATTGAAATTTTTAGTGCCATTTTAATCAAAAGGGAGCGCAAAGCTTGCTCAGAAGAATGGGTGCTTCATTAAAATGGGTGCTTGCTTTTTTTCTGAGCAAGCATAAACGATTCTCTATAAGTGATTTAGAATTTTGAGGAACGAAAATAGTATCCACTTTTTAGATCTTCACTTGTTTTCGCGTCACTTTGGTTTTATTTTTATTTTTATTTTTTGTTTTCTTTAAATACTCATCTCTTTTTATTTTTTTTCTCTACATTTCCCTTTATTCCTACCCCTTCTTCTTCTTCTTCTCAATCCTTTATTCTGCCCCCTCTTTGTCCTTTTTCCTTTGTTCACATTTTAATTCGTTTACATTTTCCTTTGTTCATATTTTAATTTATTACATTTTCCTTTGTTCACACTTTATTTAATTCGTTTACATTTTCCTTTGTTCACATTTTAATTAGTTTACATTTTCCTTTGTTCACATTTTAATTCGTTTACATTTTCCTTTGTTCATATATTAATTTATTACATTTTCCTTTGTTCACACTTTAATTCGTTTACATTTTCCTTTGTTCAAACTTCTCTTTATTTACATTTTTTCTTTTTTTCTTTTTTCTTTCCCAATCCTTAGTTGGTATTTTATTTTTTTTTGGGCCTATTTCACTGTTTTTATCGTTTTTTTTTGGGCTTTGAACTTACTCATTTTTTTTACATTTTACCTTTCTTCGCTGTTCAAATTTGTTTCCTTTATTTTCTTACATCTTATTTGACTATTCTCACATGATTATTTCTTTTTTGAAATAAAGTTTTTGCAATAACTCACCCACGAATATTTCTGCCAAAAATATCTTGATATTAATTCTAATTAGCCACAAGTAGGACTAAACATAAAATTCAATGTAGCAATAACCTGACACTAAAATAAATAAATCCTGTTTTTAACTTTTTTCATTTTTTAGGAAATTCATAAAAATTTTTTTCTCTCTCTCAAAAAAAAAAAAAAAAAAACGATCTTCAAATTTTTACCCAAAAAAGTCGCCAACTTTAGGGAGTTGTCCTTCGGCTTTCTTTTATTTTCTACATTTCAAGTAATGATGTAACCTATCAAAAAATTTTAATCGTGCCTGAATAAACTATGAGCATATCGAATATCCCTTTCCTTCTTTTGAAACTAAATATAGCGGAATTTTTTTATTAAAAAAATTCTAAAGTCCTCATTTTGCATTTCCGTTCCCTTTCCCTTAAAATAATTCTTTTTTTTTTTTTTTCTACAAACCTACAATAGGTGACATTCAAATCGCATTATAAAAATATTTTTCGAATACCAGTTTAACTCGATTTTTAGGGCTACCCAATTCAAAGGCCACGGGTAGGTCGGTTCAGGTTTTTTAGGAAAAAACGAGTACGGGTGGAAGCCAAATGAACCATACTGAAACAATTCTAAACGGAAACCGCAAAAGCGTTTTTAATCACAAAAATCAATCAACCCCAAAACCTTTAAGTTTTTCGAAAAATATTTTCCCCGCGTCACGCGGTCTTACCCGATGTTAACATTTTAAAAACGGTCTTTTTAAAAAAATCAATGAAGTGAAGTTAATACCCCGACGCTAAAGGCAAAGATTTATTTTAGCAAGAAAATAAAAAAAAAAATGGACGAGCGACAGTAAATTTACCGTCGCTGCAGGAATTAGCTTTTTTCTCCCTTCTAACGAGAATATTCACCGGCGGGGATGTTTTGTGTCATTTTTTTTTTTTTTTTTTTTTTTGCGCTGAACTATTTACATGATTCATATAAAGTGGAAATAATGCTTTTAGAAAATATTTCGTCAAGAATTTTATTTACTCTATAATGAATATTCCTCGTTTAAATAATAAATTTTTTAGCGACGATGCGGCGGAAGAACGACGATCACCGAGGCGTGTTAGCTTTAAAGCATTGTCCGGACGTTTTTCACCGGTAAACATCGGCTTCGATTAATTAATCAAATATTCCTCGCGTTATTATTTTCATGCGAAAAATTTTTTTTTTTTTTTGTAGTAATTATTATTAGTAAACGGAAGGAAAGATGCGGATGCGGGGATAATGTATAAATTGAATGAAATGCATTTATTGCGGTGTGTTTAATTGAATTGATGATATTTTCGTTTTATTATTTCCTAGGAATAGAAGAACACCCTTTTGTGTTAAATTCCCCTATTATTAATTCGAGCTCGTATAACTCCCGACTTTCAATTGTAAATTTTGATTATTTTCTATGACACTTCAAGTAGAACATTCCCGACTATCATAATATGAAACTATATAAGGGGGTATTTGTGTTTTTGAATTATTATTCGAGTTTTACCTGCAGGGGATTTTAAGTAAGGATTAAAATTTTTTTAATAAAAGGGTTTTTTAATTTCTGAAATTTGCATTTAGGTTTTTTTGATAGCGGTGGCAGGGGCGGATTGGGAAGATTTCAAGTCTTGAGAGGAGCTAGAGCTAAACTCAATACAATTAGAAGATGCTAAAGCAAAAGAGTTATAATCTAATGTAAAAAAAAGTGACGCTATAATTAGAAAATTGTCGCTAAAGCAAAGAAATTGACGCTGAAGCCAAGAAAGTGGACGCTTGAGTCAGTTCAAATTAAAAATGGACGCTTAAACCAAAAAAAAATTGACGCTGCAGCAGAAAAATGCAATCAAAAGTTAAATAATGGACGCCAAAGCCAAGAAAATGGAAGGTAAAGCTAAGAAATGGACGCTTGAGCTAAGAAAATGGACGGTACAGCTAAGAAATGGACGCTTAAGCCAAGAAAATGGACACTAGAGTCAGTTCAAATTAAAAATGGACGCTCAAACCAAAAAAAATAGACGCTACAACAGAAAAATGCAATCAAAAGTTAGATAATGGATGCTAAAGTAAAGAAAATGGACGCCTAAGCCAAGAAAATGGAAGCTAAAGCTAAGAAATGGACGCTTAAGCCAAGAAAGTGGACGCTTGAGTCAGTGCAAATTAAAAATGGACGCTTAAACCAAAAAAAATTGACGCTACAGCAGAAAAATGCGATCAAAAGTTAGATCATGGATGCTAAAGTAAAGAAAATAGACGCCAAAGCCAAGAAAATGGAAGCTGAAGCTAAGAAATGGCCGTTTAAGCTAAGAAAATGAAAGGTACAGCTAAGAAATGGACGCTTAAGCCAAGAAAGTGGACGCTTGAGTCAGTTCAAATTAAAAATGGGCGCTCAAACCAAAAAAAAAAAAAAATAGACGCTACAGCAGAAAAGTGCAATCAAAAGTTAGATCATGGATTCTATAGTAAAGAAAATGGACGCCAAAGCCAAGAAAATGGAAGCTACAGCTAAGAAATGGACGCTCAAGCCAAGAAAGTGGACGCTAAAGTCAGATAATGGACGTTCAAATTAAAAATGGACGCTCAAAAAAAAGACGCTATAACCGAAAAATAGTAGCTAAGTTAGATAATTGATGCTAATGTAAAGAAAATGGATGCTAGAGTTAAAAAATGAAGGCTATAGTTAAACAATGGACGCTAAAGTTATTGATTTTTTTAAAAAAAAGCTACAACCTGTTAGTTTGGAACCTAAGCTGGAGGTAGCTGACTGGGTCTGAGCTAAGTTTGACCAAGCTCATTAGACATCTTAGGTTTTTAAGTATTTTGATGATCTGAGGTTGGCTAGAGGCCCAAAATAAACGTTTTTCTTAGAACCCTGTGATCCTGATTATGATGAAAAAACTTTTTGCAGCCGAGATGGGTTTTTGAGAAGATTTTTCCCTTTGAGCTGAACTGATGTTTTTTTCTTACTTGAGTAAGAGGTCTTGGTATTCTAATGGCCAGCTGATGCTGAAGACTGCACATTCCGGCACTGAACATGAAAGGATTAATTGACGGAAAAGAAATTTTATTGCATTGAAGTTATAGAAGAGTGAGCGCCTGGTTTTTAAGGGGTCAAGGGTTACTTTAATCTTTTTACAATTGAAATTATATTGTTGAGAAAAGGTTTTAATTTGAGAATATTTTGTTTCAGATAAGTGAAGTGGTGAACTGATTTTCAAGTTGAATTTGCTCATCAAGGAAAAGAACAACAGTAAAAACGTAAGTTTGTAAAATAGAATAAAGATCAGGAAAATTTAAGGGCCTCGTTTAGAGAAAGCTGGAACATTGCCGAGGTTAAATTAATAAATAGGAAAAAAATCCAGTGACATGCTACCAGCTCAAATAAACTAAAAGCCAATGCTAGGGATTGTTTCCGAGATAAAGAGATTCGAGCTGGTGCCTGGCTAGACGATGTTGCACAAGGCTTAGCAACAAGTTAAGTGTCAGGGGGCAAGATATGACCCGGGAAGTTGAACGTTGTGGATGGCTAGGTTGAAGCTTAGTGCGGCTGTTAGAAGGCCTTGCAAGAGTTGACACAATGATAATCGATGGTGCGATTTTGACGGTTGCAGAAAATCCAAGAGAAGTATGGCAAGGTTTGAAAGAGACTTATGTTTAGGAGTAAACCGCAGTAGGTTGAAAGAAAAAGAGAGAAGAACAGAACAGGTATAGAAAACTTGACTTTATGAGAAAACGTATTGTGGAAAACCGGGCTTTGGGTCATGAGTGTTCAACAAAACTTTTGTTCCTGTCTGCTATTCAATCTTTGCCTAAAAATTTTTTTTTATGGATCAGCGGGTTGTTGCCTTTAATCAGTTATAAAGGAATTTTCAAGCTACACGTTTATCTGCGCTAGATAATATTCTGACGAGAAAAAAACTTATCATCATTCCATTATTTTTTAATGAATTACTTGCAACCTATGCATATTTATTTTGTGAGGCTGTTATCTTTAAAAAACATTCTCTAAGATTAGTTAGAATGTTATTTAAAAAAAAATTTTGGACTAAAAAAACAAGTTTTTTGATTCGACAAAAGCTAATTTTTTTAAAATTCAAGTTTATCGGGAAAAACTGAAAATTGTTGTAGTTATCAGAAAAATTTTCGTGCTCGTGCCTAGATTTTTTAATATTTCACGGTTTTTTGAAAAAATTTATCAACTGAAAGCAAGGATTCGATCAAAATCCATTAACAGAAATATTTTAACTTATTTCCCCTTCCGATTAGAATATTCCGTGCAAAACAAATGTTTCCGGGTTTCCGGTTCGACTTATTACTTAATCAAAGACATTGTGGCCAAAAATTGTACAAAATTCGAAAAGAAATTCAAAGAAAAAACCGGGAAGAGTATAAATCCATAATTTTTTTTCAAACACAAATCATTCCTCCCGCTAGGCCTACTGAATTTAAAATTTTTGTACTTCTCCCGCTGAATTAAATAATTGACACTTATCACTTAAACATTTTGTATTTAATAATTAGACGAACTCAAACGATTATAACAAATTCTTTTAAAATAATCGAAAATTTAAATTTAGTAATTCACTCTGAAATAACTATTTACAATTTAACCGAAAAAGCAGTTTAGCTAAATTGAAACGATTTAACTATAAACCACCCGTAAATAGATCGTAAATATTAATTTACGATACAAGACAAATCTGCCCACCACATTTTTTTATGAAAAAAAAAAAAAAATTCAACTAACCATCACTTTTTTATTTATTCATTTTTTTTTTAAAATGAAAAAATTCTTATCAATATCCATTTTGGAAAACAGTATCCTAAAATCACAATTTTTTTTCAGCACCATTTTTTATTTAATGAATTCCAAGGGTACCGCAATATGACAACAATTTTTCCTGGGGTGATATTTACCAACCTTGTAAACGAATTAAAATAATTATGCATGTAACAGTAAAATGCATTAATGAAATAAAAGGAACACAAGAATTATAATATCACAATGCATTAAATTTATTCTCTTTTTTTTTTTTTAAAAAAAAAGGGATGAACGGGTAGAGAGGGGAAGGGGGAGAAAAAAAATCGAAAGGAGTGAATTATAATAAAAGAAGAATTATAATTCACCATCATTGGCCAAGGTTCATTTAAATTTCCTTTGGGGGAGTTGGAAAAATTTTGCGGGAAGCACATGCTTTATTTTAAAGTGAGAAAATCTCAAGGAGGCTACAGTCAAAAATTTTGAAAAACAGAGATGACGTATGTGGAATAGTTAAGATAAACCCGACACATGCGCTTTTCGCATTTTGGGAATGTTTAACTCTTGTTAACTTTTGTAAACTTGTAGGCCTCTTACCTTTTCTTTCAGTATTGACGAAATCATCAGGTACTATTGTATACATATATATATATAAAAACGAAAAAACAATATAGTTGGAAGTCTTTTTCTTTGTACGTTTTGTTATCTTCGTAATTTGTTGTAAAAAAAATTTTGGCCGTTTTATTGAAAATCAAAATTAAAAAATCCGAAAACGAAAAACGAGAGAAAACGAAAGCGCGACTCGACGATTATGGTTCCCTATACTAAAAATATAAATTTCTTTATGCTACTTGTTTTAAATTTTGTTAGGTCCCGGAAACAACTTTTTTTTTTTTTTAAATAACCGAATTTACAAACGAACTATCAAAATACTTAAAAAAAAGAGAATTAATTTTTTTCCTAATGCCTTCATTTGAAAAAATTTTCAGGTTTGTTTCCCTTTTTTTTCTTCTTTTTTTTCTTTTTACCCGTACTGATTGGAAAAATAAAAAACTACCATCCCGAAATTAAAAATGTTTGCAACTAATAAATCTGAATGCGTGAGTTAGGCCTGGAGAGAGAACGACCCCCCTGCCAACCCCCCCAAGCCCTTCTCCCAGCTCAGCTATCGCAAAAACTAGGGACTACGAAGGCATAATAAAAAATTGTACGCACCCCCTTTTTAAAGTTTTGATTGCTTTGAGTTAAAACCAACTATGTCGTTTTTTTTAAATTTTACATTTTCAATTTTTCTCATTTCCCTCTTTCGTTCCGTCGACTCGCTGGTTTTGCATTTTGAAAACGTATCGCTTCCATTCCACTATCTCCGCTGTGTTCGATTCTTCTCTCCCAATCTCTCACTCGCGCCCCGGTCTCTTTTTTTTTTTCTCTTTTATTTTTTTATCAGGGCTTATGGTCTATTATCTAAGCTCTATTTTTTTTAATTATTATTAATTGTTAATGTTAATTAATTAATTAATTAATTCGGTAGGTTTTGCATGGTGATCCGTTCTTCTCTGATTGAAGTTGATAAAATATTAAAAGAATTTTTGTGGGATTTTTACAATTTTATGAATTAGGCTTATAAATAGCTACTAAGTAACATTTTTAGGGCAAAGCTGTTTTCATTTTACTTAATAGAAAAAAATTTTGGCTAATAAATCTTTGCCGTTAGAATTTGATTGGAATTTTGTGTTGTATAAAGATTTCTGAGCTGAATGTCGGCTGAAATTGGCTTAAGGCTTGAGAATATTATTCCTAGTGGAAGATCTTTGGTAGATGTAAAAATATTTGGGCTTAAGAGGAAGTTCAAACAATCTTACAATCGCTGAAGTATATGAAATCTCAAGCATACGTTTCAATGTTCAATAAATTTTAGGGCCTGATGTAAATTTTACAATTTTATCCTCGCCCCATAGTTCCAGCTCGCTCAACAGTAAATTTTTTTTGGAGGAACAATAAAAAACTTGAGATGGAGGAACTAGAAAATTTCCCGTGCGGCTGGTGCCCTCTGTCTAGAGAGCTTGAAGGAGAGTCGCCAACTAAAATTCTGCTTTTTGATTGGCCGTGACCAAACCAAGTTAAGTACCGAGTAGCATTAGACGTATGACGTCATCACCAATCAACGGAAGTCAGTTGAAAACGATTTTGGTCACAGTCAATGAGAAGCCAGGATTTCGATATACAGAATTGGCGATTTTCTCCTTTTAGGCTTTCTACCCCTGTCCATCAACATAATCAGCCAAATAATCCCTGAAGTCAATCTTAAGGACTTTGGCTCTTATAGCAGTGGACACTTTGAAGTCGTCTGCTACACAGGGATGCGCTATTTTGAAAACTGGAAGCTGCCATGATCTCGAATTTAATGACCACCATTTTCGAATTGAAGAATCTGCCAATCGCGATGTTCGCTTTTCAGTTCGAGAATGGCGCCCGAACTTTCCACTCCCTAGCTTCTTTTAATGATAGCCACTCATCGGATCAAGAGCAGCCACCAACTTACAATACAATTCCTTAGATCTGCTCTCTTTAAAACAGCTCCCATCAAATTATTCGCACAACGAAAACTAAAATCGTGTGAATAGCCCAAAAAAGTCGATTAAATCCAGTTTTCTTTATTTAATGTCCATACCTAATGCATACCCAGACTTTACAGTTACTTTATCTAAACACAAAACCCTTAACTTCCATACAAATTGCAAAAACTAAGTGAAAAACCATCATTTCAAGACAACAATAATCGCGTGGGATGTCATTATCTCCTAAAAGCATCGAAAAACTTATATAATTTATTCAGTCCTAGCCAGAAGCCAGTTTTTTCCATACCCGACCATGTCATACTCATTTTATAATCCTCAATAGGTTATATCATAGGCCTAATTCATGTCGACGTAGCGTGTACATACCCGTAAATCCCCAAAACCCGAAACAAGCTATCATTGGATCAATTTCCCGTTTCGATTTTTCTTAATTGAATTTTAAGGTACCTAATTTTTTTTTTTTTTCCATTCCATTTCCTTTGTTGACTTTCTAGATGAATAATGTGCAGGAGAGATGTTCAACCTGAATTCTTGCACCGGTCAACCTTGCTATCAATTTTTGTTTTTCAAGGTGGTTCGTATGAAAAGTTTGATAAGCTAAACATATCCGACATATGTAATTGATATATTTCTATTGTCTTTTTATTCGATTCCGTGTCATTTTGTACCGGAGATTTTTTCTCATTGAAACTCATACATCAATTAATAATGAAAAAAAATTATTCGTTTAATTGCGGGCTTTTATACAGGTAAATATAATAATTGATCGATATAGCACGCGATGCAGTTTAAGTGGTAATGATGGATTAGCTCGATAAGCTAATTTTAAATTGATCGGCTCGATTTTTTTCTTTTTTTTGATTCATTAAAGCTGTCGGTCATTATGGGGAGGCCTGTAGCGACGCCAAGGGTGGGTTGATCACATTCACAGTGAAAAGTTGTTAGTTCAGACTATCTTGAAAAAGTCGAAGTGCGCTTGGTTCCAAAGTTTGAGGGACAAGTGTATTTGTGTTTTAAGCTCGGAGGTTCAAACTGCTCTTGGTTTTAGAGTCTGAAGACCACAGTGCGCGTGGTTCTGAACCCGGAGGATTGAGTCACGCTTAGTTCTAAGGTTAAGTAACAAAGGTGCGCTTGATTTTAAGGTCGGATGATCGAATTGCGCTTGGTTCTCGTGTCTGTGGACCACATTGCGCGTGGTTCTGAGACCCGAGGTGCGAGTTACGCTTGGTTCTCAATAAGAGGATTGAGTTACGCTTAGTTCTAAGGTCAGATAACAAAGGTGCGCTTGATTCTAAGGTAGGATGTCTGAGTTGCGCGTGTTTCTGGTGTCTGGGAATCATGTTGCGCGTGGTTTTGAAACCGGAAATAAAAATTACGCTCGGTTCTTAGTTGGAGGAACTGGTCGCGCTTGGTTCTCGATTAGAGGATTGTGTTACGCTTAGTTCTAAGATCAGATTACAAAGGTGCGCTTGATTTTAAGGTCGGATGATCGAATTGCGCTTGGTTCTCGTGTCTGTGAACCGCATTGCGCGTGGTTCTGAGACCCGAGGTGCGAGTTACGCTTGGTTCTCAATAAGAGGGTTGAGTTACGCTTAGTTCTAAGGTCAGATAACAAAGGTGCGCTTGATTCTAAGGTCAGATGTCCGAGTTGCGCGTGGTTCTGGAGTCTGGGGGTCATGTTGCGCGTGGTTCTAAACCCGGAAATAGAAATTGCTCTTGGTTCTTAGTTAAAGAAACGGGTCGCGCTTGGTTCTGTTGTCTAAGAATCGGATTGCGCTTGGTTCTAAAGCTCAACGGCCCAGTTGCGCTTGGCTCTTGATTGAAGGATCTAGTTGCGTTTGGTTCTAAGGTTTGCAAAGCCTTTTATCCGCACTACTGGAATTTCTTTACCCCATTCATCTTCCCAATCTCCTAAACCTTCCACACCGTAAAAAACCGTTTAAAAAAATGTACTCGTACCTTATCACCGCATCGGCTCCAATTCACCTGAAACAATTTCAAAGAAAAGAATTTGTTAAAAAAAAAAAATTATTTTTTGGTAAACATAAAATAAAAATAAAAACGAAAAAATTTCCTGCCGTTTCATCAAACGTGATCGGAATCGTTGAACGATTTCCGGTTTTTATGATAAGCTTAAGATCATAGAAAGAGCATCTCAGGAAAAAGGGACTGCGTGTACTATTTTAAGGCAAGAATTTGACCTTGCGTTAGGTCGAGGTGTTTTTCACGTCCACATGACAGGGTCGGGATAGAGAGAGAAGAAGGGTTTGGGGTGGCAGGCAGTCAATCCTCTCCCACCCAGCCTTCACTCTTTCGTGTCTTATCAACTCGATTTAAGTTTGGAAACAAAGCGTTTCTCTGATTTCGTCGTCTTGTAACCTTTTTTCTTACCCTTTTTTTTTTCTAAATTACGGTTTCTTTTGTAAGGAATGTTTTTCTTTGTGAGGACAATAATTGGGGTCAATGTATGATTTTTATCGAAATTTGTGAAAAGCGTCCTTTATTATTGCATCGAGTAAAAAACTAGATTTTCTTTCGTTTTTAAATTTTCTTAGTTAAAATTTCGTGAATTTTGGACTGGCAAGGAATTTTTGGCGCAATAAACTTGCCAGAACTATTAAAGCGAATTAGGGATATGCAACACGTAGTACAAGGCTGCATATAAATTGCAACGCGTAAATTTATAAAAAAAAGAACTTTAAAAAACCGTCTTAAAAAATTAGTGTCAACAGAAAGAAAAAGAAAAATGGCGTCACTTCATATTTTTCATCGTCTGCTAAGCACCTCTTTAATTAAACACACGAACGCAATATTATTTCCTTTCTAAAAGCGAGTTGAAAACGATTAAATGACATTTCATTGGAATGCAATTAATTATGAAATAGTAGTGAGGCTAGACTTAACCTATTGTTTAGTTTTCCCCCCATCCCTATTGTTTACATTGTAATTATCTATGCTAATAGTGATGCATGTACGTGTTACATTTATGAGCTTTAAATCCTTTTGCTCGTTTATATATAAACGGTTTTAATCGTTTTCAATTTTGACTTATAATTTCCTAAATAGGTTAATCATTTCAAATCCCGTCTGCGGGTAAAAAGGCAAAACTTTTGATTTTGAGACGGTTGAATAAGCGCTTTAAAAGGTCTTTTATCTTCCTCCCTTTAACAAAAGGTCACGGGGACGAGGGAGGATTCTCTCTTATGTGTATGAAGAGACATGCATTTAGTTTTCTTTTCATGGAAATCTTGACGATTTTTATATATACGTTTTGTGATTAATCGATGGAAAGAAAAAACGTATTTTTCGATGAGGTAATTAGAGATTTATGATAATGATGACAAGCGAATGATCAAGTATTAAATGAGAGATTAAATTTGATCTCATTTTGCATGTATTTGAAACGGGAAGGAAATGCTTGTCTAGTTTATTGTTTGGTTGGAACGTTAATGAATTAAGATTTTCACAAGAGTAATATTGATGATTTTTGGAATTAGCAAACAAGTGTAATTATAATGGTGGCATTTGAAACCTGTTATTAGGGAAATTACTTAATTTAAGAGGATGCTTAACGTGCAAGTTTTTGTTCGCAGACAGTGGCGGGAAGGCTTTCGTTAGGTGAGCTAAGTTTGTATAAGGCCTGAGAGAAGCCCGTCAGAGTCTTTAAGCCGATTATAAAAGAAAGTCAGTGGGCTAGGGGTTAAGGTGGAGGGCTGGTCGGGCTTTCTGGTCGATCAGTAAATTTTAAGATATTGGGTCTGTGGCCAAAACCCAAAGAATATGCTTTGTACCTGCTTAAATAAGTGGGCAAGGTATACACAAAATATTGAAAAATTAAGTGGTGGTTATGGCCCCGTGGATATTTCTGGCGACGATTTCTTCCAATTATGTAATTTTAGAAAAATTTTAATAAAGACTGTATCGGCAAGTTTAATGACTGATTAGGCTCTAAAATTGGCCTGGACTCAATTCCAAGAGAAGAAAATCGTTGTCCCGAGCAAGAACGGGCCTCTTTATTTCCAATTCGGCCCTTGTGGTTCTCAAGATTTGTTGACTTGGCCGTTTAAAGTCCGAGCTAAGGTCAGATTGAATAGCAGCAAAAAGAATTAGGAGTTTTCAGTTACATCGAAAAGATTGTGTTGTTGCTAAGGCTCAATACTGTGCTTAAGAGCTCTGTGGATTTTTTAAGATAGAATTTTCAATGTAAAAAAATGCAAAGATGATTCAGATTAGACTTCTAACAAACCTTATAATTGTAGCTTCGACTTTTTAAGCTGTCAAGTGGGCTTAAACAGTATTAGTTTTGCCTTGACGCCAATAAATCTCGCGGAAGCGGAAATGGACGGGAATACGACTAGTCCAATTTTCGTCTTGTGCGCATTGGGACGAGGCTCTGAGAGTGCCAAGCGACTAAGGTAGAAGAAAGACAAGAAATTGAGTTGAGGCCTGAAGTGCAACCGCATGTGCATACTGAAAACAAGGCTTTTCTTGAGGCACCAGACGACGGTATCTTGAGAGTGGCATCTTGCCGATGCCGAAAGTTGTACCGGCTAATAAAATTAAATGAAGATACCAACTAAAAACTTGTGGAAGATTCCGATCGAAGCAAAACTTTCGGAAACTGATCTAAGAGTACCTCAGATTAAGGAAAAGGAGTATTTAATTTATCTGGTGGGCAGAACCGTTGAATCACAAAAGCTCCTGGCGCAAACAGTGGGAGCACACCAATTCACAATGCAACAAGTTCACAAGTTTATTTTTTAATACGTTATATTTTGGGCAATCTAACATTTTTTCTTTTGGGTCCCTGACTCTTTCTCTTCTGGACTTCCAATGTACTTCAAGCTGGCTTGCTGACCGTTGCAATAATTTCATTTTTCAAGGGGTAAAATCGTTACTCTCCCAAATTACCACCAACTGTTAACCGCTTTATGAAAACAAGAATATACCTTGCACACCTAATTAAACTTCTCTAATCTTTCTTTTACAGAAACGAGACAACGTAGCGGATATTCGCATCCTTAAATCGTAATCATTTGGTTCCTATTCAACCCTTTTACCGAAACCGGGAGCATAAGCGTGAAATCACATTATGGTAAGTAGTCCTATTTCATAATCCCTCCCCTATAATGAACTAATATCCTTTTTAAAAAAAAAATTCCTAGAAAACCATTTTCAATCATTCTTTTTTAAAAAAAAACTTTTTCAAGCCTGCACACCTTAATCTAATCGTTATTTTTATTTTTTTTTTTTAGCCGGACCATGTTAACATTCACCCGTCATTTGCGTTTGGCAGATTAAAAACGAATCAAAGGGAGCTTGCAAAGCGTTACACGTCAGCTTTTTTACTCTCTTTTAGGCCATTGATATACCGTCGCCCGGAGGATTTTTACCGGATTTATCAGGTATGGTTAAACCCTCGGCGCGTGCTTATTAAAAGCGTCTGGGAAAGCAGACAGACGGGCTTTAGGGAACTTTTCCTTTTATCTAAGGAAATCCGTAACGTAAATTTCAGGAAAATGGAAAGCTTTCATATTCGTTTTCCTCGGGATAAATCAAACTAAAATCACAATAACCAATTACATTTTGTTTTTAATTATGAAAAAGTTTTTTTTTCAAAAAAGTGAAAAAAATGATATATTCCGTTTTGGAACTCGGATGGAAACTGATTAACTTCGATGTCAGTGTTTTAAACAGCACTGAGTCTTACGGAGAACGAATAATTTCACTAAAGTTGTCGTAGCTAATCAAGGAAGGCGTATAAAAATGCGCAAAAGCAGATAGTTTCAATTAGATGCCATACAAATTTATTTAAATAATATTTTCTCTCTTTTATTTTATGTATTCATCCGCCGTTATCTTTATTTATTAATAGAAAATTGTTTATTTATTTATTAATAATTTAAGATTTTCACGTTTGGACCTTGGGCCCATCATCCCTTCGCATTTAAATCCCCGAAAAGTTTAAAACAAAGGATATATTTTTGTTTTTTAGATTTTCTTTTTTTTTTTTTTTTTTTTTACTTTTTTCCCTTGTCATTACATCATGTTCGTATATGTCAGGGGCGGTGTAAGGGCGGCGTTTTTCCTCATTTTTTAAAATCGATATCGGGCGGGTAACGCGGATGACTTTTGGGCACGTACCAGGGTATCAGAGCCGGTGCCAGGATAATGGCCCGGGTTCTTCCGCGAATTCGGTACCCGTTTAAAATCGATTAACAATAACTTTTAATTAGTTGTTTGTTTATGGTTGTCTTAATTAAATAAAGTTGTTAATTCGATCGTTAATATTCATTGTTTAGGCTGGCGAAACTAGACTGTTGAAGAACAAGGATGTGGAAGCATTATGGGATTTATGTCAGGCAAGAGCAAGGTCGAGAAATTTTAGGGAGTAGGAGACCACGTTGACATCATTAAAATGTAAGTAAAAATTATTGGGCACAATGAGTCGCATGAATAAGAAGGAGTAAGAGCTTTGATGCTTGGACGAATTGTGGCTGAAGAAGTTCAAAGTTTCTTCGGTACTTTGACTGTTTTAGTTTGTTGAGAAACTCAGCACATTCGGGAGATTGTGATTGGACTATGACATAGTATTCCCCAAATTCTGCAATTTTCGGCTGTAAACTGCTTAATTGCTATGCAAGATTGGAGAATAATATTAGCACGAAGCGATTCGTCGTGTCCGGTATGGAAACGCAAATCGTTAAAATTTTACAATTTAGTCGAAAAAACTTGCTGTTTCGTTCATTATTTAATTTTTGAAGGCCCAACACGATTGCACTGAAAATTCAGAGTTTATTGACTCTTTTCTTTATATTTTGTGTGAATGCAAGAAATTTCTCATAAAGGAATGCACTGGTTTACTAATCTGAAGCTCTTCAAGCATCTCTAAGAAAATTCTAAAATTATCTTGAAGCCAAATACTTATAACTTTTAAAGAAAGCTCAGTCAATACTGCCTTATGAACTTTGGACCATCTCAGACGACTATTTCTCATGACAATCGACACCCAAATGGCTACAATACCATAATAGCTCAGGCCCTGCTAAATTGCACAAATACCGCTGCCACCAAAAAAAATTTTATCTCAAATTTTCTATTAAGATCGCTGGAAGCAAACTCATCTGCATACCCATACTGCAAAAAGCATAATTTAAGAACTAACATTCAATAATTAGCTAATTAACAAATCTTGCTAATTACTAATCAAGCAAAAATACATATACAAATCCAAAGAAGAAAATTCACAGCAAAAGCAAAAAAAAAGTAATAATAATCTTGGAAATAAATTAACACGAGAATCGAAAGAATCCGGGGAAGATGAACCGTCCGTTAAAACCATCGATCACTTTTCCCCTTTTTTTTTAAATAAAAAAGAACTCGAGGAAGGAAGATGAGCTCGAGGATACGTCACTGACTTTCCAGCATCCTTGTTAATGAGCCCCCCTCCCCCACTACTAGGCCTAGGACTAGGGAAGTGAACTCTTTCTATCCCTATTTCATTTTATTTCCATCCCTAAAAAATCATTACATTCATCTAGGGCAGGGGTAGTTTATAGGGCGCAGAATCGATGTTAATTCCTTGCCCCCTTTTGGATCACAAAAATTACAATAAAACTATAGAAACACACTTGAGGCCTATACCTCATTTTTGAGACCCAGGATTTTGTATTTTGGAATTTTTTTTTCTTCTTCCCGTTTTTTCCTTCTTTTCCCTTCATCTTTTTTTTTTTCTTCATTTCCCGTCAAAGGATTTATTTCGGTTTCCGTCAAAACATCTTTTTCTATTCCCTTTGCGTCCTTCGAGCATTTTTTGTTTTTGTTTACGTGTGCTCTGGATTTTGGGAGGAATGTAGATTGATTATGATGAATTTATATCTTGATCGGTGCGGCTAAAACAAAGGGATCTTTCTAGCTGATCATTGTTCCTGTAATAAGTCGATTAGTTGCTAATTAGCTTTGCAGAAAAAAGTTGGGGCTAAGATTGAAGCAGAGGTGACAGTAAAGGTGAAAAATTGTAGAATCACTGACTGAAATGTCCCAGAACTTAAATTTGGCAGCACTTGGCTTTGAGCCCTAAAGCCCTATGTGGCCTCAGCTTAAGTCCTCTGTTAGAAGAGCAGCAGTTGGCAAGTCGTAGGACAGATCATCCAATGAAGGGTTCTAAACCTGGCAAGCAGATTTTCTGTTAGTTTTTGGCTGAAATTCAGATAAAATTTGGCGTCTACTTCCTAAAATTGGCCTAAGACGCCGAGCAGTGGCAGAAAATATCAGTGCCACGTTGCCATTTCGAATACTACGGCTTCCCCCGAAGAAAACTTTACCTCTGACATCTTAGTTTTTGCCAGGGAGTAAAAAATTTTCAAAAACTCTAATAAAGACAAGGGCTAGAAATCAACATCTAATTTCAATATCGCCAAGCGCGAAAAAGCATTAAAAAATTAAGGCCGTGCGGGTCCATTAAAAAAAAAGTAATGCAATATAGGAGAGGGGGGGAAAAGAAGAGAAAAATCTTGTTAAAAACCTGAAATTTGCTCTCTTGCCTCTTATCAGAAAGAACAACATCTGAAAATGATCATGTTAGCCCGTGAACAGTTCACCAGTAGCGACTAGCCACATTTTTTTTTTGATTCATGCTAATCATTTCTAATTATATAAATCCTGAACGAAATATTTTATTGATTTTAATATTCCACGTCTGTTATACTTGAAGTACTTATCAAGATAAGGCCCCATTCACCTGTCTGGGTGCTTATGTACCTTTATACCCACATAACGAAAGAAAATCGTAATTATTTTAATTACCAGCATTATCAATATTTGCCATTTTAAGAAAAACAATAAATACGAAGCTTTTTAATTGATTTTTTTTTACGTCCCGCCACTGCGTTTGTCCAGAAGCCGTCGTTAAATAACACTAGATGTTAATTTTTATTTTATCTTTGGCTAAGATTTAAGGGGGAAAAATTTCAGGTTCGCGCGGTCAATGAAATTTTTATTTAAAAAGGAAGTCGAAATCCTCATCTAGGAAAGATAAATAATTTATTTTAATGTGGAGGTGCCTAATCTTTCTTTCAAGTGCCATGGGTAACTTTATTTTTTTTAGGAGAAAAGTTTGAGAAAAAGCATGTTTTTCAAGGTGGATTAATTTTTAAAATTTTACGATCATCACTTATGCGCGGGTACTTTTTTTAAGAGTTATTGTAAAGGATCGCATGACCTTTTTGAGTGGTTAAACATGTTTTCGGAGTTAGTTTATAAATATTATTGCTAAACTAGATCTGTCGACCAAGGATAAAAATTTGAAACTTAGTTTTTTTTGGTAGAAAGATGGATGTACCCGTTTGAGGAACTTGATCCATTGTGTTCGATGTTTGTTAGAAAATTCGTGATTTCTAGTCTGATTTTTTAGTTATCATAAAGAGTATTGAAATTTTTATTAAATTTTACTTTTGTGAATTTTTTAGGAGTTTCCGAGATTTTTTTAATCACCAGCGCGATTGAGTCATGCAGATTAGGGAGAACATGGTGCGGGCATAAAGTGAGAACAGGCCTCTCCAATGACATGCATAGTCGGCTGCATTTTGCGCGACTAAGTGGCAGGTTGCGACAAGTCGACGACATTCATCAAACCGGTCTTTTCCTTAAAATTGAAGTTTAGGGAAAGAGACCTCAAATCAGGACCAAGGAAACGTTAGGTAATGGAAATGGAGTTAAATAATAGGAGGACCTACAAGTCCTAACTGCACTTACAATCATGGTAAAAGATTGCAGTGTTGAAAAATTTGGCCAAATCTTCAGCTAACTCTATCTTAGCTTTTGTTTCGAAAAAATTGCCAGAATTGGTCAAATCTGCTGCAGCTCTATCTTAGCTTTTGTTTCGGAATGAAAACCAAATTAAAACCTATTAAAACTACTTTCCCAACTCCGCAAAAAAAAAAACCACGCAACCCACACACCTAACCTGGAAAATTTCTACCAATCCTACTAGAAAAAAAATTGTCAAACACGTTAATCTTTCAACGACTAAGGTCATTTTTTCCAATTAAAAAATTCCTATCCTCTTTTTTTTTCACCGAAATTTCACTAAAATTACCGAACACGTATTCAATTTCCATTTATAACCCACCAGTAGTCCATGAAGAAATCAAGAAAAACTCATCACAGACAAAAATCAAGGGCAGAAAAGTAAACTTTTCACATTATAATTTTTCTTCGGCTTGTTTGTTTTTTTTTTCTGACCGATCACTGGATTAACGATCAAGTTTTTTTTTTTTTTTTAAATCGACCTTGTAATTCGAGTTAAGCTGGGCTAGCCTAATATACCTGAGAGTGTGTGATACATTGTTATAAAGGTTCGTCTATTCCGCTAGGACTAGTTTGACACGATCCGCATTTGATTGCGCAATTTTTATATTATAGCCAGGAACAATAGTCTTCCTTCTTGGCCAATATTACCTCGACGTCATTTCTTCAAGTGTAGGAGGTTTTTTTGATATATTTCCTTTTTGTCGCTCGAAGGGCGACCGCCCCAGGTTTTTTAAAAGTGACGATTTATTGAAACGGCTTTATTAGTTTTTTGAAGTCAAAATTAAGAATGTTAATGAAATTTTTTTTTGGAATTGATTTATCTTTAGTCAGTGTGGGAACTGACAACGCCTTAAAGCAAAATCTCTGGTAGCATCCGGGGTTTTCATAAGCCCGAATGGGCTTATAGAGTCAAGGCTGAATTTTTACAAGCTCTGGGACGGTTTGACCAAAGCTTTGTGGAGCTTATCATTTAGCAAAAGGCCATGTTGCCATTGTAGGGGACAAGAGCGTGGCGTTATAATAAATCAAAACAAAATGATTTATTAATAAACGTCAAAGATCATGAGACACATGCACGTTAAAAGTTATTTACTTATATCTCGCTATTATCCATGTGGCTTGTCTTAAAAAATTAAACGCCGTTTCGGTTTATAATGATTATTATCAGTCATGATTATACCTTAAATGATTATCAAATTAAAATCCACAATAATTATCATTAGGAGGCATGATGGATGCTATTAAGACGCATGATAAAGAGGTTGTTGTCCAAACAAGCCTCAAGGGGCCCCTGTCAAAAAAAAAATTTAAAAGAATGCCCGTACCTTGAATTATAGAAAAGTGAAGACAATAGCTAAAGGGGTTTGTAGTCAACTTCGTAAGAATATTAATCCAGTATTACTAGGTCGGTCTTCGTGATGAAGACCGGGCTACGAAATTTATAACTCCTCGCAGAAGGGTTGGAAACGATTTCTTTTCAGAAAAAAAAGGGATTGGTTGAGCCCCCTTTTTGCGAAAGCCCATGATTTTCTCTCTGTCGTGACAAGCTGGTTTTTATCATTGTAAATGGGTTAAATTAAAGTTCTATGAGTATGTCGGAATGTCGTTTAAGATTTTTTTTTGTTATGTATAAATTATGCATATTTAAAAGTAAAAGTAGTTAATTGCTCTATTTTAAGGGCAAAAAAAATTGAAGAACTACTTTTTTACCTAGTTAAGGACATTCGTTGATCTATTCGCATTGAACTTGGCAGTGGATAGATTTTTTTCCTTTTAATAAAAAATAAAGCAATAATATTTCGAAGTCAAGGTTTGTTTATAATTTTTTATTAATATTTTATGGCCTATGAATTATTAGTTATTAGATCGTAGGTAAACTGCATTGATTATGTAATCGTTCATTCATCTGAATTTTTTGTGGGTTATAGGAGTATATTTTTTTGTCGCGCAGATTTATAAAAAATGTCGTTTTAATTTACAATGATAAAAGCGGCGCTATTTCTGGTCCTTCCGAGTTCCTGCAAGTCCTACGAACTGAGAAAGCCCACAGTAGTCAACCCCATTCGGCTTTTGGGTTATCAGAGGCCTGTCAGAAGCTTGAGCTAGGTCAATTAGGGTTGTCCGAGGTTGCAGCTGAGTGTGGGCTTGAATTAGGTTTGGCTAGACCCGTAAGGCGTACTAAAAGACTTGAGGCGTATCTATGAAAGCTGTTTGAGGCTTATGCAAAACCTTAGTAGCCAGTTTCATATCAAGCGATGCCAGCTAAAGCTATTGCAATTCTAGCGACACTCCCCCATGCGAACCCTATCTCCAGCCGAAAGAATTTAGGGCCGCAGGCTTAAAACTAAGATCGGCCTAAACCTGTGAAGTTGTTTAATTCTTTTAGTGTCGCCTTCGCATCCAACTATGGCTGTGCCTGAGATGTGAAGCTCGTTTGGATGGCGAGCTCAATCCGATCAAGCTAGTCTTTGAAGCATTAGCTAAGAACTTCAGAGCTTTTACGTTAATTAAAAGTATCGAAGGACTTATTCTTAGAAATGGGCCGCGATTGGGCACTTTAATCGATTTTATAGTCTTTCAGATAAAGATATTTCTCTATTTGTTGGCCTGTTTCTCCTAAGGGATTAAAAATTCCAGGCAAGTAACAGCTTTGCTTACAAGTCCTACCATCGTTCTAAAAGATTCGGTAAAATTTGCTGAGACGTTATTTTTCCCCTTCCCTTTTCATTACTCCCGGGAATTGGGTGCATGTATTTTCCGGAAAAGTTTTTAATAAGCAGTTGATCGATCTCTGCAAAGGCTTCTGTAAGGATAACTTAACTGCAGAAATTAATCATTGCAACATGTCGAGACTAATTATCATTTCTTTGCAATAGGGATAAAAATTTTATAAAGTCATGCAAGAGAAATAAATTTTTAAGCACGATGCCTATTTTAAGCGGATGTATTGCCAAATGCATAATTAAGAAATATCAGAGGGCGATTAATTCTTTTAAAAAAATTAGGAAAAAGCTGCCAACTAATTTTTTTTTTTCTAAAAAAAAAAAGTAATTAATGTATTAAAAATTGATCTGCCATACATTTCCCTTGGTAAAATATTTGGCTAGAGCGATGCTGGATGCATAGCTGTCACTTTGCAGGGGCTACACTTATATTTTTAAATATTGAAAAATTAATCGATGTGCCATACATTTTCCCATCCGAATCAATAAAAATAAATACAAATAAATATTGTGTAGTTAATCACGATAATGCATAACTTCAAATTAAATAACCAATCCAGCATGAAATTTTTACGCATATAATGCAAGTGACCCTTTTTTTTAATTGTGTACGGTTACAATTTTAACCCAACTACAAAAATCCATAAACATAAAAAGGTAAAATATATAAATTCGGGATTAAAAATTCCTCGATTGCCTGTCAACTTTCTCTCCTGGAACCAGCGCCATTATGGAAATGGTGAAACTACCGCAGAATCCTTTAAAAAAAATTTTTCCTCTCTTTTTTTTTCCTCTCATTCTTTTCTCTTTTCATATAATTGGGAAAAGAAGAAGAAGATTTCTTTCGATATCGAGAATTCATCATTCCATACCTAAATCCCATTCATAAAACGTACCCGCAATCGGCCCCGGATATTTTCTCATATTTAAAGAGTAAAAAATATTTCCCATTATAGAAAAAAATAAAATACAAATCGGAGGGTTCAGGGAAAAAATTATACGTATCAGAATAAAAGATTTTATTAATTTGACGCATAGAGACGACCTGGCAAAAGTAGGGGAAAGCGGGGAAAATCGACTCCCTCCCGATTTTATAATGTATTCATTAACACTCCCGACTCATGTTTACCTTATGAGGAACAATATTAAAAATTTGTTTTTATAAAAATAACATAAAGTAAATTTTCCTTTTTAGATTGTGTTTATCCCATGCTAAACCTTCAATATAGCTATATTACTATTTTTCATTTCATTATTCAGGAAATTCGACCTTCTGCTATTTCCTGTTTCATTTCTTTGTTGTTTTTACTCCTTTTTTCCCGTTTTTTGCAAAATGACTGTATATTTTTTTTTACCGGTACTCGATTTTTCGGAATGGAAAAAAAAATAATAATAATACTCATTGCCCTTGTCTTTTAAATATAAGTTAGCATCGGAAAATGTCTGGCACATCCGAAGGGATTATTAGGAGAGCCCCCCCGGAATGATTTGTAACGTCTCCTCTTTATTTCTCTTTTGAATGGGCCTCCCCGGTTTTAAAAACGGTTAATTTTATTTTTTGTGCAGGAAATCGCGCGGTTTCGGATTTTCCCAGGGTTGTTTCCCTTTCCCGCCCACGTCGTGTAGAGCGTTTTTTTTCTTCTTCCCTAAAAAAATTCCAGAAGTGAACCTGGATCGTTTTCTTTTTTTTTTATTTCCCCCCTTTAAGAAAATAATTTTTTCGGAGAACTTTAGCCTGAAGGTCTCCTTTTGAAAATCGGAATTTTTTTTTTCAAAAAAAAAAAAATATATGTAGGTGTAGAGGGTTGCTGGGGTGGTGTTGTAGGGGGATGTTTGAAAATAGTGCGTAGTGCGTTCCGTGTATAAGTAATTCGTTCGTTACTATTGATTTTCTAATCAATGTTCTGACGACCGAGAGTTCGCATTTTAAAAAGTACGACTTTATCTGTAATTAACTCATTCGAAAACCCAACTTTTACGGGTGAAATTAGCTTATTAGTTTTTTTCCTCTCCTCTCCCTGTATTAAAAATCTTGTCGAAAATATTTTACTTTTTTTTTTTTTAAATCCATCGCAGGGCTTTTCGAACTTATAAATCATCTCTATATTGGCTCGCCTAGGGTTCTCTATTATCCTCTTTGATAGTTTTCGAGGGAAAGAGGATTTGTTAGAAGTTTCCGTTTCAGTTCCGCTTTATTATAAACCTTATGAAAATTATTTCCTTTTTTTTTTTTGAAAATATTAATCAAAATTAAAAAGCTCGATCAAAAGAGTTCGATCGATGCTTTTTTTTTGTAATAATGAAGAATAAATTAGTTTGAAATTATGAATTTTTCACTCGTGTGTGGATTGAGAAAGATAAAAGAACTGGCGAGATGATTGTGATCTTTGGGATTATAACTGACTCGCTCTTGACAGAAATCTTGTCTAGTTTGTTCTAGTTTGAAAGTAAAGTGCTCAAGTCGTATAAAATGCAAGTTTGTATAAACTTGTTAATGATTTTCTTTTTTTATTGAGTTGTAATGATTATTTCTAAAAATGGATTTGTTGTATTTTTAAAATATTTTGCTGAATTTAGGTTTCCTCCAGTTGAAATGCCCGCGCCAGCATCAGGGCAAATTCAGGAAAATTTCTGAGATTATTTGGCAATAGATTTTTTTAATAGGAAATGCTGAGATTTTAACAGTAGAATATGAATTTGGGCGGACTTAAAACTTTTGTGAGAAAGAAAATAGCAAACATTTAGTGGTCATATTGTTGATGCCCAATCGATGACAGGGCAAAATAAGCAATGGAATGCATTTAATGGCAAAAGACTAATGTTGAGAGCTCTGAAGCTGACCGATAGACAGTAAAATTTCTGAAACTGCGGCCAAACTCAGAAATCTCTTTAGGCAATAGAAATTTCATGAGTTGAAGCCTTTTATTGCTCCTTTGTCCAGACTCTTCGGTAAAAATATCAAAAAATCCTTGTGGCTCTAGCACTCCATAGTGCTTATCTGAGGAAATAGCTTTGACTAGTAGAAGAGGCTCTCCTCATATTATTTACTCGAGGCCCTTCCTCAATTTTCGGCAGCTTTTTATCGAGTGCAAAATTACTTTCCTATTATAAGAGCGACTTCAAGAACCGAGAGCGTGGTTTCTATTCCACTGGCTTTGACCAAACTATTGGGTGATATTGTCTTTAAATCTCAAAAGATAGATGCTCACTGGGATGCTAAGTCAAATTCAATTTATTTAGAATGAATTGGTCTTCTAAAACGACATTAACGCCAACTAGTGAAGCTTTTGAAAGTTATTATGTTGCTTCACCGCAACTCCCGCGCCCTCGTGCAATTTTCTGGCAAAAGTAGAAAATTTCTATTTTCGGGTTTAGATTTTCATAGATTTTATCTACACAAATATTTTTGTTTGGGCCCAAAAAAATATTCCTATTAAGTCTAATTTTTTAATTATTTAATTTAAATGAAAGCAAATATTTAAATTTTTAATTACATTGAAAAATATTTATTTGACGCAATTAAGTCCGGGTACAACTCGGTCTTGTTCGGTCCCTGAGTGTCCATCATCATACTTAATAGCCCGGAAAAGATGTTTTAATAAAATATTGAAAGGTGTAGCAAAAAGCAAAATGATGTAACTAAGTAATTTTTTCTGAACAGTAGCGAATCACTCATCAGGAACAAAAATAGCAAGTCTGGAGCTAAAATTTTAAGGGGGAAAATTTTATTATGAATTTAGTGCGTACTTAAGTCCATACAACTTTGTGCTGCAACATTTGGGAATTTTTTTGGGAACCCAGAAAATTTAGGCCAAAGGACTAAAAATTAACACTAGTTCCTAGTTTGACTAAAATTTGAGAGGTCCTTCAACATTTTTGTAGCCCAATTACATGCTCAATTTCTTTGGGCCCCCATTAAAAAAAGTTGGGATAAAACCACAGGACAAGATTTTTCTATCCTACCACTTTCCTTATATTCCGTTAAGGAAAATGGTTTAAAATATGGTGACAATATCAAGCTGGATACGTTTCTGATAAGGACAAGAACTTCTTTTTAAAAAAGAAGCTTTTTGGGACTTTTCACTAAGTAAAGATTGAAAGGAAAAAAAAAGTGGTTGGTCTAGTTCGTTTCCTTGGGTTCGGCCGACGACGTGGTGTAATTCTCAAAAACAGGATTTTTTATATTTTTCGCATACAAATAGTGTGGAAAATTGCCAGTAAAAATCCGGTTTTCGAATAAATTTTTTAAAGTTGACTCAGGGGCGGCGACCGATGTGCCTGTTTAATGTAATTAGGGATTATTAAAAATAGGGGAGGATTTTTTTTTTTACTACCCTAACATTGTCAATTTTTTCTACTTCAGAATTTTTTTCGCTTGCTAAAATTTTTCGCCAGAATTCAACTCTTAAGCTTTCACTGACAATGAAAAACGAATTCGAAAAGTTTCGGCAAAACACTTTTAAAAAGTACAAACAACTTTTTTTGCTTAATCGTTAATCCCTTAAAATGTTGAAACAATAATTCACAAACTGATTTTAGTAAATTTAAAAATGGATAAGTCACGTTCACCAAAACTTGAATACAATTACGCCATAAATTTTTGTCACTTCGATATAATTAATTTTTTTTAGTACCCGAAATAAAAAATTTTACGACTATTTATAGAACTAAAACTGAAAAAATAAAAATAAAAAGTGATTATTACCTTTCTGCAAGTTAAATTCATCGAACCGGCCGGTCAAATAAAAACTCTTAACGAAAAGCGCGATATTTTAAAAAGCCGGGATAAGAAAAAAACAATAAATAAATAATTTGTAGAACGAGTTAACCCAACACTCACAAAATGTCAACTAAAGGCAGCAATCTAGTTGGACTAGGGCTAGTACTTGTCCGAAATTAGGCCTACCTTCGAAAATATAATAGTTGTTTAACTTCATAAAAACTGGAATCCCTCCTCGTTTGCGAATTGCACGTTTTTAAATTAATTCATTTTATTTCTACTGTCTCGACTTGGTAATTGATGGGCATCTTCTCATCTGTCATCGGTCTCTTCTTTTTAGCTTTCGGTGATGCATCGTCATTTTTACGTTTATTTTATGAATTAGGGTTTGGGTATTAATGTTTATTTTTTTTTTTTACTTGAAATCCTGAAATCCAGTAGAAATCGCGTACAAGAATGTTTTAGCCCGTATGAAAAATAACTGCCGGAAAATTTAAAAAAAACGAAAGTAACTGTCCATATGACTTTTGCGTAGTATATTGGGTAGTATTTCGAAGATTACTTTCGAAAAATTATAATAAAAACGGGAAAGTGTTCGTCTGGCTACATGTTGCCCGTATAAAAAAATATTTGTAGGTTGACTGATTTAAGTCATATTATTTTCCAATGTCAGTAATTATTGTGTTAATATTTTTGAATTTCATGATTTTGGAGAAATTTTCTTTCAAATCTCTCACAGCTTCAAAATCATTTTTCTAATTATTTTAAATTCAGTAGTAATCCGCTTTAAAAAATTTTTCATGGATAATTACATCCGAATAATATGAAAGATAGCGCAATAATTTACAGAGCTGCATTGTTCACAAAATAATTTTTATAATACCATCCACACTTCCTAACAGTAAAGTAGAACATTACCGAGACAGTCAAATATTTCTCCAAAATCATGAAATTCAAAAATTTTAACACATTAATTATTGACATTGGAAAATAATATGAGTTAAATCACTCAACCCAGATATATTTTTTTGTACGGGAGGCGTATCAAAAAAAAAAAATGACGCTAACCTTAGTTGGTTTGGGAAAAAAGCGGAAAGTTCTTTTTGTTGATCGTTAAATTGTCTGATAAGTGATTTCTTGATCATCAATCTTAATTTTTTTAAGTAACAAAAAAATTAAAATTGTTTCATTTATTTTTCTTCTTATTTTTTTAGGGAAAAATTTCCAGTTTTAAATATTATTAAAAATGACTAAATTTTAAATTTAACATTTTTTAAATTTAGTTTTTTTTTTGGGTACTTTTTTCTCTATACTTTAAATTTTCTAGTCCGATATCCTTTGCCTGCGAGCTAAGTCTCAAAAATTTCTCAATTTATTTTTGGGGACAATTTTCTTTTTAGAAACATATCTATTGCTTTTTATTTTCGGCTACAAAAAGTGAGAGTGTTCTAAAACGTTTTATCAAATTATCCTAGAGAAGGAGATCCAGTAAAACATTCAAGCTTAACATTGACGAGGTTTAGCGCCATCTATTAGATAAACCGACAAACTAACATCCTGAAACTATTTCATTAGATAAAAGCTTTTTTGGTGGCAGTAGTTGCAATTTAGACTTTCGACCAATGACAGACTTCGACTTGAGAGACTAAGTTGGAACTTGGCAAATCTTTGTCTCGAGTTTGCTGAAGATCTAAGAGATTAGAAGCTATAGAGAGAGTAAAACCACTACTTTGGGTTGTTTGTTGTGAAACACGAAGCAGACGACAAAAGTTCACGCTCTCTTTTCTTAGCTTATAGAAGCTCCGGAAAAACCCGAAGTGATATGCACTCTCTATAGATTCTATTCTCTAAGCTGAAGATGAATGAGTCTTCTACTTGTGAGTAAAACATCATAAGCTAACAATGATCCACCATTTTCGTTATTATTTTGTTTAGCCTCCTAGTGACGTCACAACTACCGTACTGAGTTTTCACACTGGTGTCTTCCCGACATCAGAAATAGAACTAGTGTCACCTTGCTAAACATCTTATGTGATGAGAATCTTGAATTTATGCAGGAGACATCTTTAATTGATCGGTCATTTTGATTGAAATAACATCTATGACGCTAGCACATCAGAAGTCGTTCAAATATTCTCAATAACGGCAGCATTTGTTTTAAAACCCCTAATTGTTCATTAAGTTCGATGTATCCTTTCAATGAAACATTAACATCAAACGCTACATCAAATTTCCATCAAGCAACACCCCTTTTGTCAAAACAAACTCAATCCTTTATTATTCTTCTGCCACGTCCAAAATCGGCCATCTTGTTTTCTGGTATAAAAGAACAGTGAAACTCTTTTACATTAAAAACGGTATGTATAAAAGGAATTTTCACCTTTCTATGTGCACATCATTCACCTTGACCATAACAGGTCATTATTATTTAGGTTTATAAACAAACTCGACCGCATCTTTCTCTATTATTACCCTTTTCATAAAGCGGCAACAAAGAAACAATAACCTGACCCCGAGAAACTAACCTCACAGAAAAATGTTAAAATCTCAGGCAGTAGCTGTCAACGCTAATTAATTATAATGCCACTGCAAAGGTACAAAAAAAATGAAATTGATGATTTATTTTGTAGCATCATTAATGTCGTCATGAAGAAAATGCATGCGAACCGGGCATAAATTCCGAATATATAACCCTGCGAAATGATTTTTCTTTCAAAATTTTATAAAAGCGCAGTTGTGCAACGAAGTAAATTGACGAAGGAAAAAAAAATCTATAAAAATATAAAAAAGATTGATTAAGGGATTTAAAAATGCTAAACATGGGTGAAACATTGTTAACATTTTGTCAACCGAGTTATGTACATGACAAGTTCGGGATCAAATTCTCATGACAATTCTCATTAAGCTGGAATATTTGAATAAGTTTTCGTGTAAAATAAACATAAACTCTAAGATTCTTAAAATTTTTCAAGTAAACTTGTAAAAAATGGCGAGGTACATAAGTTTAACGTTAATTGTCTTAAGAAACCTGATGATGAAGTTGATGAACCTTAAAATACACATATGCTTTCAGGTATGGATTGATGATAGTTGCCATCGATGCTAATGGAGGATTGGTGATTGCTCGGCGGAAAATCCATCGAGAAGGGTAAGTTCCCTGTTTGATTATTTGGAAATAGAGTTGGGTTTAGGAGAAGGTGCTAAAAATGTGGCCAACGGGGAAAAAATTTAACCGAAGAAAATGCAGTCCGGTGCTGACGATATATCAAGCAATAAATAAACTGGATCTAGTTTTTCGCAAATTTTTTTTCTTTTTATCTTTTTTTTAGTTTTTTTAATAACAAAGATCGAATACGAGTTTTGAAATGTTTACCTTACGAAAAAACAACTTGAATAAGCAGTCCATCTAGTTTCTTGATCTAATGTCTAGGCTATCGTATTTTGATAAAATAGCTGAAAACTGGACTCTGCCAAAAATTTTTAAAAATAAAATAAAAAAAATTAAGTAATAAAACTTCTTTTTTTTTTTTTAAACTGACTTTGGATGCATGCCTTACTTTGAAATTTTATGAGTTAAAGGATAGTTGCACCAATTTTATAATTGTGGCGTTGGATTTTTTTTTGTTGGCCCAGAGTTTTTTTCCCGCTAAAAAAATGGTGACTGAAAGTTGAAAAAATACTTTTAAAAAATCATAGGGCAATATTTTTTATTTGAGGAAATGCTGTTTCTTAGCTGGGAGAATTGGGTAAAGACGATTGCTTCAAGATATAGAACCGACTTTTGTTCAGACTCAGTGGCGTAACACCCAGCCCCGGGGTCGCGGGGGGCCTCGGTCTTTTAGTGGGAAAGTAATTTGTCACTAATAAAATGCTGTCAAAATTTAGGAAGGGGCCTCGAGTAAACATTCTGCGGGGTGGCCCTCCTAACATTGCTACGCCACTGCGATACTTGAAAAATTATTTTAAAATCTTGAAAACAGTCCTTAGCAATTTGTATTCGAGCGAGAGAATACAATGAAACTATTCCCGTAACAAAATTTTTCCCTGAAAAAAATCCAGAAAGTTTTGAAACTGTATTTTTGCAAAGGAAAAACATTTCTTGAAATATTTGGGCTCGGAATTTTATGCAAGCAACATAAATTCTTTAGGAAAAATTCGACGCGTTAATTTTTTCTGTTTTCGCCACATCTAACGACTTCATTGTCTGGGCTATTTAGCTTAAGCCACTAGCGCCGTTCTTTTCGTTAAAAGCTTGAAATCTTTCAAAGGGAAGAATTTAATTTTGTCTTCTATAAAGATGGAATATCCCAAGCAAACGCAGCTTACAAATTTTAAAGTAATAAAGGTGACGGATCTTGGAATAGATTTAGGCAAACAAATTCAATCACAAATAGCTCGTTTCTAAATAAAAACAAGGTTATAATTTACAACTAGCACTTTCGATATTAAAAATTTTTTCACTGTGAAAAATAACAAAAAAATGCTTTCACTGGCTTATATTTGTAAAATAGTGAATTTTCATTTTACTTTTTTATGTTCTCTAACATAAGAATACATCAAAGCCTTGGAACAAAATAAAACAAAATGGCTAGTTAATTTACATTGCCTAATCTGTATTTCCTCCAGCAAAAATTATCACAAATGATCAAGCTAGGCAGTAGAATGATTGCTGCTGTGGTAAAAAGTCAGATTCGCCCACGCAGATCAAGTACCCATTTTGCTTTTTATTCTAAAAGGAAACTATAACTGGCACAGTTTCAATTTAACACCAGAAACTTTTAATTTTTTTATTTTAAAAAAAAGCAGTCTTTTCTAAAACACTCCATCAGCTTAATTGATATGCTTAATATTTTCATCAAATAGGACAAATTGTAAATTATCAAGCTTTCATTTAATTTGAGAGATCCATAATATGTCATTAATAAAACTTAAAAACAATTATGTTAAAAAAAATTCATTTTTAACTATTTTCACTTGTTAGTCGAAATGCTGGAAAATTTCCTCAAGGAAAACTGTAACAATTTTTTTTTTTTGCATCTTACAATAAATAATTTATGAAAGTAAAAAAAGGGAAATGCATTCTAACTATTTTTAAATATGTGGAAAAACACAATTTTATAAATGTTCATTTAACCATTAGTGTTCTTTTCATCCTGACTATGTATTTAATGAGGAAGCATTTTCATTACCACTTTAACTATAATAATCCTAACATTTTTGACAATGCTTCAATTTCTCTTTCGATCTCTTCTCGTCTTGTCAATTTGTGTAATTGATCTTTATCTAACTTCACTCCACTATTACGTTTTTCTTCAATTGAGTCTATTTCTCTTAATCTCTTCTTCAAATTTTTTACTCTCTTGGCTGGTTCAGTGGCTGCTAGAGCATCACTAATTTCCTTAACAGCTTCATTTTTCTTCTCCTTTTTATTGCTGGGCTGCGGTGGGGCAGGTTGACTGGCAGTTTTGTTTGTGTTATTTCTTGACCGAGAGGTAACTGTTGTCCATCCTCCATCTTCATTATTTAATGAAGTTGCATCAGATGGGGACGAATAAGAGTTTAGTAGCTGCTCTGATATCGGGCATTTTTCTAGAACTGTAATTTTCTGCGATGGATTAGAATCTGATTGAGCCTTTTTCTTTTTCTTCTTTTTATTTTGTTGTTGAGCTGGAAGGCCAGGTATGGAAGATTGTTGGTTCTGCTTTTGCTGCAGTTTTTTCTGTTCTTGCTCCCTTTTGAGCTGAGCTTCCTTTATGTATTCTTCTGATAATCCTACTGGATATTTTGGAGTGTTTTTAGCTAATTGCTTTCCTTTGCTTTCATATAAAGGTACTTCTTCTTGTGGAATATATCTGCAAAAGAACAACTTAATTAAATCTACTCTGATTGCATTAGTTACACTTCACGCAACTGAAGGAAAAAAAACAAATCGTTTAATTCCGTCACGTGTTTGACACCATATCCGTGAATGTTCTTGGTATTACAACACTTACCCATCTTTTACTCGACGTTGCTTCCTCCATGTACCGTCAGGACGTTGGGTAGCCGCTATGAATGTTCCCCCTGAAAATTTAAATACCAATTTTAATAAAAATATTCGATGCGGGATCAATCTTAGCCGGACATAACAACAAATACTGATGGATGCGCTCATCCCCCGCTAATAAAACTTCGTATTTTAATTCTTTAAATACTAGAGAATTATTCTGTAATTGATTTTTATCGAATTTCAATAAGGAATCACAAAGAAAAAGCGAATAAAAATTACCTTCACTGTCTTTTACATAAGGCGACGCCATTTTTTATTAAAAACGTGGTTGTAGATTTTTATCGTAAACATTTTTGTGTTCGAAAAATCATTTTTTACGAACACGTGCAGTCTGATTCTACGACGAGTACTCGAGCAGTGATTTTTTTTCTCGTCCAAAATGTGATTTATTTTATCTAGTTTTCTTTTGTGTTAAGTTGTGTTTTTCTTGAGTGTTTGCATAAATTACAACGGTAAATATTCTATTTAATTATATTTTTATCAATGCGCGCTGTAATGTACTTTTCCTTATTTCATCATTATTCATTTTTTATTGTTAACCAGAATAGGTTATGCAATGCAAATATAGCCGCAAAAGTGTTCTCAAATTTTTTATTTTTTATTATTCAGACTAGGGTCTTCGATGATAATATTAAGTAAATTAGCTGCATCGGGAAAAACTGAATGAATTTGTTTTTAATATTAGCAACATTCTACTTCAATGTACAGTTCATAATTTTGAACATAAAACTTAAAATAATTAAGGTCCTTTGTACGATGATGGCCCTTTGCTATTTCCTTGAGCTCTTGCAGCATTTGCAGCAGCAATCATATGGACGTAATTGTTTACTCCACTGCAGTCACACTGACCTGGCGCACCTGAAGGTCCAACGACACCAGGTTTTCCTGTAACATAAAAAAACATTTAGTTAGATTTGTCAAGTTCTGCAAAATTAATGAGTTTCAATTTATAAATTACCTGGCCGTCCAGTTTCTCCTCTATCACCCTGTCTACCAGGAACTCCTACACCATCATTTCCAGGAGGACCAGGTGGTCCTCTGGGTCCCATTGGACCTTCAACACCAACACCTTCAGGTCCTCTGTCACCTTTATCTCCTCTTTCTCCTTGAGGGCCAGGTTGGCCTGGTGGTCCTTGTTGACCTGGTAATCCAGGAAAGCCTCTTTCTCCTTGCAGTCCCATTCTACCAGGTTCACCTGTTCAAACAATGTAAGGTTTTTATATCTATTTATAATTCATTATTTTAATGAAATTTTACCTTGAGATCCTTGCGGTCCTGGAGGACCAGGACGACCTTGTCTGCTTTTTCCTGGTGGACCAGGAGGTCCTTGTAGTGTGGCAGTTAACTCAGCTAATTGATCTGAAAAATGATTTTTATTCATAAATTTGTTTTAACTTGTATATAAAAAATTAGATCTTACCTCTTAAAACTACTGCACAAATTTCTCGAACTTCTGCTTCAGTAAAACTTCTTCCTGGAGGACCTTGTGAACCTGGCATTCCATGTTGTCCTCTTGGACCTGGCGGGCCTGGTTGTCCAGGTGGACCCTCTTTACCCGGTAAGCCTGGCAATCCAGGAGATCCTTCTGGACCTCTTTCTCCTGCTGCTCCCCTTTCGCCTGGCTTTATTAAAAATATTTTTTACCCTTTCAAAAACTTTATATTTCCCAAAAAGCTTACCTGTCCTGGCATTCCAGGTGCTCCAGCTGGACCTCTTGGTCCTACGACGCCTGGAGTTCCAGTTGAATCGACGACTACTCCCGTTGTAATTACTTCCCCTGGTGGCCCAGGGGGACCTGGAAGTCCTCTAGGCCCTGATGGACCGGGTGGCCCCATAAAACCTGGCATACCCGGTGGCCCTGCTAAACCAGGAGACCCTGAATTTCCTGGAGGACCTCGTGGTCCTTCTACACCTGATAATCCAGTTTCCCCTCTGTCTCCTTTCGGTCCTAATGCTCCATCAAGTCCTGGTAATCCCGGTCTTCCAGGTAATCCTATAGGTCCTTCTGATCCTCTTTCGCCGGGTTCACCTTTTTGTCCAGGAAGTCCCTAAAGTAAACATTTTAAAATTTAATCGTACTGTTAACGCGCTAAGAGAAGACAGTTTTTCAGATACCTTTTCACCCTCTAATCCTTGTAATCCTTCTCTTCCTGGAATGCCTGGAGGGCCAGGAAGTGATAATCCTGGCTGTCCAGGTTCCCCTTTAGGACCTCGTAGGCCATCTTCTCCCGGCAGCCCCGGGGATCCTGAAAAAGGTTTTTTTTTAAAAAATTGAAATATACATTCTGAGCAATTATATTCATTAATTTTTTTACCAGGTGGTCCAGGTACAGCCGTTCCGCCGCCTAAACTGAAGCCAGGTACTCCAGGTATACCAGGCTCTCCTTTATCACCTTGAGGTCCTCTTGGTCCTATGGGTCCCTGTTTTTTCAAGAAAAGGATTATTTTTTTGTAAAGGCGTGAAATTATAATTATGAATAACTTACGGGAAGTCCTACAAGACCAGGAAGCCCATTCCTACCAGGAGGGCCTATTTCTCCTCTGATTCCTGGTAATCCATCGTATCCTCTTTCTCCTTTTTCACCTTTAGGGCCTGGTACCGAAACTCTTCTGTCATCATAACCAAGATCATATGATCCACTGGAATAAGATCTACCCTGAGGGCCCTAAAACATTTTCTATTATTTTTAAAGAGCCTAATATTTTAATATAAAATAAATTAACTTACCGGTGGTCCAGGTTCCCCCTTTTCCCCTTTTTGCCCCTATAAAAAAAATGTATTGGGCAGTTAGTATTATAGTCAGTAGCTCAGCACTTCATATTTGCATTAGTCTCACCAGTTGTTGAAATAGTCGACTTTCCAATACAGAAGTAATATCACCCGGCGGTCCTGGAAGTCCGGTTGGTCCCTGTGGCCCTGGAGATCCTGGCAAACCATCTAAACCCGGTTCACCTGGTAAACCTCTTGGCCCAGGAGGACCTGGTCTTCCAAGTTCGCCTTGCTTTCCGGGGAAACCTGGGTATCCTGGTTCACCTATCGGCCCTATTGGTCCGATCGGTCCTGGTGGGCCCTACAGCATTACAAATTAAAAAGTCCGCAATTTTTTTTGCTTCTTTTATTGTTCTTTTAAACCTACCCTAGAGCCATTAAATCCTCTTGGACCTTGTGGGCACACCGTCTCACATCCACCAGTTAATGGTCTCAAATCTCTTTTTGTCTAAAATTATAAACCCAAAGTTAATTAATTTTTTAATTTACAGGTGAAATGAGGAATATTTACCGGTAACTCATCGCAATTTTCCCGTTCTGGTCTTCTCGGATCGCAACTTAAGACCATCCATTGAAGATCAAGCTGTAAGTAAAAAAATTTTAAAACCGCACGTCTAATTTAAGTGTTTTTAATCTACTTACTGGAAAAGTCTGTTGGCTATTCGATAATTTCGATATGGAGACTTCTCCATTCATATCAATCGGCCCTTTAGGCCCTAATTCCTCTGATCCGACTTCTTTACAATCTACGTAGAGGAGTAGTCGGTTATGTAATACCCCGAAATGAATTTTGTGCCAGTTTTTATCAAATACTTGAGGCTGTGAAAAGGTGACAGTATCCAGTTTGCCATCATAGTTAGCGATTGAAAACTCGATTGTCTCTCTTCTAGGATTTAAAGTAACTAAAAATTGAGGACGATTTTGAGTGTCAGTCAGTCTTATAATGTCCCATGGGCTTTTGGCTAGTTTTCTGGTTCTGAATGTTGTTATGAATGAAAATTGGCTTGGAACGCCTAGTGGAAACATCGTTCTGAAATAAAAACGAGCGTAGTTTTAACGAATAGTGTTTTGTAGCAATGCGAGATTAGGGTCAGTCGCTTATCTACGAACAGTTTATAAAATTAGGGTTGGTCCTTTCCTAGACCAGAACTGAGGTAGTTGTCTTGCGCATAGGAACTCTGTAATATACCTTGTTGGCAGCCGAAGATCTGCTTCTCTATCTAATCGATACGATGTCTGCATTTTACTGGAACCGCGAACTCTGCTCACTCCTGGATATTGGGTCTCCAGCAAATCTAACTTAAATTTCCTTATAAAATCAAAAGCTTGCAGATCATCTTCTCCCGGTTTATAATCTGCACATGCTTCATTTACTTCTATTTCATTAATAGCATCATATGTTCCTACAAAAAATCTTTCGAATCAATATTTATAATCCTTCTATTTCTGAACATATTGCTACTTACCTTCGTCTGGTTCCTTATACGGTGGACCAACCTCACTTCCAGGTCTACCAACTTCCAACACCGGATTAGGTCTTTGTCCCAAACGATCCCTCGGCGTCGTCTCATACCTAAAACTCGGCCTTCCAGTTAACGTCACATACCTATCATCTTGTGTTATATCAGTCTGATAATTAGCAGTGCTAGTACGTCCTCTAAATTCCTCCTCGGCTTCTATTCTCCTACGTTCGTCTTCCCTTGCTTTGCAAGGCGTTCCAGCCGGAACACCAGCACACGGCCGCCAGTATCTCCCATCGCTTCTATTATACGTCTCGTAGATTGTATGTTCAGGCGGTGGGAATTCCTCCTCGGTTGTTACATTCTTCGTTATTGTAAATATCCCACCGATTGGTATGTCCTCAATATCAACACGTCCTCTTGCAACTTCCTCCTTAGTTTTATCAATAGTGTGGATAATGTCTGGATCTTCAGTTTTGTTCCAGGAATAAGTGTATATCGTCCGATTTAAGGTTGATTTTAAATCCGGATATACTTTTTCACTAATCTCAACTATCGTTTTGTTATGAACATGATAATTTTCATCGAATTTACTTTGAACGGTGTCCTCGATTATAGTTTTGTTGTGGATGTCGACATTTTCCTGAGGAACACTCTGGTTGATTGTTCGGATTTCGGTCCGGTTGTCTAATTTGTAGCGTAGATTCGGATCGATATGTTCAGATTCATAAATGACGGTGTGGTTTTTTATTAGTAAGTCTTCTTCTTTAGGAGGAATGGTAGGTCGGTACCTGTTGCGGAATCGCCGACGGTAGCCTCTCCCTATTGGTCGTTTAGGTGTACTTGTTTCGTAAGTGTCTTCACTACTTTCGGCTTGTTCTTTTTCGTGTGGAGATTCTTCCCAGTGGCCTGCGCCTGAGTGCAGGGGAATGTTGTCGAGGTAGCTGGGTGGTTCTTCTGGTTTGGTTTCCGGCTCTGGAACTATTGGTAACTCTTCTTCCTGGTCAGGCTCTGCTGGAGATTCTGGATGTTCAGGTACGTTCAGCGCTTCCTCTTCAACATTTTCTTCAGGGATTGTTTCTTCTTCGTTCTTCGTTTCCTCTTCATTTTTTTCATCATTCTTATGCTCTTCAACTTTTTCTTCCTCCTCATGATCAATCACTTTTTCTTCTACTTCTTCAGGTATCTCCTCATCTTTCTTTTTCACTTCATTCTCTTCATCCTCACCCCCATTCTCTTCTTCCTCATCTTCATCTCCACCTCCATCATAATCCTCATTATCCGTTTGATCATCTTCGTCTCCTTCTCCCTCTCCATCATCATCTTCGTCATCATAATCATCCTCGTTTTCCTGCGGTTTTGCATCTCCAAACGATATCACATGAAAAACGAGTATCATCAACAACAATGCACTACTAATCCTTTTCCTGAAATAATTATTTAAACGCGTTATTTAAAATAAATCTTGATTAAAATTAATTAATTAATATAATTAAAAGTCAAGCTGTCAACGCGGGTTTTGATGATATAATGTCAGTGAATTGCGAAAGTATCAACGAAAACGAGTTATTCATTCCAAATGTTTTTTTTTTAAATATTTTAATTCGTCACATAAATCGAAGAATTTTATTTTCAAATCACCTGTCAATTCCATGTTTATGGCTTTTGTTTTTAAAAACTCGCGCCTACAGTGCTGCTTCCTTCGCCTACACTATAACCTCTTCACCCGTAAATATACTAAAATTAATTTAGCTAATGATAATTAACTTATTTTCCGGATTTGAATTTAATTATTATTTTCAATCTTTCCTCTTAAAATTTTAATAAACGAAATTACTCTAAAAAAATTTTTAGCGCGATTAGTTCTTCTAAAAACCGCGTGCTTACCTTCTTATGATGCAACCGCCAACCTCCATCGTATAAACCGATACACTAAAGTTCAAAACTCCTATTCCGATCAGAAAAAAAAAAATAAAATAAAAAGCGTGAGCGGAGCGAAGATTTCAATTTTAGGCTATTAATTTTATTTTGTATCCCCACGAAAAGAGTCATTCATACCGGTCTTCTTTTTATTTTATTGGGCGGCGCCTAGTTCAAATAACTTATTCATTGTTTTAACGTATTGCCCCTTGAACTTGACTTTACACCTATCGTTGAACTTTGTACAAAGTGTTCTTATGAAGTTTATAGCCCGAGAGGAAGAAAGCCTTCAGCGTTAATACGGTTTCCGGCGGTGTTAAAACATAATGCCATTTCTTTTCCAAGACACCCACTATCTGTATATGGCATTGCTCTGGGGCAAATCTCACATGTAGTCATGAATATTCAGCATCGCGGGTCTGGACATCTCATTTTGTTTTTGTATAAATTTTTTTTAAATAGTCTACCATACGTTGATGATGTCATGCAAGTTTCTCGAGTCGAGTTTTTTTCATGGTTTCTTTGCTGTCGGGTTCGAATTTCTGATTTTCTAATGAGGAATCAATATGTCTGTCGAGAATATTAAAAATTTGACAATTAAATAACTGAACTGATGTTAAGGTCATGGGATTTTTACTTCGGGATGGAAAAATGGCGTCCTATGCTCATCAAGAGATCAGAATTTACTCCGCTGGTCGCTCTTCCAAAAACCGCCTACTACAAGAATCCATTGATGGAAGACTTAATGCGGAAGAGGATTTTCAAGATGATCCCGAGGAACCATTGAGACAGCTGGACAGAAAATTGATTCTAATGAATGAAGATGAAAAGAGGTCGTAGGGATCTTAAGGATGTAGCAGAGGATAGGAAGGGGTATAGAGAGCGATTCCAAGTCTGTCAAGTGACATGAACCTGCCTTGGGACAGATCTCTTTATGTTATTATTAGATTAGAAGCTGCCATCTTCCTGAATTGAAAGCGCTGCCACCAAAAAAGTTGGCCAATAACTCTTCCGGCTCTGTTTAAGTTCCTCTGTAAGACTTTGCGATCTCAAGGTTTCATCTCCGCTGTGGGAGTTGACACCAGGTTCATAAGTTTAGCTTATGGCGTGCCGGGGTCAACCTGCACAGAGGAGATGGAAGCTTATATTATTTAGGTCGCGAAGTGTGTTAATTACAATTTTTACTAACAATGTGACCCAAGGGAACTTAAAAATGCAGACAACTTTGGTTACACTGTAGCAGTGGTAAGTCGACAAAAGTTTCCAGTCCTTAATGACCTTAGCTTTTTTTTTTAAGAAAGGAAGTTTTAAATCTGTTTTGAGATCTAGGTCCTTTAAATAATGGAGAACTTTCCAAACGTCTTCTTCAAACGCTGTTTTCTGTTACTATGTAACCGCTCATGTTTCAACTGGTTTCAACTTGTTCTGTTAGGGCAAAGCTACTGCTTTAATTTTTTTGGAATAGGACAATAATAGTCATTTAAAATAAATAAATATATTTTTATATTTAACTAAACTAAAATTTTACTATTAACAAGACGCTTTATTCTAAATTCTCTTCTCTTCTCATCAATTTTTCTAAATCTTCACATTTGTACACATCACAATTATCATTGCTCTCTCCTCTTTGCACAGCTCTTGAAATGCTGACCTTAGTTGATTCTGGTATGAAATCGTTGCTCAAAATCTCGTTCGTTATTCTGAAAACGAAATCAAATAAAATATTAAACTCTAGCCTAACCTAGTCAATAAAAAAACCAAATAACGATTTACTCTTACATTGCCATAACATTAGTTTCAACAGGCATATTAGCTCCCTCAGTTGAATGCAACTCACAAGCTAATCTTTCCAAGCAATAATTACTACTGGTCATCCCTGAACACGATAAATAATTCGCTAATAACTTTTTTTCCTGCGATTGCATTTCTTCTTTAGGTACCTGAGCCATAAATCTTTCCAAAAGTTGAATCTCGCTTAATTTTTCTTGAGCTTCGAGTCTCATCGCTGATTCCGTTAGCTCAAGTCCTCTGTTGTTGTTCGTGTCTCGTTTCCTTCTTCCGTAGGTGCCGGAAATAACGCCCAATTGTAATAAAATCGGGTTGGAGACGAACGCGGCCGCAGCTCCGAGCAAGGCGACACCTGCTAACGGTACCAGCAACCCCTGAAAAATTTTTTTAAAAAAATTCTGGAATGATTTGTTTACAAACATGAGGAAAAATGCCCAAAACGGATTTATCATCGGGGAGTAAAACTTCTAAAATATGGTCGGGGCCCCCCGCGATTAGTTATAAACTTTCCGATCAGGCTTTTATCGATAAGGGATGGACGTTTTTAGCAGATATTACCCCCGTGAGTATTTTTCGTGGCGTTTAGAGTTTCGTTGATTTAAAACAATGATTTTCGTTTTAGGTTATTCCTGTCGTAACGATGAAAGCAAAGTTTTCCCACCCTGAGATATCCCCCTGGTTTAAAGTCAGAGATGAGAAATTGATAAAACATTACCCCAACGGGAAAGTTTTATGCGAAGCGAACGAAGATGCAACTGGGAAAATTTACTATCCCAACGGGAAAGTCGCTATTGAAATCAAAAAAGTTGGAAGGAATAAGCAGAAGACGCAAATTTGGATTATGAGCCCTGGAGGGATCGGCGATGACGGTGTAAAACGTCCCGCGAAATTATGCGCTTTGTTTGATTCTTTGGGAAACGGGGTGATTTATAATCATTGCGGGGAAAAGAGGATGGTCTACGATCAGAATCGTGGCGTTTTGTGGGATGCGCCTAATGGCGTCCCGGTTTATTGGAAGTGGCATAACGTGGCGTATACTGGGTCGTTGACGAGTTTGAAAAGCGTGGCGGATGTGAGAAGCGTTTCGGAATCGCAGAGTGATGGGAAATCGAAACTGTCGAAAGTGACGGAGGTTGATGAGAAGAAGGAGAAGAAAGGGAAGAAGGTGGAAGAGAAAATTGGGATGGATAAGGTATAAATAAATCTTTTTTGGGCCCTTTAAACCGGGTAGACTTGGCTGCCATTTTGTACCTGATTTAAGATGATAATAATAAGCAGATCACAAATGGGCTGCAAACCGTAAGTTAAGGCCACACGGGTGATTAGACTCAAAATGAAGGGCGAGCACACCCGATGTAAAAAGCCCTAGAAGAGCTAGTTGAGTCTTAAAAAAACTAAAAATGAGCATTCTAATGGACTTTAGTGAAAACACTTGGGCTAGAAAAAGCAAATTCCAAGTGTGATGTCATCAGCTCTTTCTCAATAGATTTTTAGTATTTGCTTCAAAGCCAATGAATTGAAGTATCTCCAATATAATTTCGCTATTACAACCATTAAGGAAAAATTTCACTAATAAATTCATCACTTTCCCCCCAACTAAAATTTCGTTTCCTCTTTTTTAGGTCGCGTCTAAATCGTCAACAAAAATCTCCACAGCCTCAACCGTTCAAACCTCTACTACTTTAACCTATCAAGAATCCCATTCCCAGTTATCCGATTCGAAATACCTAAACGCATCCAAGCTCCGCCCCCCTCAAGGCAACTACTTCAAACCCATGACAATCCGCATCAACAAATACATATCCCTCTGGATTTTCGATCAAGCCGACGTTTCCCTTAAATTCTTCGCCCAAGCCCAACAAATCCGGTTAGACATCGGGATACTTTACAACCCGGAAAAAAAACTAGACGTTAAAAAAATCGAGCAGAATTTAAATACAACAGATAAAGTCCTATGCTCTTATGAAGTACTCCCCGCTACATCCAAAAGCATGCAAAAATTAAAAAAAGTAATTAGTATGATTAAAAAACCGCCTTGTATAAAAAATAAAAAATGATATACCTTAATCGCCAAAGCTTTATGATGAAATCCGGAATCGTGGTGTTTGTGTTCTTCATATCCGTGGCCGCCATAGCCGCTGTAGCTGTCATAGCCGCCATATCCGCCAACACCACTAGCAGCATAACCTCCCCCAATATGATTTTCACTATACCCTATAAAAATTTTCTTAATTACTGCTAAACTTTCTTGGGACCAAAAAGGAAGAAAGGAAAACTCACCGAAATCCCGATCTAAAGTCGGGAGAGCCACATTATCCTGCTTCTTGATATTATCCGGTTTTCCTGTCGTTTTCCCAGCACTTCCATTATTTTTCGATAAGATACAATTAACTTGTGATAAGCACAAGATTGAAGCTAACACTATCGCCCACATTTTTTGGAATTATGAAAATTTTAGCACCATGTAACACTCGATAACACTAATAACTGAACGGGTATAAACGTCAACGATGGTTTTATATAGTGGATGTTTCACTCTCTTGGTTCCATCTCGAAAACAATGGTAATAGATTTCTATTCATTATATGGGGATCATCATCTTATTGTCCCTTTTTTGCACTTTTATTTTTTTTTATTTTACTAAAATGATTCTAGGAAATGAATTTTTTGATCATTATGAAGTTCATGCTTGTAGGTAAGGAAATGAGATAGTTATAATCGAGGTCAGGTTTCGGATTTTCGTTTGGGTAATGTTTTGTTGTTAATTTAGGGGCGTAAAGAAAATTTTTTTTTAGAAAGGAATCGGATTGTGGATTTTGCTTTCTTTGTTCTCATCGTTGGAGCAACTAAATATACAGGATGGGTTCGCCACAAATGAAATCTTGTGGTTTTTTTTTTGATGTGGCCATGTGAGAATGACAATAGTTCAAGATTCGCAAATACTCCTATAGGGTGGGATTTAACACTGTAAAAGTTCTTAGAAGAACTCATCTTGACCGAGATGCGATTAACCGGCAAGCAGCCTCTCGCCAAATTCCTCCTTTGTGTTACCAACTCGGTGGTAATTTTTCCAACAGCCATCCCAACTTGTTGGCTACGGCTACATTTTCCCTGATTTTGCTTCAACATAAATGAGTATCGACTGATTTCATTCTCATACACAGTTTTAAGATCTCTTAAATAGTGCAATTATCACATTATTTCGACCAAAAGCCAATTAAGAGTTTGTTGCCTTTCTGTCTATCGGTTTACTAAATAACACGCTGCTATGACTATCCAGGTGCACTAACGCACCCTTATTGTGGCTTTACTTAACCTCAACTGGTTGCTGGTTTTTACATTTTTTTCATTTTATATAGCTCTGTGTATTTTAAAATCGCATTCTCATTTTAAATCCATTATGATTGTTCAAATTTATTCATTTTTTCAAAATACAAAGTTCTATTGCCAACCTAACCTTAACTTGTCACATATTCACTAAAAAAACATGTATCAAGCTTTTGCAATGCTTGCAAGTCCGGCTTTTAATGAGATCAAGCTAATTCCCCAACATAACCTTAATTGGTGACTCGCCC
Organism: Liposcelis brunnea; assembly: GCA_023512825.1. Classification (NCBI taxonomy): domain Eukaryota; kingdom Metazoa; phylum Arthropoda; class Insecta; order Psocodea; family Liposcelididae; genus Liposcelis; species Liposcelis brunnea. The sequence goes on along the minus strand of CM042068.1, from coordinate 10,668,926 downwards.
ATCTAGAAAGCAAAGTATGCACCAAGCTCCTGTTTCTTGTCCAAATTTGTAAAGACTAAAAAACGTTTTTTAATTACAGCTAAACTCAGAAAGCTACCATATGTCTGACTATGACGCCATTTTTAAGTTGGCAATGGCTTACCCTGCCACGGCTTTCCGTTCCAACAAGGCTGTGATTTTAACAAAGCTCTTAAAAATTCTAAAGGCCACATAGTTTTTAATTCAAAACGATTAAAAAAAATATACTCTATTGAATTAATAGTTCGCATTACAAGCTCCCTGGCGGCCATTTTAGTTTTCAATCTTTGATTTTTTTCCAACGGTCAACAACCGTTTTGCCCGTTTTCAGTTAAAATGGCGTCATCATTGCAAACGCCACACAATCAAAAATCCAACATGGCTTCTGGTTATAAATGCTCTTACTTCATTTATTTCGTTGGTTTTGTCATTGACCTGTTATAATTCCAAGAATTACCAATAAATAATTTGATCGAGGATTTGAAGGTTAGGTTTTTGATTATGCGTACATTTAACAAAATTACCTCATTATGCATTTTTTTTCATTACGAAAAGGAAAGTTTGACAAAAAGAAAGAAGAGAGCATGAAGCTGAAAAACAATAAACAAATCCGGCAGTATCATTTTCGTCACCATAGTCCGTGACATCTAACGACTTGTAGATTGTTTATACGTAAACATCATAAGCTCCACATTTCGTAATAACTCGTGCAGATTCTTTTTTCTAACCTGTATTGTTTATTTATTCTGCTTGATTAAAAGATTCTTTTCTCTTTCCAGATTTTAAAATGGGGAAAATAATCTACAGAGGTTTACGATCCTTAACCCAAGCACAACCCATCCCGGTCGATTTTTCTTCCTTAAATGTAAGGAAGACATTTTTAGGTAAGTAGCACGTATGGTTAAGTAATATTTTAACACGTGCGGTGATTAAGTGACTATCAGAGCATTTTTTCCTCTATATCTTAACTTACCGTAATTTATGACTAATGGCTGAGGGGAAAAAGAGTCAAACGTGGGATGCCGATTTTAAAATCTATTTATATTTTTTTTTTTTTTGTTTTAGATTTTTTCTGCCAAGATCACGGCCACACATTCGTCCGATCGAGTCCTGTGATGCCGTATTGCGATCCGACGTTAGCTTTTGTTAATGCTGGAATGAATCAATTTAAAAACGTGTTTCTCGGGATTGATAAACCTCCTGCGGTCAGAGCTGCTAATTCACAGAAATGCATTCGTATAGGTGGAAAGCATAATGATTTATCGCAAGTCGGATCCGATGATACCCATCATACTTTTTTTGAAATGCTTGGTAATTGGTCTTTCGGTGATTATTTTAAGGTATTTTGTGGGTTTTAGGAACGATTTTTCAAAGGGATAGGGAAAATTCAATGAAATGATTTTTTTCCCGCAGAGAGAAGCATGTGCAATGTCTTGGGAGTTGCTAACGAAGGTTTACAGGCTGGAGCCGAGTAGATTGTACGTTTCGTATTTTGCTGGGGATGAACACCTTAATTTGGAGTCGGATTTGGAGACTAGGGAGATATGGAGAGAAATTGGGTTAGTATGAATAAATTGGCCAAGGATAAAAATTTAAAAAAAAAATGAATGATGTATTTTTTTAATTATTGGTTTTTCAATTTTAGGGTTGATGAAAGCCATATTTTGCCTTTTGGTGTTAAAGAAAACTTTTGGGAGATGGGATTGACCGGACCATGTGGGCCTTGTACTGAAATCCACTACGATCATGTTCCTGGAAGAATTAATTCTGGTGCCTTAGTCAATGTAGACGGAAGCAATGTTACTGAATTGTGGAATTTAGTTTTTATGCAATACAATCGGTAAATTTTTACTCTTTTCCACCGATTGTAAAGTTTTTTCGATAACCATTTTAATCGTTTTAATTCTTTTTCAGAAAAACGGATGGAACTTTGGAAAAATTAAAACGACAACACGTCGACACCGGAATGGGATTCGAAAGACTAGTTTCAGTCCTTCAAAATAAATCTTCTAACTACGATACTGATCTCTTTCAACCTTTAATTGAAGCCATAGAAAAATTTTCAAAGCATCCAGGATATAATGGGAGCAAGAATGACCCAGTAGACTTTGCCTATAGAATTTTAGCTGATCACACGAGAATGGCAACGATTGCCTTAGCTGACGGATTTTTACCAGAGAAAGAGTACGTTATTTCCTCTTTAATTAATTCCATACGGGCCTATGTTAAAATTTCTATTCTTTGAGCTATTTTTTTTAAAGTCCAAAAAAAAATTGTCAACCAAGGATTTTCTTTTCGCCGACCCCATCACTTTAAATTTTTTTTAGTAAGGCCTAATAGGGCCTAAAAGGACCCTTCCAGCTTGACATTTATAAAACTCAACGTGACAATTGATTGAACTGAAAATTCCTGATTTTTCCCAAAGACCAAATATTGATCATGAATGTTAATTTCATCTAAAAAATTTTTTTGTAGCTGGAAAGTTCGAGGAATTTTAAGAAAAACTTTCGAAATCTCCGAGAAAGTGTTCAAGACGCCGAAAGGACTTGTACGAGAGCTTACTAATCATGTAGCTGAAATTTTATCGCCGGCTTATCCTGAGATAGAAAAAAATTTGCAAAAGGTATTGAAAGAATACTTTAAATGAAATTCACTGAAATAAAGAAACAGCAAACTAAATTTATTTTTATAGGTGCAATTTATTATTAAGTATGAAGAGGACTATTATCATGAAGCGAGGAAGAATGCTGTAAAAAAATGGGGGAAATTTGTCGAAGAAAATGAAAATTTAAAGAATTTTGATATTTTACAAGAGCCTGAAATGGTCCAAGGATATAATCATATAAAATTAAATTTGTTAAATAATGGATTGAAAAAAATTGATGACGAAACAGGTTATTTAATAGTTGATGGTTGTGGAGTTCAGGTAGATTCGATAGAAAGGATCGCAAATATTTTAGGTAAGTGGAATTTAGAAGCCTGAGAACCGTAAAATTACGGCTATATTGCAGGCGCTAGACTAACGAGCGAGTCGCATTACACATTTAATTCGAACACATTTTTTTAAAAAACATTTTTTAGGTTTAGAATTTAATAGATCTTCTTTAGAAGAACACATTGCTTCAGTAAAGCAGAAAAATAAAGAAAAATTTACCGCTCGATTTCATAAAAACATCAACTCTTATTCGAACATAATCTCAGAAATTTTAAAAAGTGGAGTTCAACCAACGACTGATTATTTTAAATACGAGTACAGCTCGGACGACTCTGGGAATTTTAAATTTAAACCACAACCTGCCACTATCGAAGCAATAATAGTAGATGAAAAACTAGTGAATAGCGTAAAACCTTCAGAAATAGGTAAGGGCACATTTTAAACAAAGGGCAGCACCAACTGTTGATCTTCAGAGCGATCCTTCTTGAATTTTTCTTTGCACTGCTATTATTTAAATATTCTTTTTTTTTAGGAGATGAGGAAATCGGTTTAGTTTTGGATAGAACGCCTTTATTTACCGAAGCTGGAGGACAAGAGAGTGATTTAGGACAATTCACCATCGAAAATAGCATTATTTTTAAAATTAACTCAGTTACTAGCATAAATGATTGTATTATTCATTTTGGGAAATTCGAAGATAATTCAGTAGCCACGGCTGTGACTGTTAATAATATTGGAGTAGTTGAAATAGACGGCGGAAGAAGAAGTCAAATTATGAAAAATCACACCGCAACTCATTTACTGAACGCCTCTCTTAGAAATATTTTAACTGTAACATCTCAAGTAGATTCTAAAATTTCTCCAAAAAAATTGAGTTTGGATTTCCTTGTCTATAGAGAAAATATGGGACCTAAAGGTGATTATTTAAATAATTGATTTTACCTGGATTTTTTGTTCATAAAATATTATTTTCGTTTTCATGGCTCAAAAATGTTTTTAAAAAGTTTTTTTGCCAAAAAATTTTGAACTAGAATTTTTTTTAGCTAAAAAAATTTTTATCTTTTTTAAAAATCATTTCTACAAAATTATAAAATAAAAGTCTAATTTTTTTTGCAGAAATAGAGAAAATAGAAAATATTATCCAGAACGTAATTAGACACGGCGTACCTGTTAATAGACGAATTGTCCCCAGAAATCATTTAGAACAGATGGATTCAATCACGCTTATACCAGGCGAATCCTTCTCCAGCCCAGAAGTGAGCGTCATCGACATAAACAGCGGATATTTATTATCAAGGGAACCGTGCTGTGGCACTCATGTTACGAATACCTCACAATTAGTTGATTTTTCAATAGTAAATTTATCGCTTGTAAAATCAGGTTTCAAAAGAATTGAAGCCGTCACTGAAGAAGAAGCCATGAAAGCTAAAAATAATTTTCGAGCTTATATGGAGCGTTTAAATGGAATGAGACGAGGGAATATGAGTGTAGACGAGGTACGCAATAATTTTTTTTAGATGTAAAATTTGAACGATTAATTATTTTTTTTAATTTCAGGCTGATGTATTGTACGAAGAGGTCGCAACTTTGGAGAAAAAAATTCAGTCTACCTATTTGATACCATTTAGTAAAAGAAAGGAGCTAGAAGATAAAATAGTCGCAGTAAAAAAATTTTATAAATCTATTCCTCGGATAGCTGCAAGGTAAGAGTGAAAGAGAATATTTTTTTCTTAATAAATTTCGCAATCTTTTACAATATTTTTTATCAAAAAATAGTTAAGTTATTAATACTAATAAATATATTCATTTTTATTTTTTAGAGCGGCAATGTCGAGCCACTTTCAAGAAGTAATTGAAAAATCTAGTGAAAATGTTATTGTGCACGTACTGCCTGAAACTTCTAGTGATCTTAAAATAGAAGTATATAAAATAGCTAGTCAGTGCAAAGATAAACCTGTTATGTTGTTTTTAAAGGAAGAAGAGAATGTCTTAGCATGCGCTATGGTTCCTAAGGTACGAACTAAAGAACCTGAATTTATTTTGGGCTTTAACAATGAATTTACTATTCAATTTTTTTTTCTTTATTTTTAGGCTTGTACCAATAAGAATTTCACTCCTCAGAAATGGGGTGAGCAAGTCGAGAAATTGCTCCCCGGGAAAAGAGGAAATGCATTAGCTAAACAAAGGCCAGAATTTTTTATTGTTAGAGAAGCTAAATGGGATGAAGAAATCATTAAAAAGGCTGTGCTAGTCGCTAAGGATTTTGCGAGGAAAAATTATAGTTCATAGTTTAGGTGAGTTATCAAATCGGTTACAACTAGCCAGTTAAAACTTAAAGTTTAGCTGTGACAAATTAAAAATAATCGGTCAGTTTTGTCAATTAAAAGAATCAGTGAGTGTTCGTTTTTTAAAAGATTAAATAAATACAGATGAGACCTGAAAAATGAAAACAGCAGTTATATGAAAAAATCTGTTTAATCAAGCTTTAAATTAAGAGAAATTAAAGATAGCTAACTGGATGTATTTTGTTGAAGCTTGTTTTTTGCCTAATAGCACAAGTAAAATTAATTACCATCTTGTAGACCTTTCTGGATTCGCTAATATGTTTGTTTTGGTAGATTCTCTCGTAGTATCATCAACTTTAGCGAATTTAAAAAGGTCTCAGAAATTGTTAACTTAACTTGTGCCAACATGGGATGGGTCCTTAAACATATAGTGCGGCCAGACGTGTAATCGGACGTATCACTTTTGTTGACTTCGACTCGAGCAAAAAATCATGGCAGTAACATCTTTTTAATACATCGTGTCATTATGTTCCAGTTGACACGCCTGCCTCGTGAGTTCCAAACAAGAATTTTTTGGACATTATGATAGTTCTCCAAGCTTTCGCAGAAAATCTCGCAAATAAACGAATGCTAAAGAAGGTAAGTTAGAATTTCTTATATATGCCAGTTTAATAGAATTCAAATTTAGTTTGGCCTCAAAAAGTCAAGCATAGAAGATTCGGCCCTGGAATTAAGGATGAATGATTATTAATTGGCGATGAAAGATGAAGACCGGGTTGATCCTGAAACAGCTAGAAAAGTAAAAGAAATCCTTTTAAAAAATTTTTAAATGGAGAAAAAAGCAGAATTTAATTTTAGTTTGGCCGAAAAAATCCATGCGAATCAGTTCACGAATTTAAGGCAGACCGAGCTAACCTGGGTGAGATGCTGTAATCAGATAAGGTGGATCAGATAAATAGTTTTTGTCTTTTTTTTTCGTCTACCGGTACTAGTTTTGATTTCTATGAAAATTGGCTTATGCATATTCATTAATTGTTAAAATAATCTCATGGTACAGTACCATTGAATGATTTTTTCAAGAAAAATAAAAAGATGGGAGGGATCTTCTTAAAATTCTCGTCGTAAAATGGAGATTCAATTAAGAAGGCCTTTTCTTATGAGAATTTAACATTAGTTGAGTTGCTCAATCAAAATGAGAAGATGAGCGACAATAATGGAGGCTTTGTTCCTTGGTTTGGTTCTGTTATACAGTTGGCAGTGGCAGCATTCGATCACAAAATGGCCGACCGGTGTTTTGGTTGAAGTGATAAATTATCTGTTACGTGTTTTTATTTGGTTTTTTCGTTATTTCCTCGGTGAAAATGGATATTTCAAAAACAAAATGGGTAAGTTTTCAGGTCAAGTGATGAAGAGCCTAAATTTCATTCATGAAAACACCTGTTGAACGGTTTCCTCGTTGTTTTTTTCCCGTGTGATTTTTCTTGCAAGTGAATAGTGGCTTTGAATATAGATACTATACAGAAAGCCAGATATATAGGGAACTTGCGATATCAAAAAATTGGTTCCACAAAAATACACAGATGGCGTTAGTGTTAAACGGATCACAGAGGCTACTGAAAGCGTAAAATAGTAAAAACCGTTCATTTTTTATTGGGACTTCAAACACTGTTTACTTGAATGATTTTATGTCCAAAGGAACAATAACAAGTTGTAGGTTTTAGTTCCAAAATCCAGTCTTTTTAAGGATCATGGTAGTTCCTATCAAGACGACATCTTCTTACAGTACCCGATTGACAGGTTCACAACATTCGTAAAATTCGTAAAAACTCCATAAGCGGCTCACAGATTATTACTAAAATGAAGCAACCAAAGAAGTGACATTTTTATTGCTTTTACGAGTATTTACATTTTTTTACCCAATTTTATTTAAAAAAAATAAGGATTGTCTAGTTTGCAATTGTGGGTTTTCAAATCAAGGGAGGGATGTCTTCGTTGAGATCATACAACTTTTTTTTTAAAAATCAAAATTCAAATTTCAAATTGTCGGCTCCTCAGCTGTCCTCTTAAGCTTTAATCAATTTATCCAAAAGGTAACTAGTTAATTGCACCTAGCATAAGTGTAGGAAGCTATAGTATATTGCTAAGGGAAGAGAATGCAAACAAAATTGCCCCTCGAGACGGCTCAGGCCTTACGTAAATAGATTGAGAGGGGCAAGTCCTTTGCTTTTCTTGGACTGGAAGGTATTTTACATCATGAAGAGCTACCGGAAAATACGATTTTTAAAAACTCCCTAGGGAGGCAAAACGTATTTTCCGACTATGGGTAGTGATGTAAAAATTAGACATCAATTGCTCTACTTAATTCGCTCATTATGTCTATATGTAAGCTTTAAACTCATAGGTTTGATTTAGAGCTTGAAGAAAAACAGGCCACTTGTTTGTAGGCATAATAATTTTCCTTTAACACAGAGAGTTGAACACTTTTCTTTTTCACGTAGACAAGATGATGTTCAAATTTCAGTCTCGAATCGAGACCATCACCTTTTTCAAGGCTCATCTAGGTCTTAAACATAAAACCTACCCAGACCGCAACAACAGTTTGCTGCAAGTTTGCAGCAAGTAAGTGCAAGTTTGCGCGTCAACTAGCTTACTTACCTCAAATTTGCAGCAAACTTCCGTAAGTTTGCTTGCGGACGGGGTAGTCTTGTTCTCGGCTTCGTCTCGAAAATCTCTAAATCTCAAGTAAAAATATGCCTTTTTTACAGACTAAAAAGTCTTACAGTAACCAACTTTGCGTTTTCGATTCGAGATCATGGATTTGAAAATGGAGATTTTATATTATTTAATAAATGGAAGGCCGCTCAGAGTCTTTAACAAGGGCCCTCGATTTTTTTAATTAAATAAAGCGAAGCATTTATTAAGAACGTCCAAATCCAAATCCGAATTTGCTCTAATTAAATTTTTAATATGGAAATTGCTGACAGTTAAATAGGTCATAGACTTGTAAGAACTATAAAGGAAGGGAAGGGGGGGGGGGGGGGGGGTTGAGCCTGATTTGCCCTTTATTAAAGATTTTAATTTAAATAAACAAAATATTGTACGCTTTTTAGCTAACCTTCTCGTCGGAAACGAATTTAAAAAATCTAAAACGTTTGCTAAATTGTCATTCTGAATCTTATTCAAATACGACCTCTTTAATAATTTTTTTGTGCGTATTTCACGTTGTAAGTTGATAGCCTCCGGTAGTGATTAAAAATAGTAAAAAATATTCAAAACTGCAATACTCAAACAGGTAGAAAATGTTAACCCACCCTAATTCCATGAAAAAGGAAAAAAAGTAAATTGAACAATAGAAAAGATAAATCCCACCCCACTGTGCAACATCCATGTGGTAGTAGGATTTATATCTGCTCTTTGTTGCAATTATTCAGTCATTTCTTATGAGTGCTCCCTTACAACCGGTACTTTGTTAATCGGCCAAAAAAGGCCGCTAAAGAGAATTTTTTCTGGATAGCTTTTTTAAAACGACCCCATGAACCTGTGCACCAAATTGGAGCGAGTTCTTAAGTGATGATTTTACCCTAAAAATGGCCAAAATAGACGGATAGGCACATCTGAGCATTACTGAACATATTTTAATCCCCAATAACAAAAACAACCAAAACGTCCGAAATTTTTTGTATTTTGACCAAAGTTGTGTCCATTGCAGCCCCATTCGAATTCGGCCAGCCAAACCGCCGCTGGGGTGTTCATTGTCACGGCCTCTAGTATGGCTTTGCCAAATTGAGAAAAATCGTAGGAGCTGTTTTCAAGAAAATCGGGTCTTTGTGTACGGACGGACAGACGGACACACGGACGGAAGTTTGCTGTTCAAAATCTGAAACGGGAAACGGATTTCCCAGTTGAAACTTTTGGATGATCAGACATAATAATTCGTTGCTTAATTAAAAATTATGAAAATCTTTTGCCTTGCGCCTTTTTCAGAAGTATGTATGAACTTTTGAATACACAAAAACCAAAGTCGAAAAAGATAACAGCACAAATACAAGCTGTTATGAATTCTCTTACATTTGGAAACATTATACCTGATAAAAAATTTTCCCCCAACTTTGTCATCAATATACTTACTCGGACAATGCAATTGATTTAATTTATGATCCTTCATCTTAATATTATAAGATGACACCTTACCAAGGCTACAAGTTACGATCACACATTTCTTTTAAACGATTACTTATACTGGTTTTTAAAAAAGTAAGATAGTTCACATGAACCGTTTTTGCATATCACCGATCGAAAAGTTTTTTAAGGGGATTTTAACGATTTCCACTCAAAATTATTTTATTTCAATATCACAGTCGCATTAAGCTTAAAATTCCCTATCATATTCTTTTTTATAACGTCTAAAAATTCCAAAATTACGCTAAAAAACAAAAAAAATGATTTATATGGATATATTACATTTTGAAACTGAAACCTGCGATTGCAATGCCATCTTTTGTGTGCATCAGAAAATACTTTGAAACACTAATGCCATCTATTGAGTGCATCTTTTCGATCGCAGCGCTCCATAGCGGCTGCATCCTTTCAGGCGTATCGCATATTTACTATTATACTGGCTTTCTGTATAGTATCTATATTCAAAGATAGTGGTTAGTGATTGGTACTTTATATTTAAAATTAATTGCCAATTCTATACAGTATAATTAGTTTTTCTGCTTTATGATAGAATTAGGGTTTAAAATTAGGTCTAAAAGCTAGATATGGGGCCTGTCTGAGGTGGAATAAACAGGATAAATTAAGCCTAACAATATCTTACATAAGCTTTCATATCTAAGAATCAAGTTGAGTCTACTCAAAAAATTAAAATGCAGAAATATTCTTTTTTTTCCTGGGATTATAATAAACTTTAGGTTATTTTTTTTGGGCTTGCTATCGTTTCACATCCCAGGCAAAAAAAAATCAACTTGACTGTTTTTAAAAAAAATGTTTGTTATGTGGTGCTTATCAAGATTATTTTTGGCAATCTAGGTTAATATATGGTTTAAGTGCAGTGTGAACAGCCAGGCAAGAGGTTTACTTATTGTAATTCAATCATTTGCATGAATAGGAAGAACACAAGCATTGTAGTGTTACAGGATTTTGGTTCCGAAAAAGGATTTATATGAGTATGTTCTAATTTAATAAGAAAAACAAGCATAAAGGTTATTTCTTATTTTGAAACTCATACTTCAAACTTATTTACTTGGTCAGAGATGGTTTCTTGTGGCTATGATTTGTATGTAACAAACTGTGTCTTATTATCCGAATGAATGAAATTTTTTTTAGCCAGTATTTTCATACATATACTATATGGCATTCATCGGTCAAAATTCAAAAGAAATCAGGTAGGGTTATATGGGAATTGCTTGAAAAATCTGGTTTATGCAAAATCTGTTTGTTCAGCAATGTGCTTTAGGTTGGTTGGCTTACGTTATTAAGAAAAAAAAATGTTTTAAGTTTTTCTGTTTAACTTTGACATTTTTTCATAAATGAGCTTTCTTGAGCTGAAAAGGATTGAAATAAGGTCATATTCCGATAATATATTGTTTGGGAACACTTTTTTCAGTTAAGTTAGGGGATTTAATTTTTTTTTCTTGAATTGAGATCCTCATCACTTTATCTAATTATGTATAATTAGTTTCATAAATGTGTTGATGAATTTTTTAAAGGGCATGCAATAGATTTGGGTTTTTTTATTTTTTTAAACATTAAAGGGAAAAAATCATATTCAAGGACATTCAAGTTGAAAAGTGTTTTGAGCGAAAGGAGAAGAGGCGGCTTAAGGGTTTTATTGCGCCTTTGTTTAGCTTGTACGTGAGTTAGGTATGACTTCCCCTTCCAAGTATCAGTGTCCGAATCCCGAAAACAAAATTTGTCAGTCATGTAGTTGAACTGTTCATGAAAGGAGGTGTTGCTTGAAGAAATCAAATAAGTTTTTTGAATATTTTTTTTTTAAAATGGATTAGTATTTTCTTCAGTTTTTTGGTGGAGTGGTGATAATTTAAAGGTAAATGAATTGGTTATTTTTTTTTTCAATTAAGTTTCGGCCCAGGAAGGAAATAATTAGACTGAACTCTGTAGTATTTGCAATCACTAGAAAATTTAAATTTTTCCAATTTATTTAATTTGATATTCTTCCATATTCAAGTTGGTATTTTTAGTTGAAATAAAAATAAAAAGCCAAGGTCGCATTTCCATCGTATCAATGATTTTTTTTAAAGTAAAAATTTAAAGCTCTTCCCTACTTATCCCTTTAAAATTTAAAAATATCAAGGCCATACAAATTTTTTTCCCGAAATTTAAGAAATCGTTCCCAAAATTGTGTAATTAATTTTTTATATTTGGTCGTATAATTTTAGTGCATGCAATCGATTTCGCGCCATTTTTTTTTGGTTTCAAACGAATCGAGTGACCTTGTAGTTGAGCTGAAAAGGGGTTGCGCCTTTGTTCAACGTTTGCCTCAGTTAGGTATGAGTTCCCCTTCCAACTAACAGCAATCCGAAAAAAGATTTCTCAGTCATCTAGTTGCATTGTTCAGAAAAGGAAGTGCTTTAAATTTTCTCGTATTTTTTTTTTTGTGAATGTTAGTGATGGTTATTAAAAGGTAAATTTAATGGTCATTTTTTTTCGATAAAGACAAGGCTTAGATAGGAAATGCTTAAATTTCTCCTTTTCATGTAATTTGGTTTTCTCCATATTCAAAACGGCATTTTTTTAATTAAAATAAAAATAAATTTCCTTGATAGGTATCAATAATTTTAATTAGGAAAAAATGTAAATTTCGTTAAATGGTTCTCTCTTTTTAAAATTTAAAAAAAAAATCCGGGATACAGATTTTTTTTTCCATTTTCAAGAAATCATTCTCAAAATTAGGTAATTTATTTTAAATCCATGTCTGCAAAATCTTTAATGATTCAAATTTTTCCATTCTAATTGATAATTCCACATTCAAAATGGTATTTTTCAGGTGAAGTAAAAATAAATTGAGCACAGGGCCCATTAATTTTTTTTTTAGTAAAGATTTTCAGCTCTTAAAATGGTTTCCTATTTTTCTTTTTAAAACCTAAAAATGTCAGGGATTCAATTTTTTCCCCCGAATTTAAAAAATGGTTCAATTAAATTTTATTTATCATTAGCTGCAAGATTTAATTGTATGTAATCGATTCCGCGCCTTTTTTTTCCATTCCAAAATATGAAAATTTTATTTCGAAATAACGATTCAAGTCCGAACGTGTTTCAAACGAACCAAGCGACCTTGTAATTGGGGCTGAAAAGGGGTTGCGCCTTTGTTTAACTTGTACCCGAGTTAGGTATGACTTATTCTTCCAACTAACAGCAATTCGAAAAAAAACTCTCAGTCATATAGTTGCATTGTTCGTTGGAAGAAGTGGCTTTAAGCAGTTTAATATTTTTTCTTTTCAAATTGATTATTTAATATTCTGCATTTTTTTATTTTGTGAATGTTAGTGCTAATCATATTAAAAGGTAAATTTTTAATTTTTTTTCTACCGAGATTAGGCCCATAAACGAATTATTTAGATTGAACTCGATAATATTTGCATTGCATTGGGTAGAAGATTAGAATTTTTTTTTATTCAAATAAAATTGATACTCTCCCATTTTAAAAATTGCATTTTTCCCTTTAAAATTAAAAAAAAAAATCTGAGATACCTATTTTTTTTTAATCATTGTCAAAATTGCGTAATCAATTTTTCTTAATCCACGTCTGCATAATTTAGCTGATGCAAATTATTCCGCGCCTTTTTTTTTTCTTTCCGAAAGATGAGAATTTTATTTGGAAGTCGTAATAGCGATTCAAGTCCGAACGTGTTTCAAACGAATCAAGCTGAAAATGGGTTGCGCCTTTGTTTAACTTTTACCCGAGTTAGGTATGACCTCCCCTTCCATAAGTAACAGGAATCCATTTTCTCAGTTATTTAGTTGCATTGTTCATGGAAGGAAGTAGTTCGAAGAAATTAAATTAGTATTTTGAATATTTTTTTTTTAAAATGGATGTTTAGTTTTTTGGTGATTATTAGTGGTGATAATTAAAAGGTAAATGAAATGGTTATTTTTCGATTATGATCATGCCCAAGAAGGAAATAATTAGATTGAACCCAGTAATATTTGAAATAAATAGGAAATTTAAATTTCTTCCATATTCAAATTGACATTTTTTAGTTGAAATAAAAATAAAGAGCCAAGGTCACATTTCCGGAATATCATTTTTTTTTCTTGTTAAAATTTAAAGTCCTTAAAATAGTTTCCTTTAGAATTTGCAATTTATTCCTTTAAATCTTATAAAAAATATTAAGGAGACAGATTTTTTTCCGAGTTTATTCCCAAAATAGTTTAATTAATTTTTTAGTGTAAAAAATCGATTCCGCGCCTTTTTTTTTCATCCCAAAAGATGAGATTTTTTTTTCAAGATCGGAATAGCGATTCAAGATCAAACGTGCTTCGAACGAATCAAGTGACCTTGTAGTGGGGGCTGGAAAAGGGGTTGCGCCTTTGTTTAACTTTTACCTGAATTCGGTATTGTGTTTTTCCTTTAAATTAATAACGAAACGAAAACGAATTTTTGCAGTCAGATAGTTGCGTCACTTATTAAAGGAAGTGGTTAATAGGCGGGCGGTTTGAGACCGAAAAGTTGCTTAGATTTTGAAAGGGTGGTCAAAAACGTACTAGTACGCGATTTCGGTCTCAAACGCGAGAAAAATTTATTTATAACTGAATCATACTAACCTTTTTTCTTAAAATCCCCGGCAACATTAATTTTTTTCAATTTAAAAAAAGATATGTAAATATTTACATTATTTTTTAAATTTTCATGGCAGACATTGATTTCGAATTGTATTTTAAGAAGCACAGTAGCGCGGCACATTTTAAACTTTAATTTTTTAACGCTTTATTGGGCTTCAATTTTTAATCTTTGGTCATGTACATATCATATGATGCTTTGTACTTTAATTTAATGCTTTATTTTTGATTAATTTACCTTTGAAAATAAAATTTAAACTTCCCGCCAAGCAAGTGTTTTTAAAATTAACATTCGAAATAAATGTCGGCCGTGAAAATTTTGAAAAAATGATAAATATTTACATGTTTTCCGACAAATTGAAAAATCTTACCTTGCCGCGAATTTTATGAAAGCAGGTTAGTATGATTGTATTTGAAATTAAATTATCTTTTATTTAAAATTAATTTTGAGCGTTAGTACGTTTTTGACCACCTCAAGTTACAAACAGAGGGTCAAACCGCTCGCCTATAAAGGCGAAATTTAATTAGTCTTTTTCTTTCTTTTTTTTTTTTTAAATGTGCTTGGTAAATTTTTTGCTGATTATTTTTAAATGTTGGTGGACATAGTTAAATGGTAATTGTTTTTTTTTTTTTTTTTTTTTTTTTATTAAAAATTAATTAAGGTTAGGAAAAAAAAATTGGGATAGATTTGGGCACCAAAGATTTTTTTTTGTATTATTAGTTTAATATGCATAAGTAGCTGGTGACTTGCTTAAGAAAACAGATCTTGAGAAAATTTTTGGTGAAAAATAATGTTTTGAATGAATTTTGTTCTTGGTTTAACATTGATTATTAATTTATTCTTGACTCCATGTCTATTTTAATGCATGCAATATTTCAACTGCTCATTAATTAATTTTTGTTGTTGATTTCAGGTCAGATGTTCCATTTTCAAGCTTCCTGGGAGAACAGACATGGCGGTGTATTTCACCCAAAATTTCTATTCTTGAAAAACAAGCAGCATTAAGGATCGTTACTAGCCATTAGTAGTACACTTGTGTTTGCCATCAACATTCATCTTCAAGGCGTCTTACAAATATTCTGGAGATGAAAGAGAGGACTTGTGCTACCTTGTTAGCTGGGTAAGTTTGTTGAAATTTTTTCATTACTCCGGTTCAATGAATCATTTTTTTAGTTAATACCTTTTCACAAAATTCCAAATAAGTTGTGAAAATTGCTTCGACTAGGAAAAACAAAATTTAAATGTGTTTCAAATTAATTGAAGACAAGAATAAAAACTGAAACGTTTGTTCGACAAAAAAAATTTTGATAAAATTAGTTTAACTTGAGAAACTTTGAGAAACTTTTTTTTTTTTTTTTCCAACATTTATTACAAATTAATGGTAGTTTTCTTGTTTACTGTCAATGTAATATTCCAACATTCCATTAATTTTTTTTTTCTTTGTTTTCAGGTCAGATTGTTCCTGTTCAAGCTTCCTGGAACAATAAACATGCCAGATAAACATGCACTTAAGGTGCCTATTCTCGAAGAGAAAGCAACATTAAGGATCATCACTTGTCCTTAGTAGCACACTTACGTTTTTGCCATCAACATTCATCTTCTTGGGGTCCTCAAAAATATTCTGAAGATGAAAAGGAGGATTTATGCTACCTTGCTAGTAGGGTAAGTTTGTTTAAATCTTTTCATTACTCTGGTTCGACAAATTCTAAAAATTTGTCCAATAAATAAAATGATGAGAAAATTTATTCGACTAGGAAAAAAAAAATGGAAAACTTTTGTTATAAATCAATTTGTTGTACAAAAAATGTTTTTGACAAGACAAAATGCTGGAAAATTTGTTCGACAGCAGAAAATGCTGAATAATTTGTTTTAACATGTTTTTCATGTTTTGAAAAATTTAATGTCGCTAGGTTTTTCTCTTGGATTAAAATTTTTGCTGTTACATAATTAACTGTTTTCTAGAAATTCCTTTCGATTAAAAATTTTTTGTGAAACAAAAAAACGTATCAGGCAAAGGTTGTAGGAAAAAATTTTTTTGTGGGCCAGCAAGATACAAATTTGTGGTGCGTTCATATGAATTCAGATGCTGGTATAATTTATAATTTTGGTGATGAAAGGAAATTTAAAAAAAAAAAAAAAAAAAAAAAAGAAGATTTATTGAAATTTATAAAATTAATTTATTCGTATTTTTGTTTCAGGAAAACAATTTGAATGAAGAAGAGGACGGAAGAGGACAGCTACCTTCCCGCTACTGGGACCCGGACCCAGGTCGCGTGGGCGAAACCAAGGAAGGTAGCTGGAGAAGAGGAACGCATCGCTGGATTTAGTAAATGGTAAGTTCGTTTTTATTTATTTTCAATTTTACTTTCTTGAATTCAGCCATGCTTTAACTTGGCATAGTTGTAAAGAATTTATCATTTTCAAGAAATTTAAATTTGATTAATTGTTTTTATAAAGGTACTCATTAAGTTGGAAGTAATAAGAGGGTTGCATTTAGTTGATTATCTTTACTCGCTTGAGTTTAATTTCTGAATTGACCGTTTCCAGCTTTTGTTTTTTGCTGCTTCAGCACTGATCCCATTGTCTCGACAAGAAAAAATTATTATAATGTCACATCAACAAGATAAAGTTAAAAAATTAATTATTCGATAGGAGAAAAATTTTAAAAACTTGATTAAAAGGAAAACATTATTTTAAAAAGTGGTTCGACAGGAGAAAGTTTGTAAATATTGTTGGATAGGAAAATATTTTAGAAAACGTATTTGACAAGAAGACACTAAAAATTATTAGTTAAAAAAGTAGACGTAGCGGGCTTTATTCGAGAAAAGAGTTTGGCATTTTCAAGAAAGTAAAATTAGATCATAAAATTTTTTTTTTTATATGGAGGTACTAATTATGTTGGGAAGCTTAAAGAGTGTTACATTTAGTCATTTTTTTTTTACTCGCTTGAGCTTAGTTTTTAAATTGACCGTTTTTAGGTTTTTTTTTGCTTAAGCACTGACCCAAGAACCGTCATGAAACATCTCTTATAATTTTCATTATTCTTTTCAAGTTTTTGACAGAAGATAAATAAACGGACCGATTAATCGAATAGAATTTTCTGTGAATCATTTTGCAAAGCTCTATTTTTCATAAGCGGCTTCCATTTTTGCAAAAATTAAAAGACATCCGCTTTCCTTTTGAACGAGAAAAAAAATCGTACCTATTGAAAATAGAATCCAATCTATTTTTGATTCCAAAAAAAGAGCCGGTATATTTGGATTAGTACCTCCAGCTTGTTGGTGACGGGAATACCTTTAAGAAAAACTTTTGAAAGATTTATCACCGCTAGGAGTAACAGGGATGGGCCAATATAAAATTCTAGTCGTTTCCTTCTCCAACTTTTTTATTCCCATGATAATTTTGAATACCGTAAGACCTCCTTATGATAATTATGGAACATTAATTTCCCCTAATTAATTTCATATTTTCCGTTTCAAGTGAAAGACTAACTCCGGATTGTAAAAGAAAATAGTTTATTCGAAAAAAAAATTAATAATCGCTGCTATTTTTCTAGAGGAAGTTGTAACGCACATTTTTAATTTATAAAAATATTTTTAAATTATGATTTCTCTTGAAGACTTTTATTCAAGTAGGATCCGTGAATTGCTGCTTACTTTTTAAATGATACATTTAGTCTTCATTCCATGATAATCTAATTTCTTGTTTTAAAAAAAAAAATGCCTTTTTTTGTTAAACTGATTTAAATTTTTCAATTAGTAAAAATTGAATATTTACGCCCATCCCTGAATTTAGGTATGCAGGAAAATTATTTAACATTCCAATGTTTGAAGTCCTGATCCTCTTGGTAAATTGCAAGAGTAAATATTCGTTTGGAAAAAAATATTTTTATGTAATAACTGAGAGGAAAGGACTTGAAACATTAGGAAAAGTTTAGGCCGTTGTCATTTTTTTTCATTTGAAAATTTCAAAAGGGTTATCTGCTAGCACTGAGAAAAAATGTGTAGCAAGTTTTTGCCATCGTAATTACTGTTTTGGAGATGATCTTATTAATAAAATCTTTTTACATATACATGTTTTTTCTCAGTGTACTCTATTAAGGAATGGTAGGGTGTCTTTAAGAATTCCTAATTCGGCTTTGTTTTTCACCTTTTTCATTTCTAATCAGAATAGATAGCCAATGGAGGTGGACTGGAGGTATTTAACATTTTGAAACTAGTCTCATGATGATAAAACAAAGCCAATTAAGGGGAGAATTTGTTCGACTAGGAGAAATAATCAGGGAATTTGTTCGACTAGGAGAAATAATCAGGGAATTTGTTCGACTAGAAGAAATAATCAGGGAATTTGTTCGACTAGGAGAAATAATCAGGGAATTTGTTCGACTAGGAGAAATAATCAGTGAATTTGTTCGACTAGGAGAAATAATCAGGGAATTTGTTCGACTAGGAGTAATATTCAGGGAATTTGTTCGACTAGGAGAAATATTCAGGGAATTTGTTCGACTAGGAGAAATATTCAGGGGATTTGTTTGACTAGGAAAATAATCAGGGAATTTGTTTGAGTAGTAGCACTTGTCAGGGAATTGGTTTGAGTAGAAGAAATTTTCAAGGAATGGATTTGACTAAAAAAAAATTGTCAGGGAATTTGTTCGAGTAGTATTATTTGTCAGGGAATTGGTTTCACTTGAAGACATTGTCAGGGAATTTGCTTGACTAGGAGAAATTGTCAGGGAATTAGTTGGACTAGGAAAAATTGTCAGGAAATTTGTTCGACTAGGAGGAATTGTTAGAAAATTGGTTTGACTAGGAGGACTTGTCAGGAAATTTCTTCGACTAGCAGAAATTACTAGGCACTTGTTCAACTAAAAAAAATTTACCAGGGACTTTTTTCAAATAAAAAAAATAATCAGGGGATTTGTTCGACTAGGAGGAATTGTCAGAGAATTTGTTCGAGTAGTAGTACTTGTCAGGGAATTTGTTCGAGTATGAGGACTAGTCAGGGGATTTGTTCTCCTAAGAAAAATTTCCAGGGAACTTGTTCTACTAGGAAAAATTACCAGGGAATTTGCTCGACTAGGAGGAATTGTCAGGGAAGTTCTTGGAATAAAAAAATTGCTAGGTAATTAGTTCGAATAGGAGAAATTACTAGGGACTTTGTTTGACTAAAAAAATTTACCAGGGATTTTTTTCCAATTAAAAAAAATAATCAGGAATTTTGTTGGACTAAAAAGACATTGTCAGGGCAGGGGATTTGTTCGACTAGGAGGAATTGTCAGGGAATTTGTTTGAATAGTACTTGTCAGGGAATTTGTTCGGCTAGTTAATCACATATAGAATTGGGATTTGAAATGTTGGGACTACTTAGGGTTTTGCTAAATAAAGAATTTTTAAAATAAAAAAATCATTTATTGGATTAATTAATTTATTTATATTTTAATAAATAATTTTTACATATTAATTGCATATTTATTTAAAAAACTAACACTTTTTTTTCTTTTGTTTCAGGAAGAGAACTTCAAAGAAGAGGACGGAAGAGGACACGAACACTTTAGGGCCGTTAGGGAAATCGGTTCTCCTTCCTTCCCCGTCGGTGATGTCAGGTCGAAGTAAAAGCAAAGCGAACTAGATGTGAGCTTAGACTTACGCTTCGTGGCCTGGCATCGCTGACATATCCTATCCCCGGGGTACCAAACCAATCCCGAGCTGTTTCATCTTTGTTGTACCGTATACCTGACCGACGCACATACCCGTAGGAACCGTAGGTATTGGTGCGAGTACAACTTAGGTGGGATGGTCCTTGATCCCATACCTATCCCCGCCATTCCATTCCTGATTCTTCTACATCTCAGCTGTTGAATTGAGTCTTCTGATATTTGGAAGATTGCTTCTACAGTTTGGGGTGTAGGGAATCAGGGGTGGGATGGCATTCCTTCCCCCTTCCTTTTCGATTCACCTCTTGTTGTTCCATTTGCCTGGCCAGACACATACCCGTAGGTACTCTGGTCTTGGCGTGGATCAATGAGAGATGGATGGAAAAGGAAGGGGGACTGGGGGCCCCCCCTTAGCCAAAGGGGGCTAAGGGGGGGCGGGGGGGCCGCCCCGGGGCCCGGAGGGGCCGGACCCCGGGGCGGGGCGCTCCCCCGGGGGGGGGGGGGGGGCGCCGTCAGTTTGTTTCTTGATTTTTAGGAGGCTGGACCCGGACGCTCTGTTTCACATCTTTTTTCCTCAAAAAAAATGGCGGGAAAAAAGCGCGCCAAAATTTTTTCATGAAAATTGTTTGGTTTTTTTTCTGTAAAAATTGTTGGAAAATTTTTTCAAATAAAATATACAGTTTTTTTGGTTTAAAAATATATTTTTTATTTTTCTTAGAAGTTAATAAACATCCTTCCTTACTACAAATATTACAAATATTAAAAAAAAATTACAAAAACTTTTGCGCGCTTTTTTTTTCCCGCCATTTTTTTTGAGGAAAAAAGATGTGAAACAGAGCGTCCGGGTCCAGCCTCCTAAAAATCAAGAAACAAACTGACGGCGCCCCCCCCCCCCCCCGGGGGAGCGCCCCGCCCCGGGGTCCGGCCCCTCCGGGCCCCGGGGCGGCCCCCCCGCCCCCCCTTAGCCCCCTTTGGCTAAGGGGGGGCCCCCAGTCCCCCTTCCTTTTCCATCCATCTCTCATTGATCCACGCCAAGACCAGAGTACCTACGGGTATGTGTCTGGCCAGGCAAATGGAACAACAAGAGGTGAATCGAAAAGGAAGGGGGAAGGAATGCCATCCCACCCCTGATTCCCTACACCCCAAACTGTAGAAGCAATCTTCCAAATATCAGAAGACTCAATTCAACAGCTGAGATGTAGAAGAATCAGGAATGGAATGGCGGGGATAGGTATGGGATCAAGGACCATCCCACCTAAGTTGTACTCGCACCAATACCTACGGTTCCTACGGGTATGTGCGTCGGTCAGGTATACGGTACAACAAAGATGAAACAGCTCGGGATTGGTTTGGTACCCCGGGGATAGGATATGTCAGCGATGCCAGGCCACGAAGCGTAAGTCTAAGCTCACATCTAGTTCGCTTTGCTTTTACTTCGACCTGACATCACCGACGGGGAAGGAAGGAGAACCGATTTCCCTAACGGCCCTAAAGTGTTCGTGTCCTCTTCCGTCCTCTTCTTTGAAGTTCTCTTCCTGAAACAAAAGAAAAAAAAGTGTTAGTTTTTTAAATAAATATGCAATTAATATGTAAAAATTATTTATTAAAATATAAATAAATTAATTAATCCAATAAATGATTTTTTTATTTTAAAAATTCTTTATTTAGCAAAACCCTAAGTAGTCCCAACATTTCAAATCCCAATTCTATATGTGATTAACTAGCCGAACAAATTCCCTGACAAGTACTATTCAAACAAATTCCCTGACAATTCCTCCTAGTCGAACAAATCCCCTGCCCTGACAATGTCTTTTTAGTCCAACAAAATTCCTGATTATTTTTTTTAATTGGAAAAAAATCCCTGGTAAATTTTTTTAGTCAAACAAAGTCCCTAGTAATTTCTCCTATTCGAACTAATTACCTAGCAATTTTTTTATTCCAAGAACTTCCCTGACAATTCCTCCTAGTCGAGCAAATTCCCTGGTAATTTTTCCTAGTAGAACAAGTTCCCTGGAAATTTTTCTTAGGAGAACAAATCCCCTGACTAGTCCTCATACTCGAACAAATTCCCTGACAAGTACTACTACTCGAACAAATTCTCTGACAATTCCTCCTAGTCGAACAAATCCCCTGATTATTTTTTTTATTTGAAAAAAGTCCCTGGTAAATTTTTTTTAGTTGAACAAGTGCCTAGTAATTTCTGCTAGTCGAAGAAATTTCCTGACAAGTCCTCCTAGTCAAACCAATTTTCTAACAATTCCTCCTAGTCGAACAAATTTCCTGACAATTTTTCCTAGTCCAACTAATTCCCTGACAATTTCTCCTAGTCAAGCAAATTCCCTGACAATGTCTTCAAGTGAAACCAATTCCCTGACAAATAATACTACTCGAACAAATTCCCTGACAATTTTTTTTTAGTCAAATCCATTCCTTGAAAATTTCTTCTACTCAAACCAATTCCCTGACAAGTGCTACTACTCAAACAAATTCCCTGATTATTTTCCTAGTCAAACAAATCCCCTGAATATTTCTCCTAGTCGAACAAATTCCCTGAATATTTCTCCTAGTCGAACAAATTCCCTGAATATTACTCCTAGTCGAACAAATTCCCTGATTATTTCTCCTAGTCGAACAAATTCACTGATTATTTCTCCTAGTCGAACAAATTCCCTGATTATTTCTCCTAGTCGAACAAATTCCCTGATTATTTCTTCTAGTCGAACAAATTCCCTGATTATTTCTCCTAGTCGAACAAATTCCCTGATTATTTCTCCTAGTCGAACAAATTCTCCCCTTAATTGGCTTTGTTTTATCATCATGAGACTAGTTTCAAAATGTTAAATACCTCCAGTCCACCTCCATTGGCTATCTATTCTGATTAGAAATGAAAAAGGTGAAAAACAAAGCCGAATTAGGAATTCTTAAAGACACCCTACCATTCCTTAATAGAGTACACTGAGAAAAAACATGTATATGTAAAAAGATTTTATTAATAAGATCATCTCCAAAACAGTAATTACGATGGCAAAAACTTGCTACACATTTTTTCTCAGTGCTAGCAGATAACCCTTTTGAAATTTTCAAATGAAAAAAAATGACAACGGCCTAAACTTTTCCTAATGTTTCAAGTCCTTTCCTCTCAGTTATTACATAAAAATATTTTTTTCCAAACGAATATTTACTCTTGCAATTTACCAAGAGGATCAGGACTTCAAACATTGGAATGTTAAATAATTTTCCTGCATACCTAAATTCAGGGATGGGCGTAAATATTCAATTTTTACTAATTGAAAAATTTAAATCAGTTTAACAAAAAAAGGCATTTTTTTTTTTAAAACAAGAAATTAGATTATCATGGAATGAAGACTAAATGTATCATTTAAAAAGTAAGCAGCAATTCACGGATCCTACTTGAATAAAAGTCTTCAAGAGAAATCATAATTTAAAAATATTTTTATAAATTAAAAATGTGCGTTACAACTTCCTCTAGAAAAATAGCAGCGATTATTAATTTTTTTTTCGAATAAACTATTTTCTTTTACAATCCGGAGTTAGTCTTTCACTTGAAACGGAAAATATGAAATTAATTAGGGGAAATTAATGTTCCATAATTATCATAAGGAGGTCTTACGGTATTCAAAATTATCATGGGAATAAAAAAGTTGGAGAAGGAAACGACTAGAATTTTATATTGGCCCATCCCTGTTACTCCTAGCGGTGATAAATCTTTCAAAAGTTTTTCTTAAAGGTATTCCCGTCACCAACAAGCTGGAGGTACTAATCCAAATATACCGGCTCTTTTTTTGGAATCAAAAATAGATTGGATTCTATTTTCAATAGGTACGATTTTTTTTCTCGTTCAAAAGGAAAGCGGATGTCTTTTAATTTTTGCAAAAATGGAAGCCGCTTATGAAAAATAGAGCTTTGCAAAATGATTCACAGAAAATTCTATTCGATTAATCGGTCCGTTTATTTATCTTCTGTCAAAAACTTGAAAAGAATAATGAAAATTATAAGAGATGTTTCATGACGGTTCTTGGGTCAGTGCTTAAGCAAAAAAAAACCTAAAAACGGTCAATTTAAAAACTAAGCTCAAGCGAGTAAAAAAAAAATGACTAAATGTAACACTCTTTAAGCTTCCCAACATAATTAGTACCTCCATATAAAAAAAAAAATTTTATGATCTAATTTTACTTTCTTGAAAATGCCAAACTCTTTTCTCGAATAAAGCCCGCTACGTCTACTTTTTTAACTAATAATTTTTAGTGTCTTCTTGTCAAATACGTTTTCTAAAATATTTTCCTATCCAACAATATTTACAAACTTTCTCCTGTCGAACCACTTTTTAAAATAATGTTTTCCTTTTAATCAAGTTTTTAAAATTTTTCTCCTATCGAATAATTAATTTTTTAACTTTATCTTGTTGATGTGACATTATAATAATTTTTTCTTGTCGAGACAATGGGATCAGTGCTGAAGCAGCAAAAAACAAAAGCTGGAAACGGTCAATTCAGAAATTAAACTCAAGCGAGTAAAGATAATCAACTAAATGCAACCCTCTTATTACTTCCAACTTAATGAGTACCTTTATAAAAACAATTAATCAAATTTAAATTTCTTGAAAATGATAAATTCTTTACAACTATGCCAAGTTAAAGCATGGCTGAATTCAAGAAAGTAAAATTGAAAATAAATAAAAACGAACTTACCATTTACTAAATCCAGCGATGCGTTCCTCTTCTCCAGCTACCTTCCTTGGTTTCGCCCACGCGACCTGGGTCCGGGTCCCAGTAGCGGGAAGGTAGCTGTCCTCTTCCGTCCTCTTCTTCATTCAAATTGTTTTCCTGAAACAAAAATACGAATAAATTAATTTTATAAATTTCAATAAATCTTCTTTTTTTTTTTTTTTTTTTTTTTTAAATTTCCTTTCATCACCAAAATTATAAATTATACCAGCATCTGAATTCATATGAACGCACCACAAATTTGTATCTTGCTGGCCCACAAAAAAATTTTTTCCTACAACCTTTGCCTGATACGTTTTTTTGTTTCACAAAAAATTTTTAATCGAAAGGAATTTCTAGAAAACAGTTAATTATGTAACAGCAAAAATTTTAATCCAAGAGAAAAACCTAGCGACATTAAATTTTTCAAAACATGAAAAACATGTTAAAACAAATTATTCAGCATTTTCTGCTGTCGAACAAATTTTCCAGCATTTTGTCTTGTCAAAAACATTTTTTGTACAACAAATTGATTTATAACAAAAGTTTTCCATTTTTTTTTTCCTAGTCGAATAAATTTTCTCATCATTTTATTTATTGGACAAATTTTTAGAATTTGTCGAACCAGAGTAATGAAAAGATTTAAACAAACTTACCCTACTAGCAAGGTAGCATAAATCCTCCTTTTCATCTTCAGAATATTTTTGAGGACCCCAAGAAGATGAATGTTGATGGCAAAAACGTAAGTGTGCTACTAAGGACAAGTGATGATCCTTAATGTTGCTTTCTCTTCGAGAATAGGCACCTTAAGTGCATGTTTATCTGGCATGTTTATTGTTCCAGGAAGCTTGAACAGGAACAATCTGACCTGAAAACAAAGAAAAAAAAAATTAATGGAATGTTGGAATATTACATTGACAGTAAACAAGAAAACTACCATTAATTTGTAATAAATGTTGGAAAAAAAAAAAAAAAAGTTTCTCAAAGTTTCTCAAGTTAAACTAATTTTATCAAAATTTTTTTTGTCGAACAAACGTTTCAGTTTTTATTCTTGTCTTCAATTAATTTGAAACACATTTAAATTTTGTTTTTCCTAGTCGAAGCAATTTTCACAACTTATTTGGAATTTTGTGAAAAGGTATTAACTAAAAAAATGATTCATTGAACCGGAGTAATGAAAAAATTTCAACAAACTTACCCAGCTAACAAGGTAGCACAAGTCCTCTCTTTCATCTCCAGAATATTTGTAAGACGCCTTGAAGATGAATGTTGATGGCAAACACAAGTGTACTACTAATGGCTAGTAACGATCCTTAATGCTGCTTGTTTTTCAAGAATAGAAATTTTGGGTGAAATACACCGCCATGTCTGTTCTCCCAGGAAGCTTGAAAATGGAACATCTGACCTGAAATCAACAACAAAAATTAATTAATGAGCAGTTGAAATATTGCATGCATTAAAATAGACATGGAGTCAAGAATAAATTAATAATCAATGTTAAACCAAGAACAAAATTCATTCAAAACATTATTTTTCACCAAAAATTTTCTCAAGATCTGTTTTCTTAAGCAAGTCACCAGCTACTTATGCATATTAAACTAATAATACAAAAAAAAATCTTTGGTGCCCAAATCTATCCCAATTTTTTTTTCCTAACCTTAATTAATTTTTAATAAAAAAAAAAAAAAAAAAAAAAAACAATTACCATTTAACTATGTCCACCAACATTTAAAAATAATCAGCAAAAAATTTACCAAGCACATTTAAAAAAAAAAAAAGAAAGAAAAAACTAATTAAATTTCGCCTTCAACCACTTCCTTTAATAAGTGACGCAACTATCTGACTGCAAAAATTCGTTTTCGTTTCGTTATTAATTTTAAGGAAAAATACAATACCGAATTCAGGTAAAAGTTAAACAAAGACGCAACCCCTTTTCAGCCCCCACTACAAGGTCACTTGATTCGTTCGAAGCACGTTTGATCTTGAATCGCTATTCCGATCTTGAAAAAAATTCTCATCTTTTGGGATGAAAAAAAAGGCGCGGAATCGATTTTTTACACTAAAAAATTAATTAAACTATTTTGGGAATAAACTCGGAAAAAAATCTGTCTCCTTAATACTTTTATAAGATTTAAAGGAATAAATTTCGAATTCTAAAGAAAACTATTTTCACTTTCAGGACTTAAAATTTTAACAAGAAAAAAAAATGATATTCCGGAAATGTGACCTTGGCTCTTTATTTTTATTTCAACTAAAAAATGTCAATTTGAATATGGAAGAAATTTAAATTTCCCAATTATTGCAAATATTACTGGGTTCAATCTAATTATTTCCTTCCTGGGCATAATTATAATCGAAAAATAATCATTTCGTTTACCTTTTAATTATCACCACTAATAATCACCAAAAACTAAACATCCATTTTAAAAAAAAATATTCAAAGTATTAATTTGATTTCTTTGAACTACCTCCTGTCATGACCAATGCATCTACATAACTGAGAAGATGGATTCCTGTTACTTATGGAAGGGGAGGTCATACCTAAGTCAAGTAAAAGCTAAACAAAGGCGCAACCCCTTTTCAGCCCCCGTTACGAAGTCGCTTGATTCGTTTGAAACACGTTCGGACTTGAATCGCTATTACGACCTCCAAATAAAATTCTCATCTTTCGAAATGAAAAAAAAGGCGCGGAATAATTTGCGTCAGCTAAATTATGCAGACACGGATTAAGAAAAATTAATTACGCAATTTTGAGAATGATTAACAAAAATAGGTATCTCAGTTTTTCTGTTTTAAATTTTAAAGGGAAAAATGCAATTTTTAAAATGGAAGAATATCAATTTTAATTGAATAAAAAAAAATTTTAATCTTCTACCCAATACAATGCAAATATTATCGAGTTCAATCTGATTAATTCGTTTATGGGCCTAATCTCAGTAGGAAAAAAAAATTAAAAATTTACCTTTTAATATACTGTAATTAGCACTAACATTCACAAAAAAAAATTCAGAAAATTAACTGATCAATTTGAAAAAAAAAAATATATTAAATTGCTTAAAGCCACTTCTAACGAACAATGCAACTAGATGACTGAGATTTTTTTTTCGGATTGCTGTTAGTTGGAAGAATAAGTCATACCTAACTCGGGTAAAAGTTAAACAAAGGCGCAACCCCTTTTCAGCCCCCACTACAAGGTCGCTTGGTTCGTTTGAAACACGTTCGGACTTGAATCGCAATTTTACGAAATAAAATTCTCATATTTTGAGATGGAAAAAAAAGGCACGGAATCGATTACATAAAATTAAATCTTGCAGCTAATGATAAAAAAATTTAATTGAAAAATCTTGGAACCAAATTTTTAAATTCGGGGGGAAAAATTGAATCCCTGACATATTTAGGTTTGAAAGAGAAAAATAGGAAATTATTTTAAGAGCTGAAAATCTTTACTAAAAAAAAATTAATGGGCCCTGTGCTCAATTTATCTTTATTTCACCTAAAAAATGCCATTTTGAATGTGGAATTATCAATTAAAATGGAAAAATTTAAATCTTCTAGTCATTAAAAATTTTGCAGACACGGATTTAAAATAAATTACCTAATTTTGAGAACGATTTCTTGAAAATGGAAAAAAAATCTGTATCCCGGATTTTTTTTTTTTTAAATTTTAAAAAGAGAGAACCATTTAACGAAATTCACATTTTTTTCCTAATTAAAATTATTGATACCTATCAGGGAAATTTATTTTTATTTTAATTAAAAAATGCAATTTTGAATATGGAGAAAACCCGATTACATGAAAAGGAGAAATTTAATCATTTCCTATCTAAGCCTTGTCTTTATCGAAAAATAATAACCATTAAATTTACCTTTTAATAACCATCACTAACATTCACAAAAAAAACTGGAGAAAATTTAAAGCACTTCCTTTTCTGAACGATTCAACTAGATGACTGAGAAATATTTTTTCGGATTGCTGTTAGTTGGTAGGGGAACTCATACCTAACTCAGGCAAACGTTAAACAAAGGCGCAACCCCTTTTCAGCTCAACTACAAGGTCACTCGATTCGGGATGGAAAAAAAATGGCGCGAAATCGATTACATGCCTAAAATTATGCGACCAATGATAAAAAATTAATTACACAATTTTGGGAACGATTTCTTAAATTTGGAGAAAAAAATTTGTATGGCCTTGATATTTTTAAATTTTAAAGGGATAAGTAGGGAAGAGCTTTAAATTTTTACTTTAAATTATCACAACTCCACCAAAAAACTGAAGAAAATTTAATAATGCATTTTAAAAAAAAATATTCAAAAAACTTCTTCAAGCAACCTCCTTTCATGAACAGTTCAACTACATGACTGACAAATTTTGTTTTCGGGATTCGGACACTGATACTTGGAAGGGGAAGCCATACCTTGCTCAGGCACAAGCTAAACAAAGGCGCAATAAAACCCTCGTGCAGCCCCTTCTTTTTGCGCTCGAAACACGTTTCAACTCGAATGTCCTTGAACTGACATTTGGCCATTAATATTTTAAAAAAAATAGCAGAACCGAATTTATTGCATGGTTTTAAAAAAAAAGCATAAGACCCATTTTTAAAATGAATTACACAAACATAAGTAGAATGATAATCTCAATACAGAAAAAAAATTAAGTTCTCTGCAATTTTTTTTTAAAACTGGAGCAGCAATATATCATCGGAATAGGACCTTACCTCAGTAATTAACAATTCACATCCTTTTCAGCTCAAGAAAGCTTATTAATGAAAAATTTCAAACTTAATAAACAGAAATTTTCCTAAGCCCAACTAACCTAAAGAACAATGGTGAACAAATAGATTTGTCATTATAATAAGATTTTCTAAGCAATTTCAATATAAATGCCTATTTGCTTTTTTTCTAATTTTTGGCTGATGAATGCCATTTATAACATGTAAAACAATGCTGGCTAAAAAAATTTTGATCCCTTCAAATAATAGGACACTGCAGACTTTGGTTCGTCACAAGCAAACCATAGTCAAGAGAAACCATCTCTGACCAAGTTAATAAGTTTGAAGTATAAGAATCAAAATGAGAAATAATCTGCAAATTAAATAATCTAACATTTGCTGTTCTTATTAAATTAAAACATAATCCTTCTTTGGAAGCAAAATGCTTCAATGCTTGCGTTCTTCTAATTCATCTAACTTGTTTTGGCAAATGATCGAAATAAAATAGTAAAGTACACCTCTTGCCTGGCTGTTCACTGTACTAAACCAGCTGGTAACCTAGACTGCCAGAAATTCATTTTTTTAAAACAGCCAAATAAATGAAATTATCGGTACAGATCGAAAACCTCCATTCAATGCTTTATGGCAGATTCAAACTTTGTATTCAGAATTTTGAATAAGGCCCTTGTGTTTTTATAAAATCACTCTTATTATATCTAAAGGACCATATTCTGAAACGTTGAAAGTAAAAAATTAGTCAACTTTGGGGGGAAAAAAGCAATACTTAATATTTCGACTCGAAAAATCACTTACATGTATTGTTTCAATTTTATCAAGCCTAGTTGGTATCAACCAAAGCCAAGGCTATAAATTTTGGATTGGAAAATTTCTCAAATCGTTCCT
Source organism: Liposcelis brunnea (assembly GCA_023512825.1). Taxonomy (NCBI): domain Eukaryota; kingdom Metazoa; phylum Arthropoda; class Insecta; order Psocodea; family Liposcelididae; genus Liposcelis; species Liposcelis brunnea. Next base: position 10,638,896 of record CM042068.1, on the reverse strand, counting down.
CAAATTTCATGACAAACAATTACTACTGAAGTTTAGAATTAGATACTCTATTTTCAGATCAAAACAAGACACTAATCTCCTTTTCAACCATCCACATTGTGTCACGCTAGATGTGAAACAACTGAAAGACCAAAAAAATTAACCTAGAGTTTAAAATGAGCCAATAATGTAAAAGAGAGGAAGGGATATTATCCTGTATATTCCATCTGAAAATTATCTCCAAACAGTACAATTTCATGAGAAACAATTGCTACTGAAGTTTAGAATGAGACACTTAGCTTGAGAACCTAATTACAAACCCTATCTTATCATAAAGCAGCAAAAAAAGGGATTAAATAGAATCGGCAATTGATTTTAAATAAAATAAGTAAATATCAAATCACTAACCACTATTCATTTGGTCGTGCACCCAATAACCACGAGGGGAAAAAAACGAAAAAACAATTCGAAAAGTGCTTTCACGGATTGAAATCTACGCACATCATCACTTGAAATGAAGACTTACCGTTATTGTTTTTAAAATAACCATTTTGACCGAGGAAAAAATGAATAATAAAATAAAACGAAATAAAAACTTCTCTATCAAAACACTGGTCGGCCATTTTGATGTGATCGAATTTGAATGAGTGACGCTGCCATCGCCATCTGTATGACAGAACCAAGGAACAAAGCCTCCATTATTGTCACTCACCTACACCTTCTTATTTTGTTTGAGCAAGCCAAACTATGTTAATTTCTCATAAAATAAAGGTTTCTTAACTGAATCTTTATAAGTCGACGAGAATTTTAAGTAGAACCCCCACGACCTTTTCTTTTCTTGAGGAAATTATTCCACGGTATTTTGTCAATACATTAGGGTTAATTTATTGAATTTTTGTATGGGCACCAAAACTTTAAAAAAAGATATGATTTTTCTTGTGTAAAATGTCAATACTATCCTTTTGGATTTGAAATTGGATTAGGCGAAAGGCAAACTTGAATAATTTTTTCCTTCGAGGTTCAATCTGGATCAAACAATCTAAGTCGTGAGATGTTAGATCACTTCTCGATAATTTTATGGGCAATAAATAAGTTCAGATAAATTTTACTGATCCCCGGTCTAGAGTCACACTACACGCCTGCATAGTATTTTAAACTAAGACGGATTGAGCTTTAGGATTAAAAATTGTGTGTTCTAGTGTTGAAATTTTGATGTCGGGGCGGGCTGTTTAAGAAAATCCGGTCCTAACCGAGGTTAAAATAAGGATGGTCAACAACCGCATTTTTTTACAATAAACCTGACGCCCAATTTCAAACTCTCATAATTCTATTCTCTTATTCTATTTTGAGAGAATTTTATAGAGCCTATGAGTATCAAATTCTAGAAAGAATTGCGGCCCAGAGCCCATTAAAAATTCGATTGTCTTTTTAGCTGATTAACAATCTGGCGCAGAAATTACTCATCAGTTCCTCGCACTCGTGACCTCGAGCAGTGACGCCGGCAGAAAAAGCTGCAGCCCCCCTTAGAACAAAACTACAGCCCCTTGCTTAGCTCCCGTCCCCACAGAATCTAAACTCGCTACCTTTCACATATCCGAAATATCGAAAATAAATTTTATGTGATTTCCCAACGAAGTGCCATTTATAAATCACTAAAAAAATGCAAATTTAATTGTAGCCCTTAAATATTACATAGTAAAAATCATATCTACACTTAAATATTAATTCTGGAATAAAATTCCCATTTTTTCTTGCCCCCAAAAAAATTTTTGGCGGTGACTATCCTTCGATCTCTGCTCTTCGAGTAGAAAAGTAACTCTGAGAATTATGAGAAGTTAAAAAAAATTTAGAAAGGAGCCACAAGCAAAATCTTGCAAATTTTGCTGGGGGAACCTGTCTCTCTCGTCATTCCTACGCCACTGCTGATTAATAAAATGTAAAAATCAACTTACCAAAAAAACTGCAGAGCTGAAACTCCCTTCTTTCTTAAACGGATTAAAACCCTCCTCTCGAAAACTCCACAGCCTTCGGCACGAGCCACGAAGAAATCCTAAAAAAAAATTAATAAAAAAAATTATTATTTTAAAAACTCACACCTTGAGTTTTTCAATCGGGTGTCGCGTGCTTTCAAAATTAATCAAAAATAATTTCAACAAAAGAATCAAAAAAAAAATCTTTTTTTGTCGCCAAGCGCAAAAGAAATAAAAAAAAATGTAAAATGTTAGGGGAAAAATAATGTAAATTACAAAATTTTTGAAAATGGGGTTTTTTCTCTCCTTTTTTCCTTTCCTATTTTTTGAAATGCGTGGATTCAGTTTAGTTTTGAAGAGCATGCGTGTCGGTCCGTTATCACATCCCCTACCGTACACCCTCTCGTGCTACACCAGTCGGGGGCGCGCCCTCTTTAAACAACGCAAAAACAAGATATAATTCCAGCATTGTTATCACATTTCAACATTTTATCAGGTAATATTTTTTTTAATTATTTAAATGTGTATATTAGCAAAGTGCTAGAATTTAAAAAAAATAATTTCAAAGAGTCTAAACGTCCCGAAAAGGGGAAAACCGAAAAAAATAAACTTCCCAAGAAATTTTTCTTCCCATTTTTATTTTAGATTCTCTTCATCTCGTTATTTTTTGCGGTGGCTTGTTTACAGACTGACCGTTTACTTATTCATTTTTAATCATTTTTTCCTTTTCATTTCGGTTTCCCCCTTTTTTTTAAAAAAAATAAAATTAAATTAAGTTTCGTGTTTATTTTTTTTTCGAATTTTCATCGGGGGAAAAATGGTTTGTCATTTGTGGAGAAAAGAAGAAGAAGGAGAGAAAAAATGAATGAGATGATATGATGTGTGTAATGAGTGTTTGTGTGTGATGTAAAGAGACAGGGCGAAGAAACTTAAATTTTAGCAAATATTTTTTTTAATAAATTTCGCCCTCGGCCCAAAACACGTTTTTTTTTCAAAATTCGTTAATCGACGTGTCTCCAGAATGTCGGGAAATTAGCTTTTCCGTTATCAAACGATTCCTTAATTAATTTCGCCCAAAAAAAGGTTTTTTTTTAAATTTCTTACCAAACTAAAAAAAAAAAAATTAATTAAAATTCTCGAACCGCGCGATATATTTTTTTTTTTTATTAAAAATTATTATTTTTAATACATATAAATGGATTAGGTTATAAATCAGATCCAACGTCACGACACAAAAAAGAAAAAAAAAAGGGAAAAAGAAAAAAAAAAGTATACAAGACGCCATGAAAATATTAATGGGAAAAGTTAAAATTCTTAAAAAGTAACAAATGGAGAGGAAAAAAAAGGAGAAAGAAATAAAAAGTAGTAGTTATGATTGGAGAAAATGAATAACATGCGCCCGATCATTTAACAACGGAAAAGCTAGTTTTTATATAAGCCATTTCAAAACCAATCAATATCCTGTAATGACTGGCTATTCTGTGGTTTTTTTTTTCTTCCCGTTTCGGCTCCAGACCTCCGGTGACATTATTTTAATGTGTTGAAAATGCGTTGATGGCCGAGTCGAGTGGAAAAAAATTCTTCACATTTTTTTATTTTTTTAAAACTCATAAGAAAATATGAATAAATTTTTTTCCAAGAGCTTCTTTTTTTTTTTAAATGCTTACTCGGGTATTCGGTTTCCCAGTATCGTGGAGAGAGTTGTTAGGTCCTTGCCCCTTAACTGAAAAATAAGAAGAAAAAAAAGATTAGTATCGTGAAGTTTTGAATTTTGATCCGAAAGTTTGATATGGGGTTTTCGAGATTGAGGGAATAGTTATTTGATTTCTTAATCAGTTTTAAAACTTGGTTTGAAGCCAAAATACGGAATTGTCTATTATGGGTGTATTGGCTTTTTACTGGTTTAGGAAATAAAGATCTTAGCTTTAGTCAAGCAAATGTTTCCCGTTTATAGTTTAACTGAGATGAGTTGCGGTCAAATTTATGAATTGGGTGCCCAGTGCGAATTATTCTAAGAGAGGTCTAAAAATTATTCCTCTCATTTACCTGCCCATAGTGACTGTTACTGGTGTAAAAAATTTCGATGTTCCCTGCAAAAAGGACCTTGATTACGAGATTTAGTTTTAAATTAAGCTTTTTTGTAAAACTTGAATCTCTCCGGTGTTTGACACCAACAGAAAGCTCAATTTGAGACTTTAACAGGTCAGAAAACACAGCCCCGCGGCCTCTGCCATACTTATGGGGATTAGCTTGCGTCTAAAACAGCTCTAGCCATCTCAAGCCTCTACTAAGTTTTTTTTTAGCAAGTCTAGAAAGCTCGCTCGCTCGCGGCTTAGTTTCAATTCTAATTTAAAAAATCATAAGGCGCTAATGACAGAAAATTAAAATTGCTTTAAACGAGGAAAATTTCTGCCGCGGAAAATAGGAATTTATTAAGAAAAATTTTGTATTAGGCTCTGATGTGTCTAGCTAGGCCGTGAGATGATGCCCAGGGTCATGCAAAACCTAGTCAAAGTTGTAGACATTTTTTTTTTAGGGTCGAAATGCACTGGAATTTTTTAAGAATTCCAGTGGGCTAGAAATAAAAAAATACACTTTAAAAAATAAGTATCATGTCTAAAAACCTTAAAAAGCTCATTTTTAAATCCAGTTAAAGTCATAAAATTTTTCAGCCAGGATCCAGCCCCAGAAATCGACCCCAAAAAATAAAAGCCAGGTTCTCTTTCTTTCTTACGGTAGTCTTTTGGTCTTAGCTGGTACCGTAGAGTACTCAGTAGTTGTTTTAAAGATTTTTTCAAGCTTCGAATCGGCGAACAATAAAGACTTTGGCTTTGCAAAACTCTTCATGAGCTTGGCACTTAAAATTATAGCAATGCTTTAACTTCTACTTGTAAGCCTTGGATGCTTAAAAAAGGTCGCACTGGGACCAAAGAATTTTTCCTCGGCGAAAATTAAAGATTTTTTACTTTTTTTTTAGAGTTCAGATGAGTTTGACACTAGAAATCTCTTTTATAAAAATAAAAACCAGACTTCTAATTCTGCCTAAGAGGCTGAGAGGTCTAGTTAAGACAACACGGAGCCCACCGGAAGTCTCAGAAACTCTTCCGACGAGTTTAGGTCTATAAAACCTAAACAAGCGAACGTAAATCTTGAAAATTGTCCACATTTTCAGCTTTGGCCAACCTTTAATTTCAAATTCACTTAACTGTATCATCCCCTCCTTCCTTTTAAAATGATACACCAAGCCATGATCTTTAAACCCCCTAAAAATGACGTAAATTGGTTGAAAACATCGAACAACAAAGATCGCATGAATTTTCATGAGGATTATCGAGCGAGAGTGAAATGTTTTGATTCCATACGACATCAAAAATTCACAGATGCCAAATTTCAAGTTTAGGATAAAATTAAAAATGAGAAACCCCTTTTTTCACCCTTTTTACCCCAAAATTTGATAAAGGTTTTCACTTGATTTACTTTTGTTACTGTATTTATTGACGTGACGCGTGACTCACTCAGATTTATTTCGTGTTTCGTAATCCTTTTTTTTCCTACTTTTTTTTTCCATGTCATTTTCAGCGTTCTTATAATTTTTTGCAATCTTTTGTTCCATTATGCTGGGTTTTTAGTAGAAAAGTTTTATATATTTTTATGCGAACGGTTGCCAACTGCATTTAATAATTTTTTTTCGACCCTTTACTCCCCCCCTCCCCCCGTTCGCTCCGTGATGGCCGCGTTCGATTAGGATTGGCTATTAAGATTGAAAATCATTATGAATGTTTGAACGAGCTTACGAAGGATGCAACTGCATTTTTAAATTATTTATGTAATTTTTCTTTTTATGTGTACAGCTGCGTTTTTTTTTGATAGTGCACTAGTTTCGGGATGATAAATAGCAAATACGTGAGATAAAATTATTAGCTTGATACATCATGATAGCGATTCAATGATAAGAGTATAATCAAATGAGAGTCAATGAGAATAAGCGATTTTAGAATTTTAAGAGAAAAAGAAGCTGGGAGAATTTAAAAAAATAACCAGCTAGAAATTGAGCAGATAGAAATTTAAAATATTGCTTTTTTTTTAAATTTCTGTTGCATTGGAAAATCAAAAACCTTTTTTTCTAGAAAAATTGGCATTAGGCCCTGCCCTGCTGCATTTAACTAGACCTTTCGACCTTAGCAAAAGGTTCTTAAAAAATGGCGGGCTTGGTTGGATCCACAGGACACCCACTTGTAGCTGGAAGCATTATTTCATTTTTAGATTTTTAGCCTTTGCAAGATTTCTCATCAGGAATATTTTCTGCAAGCATTGTGCGAAGAACCTAACTTCGTTTTATGGACTTTGATCCTTATGTAAAACCGTACTGACACCATATAAGACTTGAAAATTTTTTTTCTAGTGGCCAGAAGGCGGATATCTGAGATTTTTAAACTTTTTGAAAGTTTTGTTGAGCTTGTAACCAGAAATCTCATCTAAAAAAATTTTTAGCCCTGCCTATGAAACTAATAAAATTATCTCAAGCTATATGAAGCCCACTTGAAGACATAGAAATTTCCCCGAGGGTAAAATGGCGAAAATAGAAGATTCTGAACTTTATCCTTAACTTTTTTTGATTTTCTTCCTAGAAATTCAAATATCAGGAAAAAAATTGAAAAGTAATTTTTTTAGAGAATCTAAACCCGCGTAATTGATTTCTTTCTAAAGAATCTCGGCCAAAAATTTTACCTACTTTTCCGAAGATAGTCCCGGATATGAATGACTTTTGGACTTTTTTGCCTGCAGAAACTTTCTAGTCTTCCGAATCCCGATTTGAATAATTGCCATTAAATCACATTCACCAACGGGCTTAGCGGCTCTCTTTTATTCAATCTCACTGTGGGAATTTATCGGCCTTTCTTGGAGCTAACAACGCTATCCTAAAGCTCCACCCTATGAAAATACAAACAAACACGAACTATTATTTATCCCGTAGCTTTTTTTTATATACTGTATTCAACTTACATGAATTTCTTCTAGCAAATCCTTAACGCTTAAAAATCCTAAAGCCTTCTTTAATAATAATCAAATGCCAGCCTTCTCCAGCACGCGGGATTTAGCTCCTTCTCGAACGTTGATTCGTTTTTTAGCCTTAGCCTTCGCCTTCATAGCTAGCCTTAATTAATCCAAGTAAATGACAAGATGTCCTCTGGCGATGCCGTAAGCGTTGTCACAGATCTTAAAATTTTCCGCCAAGCCATAAAAAAACATCACCTGAAACATTATTCAAAATTTTTAAAACCGAATTTTAAGAAGATTACAATTAAAAGAATTGAATTAACTGTCACAAGAGAATTGGAAGTTGAATGTCAAAGACCAAAAAATTTAAAACTGAATGTCAAAGACTAAAGAATTAAAAATGAATGTCAAAGACAAGAATTAAAAACTAAATGCCCAAGACCGAAGAATTGAAAATTTATTGTCAAAGACATGATATTGATGATTGAATGTTAAAGAAAAAAGAACTTAAAATCCAATGTCAAAAACAAAAAAATTATAAACTGAATGTCAAATAAGACCGAAAAATTGAAAATTTAATGTCAAAAAATTCCAGTTATAAAATCGCCCCATTCAAACGCTAAATGATTCAGTTTTTTTTTTTAGTTTGATGTGGGATACTGCCAGCTTAAGCTTTCATACATAGTTTGCAAAAAAAATGGCTTAATGGTGGTTAAACGATCCTACTTTCATAATTATTAATAATGTCTCTCTAAATCGACTGAATTAAATATTAAAACACTAAACTATGGAAAAAAACTAGAAAAAACTTGATTTAAATACAACATGCCCTTCTAATCAGCTATTGTTGCTATCCCACACGAAATTCTCGACGAATCTATAAAACCATTAGCTTACGTGAAAGTAGAAAGAGGGAAAAAACAATAAAAAAAAGAATTTATAATATAAAGTCAGTAATAAAATCACGAAAATTTAAATTTTTTCAAAAATTCTCGACTGTCCGAACTTATAAAATTTTCAGCTAAATGCACGAATAATTTTACGCCTACTTAGGTGAAGAAATAATTAGAAACGATTATTATTTTTCCTTTAAAAAAAAATTTTTCTTCGAAAAAAGTTACTAAAGTTTGAATTAAGAAAATTCTTCCCTTGCATAGATTAGGATTCTTAGCATTGCTGAGTATCGAAAAAAATATCGGGAACTAAAAACTTTAGAGCTCTGAAAAAAAAAAAAAAATAATATTAATTTTAAAAAAAAACAGCAAAAAGAAAATTTATCGATATTAAAATCCGAGTTTCGTAAATTTTAAAGAATGAAATGTTTTTTTTTTTCCTCGAAAGAATTACAGTCGACGAACAATGGATTTTCATTTTAATTGAATTATTTTTAACCCCTTTTTATGGTGACAAAGCAAAAAAAAAAAAAGGAGCGCACACAATTTTAAGAAAATATAAATAATCATCAGGGGGGGAAAGATAAAAATCTCTGATTTTGCGGCGCTTAAAAAGTATTTACTGTAAGTGCCGCACTGGTTAAACGTATTAATTATTAATGGAGCTTTCTTGCCCCAATGATTTTGACATGGTTGATATATCAAAAGCGCGAATATAAAATGAAGCCTAAAGAAATAAATCGTGTTAGTATCTAAAAAAATCAATTAAGTTTACAGCTAGGCTGGTTTTTTTTTGTATGGAGAGAATGTGAAGCCAAAAGCTAAAGTTAAAAACCAAATAACTGAGGCTTGGGCCTATAATCAGGAAATGGCTTAAATAAGATTAAAATTCAAGTCTGGAGTTCTTTTGGCCTCCTTAATTTTTATTTTTTAAGAAGTTCTACGTGGGCTCAGATTTTTCGGGTCTTAGGGCCACATAACGTTATAATTTTTAAGAGGCAAATTTTTTTTGGGGAGGGGGGGATGAGTAAAGTAAAATACTATTTGTTTCATGTAAACTAAAAATGGGTCGCTATGACAACAATGTTAAACTTATGGAAAATGGCGTTCCCGCTTTTTACTTCTGATGAGACAAATAGTAACATTACTAGACTTACACTTGATATGCAATATATTTGCATAAATAAATTGAAGGCAGAAGCCGATGCGGTCGCTGGAGTGCGCTAGTATCGTTTTAATTCACTTAATATTCGCTACTAAAGAGCGCTGGTGTCGTTTTAGTTTGTAAAACAGTTGCCAGAGAGCGCCAGTGTCGTTCTAGTTAATAAAACTGATGTTAGAGAACGCTGAGGTTGTTTTAGTTTATATAAAAATCGCTAGAGTGGAATTAGTTTACAAGGCAATCGCTTCCGAAAGATCATGAACCAGTCGCCAAGGAGCGCTGGTGACGTTTTAGTTCATAAAACTATCACTCAAGAGAGAAGTAATGATTTTTGGTTTGTAGAATGATCGTTAGAGAGCGCTAGTGTCGTTTTAATTAATAAATCAGACGTTACAGAATGCTAGCGAAGTTTCAGTTTATTAATTGGTTTTTAAAGAGCGCTTGTATCGTTTTAGTTTCTAATTAGCATAATGAAGTGAATGGCTTTAGTTTGTAAAATAGCCGTTCAAAGCCCAGTCGTTAGTTCACATGAGATGAGGACCTAGAACTTGAACTTACTCAGCGTTTCTTGCAGAAACAAATGCGACACTAAAGCTGCTTTGAAATTTTTTTGAAAATCGTGCATTACTAGCTTGGTTTATTTCAGAGTACGAGTTTTCTTGGCTGGAACTTAAATCGTGCAAGTTTCTAGCAAAATTTTGAACAACTGAACTAATGAAATGTATTTTTTTAATTTTTTTGAGGCTTTTCCAAAACAAATATTGAACAATTTTTAAGGCACCAAAAAGGATTGTGGTTTAAAAAATATAGGGCCGGGTCTACTAAACTTTTTTGAACACTTTTTCCCTGAAGAAAACTGAAATGTGAATGTGACATTTGAATTTTCTCGGCTTTTAAAAAAAACCAATATTGTTAATTCAAAAATTTAAACCGAGACCAAAAATATTATTATTATTTTTGCCAATGGACAATCTTAGGTCGTTTAATGTCTAAAAATCCTACTAAAAGATCAAGTCAGTGTTTGAGAATTGGTAATTCAAGGAATTTAGATCTGGTCATAGTAGAAAAATTTCAAAGCTCAAAATTCTGACCTCCCAGTCCAAGGAAAACTAAACTAAGCTCGCTTAAAAATCCCAGCTGGGGTCGTTAGAAATTATTACAACTGTCAAAAATTCATGCTAAGCCCTCCAGCAACCGCCTAATGACTCACAGAATCTTTCAAATTCAATTTATAAAGAAACACCGAACCCTCAAAGTCCCTTCTTCGTCATAACTCAATATTTCAATGCCTACGCCATGCATCTACATGACGCTTTCGAAACTCCCTACAAAAACGCAGAATCTACCCCGATTTTCTCGGGATTTCTCCCAGCTCTTTAAAACAGCAAAGCAAAGTAATCCCGAAAAAAAAGGGGAAAAACAGAAAGATAGGCAACAAGTGAATGCAAAGACACCTGTAACCGCATTGGGGAGTCCATTTTCACATAGCGTGACATAAACCTTTCCCTCAGCACGAATATCAGAATAGTTATTTACTATTTTAATCATAAAAATGTTTTTGTTTACCCATTTTTTATTCAAAAAAAAAAAAAAAAAAATATTGTTTTGAGTTTTTTCAACTCCTTGATTAAAAATTCAAAATACATCGTGACCCCTTCGTTTGCATTTTTTTTTCCTATTTTGAATAGTTATTATTCTCGCGTTCTTGAGCTATTACTCAAAATTATTTTCATTTATAATAAAAAAAAAAAATGGAGGAAAGGGCGAGGGCACGATATAACTTCATAATTCCAAGAAATTTTGAAAATTTCGTGAGCACCCTGTAGCCAAGAAAAAAAAACCAAGAACGCATCGTATTCCCAGATATCGATATAAAACTCAAGAAAATCTACAAAAACCTTACAAGAAAAAAAAAGGAAATATCAGAAATATTTTCTCATTAAAAGCTATCCAGAATAGAGAAAAATATATTTTTTCGAAAAAATAAAAATTAGAAATGATTGTAAAGGCCGTGGGTTAAAAATTTTTATCGACCAACCCACCCTCCCCACTGTCCGGTCGTCCCCGACCCTTCCTCCCTCTTTCACGATACAATGAAAGAAGGGAAACGCCAAAGCCTACAAAAACTTAAAAACTAGAGAAAAATAAAAAAAAAATAAAAGTAAAAATTATTAAAACTTATTAACAGATAAGCTAAACTCTGATGAAAATTTCCGTCTTACATTTTCATTTCCCCTGTTCGACTGTAATTTCCACACTTTATTGATTTTTAGATTCGAGCTTTTTATCTCTGTTTTGATATTTTTAATGGTTTTATTAGAAATTTGAAAAATTGATTAAATTTTATACATACGCTTTGTTTTGATAAAAGCTTTTACTTTTTCAGCCTTATGGTTCGTTATCAGTTTTTTCATTTTTTTTTTTCCTTTCCCCCCCTTTCATAACATATGGCACAAAGCATTTTTCCTAGGATTAGATGATTACTAGTTTTTATATAAATGTAGAGAAAATGGTTCCGCGAATCGGATCTTTTCGAAGAAAATTTCGAAAATAAAAAAAAAACGGCGGCGTTTTCCTTTTCTTTTCGAAAAAAATATAAAAAAAAAAAAAAAAACCCCGGTGATTCTTCTCCCGTGTGCAAGAGTATTGTCGATTCAAGGTTTAAATACTAAGCTTCCTTTAGCATTGATTTTTGTAAGGGGAAGAAAATGACCACACGTTGCTAAGATTATACCTCTATGAGAAAAAAAGAACAGGAAAAAGGAAAAATTATTTTAAGGAAAATGATATTTAAGCCTAATCTTTTAATTCTGAACGCTGAAATTTTTTTATAGATAGGCTCTATCCTTGATTAGGAATATAAAAACAGAAATGTAGCTTTCCAAAAATAATTTTCTAGTTAAGAGAGTTGATAAGACTTTGGTTCTTCCTCGGGAGCCCAATTGGCGAAAAAACTTGAGAAACCTTAAATTTTAGAGTTATTTCGAAATTTGTTTTTGCACTCTGCAATTTATAGTTTTTAATCAAAAAAAATTTTGGGATAGCTCTTGAGCCCAAAAATAAGAAATCCGGCAAGAGAAAATTTTCGTTTGAGGCGGGCCCTACGCCTCTCGAATAACGGTTCGAGAGGGCTACTACAATCAATTATATGTTAGACGGGAGCTACAGCAGTCGCACCCGCAGGGTCTGTAAGGGGCAAAAATAAGAACATCAAGGACTTATTAAAATCAAAAATTTTTTGGTTGAATTTCATTATTCTGATTGAGTAATTTTTTCGGTTGAACTAATTTTGCTCCAATCTTTATGTCAAGACAAGTTTTTCAAAATTTATTTTTTTCGAATCAATCTTTTGAAAGATTTTTCTTGCCAAGCAATTATTTTGATAATTTCTGCTGAATCAATTCAAAGTAAAATTAGACAGCCTGAAAGGAGAGAGCTTTTTTATAAAAATCCTGGGTGTGACCAAAATCGTTTTCAACTGGCTTCCATTGATTGGTAGTGACGTCAGACGTCTTCTGCTGCTCGGTACTTAAGTTACGTTTGGTCATAGCCAATTAAAAAGCAGCAATTTAGTTGGCGACTCTCTCTTTTCAGACTATCTGGTAAAATATTCCGAAAAATTACTTGACTACAATAAAACTTTTGAAATAACTTCGATAACAAAAATTTTTGACCTTTTAGAATTTTTTCCCGAGCTGAGGAACATTATTGCTTCATGCATAAATGATCTAGTTAATCATTAAATAAAACTAGAGATCTGAAGAAGAATGAGAAAAAACAAATCATTTAATAAAAATTTGCCACCAGATATAAAAATGTCAATCCAGGAATTATTAGGTAGTTTTTTAAATCACTTGAAGCCTAAAGTTGGCTTCAGCGAAGCTGGCTAACAATCTTTCGGGTACCTCAAGACGTTCTTGTGAGTTTTTAAAAAACCTCTGATTGACTTAATAATCATTTTCTAGCTGAACAGACTTCTTAAATTTCTTAATTGTCTCTAGCTGGCTTCTTTTATTTCTTGGGGGTCTTTAACCAGTTTTACAAACTTCATAGAAGCCTCAAGCCAACTCCCCAATCCCCCATGGTCTCTCTGATAAACCTCGAAAAATCTCCTTAAAACTTAAACAAGTTTTACAAATATTTGAACGGTTTCTAGCCCACTTCATTTTTTTTTATAGGCCCTGATCAGCTTTGTTAAACCCTCCTTGCCCGCAAAAACAATGCAATCCCCCTTCTTTCCCTACGTTTTTTAGCTGTTTGGCCCCAAAGGCTGGTGGGCCCGCCTTCATCGCGGGCCCGTTAGTTACACCTTATGTTTGCGAGCTATCTGGATGTCTCTGGTTTGCTTCCCAGACTTCTAGCCGCCTTCCAAAACTTCCTGGAGTCACAATCAAGCTTCATAAATTTCGTTGGTACCTTTAAGCTGCTCTGATTGCCCTAAAAACTTCCAATCCGCACCTGGATTAATTGCTCAATCTAAAGCCGTATGACGATTGATACAACCGGATGTTATTGAGATAACTATTTTATCTTCGGCAAATCATTTTCAATTCAAATTAGTCACCTCATTCATTACTATGATTCCTTCTTCTTGGAGACGTTTTTAAGGCAAAAACCGCAGGGCTGCATCATGGCGACTTGATGTTAGATCCCTGTTCGGTTAAGGTTAGGCTTGAATATTTTACTTACCTAAAAAGAAAAAGAAAAATTAGTTTTTCATAACTTTCCTCAAGAATTCTATGAAATCTTTCGGGTTTTCCTCATCAAGCTTAGGTTTAAATATCTTGACTTCCCCTCTTCCTCCTCCCTCTTCTGCCTTAAAAATTTGACAATCTTCGCTTGATGTAAAATAACGCTTTTTTTGCCAGCCCAATTTTTATTTCTAGAACCACCCTCACAATTTCCATATCCCATAAATATATTTTCAGCAAAAAGTAAACACCTACATGACAAACAATCATTTTCCTCCTAACTATTTTTAAATCTAATCGCGCGAATATTAATTCCCCCCCAAAACAACAAAATTAATTTTTTAAACTGTAAATAATTTTCCATTTCATCCTTTTGTTTTCCCCTCATAAGCCAAACATAACCCTAACTATCTGTATCTCTAAATCTCCAAAACGCTTAATTGAAAAAATAGCTGACAAAATCAAAAAAAAAAAAAAAAAAACTTACAAATTGTCTTCTAATGCCTTTTAAATCTATTTTCTGCTTCGTTCGTTATCATGAACGATAAAAAAAACGACAAATAATAACCGGTGCTGTGGGAAAATCAAACGGGGAATGCAAATAATAATTAAGGCACCACATATCCACACTCGCCCGCGCGGGGCTTTGCACTTCCTTTTAGATTGAAAATGATAAATAACACTCGATTAAGCAAACATAAAAAAAATTAATTTAATTCTCGCTAATTAATTAATACGGATTTTTTAATTTGTCACATTGAGTTTGATAAAGAGAATGAGGGATGAAAAGTCGGTATTTGTTCATTCATGTTACAATGGGTAAATTAGAACTAAAATTGTCATAGGTCTAAAAATGTCAGCCCAGGAGTCAGATCCCCCTTTAAAGAATATGAAAGAAGACATTGGACGGAGAGAAAGGAGAAAGCCTTTCTTTTGATAAATATTTCTAGTCGAACAAATATTCTGACAATTTTTTTCTTGTCGCATAAATCTTCTGATAGTTTTCTCTTGTCGAACAAATCTTCTGATAGTTTTCTCTTGTCGAACAAATCTTCTGAGAGTTTTTAGTAGTCGAACAAATCTTCTGACTTTATTTGTAGTCGAACAAATCTTCTGACTTTATTTGTAGTCGAACAAATCTTCTGACTTTATTTGTAGTCGAACAAATCTTCTGACTTTATTTGTAGTCGAACAAATCTTCTGACTTTATTTGTAGTCGAACAAATCTTCTGACTTTATTTGTAGTCGAACAAATCTTCTGACTTTATTTGTAGTCGAACAAATCTTCTGACTTTATTTGTAGTCGAACAAATCTTTAGACAATTTTTTCTTGTCAAACAAAATATTTTCAAGGAAAAATATTCCAAAAAATTACTTGACCACAAAAAACTTTCAAATAAACTCTTGAAGCACAAAAAAATAAAATTAATTTTCAAAAAGAAATTCTGAGAAATCTTTTAAGTTAATCTTATAAAGTAATTAGTAGTCTAAAAATCTCCATATTAATTTACCCAGTTCCTCTTAAAAAGACTGAAAGGAGAGAGACGCCAACTCGTGCAAGGCAAGTTTCTGCAAGGATGGTTTCTAATTAGCCATGACCAAACTGATCTTCAACTAATTAGTGAAAATTTATGCGACTTCTGCTACCAACCCAATTAACTTAATTTTGGTCAAAGAATCAAAAAACAGCAATTGAATTGCCAACTCTATCTTAAGGCTCTCTAGTTTTCCCGAGCGCATTCCACATTAACAACCTAGGCTTAGGAAATGTCAGTAATGGCCAAAATTTATTACAAGCCCTAAAATTTGTCAGAACTTCCCGCTAGTGTCAGCAATCACCTGTATTTTTCAACTTTCACCAGACTCTTATTTTCAATAACAAACATTCTCGAGCGCGTGCATGTTTTGGGTAAAAATTTCATTTATTTTTTATATTTTGGAGAATAAAAGAAAAGTTTAAAAGTCTATTAACATCGGCAGCTGCTGTATGATTTATATGTGTATATAAGAACATTTTTTTTTTCAGTCATAGGAGTTATCGATTTTGAATTTAAAATAGTGTCCTTTCGATTCGGGATTGGGGCTAGATAAGGGGGGGTTTATTAACAACCATCAGAGATAACAATTTTATTGAAATCTGGAATTTGTAAAATCTTACAAAATATAAACGCGGATCGCATGTTAAACTTATGAGCACGCGTCCCTGCTTTTTGACCCTCACACCCTATTCGTTATCGGAATCACCCTCCTAGCTAAGTAAGAAAATAGAAATTAAAGTTTTTTTTTCCTTTTTTTTTCTTTTTTTGATTGTTTCCATTTTCTGTTCTTGTCTGGCTTCACATTTATATTTTTTCAAGGTACCATGCGTAAAACTTTCCTCCCTTAAAAAAAAAAATGATGGCGAGTATTTTAAAAATGCTCCGCGCATCATGGTTTCTTTTGCCAAGTTTTAATCTAATTTGAAAAAAGTCTGGTATGATTTTTAAGGCTACTCTTAAATCTGTCAGGTTACAACAGTTTTATGTTTGTTTTTTTTTTCAATGGGAAAAAATATGGAAAGAAATATTAGTTTTCTTTTTTTTTTTTTCCTTTTAAATTTTAGTGTGTTGAGGGCAAAAGGAGGGAAGGGGGAGACAAAAGATTAGAATTTGTCAATAATACGAATTCTGCCGCTGCCTTATACGTAGGGATGAAATTTTATTGATTTATATGAAAGAATGGTCAGGCTGTTTATGGTTCATCAAAAACCCTACTTGCACTGACCTTTATTTATGAATAGACTACTTTGATCCACATGAACCCATCCGATTTATTGGTTATTAACAGATGATTTATTTATTAGAATGGACCTGGTAATTTTTAAAATGTTTTAAATGTGATTAATTAAGCGCCCAAATTTTCTCTAAGGCCATAAGCACTTCCCGACGTCGCCCTTACCTCAATTAAATTTTGAAAAAATTTTTCCTCCGTATCCTGCTTCTGTCCTGTTCACTGTTTCCGCTTCATGACTAGTAAGTCGCCATTCGTCTTATTACAATGCCTCTTAAATGCTCATTATGCTGCAATCTGCAGGGAGAGTTGTTACTATTATTCTACATGCTGCTGGCCAATCCCTGATCAGGTCTTTGAATTTGTAAGCTGAAAACAAAAGAAATTTTTGATAAAAACTTTTCGTATTTATTTAATTTTAAATTTCGGTCAAATTAGAGCTAAAAACTTTAAAAGAATCGAGAAGTTTGTTTTACTGAAGAATTTTCTCTGCTAAGCCCTAAAACTGCCAATTTTTAAAATATTCCATTTCAAGTTAAATTTTTTCCTTCTGACAATAATCACGCTAGCATTCCCAGAAAAGACCAACGTTTGTTTTTTTTAAATGCATGACAGGTGTAATTATTGCTAAACACCGCAGTGCCAACACATTCGTGATGTGAGGAGAAAAAATGTAAACACGACACATATGCCACAACTCTTAACACTGTCCATCTCAAAAAATTATGTTTTTAAACACAGGGGAGACATTTAGCAAGCACTACTTAGGCTGTTATGGCCCATGGCCCTTCCCTTAAATTCATTTTCAACAAGAAAAAAATGGACTTACTTAGAGTAAGAATTTTTTTTTCTCTGCCTCCCACATAACACGAAAAAAAAATTCTAAAAATTTCACAATATACACCACAACCAAAAATTAACCAAATAAAAGTAATAGAACCTTCCAACGCGACCGCTTCAATAAAACTAAAGTTATTCTCAAAAAAATAACCGGATGCTCAAACAAAAAAAAGGCAAAAGACCTTTTCCAAGTCAGGTATAGAGAAACTGAATAATTGCAGGTTTTTTCGAATAAAAAGGTCGTCAGCCATAAAAAATTTTCAAAAGCTGTAAAAATATCCGGAAAAATAATTGGCCTAATCCTATTGATGTATATTGAGAGCACGGCATGACCATTCATTAATTTTCTTCAATTTTTATTTTGGGCTTTCCTGACATTCAAATTTTGTGAATAGGCAACCTACATAAATTTTAAAATCGTGAATTTACTATCAATATTAGTTCTTCGATTGATAATTAAGGCTAAGCAATGACTATTCACAAAGCACATCACTTTTGCTAAGATTTTCTAAAAACTGGTTTGTCAAAATACAGTTATGCCACCAGCGATACATAAGAGTTTACATATTGCATACATATCAAAATTTTTCAGAAATAAGCCACCATATTGGGCCTATTTTTGGGGAATTTCAGCTACTTAATAGAGGAAAAAATCAACTTATGGGACAATATGGCGGATGCCAATTCGAGAACTTGGCATTCCCGTGTCTAAAAGACTATTCATCATAATGTCCACTCCCTAATAGGCTCCCTAGCTTATTCCACAACCCACGACCCTTTCTCGTCCCTATCTTTACCACACTAATCATCAACCTCTTCTCATTCCAGGTACAAGACGCAGCCTTAATGATTACAGAGGAAAACCGGGAGTCCATTTACAATGATGGACACTTCCCTCAAAGGACCAATCGTCGAAAAAAAAGGACGTAAAAATGTGTCGGAACAAAACAACACGGAATCCTTCGACGATGATAATAAAATAAACGACTTCGAAAGGTATGAAAACCCAAAAAATTCATCATGTGAAGGTTTCATTAATCTAAAACAAAGAAGAAAACAATTAAAACCGATTAAAATCGCTACAAATTTAGAAGATATGGTAAAAGTTCCTAAACAAATTATAGGCCTCAATAATGATTTAGATAATATAAATGATATGTCGAATACAGTGCCTAAAGAAACTAGTTCAAAAAAGCATGAAGATGACGGCGGCGGCGGCGGCGAAGACGAGGAAGACGTGAAAAATTTAACAGTAAACGACGTCCATTATCCAAAAGATGGAAACGATCTCAAATCTCAAGATTCAAACAGCTCGGCCGATAACTGCATCGATGTAACTGAATTAAATGTTCCTAAATTAGAGTCGGGACCAAACATATTAGCAGATCCTACGTTTTTGTTCCCTTTCCGATTTCATCCGTTCAAAACGAATCCATTTTGGTTGCCGGGTGATCCGAAAATCTTCAACTACGAAGCGTATTGTTTGCTCTGCAAAAAAGAATTCTGCAACAAATATTTTTTAAAAACGCATAAAGCAAATAAACACGGGATCGTAGACGATGGGACCTCGACGGTCGCGATGAAACAAATCGCTGAATACATCAAAGCCATGTCGAAATCATCGGAAAACGGCGTCAGCCAAACCGAAGCCGAATGCAAACAACCGTTTTGCGATTTATGCAATCGGAAATATTCCGGGAAATATTTATCGAGGCGCCGAAGGAATAAATGTCATAAAAGAGTCGATGGCGACGGTTTTTACGGGGCTAATTCGTTTGAAGACACTAAAATAGTACAAAGCTCATCGCAAACTAGTACAAATGAAACCGGAAGTACCTTATATGAACCATTAATACAGAATGAGGATGACAATCAAGAAAAAATTGTTGAGCAGGAAACTCCTTTGAATTTGATTGTGGCGAGCAAGGACAGCGTCGATGGCGACGACGATGAAGAGAACGAAATCGGTGTCAAGTCCGATTCGAGCGACCAGGAAATGGAGAAGAACGACATGGAAATGGATACTTACGAATCCGACGGGATGGAAAGGGAAACCGCTGACTCCGATGAAGGTTCTAGTGAGAATATTGAAAAATTACAAACAATGCTTTTAAAATTAACTCCGTCCGAAACCGAGACTAAAATATGCAACGTTTGTAATGAAATCATGGATAGTAATCACGATTCGAAATGCGCGGAATCCAAAAGGGAACATTTCACCGAAGCGATGAACGAAAGTTCTATCGAGTCCAAGTCGGAAATCCCAATGCTGAAAAAAGAAAACCGAAGTTATATATTTATGAACAGGATTGATAATGTTAAAAAAATCAAACCGACCAGCAGCTACTGCGAAATATGCAACAAAGAACTCTGCAACAAGTATTTCATGAGGACGCACATGCAAAGAATGCACGGAATCGAAATTGAACATGGAACCCAACTGGGCGGCGTCACCTGCAACGTTTGTAACAAAGAATTATGCAGTAAATATTTTTTAAGGGTTCATAAACAAAACACACACGGAATCATGAATCCTAATTCAATGGTCGGTCCTTCCACCTCGACCGGATCGAATCGAATCGAAATGAAATCGATTCGGGCTGATCGTTTCCCTTCGAACTTCACTCAAGTTTGTTATATTTGTAATAAAAGATTCCGAAGTCAAAAATGGTTGCAAGCTCATTTTTTAAACGAACACCGAGATGAAGTCGCTAAAACAAAAGAGCCCGGGACGTCTGCAACTGCCACGATCACGACCGACGAAGAAATTAAAGAAGAGGAACCGCCGACGTTGAGGATACCGAAGAAAAGCCCGAGCGTGCCCGAACAAGAAACTCCAGAAACATTAAACGTGATATCGAAATTATTTTGGGAGAATAATTCGTTGTCGAAAAGTTATACTTGCTCACAGTGCCCGTTTTCAACGTCCGTTCTGGCGTTTTTATTCGTTCATGAAAGGTCTCATTTCGTCCAAACAACTCAAGAACAATCGGAAATTGTAAAACCGTCGGTTTCCTTGCAAAATTTAATTCACGATAAAACGTTTTGGCAACATAAAATAACACAACAGATATCGGATTGTTTAGATTTGTCCGAATCGAGCAAAGCTAAACAAGTTTCGCTTGAGCAAAATGGAAGCTAGCGGTTTATGTTTAAATTATCTTGTTGATTCACCAATGGAAATCATTAAGGATTATTTTTTTACACAAACCTACGAAAAATTATATAAAAAAATATGATGCAAGCCTAATATTGATAGGTAAATGTTCCTCAAATTAAAAGAATCTTTTTTTTTTGAATTATTATTTGTTAAGTGGAAAAAGTGTGAAGCCTAAATTTTGTCGCCGACAAGCTGCTAATCAAAGATAAATGTCTGACCAATAAGAAATTCTTGAAAATTCGGTTTCTATACACTTGCTAACTCGGAAAATCATACTGGATTTAAATTTCGTGTTTGCAAGAAGAGTTATGTGCACGGTTTCCAAGCAAGATCCTATGCTGTAGGTCTTAAAAATGTTTTTAGTTCAACTTGAAAATAATTCCTAAGCACAAAAAAAACTTTGGAAAATATTTTCAGCTCAAAAAAATCAAAAGATCAAAATCTGAAGAACCAAGAAACGATATAAAATTGTTTTTGAACACAAAAATAAATCTGAAAAAATTTTTTGAACGCTGATTAAAAAAGTTTAAACTATTTTCTGTATGTGAAAAAAAAATCCTCAACCATTTCTGTTCAAAGAAGATTTCTGCAATACTTGCTGAGCATGGAAAATTTCTGAAACGTTAATTAGACCAGAAAAAAGGGCAAAAAAATACTAAACTTCAAACAGCTTTTTCTCAGACGCCCAAGAAATCTTGAAAAATTTTTGAGCCACAGCAAAGAATTTTCAAACACAAAAAACTATTTACATCAGGTCTGTTGATTCTGTTACAATTTAATATTCTCTGAGTCAGGCCTAACCCAAGGAGGACTCACCGAATGTGCCGGCTGTTCCTCGTGCCCCCTTTGTCCCTAGCGTCCATATCATGCTGTAAAGTTTTCAATCTGATGCATCTTCAATTCGGACTTACAGAAGCAGAAAATATTTTTTAATTTTCAGCTCAAATCTGTGCTTCACTTCGTGAATAAGTTTTCTTTCTAAACATTTTTCTTCTATGTTCCTCAATCTGACTATGCGCTCTTTTCATTTATCTAAATTCAGTTTCTAGCACGACAACCTTGTTAACTTTTTAACCCTGCAAAAAAAAATCAATTTAGTTTTTAAAAATTGCAAAAAATTTTAATTAGAACTTTCTTTATACTTTACCTTTTATCATTTGAAACATTAATCCTGGATTTTAGTAAAATTTAGCTCTCTACGATTAGACTGGGTGATGTATTCTCTTGTAAGAAATATCTAAAAACAAAATATTGGAAAAATTAACAAAACTTTTAGACACAGATAAATTTTAGCACCACACTATACAAGAAAAGCTGATTGAACAATTATATTTTAAAATACTATTTGATTAGCAGTAAAAATGGGCTTCTAACTTTCCCTATTCCTAAAAAAAAAAAAAAGATACTACCAAATTAATCTTTTCTTTAATAACCTATAACCTAAATATATTATACCGCCATTTTTCCAACTAAAAAATTTTTTTACATTAGCTTTAAAATACCAAATATTATTAAGTACAACATGGGTCGACTAACTCGAAAGACAAACTAAAACATTCCTTAAAAAAAGATCTCATAGTTTTGTATGGTTTAGCTACGAACAAAAAACTTTTAAAATCAATCTTATTTCTCACCTCCTGATCTCCAAAATTCCTAACTGTACAAAAAATTATTTTGAAAGAAAAATCCCGGAATCTTCTATTTTTATATCGATAAACCCTTTTCTTCATTTTAAAATAGGCAATTAAAAATGCCACTCATTTCAAATTCCTTGCCTGAGAAACTATAAAAAATTTTAATAAAAATTGGCTGTATCACATTAAATGTCATACTATAAAACTAGTCATACCTCAAAAAAAATCTAGTCTAAAATAGTCTAGTCTTATTTATTTTTTATTAATTTATTTAAGCGAAAACCAAAAATTTTTTTGTTTACTTTAATTGATGTAATATTATTGCATTAAATGGAGAAGTCAAAATTGAAAAAAAAAATTATTTAATTCAAGCGGTTTTGTTGAATAAGAAAAAAATTTAACAAAGACAAAATAGTTCATGATTCTTCACTTTAGCAAATTTTCCTCGACTAAAATAATCTTCGATTAATAAAAAATCAAGTACAAAAATTTAATAATATTTAGAAATAATTGTTATAAACTAATTGTTGAATATATAAACTAACACAATTTTCTAATTTTAAAAAAAAAGTCTTACATTTTTTTTATTCAACGCCCCGCTTGAAAAATTATAAAAAAAAAACAAGGATGTTGTTTACAGTTATTTATAATTATGAGGAGTTTAATTAAAGCACAAGATTATGATCTTATATGAGGGTTAAGATTGAAAAGATGAAAAAAAACTTTTTAAAAAAAATGCTACCAAATGGAGCTATTCGTAGTGTTAATTTTACACAAAAACTTCTAATTCTTGATTGTTCCTATAATGTTTTTAATCTAGTATAAATTTAAATTTAAAATTGGACATTATATTTAAAATAATATATTATCGTATAAGTTTTAGAATGTATTAAATCAAGCCTAAGGAGCAGGTTTCAAGTCCTTGCTTCTGTAAACATAAACTCAGGGAATCTTTAAAAAAAAATTTAAAAAATAAAAAAACCAAAAAAAAAATTACCTTTAATTATAATTTAATTTTTAATTATTTCCTTCGCTAGTGAAGAAAGGGCATATAATTCACACGGATGTTTAAATTCTTAGGTTGTAATTATAACAGTGTGATTTCTTTTCCTTCTCTACTTTGTGTCTTTTATCAATACGGGTATTAATTATTCTTTAAAAAAGATAAATTGATTTATTGCTTAGTAATTTGTTTTTAAATTAGGCCTAAGTTTGATTAATTTAAAATAAAAACTGTTTCTATTGTTCATATCTCAGTTTTATTTCGGGATTAGTATAAATAAAACTGTTGAGTACGATTTATTTGCAAAAACTGATAACTTCTACATTTAAAAATGATTCTAGTTGATCTTGTTAAATCATTTTAATTAATTTCAGCAATGTAAAAATTAGTTGTAATTAAATTTTATTTGTAAAACCAGCTTGAGTATAAGAATTTTATTGCAGTTGGTTTCATTTCATTCGGTTATTTAGATTTACACGAATCATATGTCCTTTCTTCATTGAGGATATTACTAAATAATAGTCCAGTCCATAAAATCTATTTCACTTGATTTTGTTTGAATTATTTAGATTTAATTGACTTGCAAGTATTGGAATCATAATAAAACGGATCCTTGAGAAAAAAAATGCTGAGGATTCTCTATTACGTTTTATTGTTATTAATAATACTTGAAGGTTAAATACCTGATAAAATAAATCGTCCAGAAAACATTCTGTTAATAAGTAGCAGTTACAATCAGATTTCCAGGCTTAAAATTATTTAATAATAATCGTGTTTAATTACCTCAGAAAAGGTGCTCTGTAATTGTAACTGTTTTTTAAATAAGCAAGAAAATTAAGCTCTGATCTGGTTGTAACTCAGTATCCATAATTATTTATTCCATATTTTATTAATATATCTTTTATTCTTATATTATAGCCAGTATGACTATGTATTGTGTAAATTATTGTGAACCATATGTTTACGTTACAAATCTTCTGCAGTAGACCTCTGTATAATGTTTGGAAGGTCATTCGTACATGAAAGTGTTCAGCATTTCTCATTTTTTTTCCTAAAACACAAATAATATCGTTCCTACAATGTTCAACCTGGCAAGAAGCTACTTTTTTTGAGTGCCTGGATCTTGTACTATAATTCAACCGATCCGAATAAGCTTTTTGCTGAAATAGAACATTTTTTTTTTCTAAAGAGGTCTGTTGCAGAAAATGTAAAAAAATTTAAATTATGCAAGTAAAATAAAAAAAATTCAATGTCCTATGTGTATGTTAATATAAATTTATGTCGGCATTTTCTCGTTACTTTTTTGGAATGATCTTTTTCGAAATAATTTATTACATCATGGGTAGAAAGCGTTAAAAATGGAAACGTACCTGTTTATAGATCCGGGATATCGATAAGATGCAATAATATCAGTGATTATTAACCAGAAAAAATGATTTTCAATCTACATTTTTTTCCTAACACACAACACAACACAACACGATGAAAAACAAAATGGAAGACTTGTTAATGCAGGTTCGGGTTCGCCATCATTACAAAAGTGAATTCCCTGGTCTACTGCTACGATTTGTTATTAATTTAGAAATTTCGTCTGCTTTTTATTTCATGATGAAAATATTCAGAAATGTTATGTTTTCAATTTTAAAGCTTTCTACGAGCGAAATCGTATTTATTAAGAGGGTCCTAACCTGAAATTTGATGCAAAATAAAATAAATGGTTAAAAATTCTTGGCTTCTTCCCCTTAGCAATAGATAACGGCAGCAAATTCGAAAAAACTTTAAAGCAATGTCGTTTATTTTGATTTCTATCCTTTAACAGAAAACGGTTTAAAGAGTTTAGTTTGTCGATTTTGAAAAGGGCTTTTTTAACACCATTTATCAAACTGACCACCATATTTTGTTATGTAACAGTCTGTGAGGCATTTTCTACTTTCAAAAACAGAAGGTCAAAGCAATGCTACAAAATCATGCTCCTTTCACAAAAAATATAGCTAGTAGACTCACCTGAGTGAGAAATATTTTTAATGAAATACTGCATTCCTTCCATCTTAACGCAGCATTGAAAGTCTACTCAATAAAACACTACCACTAAAAACCGCTCTTTATTATCAACATGTTTTCAGCTCCCTCTTAATAAAAATTCATTTTAAATCAAATGTTTTTAAAAAAATTAAAAAAATGATAAAAATATTAATTCTGGATCTTTTGTTTGCAAGATATTTACAATAAATGAAACTTGAAGTTCCAATATTGTTTCACTGCTAAATTTTAATTAAGTAAGACTTTTTGCTTTAATGTCCTACAACCAAAATTTAGCTTAATTAAATAGGCAAATTAATATGAAAAACTATACAAACAAAACATTTTTAAAATCTTGTTTTCTTTTTGGAAACGATCGCGTATATCTCACAAAACTTAGAAAATATATTTAGCTAGTAAGTTTAATCATTATTCAACTGAAGTTTTGTTTGTTTTTGTCAATACAAAAGGAAGACTGTGTGAGATGAAAAAATGTTTGTAGAATCGCTGGGAAGACATAGATCGTTTCTTTTTATTAATTTAAATTAAAAGGAGGAAATTTCCATTCAAAGTTACAAAAAAATTTCACAATACGGGTACCGTAACGGTCTGGTCTTTCCATGTTGTACCCTTTTAACCTGGCTCTTTAATAAATTGATTTTTGTATCTCTTAAGAAATTTTCTTTTTTTAAAAAAAACCCATCCTATCCCCTTTTTTAATGCATTCCCTGATTAGCAACAATTAAAACTCAGTAGGAATTCATGTATGCATGAAGTTTTCATTTGAATTAACCTTTTGGGTTTTAATCGGACTCAATATCTCATGAATGTGGAAACGCCCTTTTACTAATGGCTCTTAAATAACCATAATGGGACAAATAAGGTAAAAAAATAAATAAATAAACTTGTAGTGACCACATACACAGGTTTTGTTGTATGTGTAATAATATATATTTTGATCTTTATCCGTTACAACAAAATAAAAGTCAGAGCTTTTTGAGCTAAAAACTCGTTAACTACTGACGATTTTTTTTTTACATACAAGAAAATTTATGCCTTTATTAGCCCAAATAATCTAATATCACCGGTTCTGAATGCGATCAATACTTATCAATAACTTAATATTAATGATTATACAATAAATACAAAAATTATCACTGGATGCCTTTTTTCCGTTTGCTTCGGGTAATCTACTCACTATGTCATGGTAGCTAAATTAATTTTATACATGGAACGATTTTTGAAAAATTATATGAATGTTATAGAAAAATAGTATAAAAAATATTGAGTTTAGTAATCGTTCCGTTGATTTATGCTAATCTGTCGAAAGCTGCGTTGGCTATACAGACTAAAAGCGCCTCGTAAAGGTGAGAAATAGTTGGGAGGATAAGGGCAGGATTTTAATTAAAGGCAAGAGCGTAAAAAGGTCAGTTAATAAATCGTCCGCAGATACAGCGAGAAAACACTTTACCAGGTAAGGTTATGTCAGTCAAGCCACTGTTTTTTCAAAAAAATTCGCAAGGTGGCATTAATTTTGGATTGGTTGGTTTTCTTAAAAATTTTCAATCTCTTAAGACTAGAAAATTTCTGGGTTGCGTTCATCTGGTAAGCCGGATCAAGCCAACCGACTTTGCCCGGCTTTAGAAGCATATAATCATGGCAAGAAAAATGATACATCGCATGTAATACCTTTTGCAGCCAAGATAGGCAACTTCAGGTAAGAAGATTCTGAGACCTTAGAGAAAAAAGAACCGCAACATTTTCTGGCATTCTGAATTTTCAAAAATTTTGCTTGTACCTCTAAATACTAAAATTTCCCAACGATTTCTCACCTTAAAACTAAAACGTTAATTATTTTTTCTAAACAAGGCGATTTAAACTTAAAAATTATAAAAATTACTTAAAAACACCTTTTACATAAAAAATGGAAGTTCTTTTTTTTTTCTTTTCAGTTTTTTTTTAGAAAATAAATTTGGCATCTTTAAAAAATTTAAATCTATACCCTGAAAGAATTTCGCGATTACCCTCGCATATCAATCCTTCTTATTTATTAAAAAAAAAAATACTTATGAACAAAAACATTTTAAATTTTAAATTTCTAAAACGTCTTAAACATCGATACACAAAATGCTAATTAAAATATTTAATAGCAAGAAGAGTATCTTAAACGGGAGGAATTTCCTAAAGCGAACTGAACTACAAAAATAAATTTTCTCCTGTAGCTAGAAATTTCTTCCAAGCTATCTACAGATGCAACCAGAGATATTTTTAATTGGTCAATCTTTCCAGTTCGCCCTGGAAAATTCCTGATTGTTTTATATAATCTCAGAAGATTTAAAAAAACAATATTTAAAATAAAAATGAATGGATTAACAATATTAACTAAATAACAATTGAATAATTAAATGATAACAATAGTAATAGTAATGAAAATGGAAAAAAAACGATAAAAATAACAAGAAGAAAAATTTTCATTCGGATTCGATTCGATTTTCGGCAATTGGTAAAGCAAACGCAAAACCAGACAGCAGCGGTCACTTAATTTTAGTTAGAAAGCAGCAATGTGTCTGCTGTAGATAAAACTTGCCAGACTTTAGAGTTTGCTTTCCCTTTAATTTTTTTTTTTAAATTAATTGTCATTTCAATTTGGCGAATTATAAAAAAAACATTTTAAAAATCTGGTCCAGAGTATTTTTTTTCTAAAATCGGAATCGAGTCTTGTTTAGATTTTCAACCGCCATTTTAAAACGATTTTAAAACCATCGTGACGTCCTTTCTTGTGGCTGGGGAGTTATCCTCGTCTCCGAATAAAATGCGATTTACAATGAGCCTCCATCAAGAATGCGTCGAATTGTTTTCTAATAATATTTTCCGACGAAATTTTTCATCCAAATGTCCAGGAACCTAAAATCAAAGTTTAGAAATATTCAGCGAAACCATTAAAGCCCAAAATCGAAATTTAACCGAAAACTAAATTAAATTAAAATACTTACTAAAATAAAATGATTAATAAATTTTATTAATGTTATTTAACGAGCACTTATTAATCCATAACCGAAAGCTTCAAGCAATAACCGAACAATCCGGATATAACTAAAACGTGCAGTGCAATCAAGGGTAACGAGTTGAACTGCAATGCTAATTTTTTTTAGGATTACATTTACCAACTTAAACACTGTAGGAAAACGACGGACTTTTTTTAAACGACTTTTAAAAAACTTTAATCCTCATCAGTCGTTTTATTCAATTTTTTTCCAAAAAAAAATTTTCAATACATTCTTAAAACCTAAAAGTTTCTAAAAAAAAAATTGGAACATTTACATGCCACTAAATGCAACTAATACATTTTCAGAAGGCACCACTTTCTCAAAAAAAAAAATTAAAGCAACCCTGTGATGCTTGGTAACGTTTCCTTATAGCCTAATTTTCAGAATATCGTTTTTTTTAGAATCGTGATTTTCAACCTTAGACTAAAAAATATTCGAAATAACAGTCTCACAATTTTATAAATTTATATCGGTTTCGATTCGATAATAAATAAAATAAAACAAAAATTATCTAACCAACAACTAAATATAAATATCCTAAACAATTCTTAAACAAAATAAATCACTGCAACAAATAAGGATTTGTTATCTTAATTTTTTTTTTGCAATGTTAGTATAAATGTTTTCTATCCCTCCAACAGCTCCTTTAGTATCCGCCATTCGCATTTTCGATGATATCCTGAAAGCATGCCAAATTTCCAAAAGTTTTTATTATCATTTGATTTTCTTGAAAACAAAAGCGAGCTTTTGGTGTTTAGTAACTGATTAAAAAGCGTGTCATGCCGAAAAAAATCAAAACGTGCGTTAAAAAGCGTTAATAGGCAGTGCTTTGATAAGCGGAATTTTTTAAAGAAAAAAAAGCAAAATTTGGGTTTTTTTAAAAATAAAAAAAAAATCCGTCGTTTTCCTTTTAGCTGAACTACAAAAAATTTGGTTTTCGCAACATATAAAGCAACAATTTTACATCGCATTTTCTAGTTTTGAAATGTTGGCTAAAGTTAGGCACATACCTTAGGTTTCGGCCTATGTGTGTCTACCGCGTCCACTCCTAAGTTGATAAATTCTACCCTACATCCGTATGCGACCGGCGTCAATTTTATAACTGTATGCAATGGAACCTTAAAAAAGATAAAAAATAAATTAAATTTCTGATATTAATAAGCTATGAAACAAAACGGCTGAGCTAGTTGGGACAAGCAAGAACGAGAGTAAACTTTCTCTAAAAAAAAGTCCTAGCAACTTTCCTGATTTTTTTCGTTTCTAACATTTTTAGTTTTGAGAAATTTTCTAAGGAAGTTTTTGATTTTTCGATAAAAAAAAGTGCTTTGCAGCTGAGTGCCTTAAAGTTGCAATTTTTTCTTTTTTGCAAAAATAGATGACATGAATTTTTAAGTGCTTCTCTTAAAATGTTAAAATTTATTAATTTTTAGAAGAAAAAATAATTCATTTATCGCTTACTTGTAAATAAGGTAACTCGTCAGAATTCTTATCTAAGAAATAAGCCAAAAGACAACGAAGAACTGCTTGATGGCTCACAACCAATACGTTTCCTTGCCTCTCTAATTCCATAATTACAGGTTCCAGCCTGGCTACAAGATCCTCATACGATTCGCCTCGAGGATATCTATATGAGAATTTATTTTCATCTCTCGCAGCAAAGTCTTGTGGAAATTTTGAGGCGATTTCTTCGTATGTCATTTCTTCGCAGATGCCCTGGAAATTAAAAACCGAAACATTAACAAAAAATAAATTTGCAGTTTAACGAAAATAATCGTCCTGACAGCAGTAACTAAACCACTTCACTAAAAAATATTTATCTAAAGAAACTGAAAACAGAAAAATGAAAACTTCAGCCATATTTAATTTTTGGCTGACTTTTTCTCATATTGGCTTTGTTCATAGTGAGCTACAATAATGGACAATTCTCTGTTTTAAGTCACTCTATACTTAGTTTAACAATGAAGTTTTCGAAATCGATCATTGTTGCTTCCATAATCCCCGTTCAAAATTCTCAGATAAATTATTATTCATTTCCGTATTTAAATATTTTTTGGTAGCTAATTTTTATTAATAAATATCATTACCGCATCTATTTCATTTAAAGCCTTCCACCTTTCCTGAGGAGCAGGGACATTTCCAACGGTTTGAATCGTTCTATTCAACCAAGACGTCCAAACCCGTAAATTAGAAATATCTTGTTGCTGGATATAATTAGCCAATGCAGCTGCGTATTGTCTGCCCCTAGGACTCTGAAATAAAAAATTTTTCAATTATTTATTATTTTTCCCCACTAAATAAAAGAAAATCACAAATTATGCAATGCTTACCAAATCGGAATCACCACCTATCCTCCCTTCCAAATTCTGTTCACTCTCCCCATGTCTTGTTAAATATATCGTCCTTGGAACTATGTGAATATTCATTAAATAATACACTATCCTACTTTGTATATGTCCTTCGTGTTTATGAACCACAACTTTTTCTCCTTAAAAAAAATTTAAAAAATCGATAAGAAATTTGGCAATAATTAAGTAGATTTACAGGATGAGAGATATTCCAGGCTTAATTAATTATCAGAATTATCGCATTATGTAATAAAGCTTCCGACGAGAGAAAAAGAGATAAGAATCAAAAACAAAGTCATTGATGTTAAGCCCAGATCGACTGACATGGGGCTGTAAATATACTGTGTCACTTTTTTCTTTAAATAATCTTGATAATCAATAAAACAAAAATACATCCTGCTTGGGCTTATTCTAAAGACGGGTCTTGCCGAGTCTTTACACTTTCAGATCAAGCCAGGCCCAAGAATGAAAAAAAGAATCGTCAGACAGGGCTTTGGCCTGGAAATTCTGGGTAGCACAGACGACTAATTAGAGCAAAATCCATCTTTTTCCACATCAGTCGAAAATCTTCAATTATGTCTTCATACCTGTATTGTAAATCTTCATAAAGCTTAACGACGACTCTTTGCTTTCGTCCAAAGGTTCATATTTATCTTGATAATGTTCAATTCTCTTTAAGAAGTCTTTTAATGCTATTTCTGTTGGCATGTTTGCATAGTCAGGACTGCTAACTTTAACTTCCTGAAAAAATAAAATAACAAATTATTAGTTTCCAGTTCGCGGTCAAGAGGGAAATAGCGGATAAACTGTTCTTAAATTTATTTACTTAAAAGCCAGGCTGGATTTGGATTTTACTGATCGAATATTGCCCCGACCAAGATATATTCAATTGTTACAAAATAAAATCTCATTCCAACTGCGATGATAATACTGCTCGAACCCGTATTATTTCAGTTCGGAAAAGATTTAATAAAGTCTACTTTAACAATTTATTTTTTGGAAATAAAAAATAGCATTTTGCAAACAATCATTTACTTGAATGCGCTGAAATAAGGAGAGAGTTTCGTCGAAGCTCTTGACTTTGATCTGGGGATCAACGGGCCAAGACAACAACTAAGGTTCAATGGCAATACCATATCTGTCTCTGACTAAACTCAGATTTGCTCCCAAAACATTTTGCAATTTCTGAATAAAATCAAAATTCAACCAAGCTTGGAAATTTTTTTTTTTTTTTAAACTTGATCAGCAAAAAGTTCATCTCATCTACATTTTCATTAGGAAAATGAATTTTTTTCCCATCTTTTTCATTTAATCAACTTACCATAATATTTTGCTCGATAATTTCAGGATCATCGCATACCGATTCGACGAAAAACAGCTTATAATTCAAATCTTCAACAACAAATTTATAAATCATTTCCCTACGATCCTTTGTCGAATTCGTAGCGTCAAAAACCTATTCAACAAAAAAGACCATAATCAATAAAAATACTTCGCAAAAAAATTAACACCAACCCATAAAATACTTACAGCTACTTCTCCGCCATTCTCCAACCATAACCTTACGTCATTTAAAGCTTCCCTACAACACTGAGTCCTAATAGCCATTGCCTCTTTATTATCCTGCCTAAAGAACTCGTGAGATTTATATGCAGTCGTTGCATGTCTCCTATACTCTCCCAAATTAAACACTAAAACAAAAAATTAAAAATTTTTAACCCTAAAATTATTTAAAAATAAAATATCTTTAATCCTACTCACCTCGAGTGTTTATTCCAATCCAGTTCAAGTATCTTGATAATTTTTTCGATATATATGTTTTTCCTCGGGCTGGAAGCCCGACCATTGCGATGACATGAGGGCTATTGACATAGTTAACTCGTTCTCCTGAAAGCAAAACAAAAAATTAAATTACAAAATTAAAAAATTAATAAATTAATTAACTTTAAAAACCGTTTTAATAGATGCAAGGTAAAAGCCAATCTTACCTATTCTTATGGATTTTTTTCTTAAAAGTTCATTCGTCAAATTATTATTATCTCGATACATTTTTTTCAAACTGGAATTTAGCAAGATACAAAAGAAAATTACTTCACACGAATAAAATTCATAGCACAAACTGAAAAATATGATGAAAGCCTACAAGATAAAAACTGTTATCTCAAACATGGAACTTTAGCATCATGCTTACATTATTGTCATACGAATTATTCACACTCGAATCCCCTTTTGCTAACTGATACTGGGAAAATTAAACAGATGGACGATGAAATTAAATATTTTTTAGAGCAAATCCACTTATCGCCGAACACGATCACATACTAACTGATGTATCATTATCAGGTACGCCTTGATTAAATAAATCCTGGGCGAATCGAGCTCAAGGTTTTACTCTTATACCAAGGTTCAAAGGTTTTAATCTTGGCATTAATTTTTTTTCCCCCCATACTCCAAAGGTAATTTAAAAGCATTGGTCGTTGCTACTAAAATTTACAAAGATCAATTTTTTTTTTAGAGAAAACAAAGTTCAAAGGATATCTGAGAAAATTGTTGATGGGAGAAAATGTAGGAATGATAATGGAAGAGCAAATTTAGAAAACGTCACTCTTTAATAATAATCCTAACCAAAAGATCAAAGAAGCGAGTGTGCTATTAACGTTCCATGGAATATTTTCATTTCCATTTTCTGTCAAAAACATCAATCAGGCTTTGACCTTGTTGATTCTCCATAAAAAAGAAGGCTAGTTCAAGATCACGGCCTAAAAATTCTTTTTTAGAGAACGTTTCCTAAAAAATCCAGAGCACTTTTCTTCGAAGAATAAAAATCCTCCTTTAGGTATTAATTTTTCCAACCTTGAAGACATTTAGCAAGGTTATTACTTCCATCAATATTTTTTTTTTTATTTCAAGGCGAAGGTCTTAAGCCATGTGCTGTGTCTCCCCCTGCAATTTAAAATCCACTTAACACGCCAAACCGCAACCTATTACAAATTATCTATCCACACATAAGAAGGCTTTGATAAAATGTTCATCACCATGACTAACTCACAGTTGTATAAGAAGATAACGTCCAAATTATCATACCCGGAAAATATTATTTCGCCAATAAGGAAATTCAAATGGACAACAAAAACTGTCGCTATCAATTTTCCTCAATATTAATTGCTAGTGACACCAAAAAAAAATTAAATAACAAATCATATTAGGGCTCGACAAAGATAATTAAATGTACCTCACAGAGATGTATGTTGACTGTGAAGAAAAAACTGACATTCCTTGGATTTGATCCAATTTAAAAAGCTACATTTTATTGAATCTTCCTTACGTAATGTGGCGTTGGTCTTGTATTCATTCAATAATGAACGATTGATTGTTTAAATTGGCTATGATCGCTATCGGTCATGTTCAAGGATAACAATCAGATCAGAATCTTCAAAAAAACTGGAATCGTAATTTGATGAACCTTAAAAGATTGTTTATTGAACGATTGAAATAAAAACTGGCTTAAAATAGCAAATTTTAAAATCAATACGTCATATGATTTTGCAATAATTGATAGCAGGTTAAATATATCGAAGTCAATCAACTGGTTTATCAATTTATTGATAACTGAGTCCTTATTGGGTGAACGCTTTGTAAAATTGTCAAATTTTTGCCTCGTACACTTTTTTAACAGCAATCTTATGGCATTAGCCAATGAAAACGTCCTTCCAAGAACATTTTCATTAACTTATTTCTCAAATATTTTAATTTTGCAAGATAATTTGCATGATAATGCAGTCCTAGTTGCATAATTAAGAGATAACCAAGCAGGGATTCCACCTGGTAAGGTTAAGAAATATCAATATCCTGTCGGCACTACACGGCCGCTTACTGTTACATCTAAAAAAATTTTTCCTATTGTTAAAATTCATTTTACTAAATGCCAGGTCTTTTTATGCACTATTACTTTATTAAAATAAAAATTTTGGGACGTATTCAACGGAGTCCTAGATGAAAAATTTATTCGTTCCTTTTATTTATCAAGATTTCGACATGATTTTGGCTCTTACCCTTTGTTATGTCAAAATATATGTTTTCCTATATCGCAAAACACAAAAAACGATCATTATTGAGCTAAAATCACAGTAAAATACGATCATTTTAAAACAAGAAGCATCAATGAAAAAACCGTTGACCATTTTTTCTTTTTCAAAAAAAAAAGGAAAAATGTCGCGGGTTGGTAAAAGCGCGTTCAGAAAAAAAGGAAACATTAAAATGGAAACGACCCGTGACGCCGGAAGTGTCAATGGCGTCGATTTTTTTTTAAACCATGAAAAAAAAGCACAATTTTTTCCTTGAGACACGAATTCTCAGGGGCTACAAATCCAATTAATCTATTTTCGTGACGGCGTTAATACTCTTGTTTTTTTTTCTTATAGTTTTTTCATTCCCACTAGAGGGCCAACGTCTTTACGTTACGAAATCGAAACAGGGAAAAAATGGATATGTAAATCTTATGGAAAGAAACATCTTCACAAAGGGGTCTTATCGAACGTTAAATTGAAGGACACCACGCTGGCAGCATGCATCGACTATTCAGTTCACAACGTGATCATAAGAAGTTTCAAAATACACGTGCTCGCACCTGGAACCGGATTCACCTACGACTTTTCCAAGCAAAAATTCTATGATGGTCAACTGTCTCGTTTATAAATACCAAACAAGGTTATTTCTTGAGTAATAAAAAAAAACTGGATGGGCTAAGAGTATGTTATTAAGATTTTCCATGTGTGCTTCCTGAAAAACAGGAAACAATTTCATAAATTGTTTTTTTTCTCCACAAATTGTGCACTTGTTGCATGAATCTGCCTAAAATTTTCTCAACATTTTTAATGGAAAATAAATGAATCGTAGGGGATTTTAGCAAAACATCAGCTGATATAAAAAGGGTCAAGAACAAGGTTATGTGTATTACACAGATTTTACAATCACTCACTAATAAAAAAAGCTTAAAATTCGTGATGACAAGCAATCATTGCATTATAGATAATTTCCCGATGCCCTGCTGATAAGAATCATAATTACACTAAACAGATTTAAACTATTTTTTAAAAAAATGGCACATGTAATGTTTAATTGTGATGTTTATGACAATGACACTTTGGTATTCTGCCAAACATAAACTGTCTGGTTTCGAAAATGAAAAAACAACATTACAATTCGCCTGACACAACACAAACTTGCAGCTCAAAATGACTAATCACCCATAAGATTCATATCAATTATTGATTAAATGACAACGTAAAATCAAAACCTATCACATTAAATACATCATATATGCAGTCTTCGATTAATCAATTTACCGGTAAAAGGAAACAGTGCAAATGAATCAAACGAAGTCGTTAAAAAACTGGAATCATCGACCTTGATAATGACCCGACCAGGAGCCACCGTCATTACGTATATTACTAAATATGAATGAAATGTTTTTAATTGACACATAATACCGCCTTTCTTACCTGCCTCTTGGCGGAATTAATGGCCAGGCGCCATATTTTTTAATTAAAAATGGTGGAAATTTCTTACCTCGAATTGGGAAAGGTTTCGTTTGTATCGTTTCAATTATAGCTGGTTGGCTGACCTTTGCTTCTGGATACATAGAATTATTATTTTCACAGCACTTATTAAACTTTGACTGGTTAAAGTGATCAAACAATCGTACAGGTTCACTTACGACGTTCATACCGTCCTACCTCTAATCATATTTTGACAAGACTGATTTTTTTTCTTCAAGATTTTTAAAAAGTAACGTAATTTAAATAAATTTCGTTTATGTTTCGATTACGGGTTGTTGGTTTTTCGAAGTGGAAGTACGTCTATTGACACGAATGTAATCCTGCAACGGGATTGGTCGATTTCTAATCACGCCATCACGTGTTTTCAAAAGCGTGGATGTTGCGTTGTTCGAAAATTTAACGGTTTCACATTTTATACGCTGTACGAAAAAACGCCATTTTTTAAAAAATGAAGAAATGGATCAAATATGATTAATTTAAATTCTTGTTGCGTTAGGTAAATTCCTAGGTTATATTTTAATATTCAGATTACTCGTGAATGCTCAGTATTTAACTGATATTATATGAAAGTGGGCTAATGGAAAAGCCCTCATTGAATATTCCATTTATTTTTCGCTTGTCTGTGACATATCACGAAGATCGTAAAAATGTTCCGGATTTTTACATTTCCTTTATTTGTCTTCTACATCGATGACATCCGCTACTTTATGTATTTTTCTGATTACTACGCTTCCATTCATGGGTAAATAAAATTGCGCTGAATATTTTTAACGAATAAGGAAATATAGTTAAAAAATGATTTTTCTTAGCCTTAGGGCTTTCTTGCATGGATGTCAAAGAAGCAGGTACTGGTGCTACGTTCACATTGGATGACTTAGAAACATTGAAGGAAGAAGATTTTCAAACATGCCTCGTTTTTCTTGGAAAAGATCCTTTAGGGGAAAAGGAAGGAAAGTACATCTGGGAAGCACTTATCCAGGTTTGGTTAGAATGCCAGTGTAAAATTTTTTTCTAGCACAAATTGGTGATATGTTTACAATTTTAGATATACCAAGGAGTGCCTGGAATCCCTGAAAGTGAGCTTAGACAGTTGGGATGGATATCTAAATCGATTCCAGTGAAAGATATATGGAATTTAACGCTAGGAGATATCGATACGATAGCTGCTTTCGGAGTTTATCATAATTTGTCGCAAGCGCAAGTAAGTAGACGTAAAAGAGGAGGAGCTGATAGGTTATTATCAAAGTAATGACATTGGTTGCTTTAACAGCCAATCACACACAAAAAAGCTAACAGTTTTCTAAGTAAATTTTCAGTACAAATTTGTTTTTTTTACAGCTGGAAGCTTTAGCGGAACAAGTCCGCGATGACTGGGGCTCTAAAGATCCTTCAGATTACACGTTTTACGATTTAATGGCTCTCAAGCATCTATTATGTGGTTTTAATAGATCGGCAATTGAAGAGATTCATCCGGATTCTTATAAGTAAGCAATTTTTATGTAGAACAATTTTAAAAAAATTAGTAAATTAATTTTTTTTAAAGAGAAGCAGCTAACGTTCTCGCAACGCTACAAGATTGCTCTAAAGAAGCGCTAGAAGCGCTGGCATCGCTAGCGACATCAGACCAGGCATTTGGAGATCCAACCACTTGGGCGTCATCTCAAGTCAAATCCGTTGGCTGCGTTTTAAATGGTTTACCGGGAGATGTAATTAATACAATCCCGCCACAAGGAATCGAATCCATAACACCTGATATAATGCCCTGTCTACTAAAAGACACATTAAGGGTATGAAAATCTTAATTCGTACACCTACAAACTAATAATTAATTTTTTTTTTTTAATTTAGTCAATGAATCCTTCTCAATTATTACATCTAACGCCATCAGCAGCAGCAGCCATGACTTCACAACAAAGAGGCGCATTAGATTCAGCACAACAACGAGCAGTTGACGAAGCTTATGAAGGCAAATCCGATTCAAAATCGAAAAGCAATGCTAAAAGGATTTACAGCACACATGGACGTTTAATTATTCTAGCTTCGTTAACGCTAATTGAAATAGAAAAAAAATTTATTACATTAAAATAAATACAATAAAATATACGATAATTAACCCAGATCCGCCATTCGGAATTCACATTATTTTTTGAATCTTAAAACCTAAAACCTTAAGAATAAATAATTTTTATTAAATTAATGTCATTAGTGATAAGCCCGTAATACAAAAAAAAATTTACAGCTTAGTAGCAGCTTGGCTGAATACTCAAGACTTCTCAACTGGCGATTTGTCTGAATACGTAATCGAGACCTTGAGTATTATTATTTTTTTGTTTCGATTTTCTAAAGGCATTATGCAAATGTTGTAAGCTGTCAAATCATTCGAACGTAAAACTTTTTTTTAAAAAAGAATTGTTAATAAATTTAGGTTTATAGGTATAAAATTAATATCATGAGTTTTACTTTCGAAGAAAAACGAAAATTAGTTGTTTTAATTTCAAAATTAAATTAAGATAAAATTTTTTGAGGTTGATCAATTCCAAAAATTTTTACCCTAGTTGTTCTATAATGTAAATAAAGTAAAGCTCCCTAACATTTTGTCGAAATCACGTCTTATAACATTTTTTTTAAAGAAAGTGAATCAGGCAAAATGTAATTTTTTGAAATTAGAATAACTTTTCAGGCGAAAAAATTTTTCGCAGGTGGGTTAATATCTTTCCTTTGACAGCTTACGCATTTCTAAAAATTTTTCTTAGCTGGGCTTATCATACAATTAAAATAAAAAGTAAGTCTTAAAATTTTTTTATCACGGGCGCTCTCGAAACCGTTATTAAAAAACTAAATTTCTTTATTTATTGGAACTTTTATGGCACCGACTTCGAGAACCCCCTTTTTTCCCAAAATATTAACAAAGTAATAAATACAGCGTTATAGTCGAATTTTTTCATCAAATTTGCTTTTAGAAAAACGATTAGTTTT
The DNA here is from genome assembly GCA_023512825.1 of Liposcelis brunnea. Lineage (NCBI taxonomy): Eukaryota > Metazoa > Arthropoda > Insecta > Psocodea > Liposcelididae > Liposcelis > Liposcelis brunnea. The sequence continues at coordinate 10,599,852 of CM042068.1, read as the reverse complement.
TTTAAAAATATAAATGCAAAGAGATCGTCAATAAAGTTCTTCATTAAAAAATTTCAAAAATCCAACTATAAACGTCTAAACAAAATAAAAACAACGAAAATATAAAATTAATAATAATTAACAAGAAAAATAATAATATAAATCTTAAACCTACAGATCCTTCATTCGGAATTCTCATTTTAAACTTTGTTTAATTTTTTTAAAATTTTTAATTTTTTTAAATTTTCTTTACCCTGCTTAAAATACTGAAATCAAACTTTTTTAAGTCAGACTTTTGTCTCCAACATTCAAAAAAAAAAAAAAAATTCTGCCTGCAGAATTTGTTCATTTACTCAATAAAAGCAAAATTAATTAAATTTCTTTTTCAGTTTTCGTGGTGATTTAAAAAAAAAAGATATGGGCAGCATATTGTGCTTATTTCCCTGTGTCATAATAATACCTTCTTGAATGAAAGACAAGTGAAAAATTAAAAACGTACCCATTTGGGGAAAATAATAATTCGTCAGTCTTTGGTTTGTAGTTGATAAAATTTTTTACACTGGCCCGCCATTTACAGACGTCTTTGGAGAATTGACGCTTATTTGTTTTTCAACTACAGGTATCGAGGAATTTATATTGTAGCCTTCTTGACTGTTTTTATGCCCGTAGAAAAAGTAGATTAGAAAACCTGTAACAAGAAACAAGTTTTAACCATAATAAACTTGCGAATAAATTCTAGTCAAATTTAAAAAAAAAAAAAAATCTTACCAACTGCTAACCACACAATAAATCGAATCCATGTTTGGTAATCTAATTCTAACATAAGGTACACGTTAATTAAGATGCTTAAGCTTGGTACAAGAGGAACCAAAGGTACCTGAAAAAAATTAAATAAAAACATTAAAACATTTTTTTTATTCAATTTTAATTTCCCATTTTCTTTTTTTCATAATTTTTATTTTTCTGTTTTTTTTTTTTTGGCCAAAATTCTTTTACTCACTTTAAATGATAGCTGGAGTGATGAATGCGGTTGCCTACCCATGGCAACCAAAATTACGACTAGAATCAATCCTATGATTGACAGAGCCGCTACAGCCCAAGCAACACCACGTCCCAATTGATCATTCGCATAAATTACAAGAGCGCAAAATCCGCAGCTGAATATCGCTATAAAATAAAAATAATATTTAGTTCCAACATTAAAATTATTTTTGACTTTTAAAAAAAAATACTTACTAAACACAGCAACTCCCCATTTCGTGATTAAAGACGACTCGTCAGTCGGATATTTAATCATATGAAGATTGAAAATGTTCTCGAAATGTTTTCTCAACGATAATTCCACTTGAGGTACTTTAACTTGAACGGATTCTTCAAATCTAAGTATGCAAACGCAAATCGCAACGATCGTGTAAGCTAATAGGGTTCCAATTGACATCATATCGATTAGTTGTTGAAGATTAAAAATCATAGCCATCAATCCGGAGAGGACGCCGCTTAAAATCGTAGCTATAACTGGAGTTTGAGTTTTAGTGTTGATTGTTGCTAAAGTTTTAAATATGAGCCCGTCTTTTCCCATCGCGTACAAAACACGAGGAAGCGGAAACATGGCACCTAACATGCTAGTGCAAAGAGCGAAAATGGCACCGATGGTTACGACCCATTTAATTCCAGTCCAACCGACTTGTTCGAAGACGTATGGAAAAGGCGCGTCTGGATCCTAAAAAAAAAAAAGAAAATAATGAAATTGCTAGCTAAGAAATTGACGTCACTGCTTTTGTTTAAAGAATTCTTTCAAGGGTTAAAAAACTGTGACAAATTCTTGCAAGTAATCAAGACTAACACAAAAATTTTTTAACAAAGATCTTTCAACTTATAAAAATTTTTTTTCCCCTCTTAATTAAAATTTTCAAGACCTGTTTTCGGCCCAAAAAATATTTCTGGTGTCAAAGCCAAAACTATTTTTTGAAGTTACCTGTAAGTAATACGGGTACATCATTGTCAAAACGGTTGAGATTCCGAAATATGACAAGAATATAATGATCAAAGATAAAACAATAGCCAATGGAATATTCCTCTGAGGATTTTTAGCTTCTTCACCAGTGGTTGCAATGCAATCAAATCCAACGAATCTAGAAATGTAAAAAAAAAAGATTAATAATCGAATAGTAAGTTGAACGGTCGCCTTAAAATTTTTTTTACTCACCCAAAAAAACATTTCGCTGCGCCAGCCATTATACCACTGACACCGTAAGGCATAAATCCTCCTTCGCCGCCAACTTTAGGATCATCGCTCGTGATGTTAGCTTTTGGAATGTTCCAATTAGCAGGATCAGCTGAAAAAATTTTAATATTTAGAGGTTTGGTATATTGGGCCAGCTTTTTGACTTAGGCATTTTTGAGGGCTAAAATAAGGAGTTAAGAAATTATTTCGAAGGCCTGAACCTTAAATTTTGCTTCCTCGCTTATGGCTCAAATTTTTCCGAAGTTACGTCGATTTTTTGACTCTCCCATTTCTTGGGAAAAATTCCTCGAGCAAACGTTTATTCGACCTTGAGGAAAAAATTTTGGGAAAACTCCTGAAATTCCTAAAATTTTGAACACAAAAAAATAAAGAAACTTTCGGTAAGAAAATCCCAGAAAATTTTGACCAAATTTTTAGCTGTGGGAAAATTTTGCAAAAATCTTTCCGACTAAACTGATTTCTGTAAAAACTCTTGTCATAAAAATTCCTTCGGGATTCGGTTCGAACACAAAAGAATCCGAAAAGTAAATTCTAAACTTCAGTCTTATTTCTTGTTCAAAAATACTCAGGCACTAAGCAGGCCATGAATCCGAACAACAAGTGTAAGCTTTCCACCAAGCTATTTTTAAGAAACTTTAGAAAATTTTTTCCAAGGCTACTTAAATTTTCTCAAAAAAATTTTCTCTAACCTTTAATTTCCAGAAACCCAGATTTTTGACAAGCTCCCTTTTTAGCCCTCTAGGCGCCTTTGATCAGTATAACATGATCGGTTGAGCGCTTACGCGCCTAAAGCGGGCTTATAGTTTTTTAAAATTTCATATGGAACCCGAATTCCTACCTTTTATAGCTCCAGCAACGATCACAATAGCAATAACAATCATATTTAACCCTGTAAAAATATTATTCAGCATCGTCGATTCTTTAACTCCAAACGCCAGCAACCCCGCTAAAATCATGATCATTCCAAACGATAAAAAATCCGGATAAGACGAAAGGAAATCAATATCAATAGGCATCGCTTCTTGAAGGGCATTTCTCATTGAGTTATTGGCAAGAGCGTCGATGTAGTTACTTAATCCCCTGGCAACACTCGCCGTACCTTAAAAAAAAAAAAAAAAACATAAGTCTGGCAATTAAATTAATAAAACACATTCCAGATCTTACCTATAACATATTCCAATATTAAATTCCAACCGATTATAAAAGCTACGAATTCGCCGACGCTAACGTATGAATATACATAAGCGGATCCTGCTTTCGGTACTCGCGCTGCGAATTCAGCGTAACACACTCCAGCAAACGCGCTAGCAACGGCAGCGATTAAAAAACTGATAATAACGGCTGGTCCGGCTGTGTCTCTGGCCACACTACCGGCTAAGACGTAGACTCCGAGTCCCAATGTGCTCCCAACTCCGAGCCCGGTCAAATCCAATACTGTCAGCACTCTTTTTAATTTTGGCTTTCCATCATCTTCTTCGAATCCGACGGTTTTCTTCCGGCCTAGTGATGCTATGTAATTCATTTTTTCGGGGTTTAATCTGAAACAAAAAATTAACAGAATTAGTTCGTTGACTTTATTTGCTGTTGGTCTAGACAATTTTTATAACTTAGTAAATAATTTTTTTTTTTTTTAAATTCGAATTCGAACCTCGTATCCGATTTTTCCTCCATCTTTTCACTTTTATTTTTAATTAACATCGAGGAAAATTAATTTTTATAATTAATACGCGGATTTACTTTTCAGTTTCTTCGGAGAAGCACATCAAACGACTGATAAAATTCGAAGAAAAAGTTTTGTTTTAGACGAGTGATGTCTCACGTTATAATTACATGGCTTAACCAATAAGATTCTTAAGCTTTGCATCGTCTGTTAGTTTTATGTTTTGGCAAAAAGCGCATAGGTACGAAAAAGATTTGCTGCTGGCCTTCAGGCGCTGCTTGGCTCACCGCCCGGTGCACCCCTTAAATAAAAACGCATTTTTGTCTTGCAATTTTCAAAAGTAGACTGATTTAGCAGCAGTCATCGAACTCAATTTCTCCACAAATTTTCAGGACTTTAAAGTTTTTTGAGGGAAAAAATAAGGACTTCTTAGGGACTTACTAAAACCGAAAAATTCTCTCTTTAAATTTTTAATTTTTTCAGATGTAAGTTCTTTCAGAATTTATAAGTCGAACAACTTTTTCAGACTTATAATAGTCAAACAATTTTTTCCAGAATTTTAATAGTCGAACAATTTTTTTCAAAATTTTAATAGTCGAACAACTTTTTCCAGAATTTTAATAGTCGATCAAGAAAATTTTAATAGTCGAACAAGTTTTTTCAGAATTTTAATAGTCAAACAACTTTTTCCAGAATTTTAATAGTCGAACAAGTTTTTTCAGAATTTTAATAGTCAAACAACTTTTTCCAGAATTTTAATAGTCGAACAAGTTTTTTCAGAATTTTAATAGTCAAACAACTTTTTCCAGAATTTTAATAGTGCAACAAATTTTTTCAGAATATTAATAGTCGAACAAGGTTTTTCAGAATTTTAATAGGCAAACAACTTTTTCCAGAATTTTAATAGTCGAACAAGTTTTTCCAGAATTTTAATAGTCGAACAATTTTTTTCAAAATTTTAATAGTCGAACAACTTTTTCATACTTATAATAGTCGAACAACTTTTTCCAGAATTTTAATAGTCGAACAACTTTTTTCAGAATTATAGTCTAACAACTTTTTCAGAATTATAATAGTCGAACAAGTTTTTTCAGAATTTTAATAGTCAAACAAGTTTTTTCAGAATTTTAATAGTCAAACAACTTTTTCCAGAATTTTAATAGTCAAACAAGTTTTTTCAGAATTTTAATAGTCGAACAACTTTTTCAGACTTATAATAGTCGAACAACTTTTTCCAGAATTTTAATAGTCGAACAACTTTTTTCAGAATTTTAATAGTCTAACAACTTTTTCAGAATTATAATAGTCTAACAACTTTTTTCAGAATTTTAATAGTCAAACAAGTTTTTTCAGAATTTTAATAGTCGAACAAGTTTTTTCAGAATATTAATAGTCGAACAAGTTTTTCCAAAATTAACAGTCAAATAAGTTTCTCCAGAATTCTGTCTCGTGCTTGTACAAATCTTAATTTTTTTTTGAGAAACTGAAAACATAAAAATTGGCGTTTTTTTTAACAGAGACAGCTACAATTTTCCAAAATTTTAGTTTTTAACTAAAAATGTTTTATTACCCGCATTTTAAGAAGACAGGGCACTTACCGACTAGTCAATAGTTCACCCCGTCATCTTAGAGTGTGAGTCAAAATTTTATTTATAAATAAAAACAGCTCTACTGGAAATCTGTAGTCGCCTTAGAGCGCCTGATTTTTTTCCAGCGCCCTCTGAAAAACTCGGTCCGAGTCTTAAGGAAAATATTTTCAAAGAATGTTTTCCTTTCGGATAGGACTAATGCTTGTCATGTAGTCATCACGTTTATACAACTGCCCTTAGCAAAGTTGATGGTAAATCCACAAGGAAAAATAAATAAATCACGTCTATTAATATGTAAAAGAGACTGTTCCGTGATGAAAAGATTTTAAACTTGATTTTTTCCTTAAGTAGTTAGCAATTTTTATAATAATTAATTACCCATTAATTTGTTTCATTGTATTAGGGGGATAGTTTGCATTAAATAAAAAAACTTGATCTTACGTCAGTTAAAATGATCGAGCAATAAAATAAAATGATTTGAAAATTTTTTTGATTTTCAGACGAATAATTTAGTATTTTGCGAATTGCTTTCACTCTCCCCAGCAATTTCATGAATTTTCGGGATTATCTAATTATTTTTTCCACACCTCGTCCTTGCTACTAAAAAACCTACAGCAAAATATTTGACTAAATAAAAAAATACATTAGCTGCTCGCTTAAAATTAACCAAAGTCGTTTCGCTGATGATCAAAGCCTCTAACCTTCATCTCTATGCTCGGTCGATTAGGAAACATTTAACATTAGCTAGACGGTTATGGAAAATCACCTATGTCCTATCAAAAATTTCGCTCTTAAAAATAAAATAAAAAAAATTAAATCCGCCCAGTGTCATTATTTTTTTTTTTTTTATCAGAAAAAATTATATCATCAGACTTATAACTCTCATTGTCATGGCTTTAAAGCCAAAATTTACTCAACCATATAAAACTTCGTTCAGTGCCCCGTGCCACTGTCAATTATGTCATGCGTGAGAGTTTTACTTTTTTGTCCTTATCACTCAAGGCCAGGCAAATATGCAAAAAAAAAAAAATCCGAACTAACATTTTAAGGTATGAAAGCTGAGTTAGGCCTACGAGCCTTGCATAAAATTTATCGATTTTGTCCACATAATAAGGACGATGTCGATATTCTCCTGTGAATATTAATCACTTGGTAACTTTTTTATAAAAAGTAATAATGTCAAAGAGAAATAAGATAACCTAATTAATCACTGACATGATCAATTATTTTTTTATAAAAAAAATGATGAGGATAAATTCCCTTGAGTTTAGATAACGTGATTTACCTGAGATTTTATTTTAAAAAAATTATTTATCAATATTTGCGTTGTTCATACAGGAAGGAGAATGAAAAATTCTTTTGTTAAACAAATTAGATTGTTATCTTGATTTGAGAAAATAAGAAAATCGATAAATTTAGCTTAAGTACATAATTCGCGATTACTTAATGGGTTGCTAAGAATTTTATCAAATCCTGATTGTAAAGTCCGGCCTTGTTTTCCATACACGTGTGAGTAAAGTGTTTGATGGAGTAAAGAGCTAGGAGAGCGAAAGTAGAGTCCTGAACTAGGATTTTAAATTAGGATTCCGTAGTCAGAAATTATGCACAGTTTGTGATCAGCAAAACTCTTGCTGTCTCACTGCTATTGGTTCTTAAGTCCAATCTTAAGATTAGGTTTCTTTCCACTCTTGCCTCTTTTCTGTCTACTCGCCAATCAAGAATGGTCGCTCCAACGCTCCTGGGGCCTATTGACACCTCTCGATTGATACTTGAGACCTCCACACCTTCTGGCAAGCGGCGTTCACCTTATCGAATCTTCTCTGGCCTAATGGAAAATTTTGCAAAATCCTTTTTGACCATTTCTATAAAAAATTTTTTAATGAAAAAAAAAATTTGGCAATTTTTTCCAGGAGAAAATTTAGAAATTTTTTATTTTTTGACAAGAAATATTAATTTTAACAGCTTGTAAAAGTAGGAACAGTTTTAAAAAAAATATATACAAAATTAGTACAAAATTTTTTGGGGGAAAAAATTTGAGCTGGGGCTTTGTTTTTTTCGGCGCAGCGTTAAATCGGGCCAAATTTGCCAACCCTTTGAGCTCTGGCTGGAACTATGAGCTGTTATTTTGAGTGTGGGACCAGGTGGCACTAGTTTAACTTTTTCTGGCTTGAACAGAACCCAACCACTGGGTTTTTACATGCAGTTTCCGGAATAAGACTCTTTTCGATTCATTCATCTGTCATGGTAAATCCACGAGGAAAAAGCTTTTTATTATGAAATATGTAAAACAAGAGATATTCATAATTACAATTTTGATGAATTCGTTTTTCCTTAAGTAGTTTCCTTTTTTTTTTAAAAGATTACATCAGATTGATTCGAGGAATTCATCAACTAGTTTTTCCCTTCAAAGCTAATGGTGATTCTAACACGTGCCCCCCACATATTCCTCAAATAGGGCACACATTTTTCCTCAAGAGCTAATCTTAATTATGGCTCATTTAAAATATTTTCCAGCAAGGCTTTTTGCTCTATAACACTTTCACCGTTCTTATTTCTGACTCCAAATAAGGTTTAGCCCTGTTCAAGCCTTAAGTTCCCCGAACGCGCCAGGCCTAATTTCAACCAAAGCAAAACTCTATCTGGTTTTCCACAAAAATCTCTCACCTCGCCCCTGTAAACAAGCTCCATTAATTAATTCATCTCCACAAGGTTCTCATTCGCCAAAACATTGCAAAATTTCTACCTCAACATAAATTGCGAAAACCCAGGTTTCGATTTTAGAGTTCAGGATTACGACCTTGCATTCTCTTCCTGTTTATTATTCACCTTCCATTGAAATCAGTCAACAATATCTGCATTAAAAAAATAAAAAAAAAAACTTCGAGATCATGCAGCGAGCGAGCTTTTCAATCACTGCACCACCACGTGAGAATTTCCCCTCCTTATTACGCTACTGATTCATTGCTAACGAATGACTAACGATTTTGTCATGTTGCCCCAACATGTGATTGATTGAAAATAGGATCTAACCAAAACGTGCGAAATTTTTTTTTTTTTTAACTAAAACGCAAAATTCCGAAAAAATTTCTAAGACTTGTTTCCTGTAAGAAGACAGACTGCACTGTCATCCTAATCCAACCTTGAAATTGTGGATAAAACATCTTGCCCGGCTTTAGCAATTATCCAATAATCGACTTTAAACAAGAGTATTTTTCAACAGGCCCCGTTTTGTTTCTTCAACACACTCATCCCAATCTATCTTCATTTCCATAATCGGAAGGAAAATTTTCGAAACCTTGAAAGTAAAATGTGATGAAATTTTTTTTTAATTATCCACCCTTGCAAAAAAAAAAATCGATAACAATCGTCTGGCGCTAAGCAAAAGAAATTTTTTGCGATAAGTTAAACATGAGGCAAGAAGCAACGTGTTTTTTTTTTTTTTAACCTCAACTAGGTCAATGCAAATTGGATTGATATATTAGGATTTAAGATGAAGAAGCTGTTCGAGATATTTTGCATGCTTTTCATTAAACCTGGATGTACGTGAAAAGATAAATTAAAGGGATTGGTTTAAGAAGAATGCGCGGGTTAACGTTTAGCTTATGGGGGATGCGCCCTTTTTGCGTGAAGTGCCACAATTCGCTCTGTCGATTTTTTTTTATTTCAGAATTGAGATTCGTGCGGAAAAAGGATTGCATAACTGTATTGAATTTTTTTTTTCCACACAATGGTGATTGTTGATAAAGTCCCATCGTTTTCACGGTTAGGTGAAAAAGCTTTATGACGTTATAATCGGTCGTAACGGCGATAAAAGAATGCTTGAATGTGGTCATAAACAGAGCAACAAGGTTGAATAAACAAAATCGTGAATGGGTAATGAACGGAAGAGTGAAAAATTCTGCGCTGGTTGGAAAATCGAATAATAGGATAAGAATTCTGTGCCCCTCCACCCCTCCCGCCGCAGGAAGAAATCGTACGCGCCCTTTTCCCTCTAAAAAAATTTTAGACTTCAATCAAAAAAAAGGTCTTCAGGTAGCTGTGCCAATGCACCTTGCTGCTGGCGCCCCCTGCGACGCTTATTTCACTTACTGACCCCGGCTCTGGTAGCACACTATTTTTGTCTTGTACAGGCTACTTTATGGGTATACAGGTATATTTATAGAACATCAGTCAGCGGACCAAAGTTCCGGCTGGGCATCCTCAATTTTTAAGAAATTTTTCACGTTTGGCTCTTCGCTTTTGCAAATTCGTTGCCTCCCGAGGAACTTGATCGAGACGTAGTCAGACCCTTGGAGGGAAGCCAGTTCAACGAACGAGAAAATGGCTATTTACAAAATTCTCTACGAGGCAGGAGCTTCTCTTCTGCACGCCTGATGTTTCGCTGTAGCCCTGCTAAGTTTGAGGTAACACAGAATTTTTTTCCATCCATCGATCAATCTTTTTCCTTCTGGCTCTTTCTCCTCGCTTTTTTATTTTAATAATCCGAATCATTTTTGAACGTTGCCAGCATGAAAATTTGACTATGGGTGAAAAACCTCCGGCTATTTGGCTGCATGGCTAAAATGATAATGGATGAATCATTTACTGGATGAATTTCTTATGGTTTACCTATTGATAAATCTACAACTGGATTAAATTCAAATAGATGTTTCACGAGTGGATGTTGTTCTTAATGGCAAAAATCCTGGATGACCGTCAGCTACCAAATTATTGGACCCTGGCTAAAAATCCGCGAATTTTTCATCTTGGACACATCCTTCTCCTTGGCGCACATCAAGCCTTTACTTTTTCTTTGGAACTTCCTTGGCTGATTCTGAAGAGGCCCAGAATCTGCTCAGATCTTTCTCTCCCTCTTAGCTTTTTTGTCCTCTAATTTCGTAACACCTTTGCCTTGATACCATTTCTCCTTAATCGCCCTTTCTCGAAATGAACATATCTTCCCAATATTCATTCTTCAGTCATAGCAGCTACTTCAAGTTAACTCATCTTAAGTGAGACTAGAGTGATGCTAAGGCCACAATCTAATCTTACAAAACTGTGAAGGCACAATCTATTCCTCCTAATCTCCTAATAACTTTAATTAACGATTTCATATCTCAATCTGATTCTGGGATAGCTACGCATGAGACAGCATGTCAAAAATCAGAGACACCATCTAGACCTAAAACATAAGGTCCTGTATCAACCTGCAACTGTTAATGTCACTACATCTCTCTACTTTACTTTTTAACTAAAATTTAAAACCTTCATTAATTAAAAATAATAATTATGGTTATAAATCATGTTCCTATTTACACGCGGTTAATCATTATTAATATCCGGAGGCGGCTCTGAATTATTTTTGCACACAAAATATTAAAAAATCGCAAAAAAAATACAAAACTTGATGGCATTATATAACCAAACGATAGTCCGTGAAAGTACGACTGGTTTCGGCGAGTATTAATTCATTGCGAAGGTGTTTGGGAAAAGTAAATGAAGCAAAATGTATTGTTCCGCTACTTGATTTAATCTCCTGGCACATTCAATTATTTTTATCACTTCAAATTTTTTTCACGGTTATAGGTTAAGCCGATTAACGAATTTAGACCAAACACCGATACCTTAAAAGGAATTGGAAAAAAACCTTATCTGAGAAATATCTATAAAAATATATCAGTCATTGTGATTAATGAACAAAGAATGTCAATCCGTTTCAAGAAAGTAAAAGTGGTTCGTACGGGTTAAGAGAAATTAAACCGCAAATCGATTAAATTCAAACCGCGAAATAATTGAAAATCAGATTTTTTTCGGGGTTTCTGTTATGGAATTAAATTCTATTTAATCTGGAGAGATTAGCATGGGAATCTTCTCATTTATGAATGACAGCAAAATGATACATTATTTTTATTTCGACCACTAATTACTGTTAACAATACGTTTAAACACTTTCTAATAAATTAAAAAAATTTTTAGGTGGGATTCAGTGAAAAATTTCCAAGAATTGATACAAATGGATTATTTTGTATGGATAGTTGAACGAGTAAATGTCAAGTTCCAGTTTAATTATTTTGCATGATGAAATAAATCATATGAATTACTATACAGTATAGATTGTATTAATGACAACTGGGACAAGTATAGCTGTAGGCAAAATCAGCTGTTGAAAATTGGTACTAAATTTAGGAATTTTGTTGGTGACCATTTAACGATGCTTGTTAATTTTACAAAAACATGCAATTAAAAAACCACAAAATTTTTTTTTAAAAAAAACTTACCTAATGTAAAATAAATCCTTAACAAGGGGCAAAAAATAACAGTCATAAATAAATAAAAAAAAATTAATTAATTTAAAAAAATAAAATTCTCCAGACGCGTCTGCAATGAACACCCGTGCGGTTTAATGTGAAGCTTGTTAAGGACTGATCGCGAATTAGTATGGTTAACAGCACTTGTAAAACCACGTGGTGATTATACTATCAGTCAAGAGTGGTACAACTTACAGTGGCGGTCCTATTCCTGTGCGAAATCTCGTTGCGGATTATCCATTCAGGTTTGGAATAGCCTTCCCCATTGTTTCGTTTTGAAGGCAAACACAACCGAATTTCCAGCGGCATTTTTTTCGGTAGATTCTACGAGGAATGCTTGAACTATCGAAAAACACTATATATGAAACACATCACAACGTAAGAGCAGTAATTAGCACAGGAAAAGGTGACGTTCACTTACGGTATACAAAGCACCCACGCCATATTGTTTTCTAACGGCGGCTTCGGTTTTCAAAACGCCGTGTCAGCAGACAAATCCCAAACATTTCTAATTACAATTTTTTCCTTTATTTTCAAAAACACACTGAATAAAAACCATATTTGTATTTACTTAGGTCATAGGATGAATTATTATTTAAATTATAATGAATTACTAGCTATGCGAAAGCCTGTTCTTTCGTTACACAAAGCAAATTATGGGATCATCATTTCAACACGAAAAAAAAAATGGCGCCCACATTGAGCACTCCTTTTTTTTTGCAGATAATTTCATATTTCGGCCCTGCTCCTACATCCTAATTTATTGGAAATCAGGAAAAAATTTATCAGACGGATTTCTAATTAAAATTAATCCCCCTTTCCCATACATATATTGTGCTAGCTTGACAACGAACATCATTTGAATTTTGAACTAGATCGTCTCCTATAAAAGATAAGATTACGCGGTTTTTCTTCAGAAAATAACAATAGATACTTGTTTGTTACTTGAGTGAGGAATGACGAAACATCTTTACTACGAATGGCACTTCACCATCTTGACCGATTAAGTCGATTCAATCAGTCTAACCCTATTTGGTTGGTTTTTAGGTTAAAAATGAGAACGCATAATTTGTATGCTTTTTTTTTTTTATTGTTGCACTTTAACAATATAACATTTTTTAAAAAATGAGTTTTTATGTTTACGTTTGAGCGTATAAACGAATTTAAAATAAGAAAATAATATTGATTTTCCTATGGCACTTAAAAAAAATAACCATATTGAGAACGTACATTTTACCATTTTAACCATTCTAATTTACCATTTTAGCTATTTTACCATACCATAGTGAGAACACAGTATTTTAAACACTGTGCTTACATAAAACAAATCTTTAAAGCTACTACATGAGAAAAATAAAGTTGTATTGAGAGTATAAATTAAAGTGATATAAGTGAGAAAAATAATTACTGGCTTTTTAAAAAATAAAAATACATGTATTTCTAAGCCCTTTAAATCATTTTGAGATCAAGTATATTTGAGAGAAGTTTATAACTAGAAAAAGGAAGTCCGAAAACATCATTTTCGTGTTTAAAAATTAAATTGAATGAATAAATTTTTTAGAAATTGATAATAACGACTAATTTAAAATTTCTTGCGATGAGTCTTGAATTTTAAGTATGGTAAGCAATTATAAAATAATTAGAAAATCAGAGTTGATGATTAAAAACGAATATTTCTAACAAAAAGAATTACACATGATTAGGCAATCAATAAGACTTATGACTGAAAAATTAAAAAAAATACACTTGCTCGTAGAAGTAATTTTATCTTATTTAATTCTTCTTATTTAATTGAATTAAATTAAATAAGAAGAATTATAAATAAGATTAAACAAGTTTTTTGATTTAAAATAAAAATCGATCACTTCAATTCCCGTTCATGCTTCCAGAGCATACAAGAGAATAAAAAATGACTTTTAAATGCCCTGAAACGAATTTTGAAGGCAATTAGCCTTAGAAATAATAGACGGCTGACATGTACTTCAAAATCACAAATTAACTATTATTGATTTATAAATCGTTCACTAAGGCTTATTTTTTCTTGCTAAGCTGCAGTTGAAAATTTTAGAAAATGTCAACAACGTTTCTGAAAAACTTGTCAGTAGCCTATTTTCAAATCAAAAAAAAAAAAATACTATTTACAGTGTCAATGAAATATAACTCAAGTCTTTTTGGTGCATTACTAAACTGTTTTCTGCCGAAGCTGAACTATCAATTTATTAGCCAGAGCGCCAAAATTAAAAAAAATACCTAAATACTAAATAATTGAGTAAATTATCAACCGTCGAGCGGGGTTATGGCATTTTTACTCTTCTTTGGTATTCTTGATTCCGTTCACTACTCTCTTTTACAAAAAAAAGTTTTCCCCTGAACGATATTTACGTCGCAGACGTGTTATGACTAGATATGGTATTAATTGAGTAAAAAGAAGTTCATCGAACAGTATTTTTCAATAAATTATCACTTTTATGACTAGTCGATTTAATTTCTTTTATGTCTTTTTTAGTTACTTCTACTTCTGTAACACTTATCCTTTCAGTCTGCGATAGTGGATTGAAATTCATGTAGTATGAAGTTTTTGAAGGCGTTCCCAATATGTTGTGATTGATCCCGTAAGGTTTCACGTGATATATTAGGTATTCTAGTACGTACATTTCGTTTGGAGATATATAGTGAAATGAAATGGAAGTATCCGAGCAGCATTCGAAACCCTGAAAAAAATAATTAAGTATAAAAAAACATTAAAAAATTTTTAGGAGGATTAAAAATAGAAAATAGTGCTAACCTGCTTTACTGGATATTTGATATAATGCCAAAACCAATTTGAATCTGGCAGTACTTGAGGTACCAAATGATAAACAGGAGGCAGTGGGAAAAACCTGTGTCTGCCGAATGAATCTCTTGAATCTACAATCGAAACTCCAACTTGTTCTAAACATTTGCCAATTTCTACGTCTTCGGCACCTCCACCATCCTAAAAAGAAAATTATTCAATTGAAAATTGTAAGGCCGAATGATTTTTATACGCCAAAATTAATTAGGCTTTTGTGCATTAGGCTTTTGTGCAAAGGCATCATGGCCGATTTCAATTCAATTTTCGTTTCGCCTCCCTTTCATATAGTCTCTCTACTGTACACTACTATGCTGCTACTTCAAGCCCTAACAGCCTAAGACTTATTTAATTTCTCACCTGGCGGCAACTTTCCTTTGGAAGAGCTTCTTCTACAAAGGCCCGAACAGCTTCTTTACTTAACACATAACCAGCTCCACCACTCATGTATCCCTGTTTAACATATGGCTTAAAATGGCATCCTAAGTACAGCCTATCTGTTGAGTTATATTGAGATAACAAATACCTTAAATTTTCTACAATAACATACCTAAAACAAATAAACTCATTAATTAAAGAATTAAAATATCCCATTCTTCTATTTAAAAAAAAATACTTACGTATCATCATCAGCTTTTAGAACCCAGTCAAATCGGTCCATATAATGCTGATGTACATATCTGAAAGATTCTTTGGTTTTTGCCCAAAGGTACTGTCGACCTTCTTTAACTTTCAGCCTTATAGCAGGCAGCCTATAATCTGCCTCTGAGCTCATAAAAAGCAAATGATTACATCTTCTCCCCCATGTATTCCTTACATGCACAGCCTTTTTTTTATGAGATTGTGGTTGTGTCATGACCCAACATAAAACTCTAACTTTTTCAGATAGTTCTCTAGCAACCATATCCTCTGTATCCATGGTGCCTGTGTGATCATGGTGAACAATATTATCCGATTGCTCCGGTCCTTCCTCCTTGGATAATGGTATATTTCGTAAATAATTGGCAACATCATCCCTGAAAATATATGAGAACGGGTTTTAGGCGGATGTGAGGTTCAATAAAACGTTCTATTTGTAATGTAAATACAGATGGAATAAAATTATTAATCAAATAGAAAGAAATATAAGAACAAAACAAGTGAGGAAAGAATTAAAGCCTCATATGTTAATAAATCAACAAACTTACGTTGGCAAAGTCCATTTCCAGTAATAATCAGAAGAGTAGAATAGTATGTAGGCGAAACTGAAACCGAAAACTACTCCCGTTAAAAGTGTGAGTACGCATGAGCGTCCGAAATTTACTTTTGTCCGCATCAACGCTGAAAATAAAAAGAGATTTTTTAAAAAAATGATTGCACATCAGAGTTGTTTTATTTGGCTCTTTTTACGTTGATTAACATTTGGCCTGGTTTCAGTGGCATATTTGAGGGATGATCTGGGTTCGGTTTCATAGTTTCAGAAAGTCATCTTAAAATGTCCAATTTTCCGAGTAGAAGTCGCCAAAAAACATAATAAGACAACACAAGCTTCTTCCCGCATCATTTAAACGAAAACATTAAGGACTTAAGATCGCATTTTAGTTAAAATTCGGTTTAATTTACGGCTATGCATAGAAAAGGAATATTCGTCCGCCATTTTGTTTCAAATCGCCCATGTTTAACTGACGTAACATTAACCAACCCAATAACAGCAGCCATTTTGGATCTGCTGAATATTATTTTAAATAAAAACACAAAAAAGAAGGATTAGTAAAACCTGTTTAAAGCCTTAATTCAACATTTATTATTCACTTGAGGACCACTCAACCATAGCCTTCTATATTTCATAGTTAGAATTCCCCTCACCATGCTGGTGACTCTTGCTATAATCATGGGGAAATAATGAACTAATTTACCTTCGAAACTACGGTTATTTTTCGGTTTTTGTGATGTGGCCGGAAAATTACGGCTTATCCATATCCAAAAAAATAATTCATTAAAAAAATTATTGCCAACTTAAAAATAATAGGGATTTTATTTTTACCAACTTAAAAATGACGTCACAATCGCAACAAATTAAAATCTGAACATGGCGTCTTTCCCCATTCTTCTACATTTTCTTAGAACTTATCTCAATAAAAACACTACACGGATTAAATAATTTATGAGACAAAAAATCGAAATGAAATGAAATCAAGCCACACTCCACATATTTTTAAATAAATGCCTAACCACGACTCAGCTAAAAAAAAAAAAAAGAATCTACACGAAGAATATTGATTAACTAATTAAACTCAAAATCATTTTGCTATCGAAGTAAACACCCAGGAAAATCGCGTCAACAAGTCTATGTGCTTAATTACATTGTTTCCATTCCTTTTCATTCTTTCTTTTTTCAATTTTGTTGTTTTCATACTCACAACGATCGCCTTGAACCTTATCCATTGATATATTCAAAAAAAAAAATTAATAACCGCGTTAAACTTTAAAAATCCCTTAACTAACGCACATGATGCTGTTGTAGAAGCTGTAGGCGGTAAACATACATTATTCAATGATCACAATAAAGGGTATATTTAATGGGATAAAGGCATAACCATACGGGGAATGAAATATTGTCATTAGTCAGGACACGTTTCCGTTTTTGAAGCGTGATTCTTATTTATATATTAGGGATTTGAAGACCTTGCATAATAATGAAGGAACGATGAAAGTGTCTTGAAATTTTACGAATGAATGATTTTTAAACCAAAGGAATTCATGAGATATTTTAATTTTACACTTAAGCCATTTTAATAATACTACCTATTATTTGTATAATGCAATAAATGTGGTCTAGACGCTTGAGCGATAAGTGTCAATTAATATGTAGTAATATAATTATTGATTTTAATGTAACGAACTTCGGCAATGGTAAAAATAAACAGGATCAATTACTATAGGCTGTTGATCGATCTGATTAGCATTAAATGAATTATAAACAAGGTTATGCTGTGTTGCAAAGCTAAGATGACAGCAATATTGAGGTCAGCAACTTAATTTAAAGTCATCTTTTTGATGCTTTTTTAAAACAAAAAAAAGTTTATATCTAGTAATTGAAAATGTACAAAGAATGTTAATAAAAAAGATAAATTCATTAAAAATTGCTAAAATCAAACGACTTGGAAAATTTTTGACTTTAATAATTTAAAACAGAAAGACAGACAAAAAAATATAAAAATTGCATTCTTCGATTTAATAAAAAATGTTTACTAATCAATAAAATTATAACTCTGACAGCAAAATTAAATTAGAAATGCTTTTTAAATTTATGACTGCAAGTTGTATTTTTTTTTACAGTTTTATACCTAAAATATTAAGGACCCTGCACAATAAACAATTACAATGAAAGCAGAATGCTCAAATGTTGGACGGTCACAATGTTCAAATGAATCTGACTAATGCTACTTTGCTTTTTTTAAAAATTTTGGGCAAAAAATTTGAGTTTTAAGTAAATAATTTAAACCAACACAAAACTGCCACATTTGATGAATTTAGTTACCATTCCTTTAACGAACCAACTGCAAGGAAAAGCTTTTGCCTTTTGAAATCTTGAAAGGAAAAACTCTTTTTCCTCAATGTCTATCTACACATTATCGCCGTCATGTCTTATCTAGCTTTTTACCCATTATATAAGTAGCATAATATAGCCATTATTGATAGAACTTATGTCTCAAACATTTCTATAGTTATGAAAGTATACTCCAAAAATAACGGCCATAATTTTTTCTCAATATATTTAAAAATACACTGCAGCAATTTTGTCAAGTGGACAAGCCTGAACAAATAAATATGAAGTAATGAATGTCTTAAAGACAACTTTTTTGCCCTACAAAATCCAAATTAGGATCATTAGTTTTGAAATCTTGATCTGACTTTAAATATTTTTAGAACATCCTTTCTTTACAACAGAAGAACTTAGTCTGCATTGGGCTTGAATGAAAGCCAGCTTGGGCTGAAATTGGCTTGTGCTGTTTGGTTATAAAATATATTTTTACCTGACTTGCCACACATCCTTTTTAAATGCACATTAACGATCACTTAGCATCATTAACTCAATAATAACTAATTAAAGATCAAACACTTTTTCCAACAATTTATAAAATTTTTGTTTCTGGTAAATATAAATCAAATTTACCATTCAGCAAAGGACAACAAACTATGCTGAATAAACAAATAAAATATGAGCGCATTATGCACAATATCAAAATATCACTGTTTTGCTTCATAAGACTGTCACATGTCAAAATCAATTTGACAAACGTTACAGAGCATCTTTCAAATGCTTTACCTATATGCTTAATTTTTAAGTAAATAATTTCAGCACATGCAGAACTGTCACATTTGTCGACTAAAAACTAAAGCTTTATGAAGGAAAAACTCTGATGACCTCATCATCTTTACACTATCACCATCGTTTCTTATCTAGTTCATTCCAGCCCACTATTAAATTAATCCCTAATTAAACCGTCTGTTTAATTAGCAAGCATAGCCGGCCTTCGATCTAAATTTAGTATCAACACTGTAAGTTTACTCTACAAATTTGCCACAGCCGTTATACGTTCGAGCTTTAATTCAGAATTAAAAAACGAGTAAATTGGAAGTCATATCTGGAGCGAATATCTTAATATGTTGAGGGGAAAGGGGTTTGAGATGAATCAGAATCGAGACATTCCGAATAACATGAATAAAAAAAGACAAAAGTACTAACCTTTTTTTGCAGGCAAAGAGTTCAGTTATGAAAGAAGGTTGAAGAAGAAGAATTAAATTAATTTCTCATAAAACACATCATTTTTAAAGCCACTAAATTAATACTTAATAAACTAAACGCTATTTATGCTTCATTTTCACGTGGAAGCAAAATAAACAAGCAGTAGATGGTGACGTCATTGCCGCGTCTGGAACCACGGTTTTTCAAAAATGGATTTTTATACTAATAAATATACGGACTTGATGTTTTTTTTAATTTTCCAAGCAATTGTATTTGAGTTATTCCTGTTAAAAATTGTCAAAAGACTTTTGATTCATAGCATAGTATCATAGTATTCTTAATTTATCATTAAAAACCATGGGAAAAAGTGAAAATCGTAAAATAATAGAAGGATATTTAAGGATATATATACTGAGGCAGGGAAATAAATACGATCGATGGCATATCGAGGAAAAACCGAATATTTTTGTAAAAATTAAGCACTTTTCGCTATTTTTTAACATTACTCTCCATCTCATTAGTTTACGGGTAATTAAAACCGATCAAATATGAAGAATTACCTACTATTTTAAGTTTTTTATATTTTAAACGTAGGGAATAACAGTTGTTTATACGGTCCGTTAGTCGTCTACAAAAAGTTAAGTTTTTTAGGTTATGTGTGAAAAAAACTGTATAATGTTTACACAATATGATTAAAATCGAAACGAATCAACCGTACAGATCTTACATAAGTAATCGTTATTCACGCTTGATTTTCAACGATCCAGTTAATAATGGATTTTAAAGTTGTACGTATGGTAGTTTTCGCTGTTGTCGTGGCACGGGTTAATTGCTGGGATTCCGAAGAATTGGAATTATTCGATTTAGTTGATGAAGTGAATACTAATTTTTACACGCTATTAGGCGTTCAGCAAAATGCGGATCCAAAGGAAATCCGGCAAGCCTTTAAAAAGTTATCATTAATTCTACATCCGGATAAGAATGATGCTCCAGATGCAGACACAAAGTTCAGGCAGCTTGTTGCTGTTCATGAAGTATTACGAGATCCTGCTAAAAGAAGGAGATATGATGACGTCTTGGAAAATGGTTTGCCCGACTGGAGGCATGCAGTTTATTACTATAGAAGAGTCCGAAAAATGGGACTTACTGAAATGCTTATTATTTTATTTATTATTGTGACAATTGGTCAGTATATTGTTGCTTGGGCTGCTTATTTAGAAAAGAAATATATTGTTGAAGAGTATGTGACAACTCAGAAGAAAAGGTTGATGAGAAAACAGAGAAAAGGGAAGCTTGAGGGTGATTTACCGGAAATGACAATTGAAATTCCTAAACCTAGTGTCAAAAATACATTACCTTTTCAAATACCTAAATTTATTTGGGTTAGTATTACATGTGTACCTGTAAGTATTAAATTGTTAATAGAGTATTTAATTGAAAGAAGTAAAAGGAAAGAAGTTCATGAATCGTCTGAGGAAGAAGAAGATGAAGTAGAAGAAACCTATATTAGGGGCCCAAGAAGAAGAAGAAATTTTGTAATCCCAGAGTTGAAAGAGGAAAGTAAACCAAACGGAGGATGTTTGCTGGAGCCTGTGGAAAGTCCTGATGCAGAAGAAGAAGAAAAAAAACCAGTATCTGGTGGTTTATGGACTGATGATGATTTAACTGAATTAATTAAGTTAGTTAACAAATATCCCCCAGGGACTGCAAAAAGGTGGGAGAAAGTTGCGTCTATGATGGGAAGATCTGTAAATGAGGTAAATAATTTTTTAAGATGACCGTTTAACAATTTTCTAGAATGTCTGTAATTAATTTTCGTTTTAGGTTACACATATGGCTAAAAAAATTAAAGAAGGAATGGCACTAAAAACAGAAACACCTGAAGAGCCCATGGAGCCAAAAAAAGCAAAAACAAAAGGGGGGAAATTAGCAAATTTAGAAGAAGGTAACATTTTAAAATATTTTAATCGCAATAATTAATTTTTTTAAATGTCTAAATAATTTAAAAATTTTTTTACAGCACAAGAAAAAGAATGGAGTCAAGTCCAGCAAAAAGCATTGGAAGAGGCTCTAATTAAATACCCAAAACAAGCATTAGAAAGATGGGAAAAAATATCAAAAGCCGTCCCTGGTAAAACCAAAGAAGAATGCATGTTGAGGTATAAACATTTACACGATTTAGTCAAAAAGAAAAAAGAAGCGGAGTAAAAAAATAATTTCTCGTACTGCCACATAATTCTGACTTGTGCCAAAATGGCGATGCACAATTGTGATCACTGTAAATTAAATTATTTAAATGTTTTTGATTTATTTACCAAAAAAAAAAAAAGATGACTTAATGTAAATTAAAACAATTTATTTAAAAATTACCGTGTAAATGTATTTCTTAATTTTTCATAAAACCTTTCAGGTGGCATTTTTTTCACCCAAATGTTATAATACTCCTCTTGTGACATATTTTCAATAGTTTTTTCATCATAACCTTCGCTTTTTAAAAATTCCTTCCAATAGAAATCGTCTTTTTTCTTGTATTTTTGCAATGGCGGAATTTTTTTATGTCTAGTTTGAACTTTATACAAATAATAATAATGATAATAAATTTTGTTGGCTCCAGATACGTCAATTGTGATTAAATAAGGGCTGCAGCAATCGAAACCCTAGAAATTAAAATTGAAAATTGAAAGAAGGGTAAAAAAGTTTTTGGTTTTTTTTTGCTTCCACGTTCGCGACAAAATGGATGAGGACGACATCTAAGGTGACAACAAATTCTGGTCCATAATCAGATCAATTTTTGATCAAAGGAAACCTACCCTGTATCTTTCCGAATAAATTTTGAGACTCAGAGGGAAAATGATGGATTTGAGATTTTTATTCAAGACGGCGCTGCTACTTTTCGTTTTCTTAAGAACCAATGGTCACACACCCTTTCTCTAATTTGCAGTTATCTTTGAGGTATGGGATTGCCAAAAACCTCTCATATTCATTCTGAACCAGTTAATAAGAAATATCATTGTTCACTTACCACTTTCTGCGGATATACAGCTTTCGTCCGGTAATTAGACTGATTGAACAGTTTACCAGGATACAAAAGAGTATTCAAATTGTACCCATGAAATCTGCCTCGACCGCTTTCATCTCTCGTGTCACGTGGCAAGATTCCAACTTCCTTCAAATATTTACCTAAAAATTAAAAGCAAAATTATTATAGAATTATCAGGCCTAGATCAATTATACTAATTTAACTTACCTAAATACACATCTTCATTGTTCCTCCAAAATTTATCTTTTTTATCACAGTCATCTTCAGTCTTAAAAATCTCCATCAGTGCTGCCAAACTTCCCTTACTGATTAAAATCCCCGCTGACAAAGAGTTATAATTCGCTTCATGACTCTCCAAAACATAACCATAATAATGTCCTTCTCTCCAATTTAAATCTTTCACAAAATATTTTAAATTATTCACTAACACAAATAAACTATCAGGAGTAATAAGAAACCACTGACTTTTACTATCTTTCATAAAATGAAATGCTTTGCACAACCCACTCCATGGACTACTTGCTTTTATAATTTTTTTTCTCGTCCGACTCCATTCTGCTATTACAGGATCAATTTCATCACAGGTTTTATAATTAGTTACTAATTTAAATAAAGCGTTTAACGGTGAATACGATTCGTCATCCTTTTTCATTAATTTTAATCGGTTTTTGTTCGTTCTTTGAAGCTCGAAAGCGTAATGGTCGTTGCAATGTCTTAGCCACGTGTGTTGTGATGCGATGAGATTGCTATCGTGGTTGTGTTTCATCAATATCAAACATGTTAGCGTTATCTTCGACGTATTATCATCTGCAATTAAGGAAAGAAAGACTTTTTCTATGAGATAGACGCCGGAGATATCGTTTTATAATTTTTAAACGTACTGACGCCATCAGAGAAAACATGATACAAAATTTCGCCACTAGAGTCGCAGCCTGTCAATAAAGGAATCGTAATGATCACTAGCGAAACTAGCGGTGGCGTCTTTCATTATAATGGAAGATATTGGGTTCAAGAACCTTTATCGACAAAAAATTTATGGACTTACCGTCCTGATGCTGTTTAAGAAAGGAAAACTCCGGTTTTTGATAATCGTCTTTCCCATATTCAACAAATATAACTTCCAGACAAAAACCAATGCAGAATCCAATAATAAAAATGTAAATTATCCTCTTTTTATTATGAAAAAATCCAGGCATATTCTCGACTTTTTCATCTGGTATAATTTTTAAATCGACCACTGTAAATTCAGACGGAAGATTAATATCTAAACAAAACGATTTGAAAAATAAAATTTTATTGCATTCTTCTTAAAAAATAAAAAAAAATGCTAACAAAAAAAAAATAAGGTGATGTTACCTGTTGACATTATTAAAATACCGCAATTATTTAGCTTGCGAACCTAAACTTAGCAGACTAAAAACAAAAAACTGATAACCTGATAAGTGTATACTGATAATGATCACTTGAGATATAATTTAACCGGGATTACAACGAAAAACAGCGTGAAAACATATTTCCTAAAGGATTCTTTTAAAAGTGAACATTTCACCATCTAACATGTATATAATGCTTGCATTTGACATTGGTTTCAAATTTCTTGCTTTTGTTTCTCATTTATCCGAAATTGATAACAAGGAAGAATAGTAAAAACAAAAACACTTACAAAATTGACAAAATATTGATAAAAATAAAAATGTATAAACAAGTTGTATCGATCCACAAGCAGACTACAAAATACCTGTACGACTTGCCTCAGTCGAAAGAATTAATTAACCTGCTAGGTAATATGTTAAACATTAAAGAGAAGTCTAAATGCGAACCGTTCAGGTACCTTCCTTTTTTTTTATTTCAGTTTAAAAACGAAACGTTGTAAGATCAATTCATGACCTCGATTTGCGGTAACTTTACATCAGATATGACGTTTTTTGCCTAGCAATGATTTTTTTTCTTTTTTTTCTCGCGCGATTAAGGGAGAATTCAAACATATTTTTAAATAAAATATCTAAAAAAAATTGTTTGAAAGCCCTCTTAATTCAATTTTTTTTTAAAAATAATTAAAAAGTGTAAGGAAAATTAAATTAAATTAAATAAAAATAATAATTATAGGGTACGGTACATTGTAACAGTTAACACGAAGAATATCATGGATTTATTTATTTTGCATCTAGTACAGCTGATGCCGCTAAATTGAGATCCCAGTTGTTTCGAACTAAAGCAGCTTCGCATTCTTCCCTTGATGCAACTGCCAACCTGTCAAAAAATGGAAAATAAATTTAGTTTTTGATCAATTTAGGTTAGAAATTTTTTTTTAGCAGCAACAACTTCATTTTTTAATGGCCACTGCAAAAATAAAGGCTATAAAATCTCCATCAACTAGAGTTTTGTTTCTTTTTTCAGTGAAACTATTGTATGACTCTAATATTCTACTTTGTAAGGATCCCTGGCTATGGGCGGCTGCTAACTGGCATCGAGCTAACGTACTAACCTTAGCAAACGTTCTAATTTAATACACTTTACAGCAGCTGGTACTTCCCAGCCCGTATGCTGCAAAGCCGTAATCCTCTCCTCCTCGCCAGCATCTGGCATTTCATTCAACAACATTTCCAATTTCCTCATCCTCAACTCTCCACTAAGCCCCACCAGGGGGGGATGACTCGGCCTAATACTGCTCGTCTTATTCCCACTCACACTCCCACTTGCATTCAAATTCGGTGAACTCTGATAAATCACATAATTCGCGGATATACGATTTTTATCTAACGATTTACGTTTATCAATCCCATTTTGTAACGGTTGGTAACTATTTTCTTTTTTGGAATTCACACTTTTAAAAAACGCCTGCGATATCGTCGGACAAGTACTGTTAACGTTTTCACTTAACGAATTCCTTTGAACACTAGATAAATTATTACTCTTAACCGACGTTAGGGTGTTACTTCTTTTCTTTTTCGTTTTTCTAACCTCGACCGTGGTGGACGTGCCCGAATCCGTCGCGTCCCACGAACTTTTCGAATTCTGCTGCCACGGATCAATTTTTAATATCGAACTTGTCATATCTACATTCGCAGGAAATGAAGAAATCGGTTCGCTAGGCGCTTGAGTCCGATCTAGCCACAATTGATTTAATTTCATCGTTAAAGAATCTTCCCGATTTTCGAATAATTCACTGGACGCGTTTACATCTAACACATTTGTCTTTAACACGTTTTCTTGCTTCGGATGATACGACGGCGAAGAATTCCACTGGGTTCCCGTTTCCTGGGCCGGATGATAAGACGGCGAAGAATTCCACTGGGTTCCCGTTTCCTGGGCCGGATGATAAGACGGCGAAGAATTCCACTGGGTTCCCGTTTCCTGGGCAGGATGAAACGAAGGGGAAGAATTCCATTGATTTGTTTCTTGAACTGGAGGACTAAACGATTCCCCTTGCCATGTGTTATTATGTTCACTGGGATAATTATTTTCCCATTGTTGGAATCCCGTGGGTAATGATGAAGTCGACGCTGAGGTTGGTGGAGGCTCCCAGGTATTCGTAACTAAACCCGAAGGGCTTAACACCATCTCAGGTTCGGTTTTCGGTGAGGATTTTTTAAGATTAGGAGGCGGCGGACGAAGAGCCGGGATTAAAGCGTTTCCGCTTGGTTTTTTCGGAGAATCTTTTTGAGTATTTAAATTAGACTGGGTTTCGCGTTCTCCTAATCTCTTTTCCAATTCGCTAATAAAATTTATATCGAGTGCGTTTGATGGATTGTTTTGTTGAGTAGGAACGTTTTGAGTATTTTGATCGTGATTAGCGTAGTAAGGTTGGTTTTGAAGATCGTAATGGTCTACATTTAAATATGTGTTGCGTTGATTTTCTGGTACGTGCGAGTAATATCTAGGTGCGTTGAAGTCTACGGAAGTGTCGAATGGATCCATTTCAGGGAATGAAGTAGGATCTGAAAATAAAAAATAATTAACGTCAAGTTTAATTTTTAAAATAACTAAATATTAGAGAAAAAATTTTGATAATTTGAGATAGCAGATTTTTAGGAAAATTAATATGGCAAAATTGGATACTGGGAGGAACCAAACAAATTTTTCCAGCTCTGTTCACCATATCAAAAAAAATTCTTCCAGCATTTTCCTATCAAGAAAAAGATTTTCTAGAATTTTTTCTGCTAAAAAAATTTTTCAACCATAAATCAAACGTTAGTTATATTAAACAGTTAATCCTACACACCCTGTTGTTGTTGAGGTATATCAATTGGCTCATCTAAAACGGAAGTCACATTATTAACAGGTCTATCCTCAAACGCTGTAGCCGTAGGAGGAGGTGATGTATTAAAATCAATTAATGATCCTTCATTCGAAGTCGATTCAACTTGTTGTGCACTCTGCCTAGCCGAAACCATAGCCTTTTCCATTCTTTCGTTCGTTAATTTCGAATAACTAAAATTTTGTTTCGTTTTTTGCTTCATACCTAAAATAAAAATTTTATTAAAAAATATTTTCTTCATTACTTTCACTTTTCAATTAAAAATATTCATACCGTTGTCATGGTTAGGCCGTTTTTTCCTATCTGGAAGCTTTGGCGTTGCTATAACCCCAGTCGAAATCCCGAGCAAATCCGGAGGGCCCATTGGATTATTTAAATAAACGTCATCGATTGCCGCCGGGCTTCCCCAAGATTTACCGAAAGGCGATCCGTGTCCAGCGTGAATAAATGAATTTTTTAAAGGTTTGCTAATATCTTGAGTCCCCATTCCACGCATTGGATCTACGAGGCATCTCGGGAATTGACCGATTTCATAAGTTCGAGTGTTTTGTCCTTTCCACCAGTAATGATCAGCCCTGGGAAGAAAAATCAAATAAATTAGGAAAAATATTTTTTAAAATTATTTACGTTAAAAAATTCTACTAACCTTCCATCAATTACAACGATTGCATCCCCAGCTTCGACTACAAGTTTCCCAGGTTCCGAAAAAACTTTCGGTGATTTCATAAGCGGAGGCATTCGCTGCTTCAAAAAATCCGTAATGGCTGCAAAAGTCGGTCGATCAGATGGATTTTTCGCCCAACACTAAAAAAATATATTTTTTTAATTTTTTGTCTTTTCAAAAAAAATTTTCTTCCTAAAATCTGAATTTACTTGAAGCATGAGATGATAATAGGAAGTAGGGCAAGCTTCAGGTTGAGCAAGTCGTTCTCCTTCCTTATCGACCTTCCTTAAAATTTCAGTCCCATTCAATCCAATCCACGGATCTTCCCCAAAGCTCAGCATTTCCCATAGGGTAACTCCATACATCCATGTGTCACTTGCATGAGAAAATTGCCGAGCTTTTAAACTTTCAGGTGCGCACCATGGAAACGGTACTTTTTTACGTTCAGTCATGACGTAGCAATCGTCTTCTTGTGGAAGTGCTCGCATTAAACCAAAATCGCCTATTTTTGCCTAAAAAAATAAGAAAGATAAGTAAAGAAAATGAGAGCCATTGTAGTAATCCCAAAATAAAATAAACTGAAATTACCTTATCTGCGGACGATAATAATACATTACGGCAAGCTAAATCTCTATGAATAAATCTCTTTGATTCTAAATACTGCATTCCAGTAGCTACTTGTAAAGCGTAGTCGTAAATTTTTAATAATGATATCCTACAGCATTGCTTTCTTAAATAATCTAGTAAACTGCCAAGTGCTGCTAATTCAGTTACCATCATTAATGGCTGGGATAAGACTACTCCATACAATCTAAAATTAAAAAAAATATTAATGAATATTAACCGTCTTTAAATTTAAAAAATTTTTAGCCTGATGTTAACTTTTGTTAGAAAAATAATTTGATTTAAAAATAGTTACAAATATTATTTTATTCCCTTTCCTTCCGCTTCTCAATATTTTTCTTTCAATTTACTTAAAAATATTTATTGAAATTCTTCCAAATATCTAAAATAAGTGCGGCGGAAATAATAATAAATCTTTACAACAGAACGGGGATTTCCGTTCATGTATAGAGACCACTTTCAGTTCGAGAAAAAGCTCACTCAGGTGAGATTTTCAAGCCTTCGGCATGAGGCTGGAATATGGCCTC
This sequence comes from Liposcelis brunnea, assembly GCA_023512825.1. Lineage (NCBI taxonomy): Eukaryota > Metazoa > Arthropoda > Insecta > Psocodea > Liposcelididae > Liposcelis > Liposcelis brunnea. The sequence goes on along the minus strand of CM042068.1, from coordinate 10,571,420 downwards.
AAATCGCACCTGAAAATTTTGATAGAGGCGAAGTAGCCACAACTAACCTTATCAAATTAGGATGATCCAAAAAATGCATTGCTTGTACTTCTTTAAAAAAATCTTCAAATACTCCAGGCTGTGTCAATGCATCCTGTTTGAGTACTTTCACAGCCACGTTCAGAACGTTCCCGGTAGGCGTCGTCCATTCTCCTTTTCTAACCACCCCAAAGGACCCATCTCCAAGCTTTATTGACAACCTATAAATCAAACAAATTATTTATTCAAATATTTTTCTTTTATCAGACCATGCAAAAAATTCTTGAACTTACGTTAAATCCTTCTCCTGTATAAGACATGACATACTATGCTGCACCATTTCCTCCGCGACATTTTTCTTATTTTTCTTTTCGTTTGACTTTTTGGCATCAGAAATAGGAATTATTTTTTGGATAATACTTTTCCTCCATTGTTGTGTCTTCCTTTTTTTAACAGCATCTAGCAGTCTTCTAACCCCGGGTTTGCTTATCCCGACTTTTTCGAGATCTTCCGGCTGGACGTAATCAAAATGAGAGAGCCGTGTGATTTGAAGGTCATCCCTAAACCGGGTGAAAAACTGTTCCAACTGGACGTCTTGCAACAATTCGTAAAGCCATTCTAAACCGCCTTCGGGTAATGGCATTCTCAGCTAATATCCTATAAAAAAAATAATTATACTTCGAGTCTCGTTTCTCGAGATTCAGATGTAGTTTGTCCTCTGGGCAGTGCTACCACAACATTTTTAGAGGGAAAGAAAAAAATATATCCCTCCAGCTTGACCCACTGCCACCCTAACCCAAATAAATCATTGTTTTCTTCGTTGTGCTCCACATCACATGTGTGACCTTGACCTATATTCGGTTTTCTCCCAATTAAGTGATTATATCTGATTTTCTATAGCATCTTTTTTCCAGTATCATAGTTTCAGTGTTTTGCCTCAATGGGAAAACATACACGTGTGTCAAAACGTTCTCGAAAGGATGCAAAACGCCGCTCTCGTAAACGGCGTCGGCGTGCTCGATCCACGGACTCGTCTGCTTCCTCGACCTCGTCCGCTTCATCGACCTCGTCCACATCTTCTCGGTCATCGAGTTCTTCCTCCCCTTGTCGTCGCAAACAACATCGTCGAAAATATAGATCTCGTCCGCCGATTCCTAGACCGCGGGAGTCCCGCAGTCCCAGCCGACAGTCGAATTCATCGGCTTTAGATCCTCGTCAGGATTTGCGCTGCCCACGTTTACAACCGCCGGCTCCAGTGCCTCTGACTGATCCTGCGCCAGCTGATCCTACGATTCCAGCTGCTCCTGTAATTGTGGCTAAATTAAATCCTAAATTTGATGCCATTGTAAGTAATTTGGTGAAACCTCAGATCTAAGCTTGCACGAGAGGCAAGACATGATCTTCATGTTACTTCATGATCCAGGAGTTGGGGTTGAGCTGACACGAGAGGTCTGACACCCACTTAGTTCTATAAGTTTGCACGAGAGGCAAAATATATGTTCTTTCCTCCTAACATCTTCGTATTGGTTTTTCAGTTTGGTGAAGATCCTGCCATTGATAAATCTAAGCCGTTATCATTATTACCAGACCTGGAGTCTCGCTGGACTCCTCTCCTTCAACAAGGTCTGCCTGCGGATCATCTTGCTTCAATTATAAGCAGTTATTCTCCTCCAGTGGTTTTTAAGGCACTCAAACTGAATCCTGAATTATATCCGGATGTTTTTGGGTCGGCCAGAACTCGTGATTCTCACTTTGCCGAGACGCAACACTTAGCGGGGCTGGCTCTAGCATTAGTGGGTGCTGTGCTGTCTCCCATGTCGTCGGATACCTCCGTGGCAATGCCTCTTTCCGAAGGCGTGCACTTATTGGCGGACGCATCTCGTTTGTTAGCGGAGATTTATGCAAAACAAACTACCGCTCGGAAATCTTTCATCGAACCGGGCCTTCCGTTGGAAATGGTTCAAATTATGAAAGATACGGTGCCATCTGAATTCCTGTACGGACCTAATCTGGCTGAACGGTTTAAAGAGGTTACTTCACACACTCGCGCCAATCAAGTAGTCAAAAGCTCCGTCAGACAACAGAAGCCAAAAAACTCGAAAGCGAGTGCCGGCCCCCGTCGCCAGCCGGCACCCTCGAAGTCGTCCGCTCCTCGGCGACGAAAATCGTACTCCGGACAGGGCAAGCGCTGGAAGCCCGACCAACGGCAGAAACGACAACCTCAACGCTAGTAAGTCCTTTTGCGGGAAGCTTAGCGCGCTGCTTCCAGGCTTGGCAAACTCTTTGCCCGAACAATACTTTTATATTAAATTGTGTTTCTGGCTATGTCATTCAACCGTCAATTCGGGTGATCCAAGGGGTCATTCCTCCCTCTCCTTCGCTGTCTGGATCGGACTTATTAGCCATGCAGGAAGCCGTCGTGGGTTTGCTGCTCAAAGGGGCCGTGGAACGTTGCTCTTCGTCTAAGCTCCAGTTCGTTTCTCCCTTCTTTCTTCGGCCCAAACCCGACGGCTCTCATCGCTTTATCCTTAATTTAAAACGTCTTAATCGGTTTCTCACCGCTCCTCACTTCAAGATGGAGGATCTCCGCACGGCTACAAAATTAGTCTCACATTACGATTTTCTTGCCACCGTGGACTTAAAGGACGCATACTTTGCCGTTCCAGTTGCTCTTCGGAGCCGTCGCCTCTTGCGTTTTATTTTCGGGGGCCAAATGTATCAGTTTACTTGCTTACCGTTTGGTCTTTCCGTCAGCCCATATATTTTTACGAAAATCATGCGCCCGGTTATGGCTCACCTTCGTCGCCTCGGTTTTCGTTCAGTTATTTATCTCGATGACATTCTTATGATCGGCTCGTCGGCCTCCAACTGCTCCGCGAATGTTGCCGCCACGACTTCTTTTCTTCAATCTCTTGGTTTTTCCATTAATTGGACGAAGAGTGTCGTCACTCCGTCCCAATCGTGTCGGTTTTTGGGTTTCTGTGTTGATTCGCTCTCGTTATCCGTCAGCTTACCGCGGGACAAATCCCTTGACCTCCTTCGCCTCCTTGGTTCGGTCGAAGCGAAGGACCGCTGCCGCATCAGTGACTTCGCTCAGCTCCTAGGCAAGTTAGTCGCCGCCTGTCCGGCTCTTCAGTTTGGTTTCCGTCACACAAAACTTCTGGAACGTGCCAAACTTCTCGCGTTAAACGCTGCTTCTAACGATTATCGTCGAGTCATGATCCTTTCAGACCCAGTCAAGTCCGAACTTCGGTGGTGGCGTCAAGCTCTTCCTTCCGCATCTCGTCCGTTTCCACACGATTTCTTTGCCATGACCGTCTTCACCGACGCTTCTTCCACTGGTTGGGGCGCTACGTCGGAGACCGATAGCGCGAGTGGGTTTTGGTCTCCTCTCGAACTTTCCTTGCATATAAATGCTTTGGAACTTTTGGCCGTTCTTCGTGGGCTCACTTCCCTCGCCTCTCATCTTTCTGATTGTCAAGTGCTTTTACGGATCGACAATGCCACGGCTATCGCCTACGTCAATAAAATGGGCGGGGTCCGGCTAGTCAACTTGGACGACATTGCTCAGTCTATTTGGTCGTGGGCTGAATCACGTAACGTCTTCTTAGTAGCGTCATACATTCCGTCGGCCGATAATTTTCTGGCGGACCGTTTATCCCGTCTCCGCAACGACGATACCGAATGGGAATTGTCGCCTGCGGTTTTTCGTCACCTTGTGTCTTCCTTCGGCTCTCCGGAAGTCGACCTTTTCGCTTCTAAGTGGAATCACAAATGTGATAGTTACGTTTCGTGGTTTCCTGATTCTTCCGCTCGTCAGGTCGACGCTTTCACCGTCGATTGGTCGTCGGTTTTCTTTTATGCTTTTCCTCCCTTTTCCCTCATTCTTCGGGTCTTGGCCAAACTCGAACGAGGGGGGGGGAGGGGTATTGTTGTGGTGCCTGCCTGGGAGAACCAAGCCTGGTTCCCGACGTTTCTCTCGCTGATTTCCGGCCGTTCCATTATTCTATCTCCAGCGCCTGATCTTTTACTTTCGCCCGACAGGTCACCGCATCCTCTAGCTGCTTCTCTGAAGCTGATTGCCGCGATCTTATATGCGAAGCCTTCCGCCGCCGCAACATCTCTTTAGACGCCGCTCGCATCATGGCTGCTTCTCCGGCTTCTTCTACGGTCAAGCAATACGCTTCGGGGCTCTCTCGTTGGCAATTTTTTTGCTCCAGCAAGCGCATTAGTATGTTTGACCCGCCAGTCTCTCCTGTGTTGGAATTTCTAACTGCCGCCTTCAACGATGGAGCCTCTTATGGAACCTTGAACTCTCATCGGTCTGCTATTTCGCTCTTATCCTTGTCTAAAGTTGGCAATGCGCCGGATGTGTCTCGTTTCATGAAAGGCATTTTTCGCCTGCGTCCTCCGCGCCCTCGTTACGAGTCTACTTGGAATGTGTCCCAAGTCCTCGACTATTGTGCTTCGCTTCCGAATTCTGCGCCGCTCCTCGATTTCACCGAAAAAACGGTGATACTGCTGGCTCTGGCTTCGGCTCATAGGATGCAAACTCTGGCAGCAATATCCACCGAGAACATCTCCTGGACGGACGACGCAGCCTACATCAAAATTCCTTCGCTCATTAAAACGTCGCAACCTGGCCGTTGTCAGCCTCTTTTGGTCTTGCCTCGGTTTCCTGCCAACCCGGCGATTTGTGTCAGATCCGTCTTAGAATCTTATATGGAACGCACCGCTTCGCTGCGCACAGATGGTGCTCTTTTTATCGCCTGCATTTCTCCTTTCCGGAAAGCCTCTCCGCAAACGATCAGCCGTTGGCTCCAACAGGCGATGGAAAAGAGTGGCATTGATATTAACATCTTCAAAGCCCAGTCTACGCGGCACGCGTCCACATCGAAGGCTGCGGCTGCCGGACTCAATATGTCGCTCATTCACAAAACTGCCGGCTGGTCGGAACACTCTTCCGTCTTTGCCCGTTTTTATAAAAGGCCGGTGCTTCCGGACCGGGCTCTGTTTGCGCAAACTGTCTTTTCTTAAAGCTCATGTTCAGTTTTCTTCAAGTATTTATATATATAAGTACTTATATTTTACGTTCTTAGAGAAATTTTTTCTCCTCTAAACGTCTACATCTGAATCTCGAGAAACGAGACTCGAAGTATAATTATCTGATCAAACGAACTTGTGAAGTTCGATCAGAATTATACGAGACGTCTCGTTTCTCGAGATTACTCCCGCCCTTGTTGGCTTTATTTCTTAATTTGCCCCTCCCAATAGCGTTCAAAATTTCTCTTCCGCCCTTTCTCTAAAGAATGATTTATTTGGGTTAGGGTGGCAGTGGGTCAAGCTGGAGGGATATATTTTTTTCTTTCCCTCTAAAAATGTTGTGGTAGCACTGCCCAGAGGACAAACTACATCTGAATCTCGAGAAACGAGACGTCTCGTATAATTCTGATCGAACTTCACAAGTTCGTTTGATCAGATAATTATTTATGGTTAATGACACATTTTTAAAGGAATTTTTCTATTACTCAAGACAATCAGACAACGTTATCAATCGATAATATCGATAACGCTGGCCTCATCGTTTAATTTAAGGCTTTCATTTTCCCACGCTGAATGCATTCGTTTTGGAGGCCCGATCAGAAATCGGAAGCAGGAATCTAAAAGCCCAAATATCAAGCAACACGAATAAAATCTTAATTTATCAGTTATCACGTTGTTTACTTCAGTCAATGCCACATTTAGCTTCAAATAATGCGACAATATAATTAAGATGGCGATGGCAGCCATTTTAAGGCAAGCGAAATATCACGTCTGCTGCCACGGCATTTTATCGTACCTTTGCAGCACAAGTAAAATTAACGTTTTTCAGATGATAATTTCGCTAGGTAGACCTTTTGTAGATCTAAAAATCTTTTAGAAGCTCTGTAGAATCTCTGAAATTTACAAAAAGTATTCGAAATCGGACATCTTCATGTCTAAAAGACATCTAGATGTTAATGCTACTTGTCCTGTATGAAACCAAGCGGCCATTTTGAAGAAGCTATGAATCGGAAGTCGTAAAAACAAATGCAAAGCGATAAACTGGCTGGTTTCTGGCCGAATCAGTCTTCTAAAGGGAATTTGACCTTACTCGCTCTAGCAATTAGGAATTCTAATCAGCAAAAATGGCGGGAAACATTATAATGATGCTAAGAGATTTCAAAGTTCTTTTCGATCAAGCTGATGTCACCACTAAACTTTTTTTGCTCTAAAGCTCCAAAATTCTCACCCTTACAGCGCTCTACCCACGTTTTTACCCGCAAACCACCCTGTACAAAGACCATCTTTAACTCTCAAGCTAATTGCCAAACGATGTTTATATCCTGTTTATCAAGAGCGCAACCAACAATTTACGGTCTAAAAAAAGAATAAGATGTCTTCTGCTATTAGTTAATTATCCCAACTAGAAATGATCAGTCCCTTTCAATGAGATTATAGCGAATTGAATGCCGGCTAATTCAGTTCAATTTATATCTCTGAACGATTTGCGAGATTTAACATCATGCTGAGAGAGAGAGAAAGAGACGGATAGGAATGCTTCCTCAGATAATTTTCTTTTAGAATCTTTGCCTTCTTGGTTTAAATAAATTAGTCTTTTGTAAAGTTAGCTTCACGCATTGAATTAACTAAACCGTATAAAAGATGTCTCCGCAAATTGCATGCTGATGTACTGTACGTTATGCAATTTATTTCCTCTTAGAGCGTGATGAAATATTTACACTTGTGGCTCACCTAATAGCATTTAGCGTATGAAGGACTTGAGATTTAATTAGAATGCTATTTCGTTGTCGCGGAAAAATTGGTTAAATTTAAAAATTTTTAATTGAAGATGTAGGAAGTTAATTTAGAAATGGGCTGTGGTTAATTTGCCAAGTTCCTGACCTATTTAAAACATATTAGCGAAAGTAAAAGCTTTTATAGATTTCACGCTTCCTCTTGCTTGAGGCTTGTTTGCATCCGAAATAATTTTCCCGTAATATTTATCTTCACAACATTTTTTTTAAAGCTTTACTCAAGAAAATATCTTTTTTTAAAAAAATGTTTCGGCGTTAGCGCGTGATTTTTCGTAAACGTTCAAGCCAAAAGCTGAAGTTTACAAATAAAAAAATCTTGGCTAAGTAAAATCATTTGTAAACAACTTCCGTTGCGCCCCAAATGCGGGTATTTTAACACCTTTTTAGTTTCAAACCAACTAACAATTTTTTATTGTTAATTTTATGCTAAACATGTAAAATTTTTTTTATTGCTCCACCACACTTCACTTCACTTTTTTTTATAATGATATTATACTTACAGTGTATTTACACTGGAATCCAAATGGTGCAATCAATCTACGAGCCCATAAAATAGTCATAAATAAAAGTAGCTAGTAGATTCCAAACGAATCATGACTAAATTATCTAATCCTGCAAATAAAAAAGGAAAAAACTGTTAACTTTTCCGCAGTAGTAATTTGATGCTGTACATGTTTATCTTAAATTTTTCATTCTTTAATGCCGACACGATATCGAAAAACGGAAATCCGGAATAAATGATAGATTAACGATATTCCATTCAAAAGAAAATTTCTTCTGACATAAGATTGTATTTTTGGCATCAAAATGCAAAATAAATTCATGGCCAAGGTGGTTTTGAAAATTTTTTTGCATAATTGCTTTCACTGTGTTAAAAAAATTTCCCACATTAAACATTCTTAGTAAAAAATAATTAGTTTTATTTTACCTAATAAAGGAGATAATTAATAAGAAAAATGATACCATCTTCTAAAAAAAATGAATAAACAATCAATAATTCCTTCGCAAATATTATTAACAATAATAATTGTTTACATCTGCTATGTGTTAATAGACTTGCCTCGGTTACACTAAGAGTAAATTCCATTAAATAAACCTAATCACTGATTTTCTTTGCACATCTTGATTAAGTATAGAGCTTAACTCAACATCAAAAACATTAACAGGAAAAAAAATAAACGTCACCTGATAAGATTTTTTTTAAATCGTGAAACTGTCAAACTAACGTATATTATGCGGACAAGCTATTGACATGTAAAGTGATATATTTATATTCAGGCGAAAAGAAAAAAAAACGTGATTCTTTTAGTAAACAGATTCTGGGGTAACTTGAAACTTTTGATGAGAGAAAAAAAATTAATCAGGAAGTGTACATGGTTGGATCTTGGAAAAACCTTTTGCAACAAAGAATAAGGTGGTCGCTTTCACTTGAAAAAATGCCTTGTATTAAGATATATAACGTTTGATAATAATGGTAACTATAAAAATGGTTTTAACTGAAAGAAGTAAAACGTACCTGTATGTAAAATTTAATATCTAAGCGTATTTTCTTCTTCACAAAATATCGTTTCATCCTTCGTTCCGTATTCGTGATACGCCATTTTTCTTTTTTGACGTGGGACTAGGCAAAGGACAGATGTTTACGGTTATTGCTTCCACGACAACTTTTGTTTTTCTGGATTTTTAAAATTTCTTGAGAAGGATTTACTTTCTTGATCTTGAGGAACAAATTATCGAGATGACTTGAGCCCCATGTTTGTTTTGTAGTCTGAATAAAAACAAGTTACCATGAAACTTCCCACTCAGATTATTTCTTTAAGAATTAAAAAACTGAAGTTTAGGTTAGCTAACCAAATATGAGAAATGAAAAATTTAACTGGAATTAAGGATAAGGTTTAGAGACATAAAATAAATAAATACACCCGTTAAAATTCGAATACTGCATTTACTAAAAATGCTCTTAAAATAAACAGTTCATAATAGACCAAAAATTGGTCGGTATTAAAATAAAAATAAAAAAGTGACCCTAATTAAAATCTTAGTTTCTGGAAAAACCATCGGTTTTTGCCTGCTTTATGCCTGAAACAGAAAAACAAAAAAAAGTTAAAATCCATACTTTGTATTAAATTTTTTCCCTAAGATGCTTGACAATTAATCAGATGCAACATGTAAAGTTCTTTCTCCAGCAATACTTAAATCACCCAAAAAAGTCCTTTATTTATCTGTCAGTATTTTTTCTTGAACAACAAGCTACAGTTCTTCTTGCTAAATAATAAATGAAGCTTTTAAGTTTTCAAGAGATAAGCAGCAGTTCTTACATTTTTCAAACACGTTAAAATAAAAAAGATTACTGTGTGACTGCAAATATCTGATAGCTTTTTAAAATGAGGGTAAACCATATTATAGGTTCAATAAATGCCAGCTAAATTTTTTGAAAGCAAGAAGCGTAAAAACCAAGCACAGATTTGTTTAAAAATTAGCTTAAAAGCAGCCCACATGAGCAAAACGTTTTTTTCTGATTCTCATATACAATGAGAATTTCTATAGTATAAAACCAAAGTACTTCCAATTGAAAAATAATAACATCCCAAATATTTTTAATGATAGCCTACAGCATGAAACCTTTAATTCAAATGACAAAAAATTAATCCTCCATTTGATTTCAAACAAAAAGTCAATTCTCAAATAAACTTTGGCTTGTTCAAATTCAAAATTTAATCTTTGTTGCATCTGATTCCTCCTTTAAACAAACATCACACAAAAATGGTCCTCACCTTTCTTCAAACTTAACACGGATCTGAAATCTTGCCTTCTTCCTCTTCATCGGATCTTTGAGATCCTTTGGTGACATCTTTTCTAATACGATATCAACAGTATACCTAGTCGGCATCAAATGATTATAATTTATAACCTGAAAACAAAAAAAACATGAAGATGATCTAATTCTTTGATTTGTTAAGAAACAACATTTCCAGAAGTAACTTAAACTTACCTTTATAAAAGGTTTTATTTTTGATCTTTTGTGAATTTTTTTCTTCCCCATTCTTTTATGCACCTTCCGAGGGTATCGGTCAATCCCCGCAATTAATGCATGTCCATATTGTTTATCAGACGTCCCATCGTCGTAATTTCTGAGAACAATAGCTTTTTTCCCGGCGTACCGTCCACTCAAAACGAGTACGACTTTACCCGGTTTCATTATCTTCCCCATTTTCGTATCTAAAACAACAAGCTCTTATTAATGGACATTTTACAGTACACTGTCCTTGCCACTTGCAGAGCAGAACTCCACATATCAAAACAAATATGACGTAATATTCGTTTTACATTAAACCCGGTTCGATTATAATTCACTTGATAATAAAATTCAGCCATTTTAAATTTTAGACAAGGTGCACATGAAAATGACACGATCATCCATTACACAGTCAAAATTGAAAACCCGGCATTGAGGTTAGGTTTGTTTACATGATTGATACGATTATAACAAACACCCAGTAGACTTTCAAGATGTTCTCTGGACTTCCCAAGCACTTAAAATGAGTCATCCCTTACGAATCCCACGTATATTTAACATTTTAAAAGTGAATTCACTACAGGTGATTTCATTCCGATGAGTAGGTATTTTCGAGTTGACATATTTCAGTCATCCGAACGGGTTTTTGGATTTTCCTGACTGGGAACGCGTTCTATATTCTCACCTTTTTTCTTCCTAGGACTTCAAAACACATAAATAGTAAAGATGGCAAAGATAAATAAAAATAATTATGGAAAAATTCTACTGTTCATAGAAAGCACCAAGACAGTACGTCGAAGGAATAGGCAACGTTCGTCATGTTGCCGTGTTGCCTCTAATGCCACGATTTGGAACCTTAATCAAAAATTTTGGCGCTCAAGGTCGAATTTTTCAAACCTTCGCAATTTGGAGATTTTGAAGGGTAAACGGAAATAAAAATCACTTTTGCTTTACGTTTTTTTTTTATTTATTTATAAAAGTATCGATTTAGTTTTTTAAAATCTTAGTTTCTGGAAGAACCATCTGTTTTTTCCTGCCTTGTACCTGAAAAAAAAAGCAAAAATTAATGCTAAATCCTGTATAGTTGATAATAAATATGATCTCATTCAGTTGAAATTGGTTTTCCAACAAAACAGAAATAAAGAAATCTCAAAACCAGTCCTACAAGAAAATTGTACTCAAATTCGTGTAAAATCCTTTTTTTTTGTTTCATTAATGTCAAAAAATTAGTAATATTCTACTTTAAACTCACCTTTCTTCAAACTGGACTCGAATTTGAAATTTAACCTTCTTCCTTTTCATTGGGTCTTTCAAATCCTTTAACGTTAATTTTTCTGGTGGTTTTTCGAATAGATACCTAGTTGGCATAAGGTGATTGTAATTTAATTCCTAAAAACAAACCAAAAAGACTTACAATGCCTTCATCAAACTGCAAAACAATCAATTTCCATGAGTAGACTTACCTTAATAAAGGTTTTTATCTTCGATCTTTTATGTATTTTTTTCTTCCCCATTCTTTTATGGACTTTCCTTGGATATCTGTCAATACCCGCAACAACAGCATGACCATATTGTCTCCGGTTAGTGCCATCATCGTGCGTTGTAACTACAATTGCCTTCTTTCCTGCATATCGTCCATGCAGTACAAGGACGACCTTACCAGGTTTCATAATCTTCCCCATGATCTGTAAACAAGTTATAACATGAATTAATATCACTTAATTTTGATTGTAATTAAATAAAGACGCTAAATTTGAACAGAAAGTATGATTAATTACGAATAATTAGGAATTGTAGATAAAACGTGGACAAAAATCTGGTTACTATCAGCCGATCGGCAATCACATGTTGACATTAAATAACAGTTTTGGACGTTTTTCAAAAGTAAGATTCGGACACAATACCTTAGGGGCTTAATTGAAGAAGAGAATTTTACAGGAGTAAACCGAATAAGACCTTTAAATCGTTAAATTATTAAACTAACCTCTTTTTATAATACAACATACATTGGATCACTGACGACAAAAAGAACAAGCTTCCGGTTTTTTCTGACTCCCCGATTTTTGCGTGGCACGATTCAATGACGTAAACAAACGCCATCTTGAAACTTTTTTAAATGGTTTGAAAAAATAGGAATTTTTGAGTCTGGTCGAACTATTTTTGACGAAAAGATGCTCTCGTCTTTATTAAAAGAGCATCAGGCGAAACAAGCCGTATGGAGAGAAAGTCAAGGTATTTTTAATTAAATGTGATTGTGCATCAAACTACTATCAATTACTTTAACATGAATTTTTGACAATTTTTACAGACCAAAAAAGAAAAGAAGCAGTAGCTGCAGCTAATGATTTAACTCAAGCTTTAGTAGACCATTTAAATGTTGGGTAGGCTCTCTGATTTTGTTAATAACCTAACCTAACCTTAATGACTTTTACTATCAAAATCATATTATAGGGTAGCCCAAGCATATTTAAATCAAAAAAAATTAGACGCAGAAGCTAAACAACTTCACCAAAGTGCAACAACTTTTGCGAAACAAACTCAGCAATGGCTGCAACTAGTTGAAAGTTTCAGTAGTGCATTAAAAGAAATAGGCGATGTTGAAAATTGGTCGAGGAGTATAGAAAACGACATGAAGACAATAACGACAGCTTTAGAATATGCTTATAAAGGTTAGTATCAAAATCCTCATTCTAAACAAGAACAGCTGTAATTTTCTAACTAGTTTTGTTCATTTTAGTGAGTCAGGAAACACCTGCACCGTTATAGTGAATAAATAAATAAGGTATATTTCTCAGAATCAGTTTATTAAAAAAAAACAAATTATCATTACAAATAAAATTTTATTCTTAAGTATAACCGGCCCATTTTAAAAGTCATTTTACAATATAATTAGCTGCCGCAAATATAAAACAATTTTTTAATACACTATTTTCTCTGTCTAAAATACAATCTAATACAAAAAATTCTAAGCTAGGTTTATCAACAGATGGCATAATGGCAAAAATTAAGGCAACATCACAATTTAATTTGTTCAACTTTGGTTAAACTGTATTAATTCATTCCTAACTCCTTTAATTTGATGCAAATGGCTGAATACAATTTAAAGGAACACTACTATAATTAAGTACTGATCTTAATCTCAATTTAACTACTTTGGCATGTATAGTAAAAAATTATTAAGCTGTGATTATTATTTATTATATAAATGCAATACAAAAATCTGTGGCAATTTTTTTTTCATTTTCACCTATCTAAAACGGAAGGAAAAAAAATTATATTTAAAAAGGTTTGCTGGTAAGAATTGGATTTCAGAAGACTAAACTATGTTAACAATAATCAGTCTTGTATGTTTTTTTCCTTCCCTCTGAGGTAAGCTTGAAATAATTACAAAAGAAACGATTATGCCAATTGTTTTTTTTTTCTTGAGACTTTTTAAGCTCGATAAATTGCTCTTGAAAAATTGGAGCAATGGTTTATTTACAATAAATAAGTAAAATCTTTTTAAGTACTAAATTTAAAACTTTTACAAGCTTTTTTTTTTGTAAAAGCTATTTAAAAAAATCAAGGTTAAAAATGGAAGGCTTAACATGATATGTTTGATTTGTAATACGTATTGCAAATTTCATTCTTGCTTATTTTTTAAAATTCTAATTCAAACCTTCCTTATTTCAAATCCTCATTCCTGATAGCTTTTTTTTTTTTTTGTAAAATTATTAAGGCAAAATCTAAATTCCTAAAAAATTACACTTGTATACTGAAATCACTTATTTTAGGCGAATTATTCCCCTTATTTAAAACTGAGCATTTCCCGTTATTAACTTTCGAAACGCTCAATTTTAAATAAGTTATACATCAGCTTTCGTTGGGATTTTCTTTTATAGTAATTTGTGATATAAACGGCCCTCTCGTCCTTATATTATTAACGTCGCACCGGGGATCCTTAGTCCTGTTGACTTGAAACGCACTAGGTGGACTCCCACTACTTAACTGATTTAAATAATTAACCGTTTTCTTAACTGATGGCGAATTATGAAATTCTTGAGGTTCTATCCGTCTCGGTAATGAAGATGCGTTGACTTTAGTCTGTTCGTTATCAAAGCGTCTCGGTAAGGAATCCGTCTCTTGCCAGGGTTGTTTTGCATTCGAGATTTTTTTATGATTAAGGTGAGAATTTTGTTGCTGCGGTGATCTCATCACGGACTGAACGGATTCGTACTCGTAGAAATTAGATACTGGACGTTGATGTACTTCACGATTGTCTCTACGTTGGGAATGATAATGTTGCTTCCCCCTACTGTTAAAGAAATAGAAAAAAATTGTAAAATTTTATTTAAATAATGGATGATTTAAAAATTTGCTCACGACATGCTCATGCGAGATTAAAATCACATCACAAAAATTAGTAACGCATGTTTTATAGAAACGCAGCCATCGTTTTTAGATGAGCATAAAAAAATCCAAATACTAAAATTCTGGCAAAAGGCTTGATGATGTTTTCAGAGCAAAAAACGATTTAAAACTACCAAAATTGAGTCATTCCATTTTTTTTATCATCAATCAAAACGAAAAACAACACAGCACTCAATCATACCCTTATAGGTTGCCTATACCTTTGCTCTAATTCTTTCATTGCTTTGAGCTTTATTATATGTTCACGTAAATATTGAAGATCTTGCTTAGAGAGCCGTTCTTTTAAGACACTTCCCATTCCGAAAGAAAGCAATAAAAATATAATTAGAAAAAATTTACAATTTGGGGAAAATTCATTTTGTAGTTTTAATATTTTTAGAAAAAGAAGTTCAAAAATTTTTGAGGTGTAAAACTCAATCCCAAAAATTTTTCAAATTCAATTTACATTTAAACTTTAATTTTACTCACTTCAAATGTTGCTGAATTTTCTCATAATTAACGTAATGACTAAATCTCGTCGGATCTGAAATTCCAACACGACTTCCTGGCCTTCCCATTTCCCCATATAAATCATAACTAACCGATCGTATATGAGTCTTTGGATCATCTAACCTCTGCAATAAAAAAAAATAATTAATTTGTAAAGGGAAAAAATTCCCACCCAGATTTTGTTGTATATATCTTACCTGTCTAATAGCTTGTTCATATTTCTCCTCCCTTTCCTCCAACGGATACTGGCCCCTTCGTTCCACGTGCCTTTTTTGATGCTTCGCCCTTAATTGTTGAATCCTCTCACTCCTACTCTGCGGAGAACCTTCATAAAACTCTTCCTTATTTTCCTCTAACAAATTCCTACTATCTAAACTAAATTTCCTTTGCCTATCAGCTTCTCTATCTCTACCCATATCATAACTACGATTCCTTTGTCTAGCTTCTAATTCGATTAGCCTTGGTTCGTTGCTTCGATTCGACTCCGCTTCGTATATTCTTTGGTACTGAGGTGCATGTACGTTTCTATTATTATTTTCTTTAACGTCTCTGTGCCCCCCGCTAACTTCGTTCTGTCTCCAGTAGCCTATGCTATTACGATTATCATCTCTGTTTGAATATTTGGGTTCTTGGTGTACGTTATTGATATTTACATTGTCTAATGGCTGCGCCTGAAACTAAAAAAATAAAATTTTTGAAAAAAAAAAAAAATGTCGACTAGCGTCAGGAAATTTGTAAAACTAAAACGACATGGGCGCTCTCCAACGACTGTTTCGTGAATTAAAACGTCACACAATAACATGAAATTTATGTAATTTGCCACCAGAAAGCGCCAACATAGTTTTAATTTCCGAAACTGCCGTTGGGTAATTTCAAATTTAAAACTAATGTTAAAGGCGCTAGCGACCAGATTTTCCCTTACCTGGCATTCTTGTTGCTGCCTTAATAGCAACCTTCTATACTGCTCTTGAATTTTTTCATGTTCCTCCTGCGCCGCTATCCTAGCTTCTTCCCTCTGTCTTTCTTCATTCTCTTCCCTTCTCAATTCCTCATTCTCTTCTTCTTCTTCCATATTCCCGTGAAGACCCGACTCCATTGTTTTCCTGTGCTTGCCGAATCTAAACATGGAACCGATCCCCTTTAGCAATCCGGCTTTTTTCTTGCTATGTTTCAATTTCGGATCTCTGGCAGCGTTCATTGAAGATTGCCTCGGCGTTCCTCTCCCTAGAATATTATTCTCTTCTGCTTCGCTATTACCGTGCAAACCTTCCTCCTCTGATACTGCTGAAAATTAATGAAAATAAAAATTTTGTTAAGTGGCCATTTCAAAATCATCATCCAAATTTTTTTTTTCAAAACTCACGTGTTTCCATTTGATTTCTCAATCCCAATGGCGCATCGTAGCTTCTATCGACAGCAGCTCGAAAGCTTTCATTGCATCCCCGTCCTCTTATTACTCGTACCGTTCCTTGAGAATTTCTATAAGTGTATGCAGGATCCGGATCTTCCGCCATTTGTATCTTTAAACAAGAAAAATTTTAGTCATTTTTCTTATGATAAAAAAAAAATTATTTAAAAAAATTTTAAACTAACTTCTTGAACCATAGTTTGTAAAGATTCCAAACTTGAAGACTTCTTCATGCCTAATGAGGGGCCCACATCTGACCTTCCACGATTTTCTCGATTATCATTACCTAAACATTTAAAAAAAATCATTTTCAAACTGAAAAAAATTTATTAACAAATCCCACATGCTTTAAAATGCAAGTTAGTAAATTAATTGACAAAACAAAAAAAAAGCAGTTTGCAACCATGCTCGGTTAAATACTTACCATTTTCAAGTGAATCAATTTTAGATATAGATTCCGCAGAGCCGGGTCTAATAGGTGCCCTACCAGCTACAAACAAATAAACCGCCACTGTTATGTTACTTTCATGACAAATAAAAACATGCAATAGGCGAACAAATAGAATTATTAGCCCAGTAGCCAGGTTAAACTACATGGACGCGACTACGGGAAACAAAACAGCCGAAAGATGGCGCTAATGTGGTTTTAGTTTACAAACAAATCGTTTAAAAGCGCTAGTGTCGATCTTAGTATTTTGAAATGAGTGTTCTAATAGTTTAAATTAATAAGGGAGATACAACATTAATGTGAATATTGTAAAATTTACTTGGCCTGGCTACGGGGCTGATCAAACATATTTAATTCCTTAAATATTCTACTAAGAAATTTTTGAATTTATTAATAAATAGCCAAAAAATAAATGCCATTAAGGCTTTTTTATAATTAAAATAAAAAATTCACTCCTTGAAAAGTGAAATTTACCAAATCTTCATTTAACCCTCCAAAAAACAATCTCATAATTCTCTATTTAAATTTTTTCTTTATTCTTAGTGCTTTTTTATACATCATTCATTTTTTTAAATAAAAATTCAAGCGGGGCTTATGCATTTTTAATAAGAAATAAATCACGATGCAATTATAATAATCCATCACCGATTTAAATTAATCGATACTCACGCTCTAATAATTCTTGTCGGATTTCAGCAATTTTTTTAATAATTTGATTTTGTTTCGTTGAGTCCCCGCTTGTGTTATGCTGCCTCTCTTCCCTCATTTTTTTATTTCTCCTGTACGTATCTGTATTTTTGGCATCTAAAGTAGCGTGACGTTTTTCGGACATGCTTTGCCTACCGAAAGCATCTCGAGAAAACCCAGCTGCAGCCGCATCCTCAAGCGATAATCTAAAATTTCAAAATTATAAATAAAATGTTTTTTAAAATAAAATTTAAAAAAAAAAAACTTACTGGCTGGCGTACGTAACGTCTCCGTGCGTGGATATACTTTGCCCACTTCCACTGACACTACCATCTCCTCTTTGATTTACAAGATTTTTATGCACTTCTTGTGATGGCCTCCGCATAGGATCCCTTAAAATTTTTTAAATAAATTTTAGCGTTTTTTTTAAATTTTGCAAAAAAAAAAACGTTTGGGGCTAATTACCTTTGATTGGAATGATTAGAAGAAATTTGATAATCCTCTTCAATGAGAACAGGCTCGGCTACAACAGGATTAACAGTTGGGCTGCTTAATTTCCCACTACGGACGGTATTAACCATGTTGCTAGTATTCCACGTAGTTTCGTGAGTCGCCTATTCCAAAAAAAAAAAATTATTTTAGCCCAAAAATTTTATATTTAAATTATTTATTTTTAAAAATAATTACCCTGTAATAGCTTTCATTTCTCAAAGCATTATTAACGAGACCGGGATGATGTCCTGTCAAACGATCAATTACAGGATTTCTAGAAACTGAATAATCCTGTGATCTTTGACTCGATGAGCTAATTTGCGAATCGTTTAGTCGATCGGATTTGTAACTTGAATCGTGTCCGGGGAGGAATATTACGGTCGAGTCAGAAGCTTCGCTACCGATGGAATGTTCTGGCGTTACGCCATCAGAATCAGCTCTACATAATTCCAAACCTAAAAAATAAAAATTATTTTAGCCCAATTTTTTTTTTTAAATTGGCCCGAAACTGAATTCTTTGAATATACCTGACGAATTATGTAAACTGGATGAAGAACCTCGGCTACCAGGGCTGGATACACGTCTAGCAATTGTAAGAGATATAACTCCAGGTTTTGGGCCTTCCATATAAAGCATTGCACGGCGAAGTGTCTCCATTGCGTTTGCATTGCTTTGGTTCAGGAGAGATTTCCCGTTTACGTTTAGCAACTGATCATTAGTTCTTAATCTACCGTCCCGGGACGCGGCTCCTCCATGAATTACACTCTTAACGAAAATCCCTAAGTCAACTGCGCTGTTTGAATTATTTAAACTTCCGTTTGAATGATTCGCTGATGTTTTTCCTTTGACGGAAACGCCTAATCCTGCTTTTTCGGTATCGTGAACGGGTATGTCGAATGTCAGGATTTCTCTATGTCTCCATGGGAAAATCTGACTTTCATCAAGCGCCCTCGGCGGTTTCTAAAAATAATTTAAAAAAAAAAAAATTAGTATATTTTTTGTATTAACTTAAAAATGAATATTTAAAGTTTAGATATTTACCTGGATTTTGTGAGGCACGGGCTCAGGTTGTGGAGGACGTTTAATTTCCTCTGGTGGGGGTTTCCCAGACTCGATGCTCATATCTAACGAGTGGTTTAAGTGATTCTCGTCGATATTTCTTTCGTGTCTAGGGGAATGTGATTCCTTTTCTTCAGCTAATTCCTGGTGGAAATAGAAAAAGAATTTATTTTACACTCTTGGATGTTAAAAAACCTCGAGAAAAAATTTATATTAAAGAAGAAAGTCAATAAAATCTTTTGGTCATTGAAAAATTCGAAATAATTTTTTTTTAGCGACAGACTACGAATTATTTTCGGTACACAGAAGCAAGAGCTAATTTAGTTTTTATCTGACGCATCTTACAAAATTAAGAAAAACAGTATTTACTTCTTTAGTATAGACATCCTCTTGCCTCGACACCGAAATCTTCACAACCGACCCTGTAGGACACTGCCTTAATATGGCCACTGCTTCTGGTTGAGTTTTACCAGTCATTTCAATATCATTTACTTGAAGTAACCTATCACCGGGTCTTAATCGTCCATCATCCACAGCAGCTCCCTAAAACCACAAAAAAAAAATTCTTTAATAACTCTTCCCATAGTTAAAATACAATTCGATTTTTTACAAACCTTTGGCAAAATATTTTTAATATAAATAGGACAATTCCCACCAGCAGGATTATCCCTCGTAGTAATTGAAAACCCAAGCCCGGACGGTCCTTTGAGCAATTCCAAATCGATCCTCTTCCCCATTTTTCTCGTGTTGGCAGTTTGTAATATATTGGCAGCTGCAGCTCCTACTGGAAGTTTCTTAGTCGGGCTGACTGTTGCAACTTTCGCTGAAGAATTAACAACTTTAATCAAAAATAAATTCAGCATGAAATCGACACTCAAATAAACCAAAAAAAATTTTAATTTACCTCTTTCTCGCCCTTCGACCATATTGCTATTACTAGAACTAGGTTCGACTGGGTATACAGGAGGTGGCGGCTGATGCTGTCTGTTTCCAGGCAGAGATGGCGTTTGGTTGTGCTTGACGACTCTTAATCGAAGCTCTCCGGACGATAACGAATTTTTAAATATTTCTTGTACTCTAATTAAATAAGTAAAAATAATTAATATCTATGAAAATGAGATAAATGTTGAGTGTGATTTTAATTACTAACTTTAAAAATGGTTCGTTAATTAAATTAGAACCGTTAATTTCAATAATTCTATCGAACACATTTAATCTTCCATCTCTGTGAACTCTCCCGCCTGGCTCGATCCCTTGTACTAATAATCCTCTATCTCTACCTTCGTTGTCGTAATCTGGCACTACGTGAATTCCTAAAGGCCCTCCTTCATTTCTTAATACTATATACTCGGTATTCTAGAAAAATTGAGAAAAAGTTGAAATTAGATTTCTAAATTAACAAGCTCTCATCGATTTGCTCAGTAGCCATGACTTTTTTTCAGGCCATCCGCAACTTTGACCAACCCAGGAAAATACCAACTAACCAAAAATGGGCTCGGCCAGGCCCGTGCAGATCTTCAACCTGAGCTAATTTCAGATCTGGCTGTACTAAAAATACTGACCACATTTTCCATATTTCCTTCTTCTATAACATATTCAGAATTTTTAGTTGGCATTGAATTTGAACTGTTTGCTTGACCTAATGGTTCTCTTCTCCTATGATCTCTGTGTAATGAAGATGATTGAGAGGATCTGCTAGAACCTCCTCGAACGTGATTGGCCCTTTCAACCCATTTTAAACTGTAAGAAAATCATATTGTTGTTTTCAGTGATAATTTTTCAATTTTAAGCCATAAAATTTTTTTTTTTTTTAAATCAGAAATATTATTTACCCAGCATCGTCTGATATAAATTGCATTGATAAACGATTCGACCCATCTCTTTGAAATTTCGAAGGAGGATGTAAGGTCTTATCCTCTTCTTCATGGCAAGTCCACACGGGTTCTGCGTAGCCATTTTGTTTGCTCCTTTCCTGAATAATAAAAAAAAATGAGCTTTGTTAGTACAAAATACAAAAATTACTGCTACAGGAATTTTTTTTACAAAAATGTTTAGCTTGTCAAGTAGTTTTTTTTAAAAATCTCTAGTCTGACAATTTTTTTTTCAAATCTCTTGTTGAGCAATGTTTTTCCAAACTAGTCGAACAATTTTTTCTAAATTTCTTGTCGAGCAAATTCTTTTTAAATTTCTAGTCGAACAATTTTTTTTCAAATCTCTTGTTGAGCAATGTTTTTCTAAACCAGTCGAACAATTTTTTCTAAATTTCTTGTCAAGCAAATTTTTTTTAAATTTTTAGTCGAACAATTTTTTTTTAAATTTCTTGTCGAGTCAATTTTTTTTTAAATTTCTTGTTGAGTCAATTTTTTTTTAAATTTCTTGTCGAGTCAATTTTTTTTCAATTTCTTGTCAAGCAAATTTTTTTAAAATTTCTAGTCGAGTCAATTTTTTTTTCAAATTTTTAATTGAACAATTTTTTTAAAATTTCTTGTTGAGCAAATTTTTTTCAAAAATTCTATTCGAACAATTTTTTTCACATTTTTTGTTGAGCCAATTTTTTTTAAAAAGTCCCTTATCAAACCAATTCTTTTTTTCAATTTTTTTAACAATGACAGAGAAACATAACAATCTGACTAACCTTTTTCTTACTATCCGTAGCTTCATCTACGTCTAAAATAATAGGAGCCGCCGACCACCTCTTATTAGCCTGATTACTAACAGGAGGCCCTGGAGCCGTTCCTGGAACTCCATTCGGCCCTTCAATTTGATTTAATGCAGGTTCACTTCCTCTTCTAACTTGAAGAGCATTCGCGATCAAATGTTCGCTTGTGACTTCTATATCCGGTGGAGGTGGATAATACTTGCCATCGCCCTATTTAACAATACAACAAGACCACCCGATTATTAAATCAATCCCAACTTCAAAAACCATTAATAAATTGATAAAATAAATACCTGAAAAATATCGGGGCTGCCAGTCCCGACGGAACTTCCACTGGCTCCGTCTCCTCCTCCGTGGTGAGGACCATCCCCGTCAGAAAAACTGGCAACGATTTGCTCTCGATCATCCGCTACGTCATTTAATCGATCATCCGGATCGAGGATCCCTCCGTCGGATGTTTGAAGACTCTGAACGGCTACCCACGAATCAGCGGACTGAAACAAGCGAAAACGAGACATTAGGTCTACTGAACATACGTTCATTCAAAAAAATAAAAATTTATACATTGGGAAGGGGTCGGAAGAATAATAGGGTTGATGACAATCAGACCGTGGAATTATTATGGCCGTTAGTGTGATGCTCAGCTGTTTCCGGACATCCTTCGACCGTTATTACACTTGTTAGGCGATTCGCCTAATTTTTAAGATTTTTTTTTCCATGTAAGCAAATTAGCGTGAATCCTCATACATGGCCTCAGTTTACGATATTAGCGACCAAGTAAATATTAGTCTCTTGTATCTGAGTCGGTTTTAAGAGAATTGTCCTCATTTCGGGTCAATCCTATCAAAAATCGATTTTCTTTCCTGGGTTAATCCAAGTTCTTGTCTTGCCCCGTTAAGTCCCAAAAAAGTTTTCTTAAGCTAGTTAGTTCATAACAATTTGTTTTTCTCATCCGGGTCAATTTTTAATAATTTCCCTTCTTTTCGAGTCAGTCGAAAAATTTTGGTAAAAAATAGAAACTCGAAGAAGAATTTTTGGAAAACGTATACTTAAGCAAATTCGTCTAAAAGTAGGACGCTTAAAAAATTTTCTAAATATGGACGCTCAAGCAAAAATTTTCAGACAATGGACGCTCAAGCAAAAATCTTTCTGAAATGGACGCTCAAGCAAAAATATTCTGAAAATGAACGCTCAGACAAAAAACCTTCTGAAATGGACGCTCAAGCAAAAATTTTCTAAAAGTGGACGCTCAAGCAAAAATTTTCTGAAAATGGACGCTCAAGCAAAAATTTTCTAAAAGTGGACGCTCAAGGAAAAATTTTCTAAAAATGGACGTTCAAGCAAAAATTTTCTGAAAGTGGACGCTCAAGCAAAAATTTTCAGACAATGGACGCTCAAGCAAAAATATTCTGAAAGTGGACGCTCAAGCAAAAATTTTCTGAAAGTGGAAGCTCAAGCAAAGATTTTCTGAAAGTGGACGCTCAAGTAAAAATTTTCAGACAATGGACTCTCAAGCAAAAATCTTTCTGAAATGGACGCTCAAGCAAAAATATTCTGAAAGTGGACGCTCAAGCAAAAATTTTCTGAAAACAGACGCTCAGACAAAAAACTTTCTGAAATGAACGCTCAAGCAAAAGTTTTCAGACAATGGACGCTCAAGCAAAAATTTTCAGACAATGGACGCTCAAGCAAAAGTCTTTCTGAAATGGACGCTCAAGCAAACATTTTCTAAAAGTGGACGCTTAAGTCAAGGTTTTCTGAAAATTGGCTTTGAAGCTAAAATTTTCTAAAATCGGATGCTGAGGGAAAAATTTTCTGACATTGGAGACAAAAGCAAAAACTTATTGAAAAATGACGCCAAATTAAATTTTTAAATAATTCGACCCAAAATCCAAGATTGATGAAAAATCGAATTCGCCAAAAATAAATCCTAGATCTTTGCATTGAAGGCAAAACTTATCTTTTAAACGTTGCTAAACAAAATTTTTTTATCTGAAAAGCCTAATGCTCTTTTTAGTAAAAGAAACGGAAAAAAAAAATTAAACAACAGAACAGGAAGAAAACAAAAACGCATTGAAACATCGTTACCTGATTACACGGAAGTCTCTTGTCAGCTGATTGAAATGCAACTCTCTTTAATCTTTGAAAGTAAAACATACATTTTTTTACGAAAAAAAAAAAATTAAGAAAATACTTTTCATGCGATATCATGTGAAATAAGATACAACAATGAAACAAATAAAGCATCCCTGTGGGAAACAAAATGAAACGCGAGAGCGTGTCCAATAAGAGAAATGCATTATCAAAAAAAAAAACTCGAAATAATTCTCTCATATTCAATTTTTTTTGTTACACTTTATAAATCTAGTTTTGCCGAATGATAAAAAATGTAGCAAGTTTTAATAAATTCTGAAATTGAGAAAATAAAAAAATAATAAAAATTTCTCATCAGATTTATGTGTGTTTGTGATTTATTAGCTCATGCATCTAAACACGGCACTGTTGACCTTGTCCGTCACGAATATGTTCATACGGATTGCGAACATGAAAGGAAAGCGAAACAATCCAATTGGCAATTATTTGTCATTTGTAAAATTCGATTTTAATAGTTTGGGAGAATCAGAGAATGAATTTTGAACACCTTTCTAGGTCAGATTTAGATCTGAGATGTAAAGGATTTTGGATTGAGCGTCAATTTTTAGAAAATTCTTGATTGAGCGTCCGTTGTCTGCAAAATTTTTGCTTGAGAGCCCATTGTTTGAAAAATTTTTGCTTGAGCGTCCATTGTCTGCAAAAATTTTGCTTCAGCGTCCATTGTCTCTGTCTGCAAAATTTTTGCTTGAGCGTCCATTGTCTGCAAAATTTTTGCTTGAGCGTCCATTGTCTGCAAAATTTTTGCTTGAGCGTCCATTGTCTGCAAAATTTTTGCTTGAGCGTCCATTGTCTGCAAAATTTTTGCTTGAGCGTTCATTGTCTGCAAAGTTTTTGCTTGAGCGTCCCTTGTCTGCAAAATTTTTGCTTGAGCGTTGTCTGCAAAATTTTTGCTTGAGCGTTCGTTGTCTGCAAAATTTTTGCTTGAGCGTCCATTGTCTGCAAAATTTTTGCTTGAGCGTCCGTCGTCTAAAAATTTATGCTTGAAATTCCATTTCAAAAAAAGTTTTGCTTGAGCGTTCGTTGTCTGCAAAATTTTTGCTTGAGCGTCCATTGTCTGCAAAAATTTTTGCTTGAGCGTCCATTGTCTAAAAATTTATGCTTGAGAATCCATTTCAAAAAAAGTTTTGCTTGAGCGTCCAGATTTTTTGCTTTAGCGAAGCTTAAGCAAATTAGTTCAATTAAAAACTAATTTTAAGCTAATTTTGCTGCAGAAAAATTGATTTGCAACTTTTTGAGAGCTACACCATCCACTTTCAGGTGTTCTAAACCTTCTAAGCATTCCTCTCCTATAATTATACATTTTTCAGCAAGAATAATTTAAAAATATTAATGCACATAATATCTTAAGGGCAGATATTTAAAAAATCTCATTAAGAGATTAAATCAAATTCAACCTCAAGGCTCCATAGCATATTGAAAGCGACCATACACTTTTCAAACCTGGCAATTTCAAACGTTCTCAGTTATGGAGCAATATTTAAAACTCCATAAAAATATTTCTACATAAAAAAAATGCTAAATTGCTTACTGCATTATTTAAAAAAAAAAAAAGATTCTTCCATATTATTCATAAGCCGTAACAATTATTCAAAACCTAAAAAGTCCTTGAAACAAATTCCAGCATACAATAGAGGACTCCATTGCTAATAATTCAGGAGCATTGCAATGGAAACGAATATGAGTAAATAATATCTAACCAAATTAGGTTATATTTACTTGTTGGGACCTGTCTAGAAACTTCTGCAGCCATTTTGCAGAAAATTATGAGGGCAGCGCTCCTTGCGGATGCAGCTAAAACTTCAAATCCCCCATTTCTATTACCGTCACATTATAATTAACCTCAAAACTTATTTTAAAAAAGTCATAAATCGCATCTTCAATCCTCCGGAAACAGAGCTAGACGCATTTAATAAACTCCCCGATGCCGAAAACTAGCTCCCGGTTAAATTTACTCACCCGTCCAGACGAATTCAACGACAAATAACTCTTCTGAAATTTGTTACGCTGGAATTGTTGCGGATATCGATGCGGAACCGTTTCCTTTAAACAACTATCATCAAAACTCAAACTCTTTTTCACGTCCGATTTACTAACGTCGCCTAAAACAGACGCTGCGGGTCCATTTTGAAATTCCCTCGAGCTTTTTATTTGTTTCCCGTGGATCGTTAAACTCCTCTGCAATTTCTCGACTTTGTACGTTTGTCTCCAACCGAACAAATGAACTAATTTTTCGGTAACGTCCGAACATTTATTATGTCCTTCACTTCGAACTCTCTGACAACTTTCGAACATTTTAAAATTCTTTCACTGACATCTTCATTAAAATAAATTTAATACTAATTAATTATAGGCGCCATTTTACTTTTTCTTATTTTTTTTTTTAAAGAATGCTCCTGGTTTTGCTTCGTTTGAATATAAATAAATAGTTTTTATCGTATGTTAAGCCTAGCATTAGGTAAAAATATTATTGAATTGTCATGCATAACACGAGCGAGCGAGACCTTGGTTAGGAGTGTGTGTTAAATGATTAATAATCAAAGAAGCTATCACATTAACTTTGACTAATACGCGTTTTCAAACAGGTATTTTATGAGGTAGAGCTTTTAAAAATTATGTTATGAAAAATGTTACGTCTGGATTTTTCCATTCATCAACTCGTATCAACATAGTTCCTTTCTAATTTATTTTTTTTTTTTTTGTAAAAGGGAAAATCCTTTTTTTCTGGCTAAAAAAATATAATTTTTAGCATGACCGAAGCCTAAGGATTTTTATTCAAGATCTGAAATTGCTTAATGAACTATTAAAATGACTGGTAAAAAATTTAGTGGTTCTTCAAAATTTTTGGACTAGCCTAATTCGTTTAAGAATTCCCTAGAAACCTTGAAAAAGCAAAAATGAATTCATTAGTATGCCTAAATAATAAATTTTGCTTAAGCGTTAGCATGATTTTAAACTTTAAATCATCATAGATCTACTACAACTAACTTTAAATCATCATAGATCTACTACAACTAACTTTAATCATCATAGATCTGCTACCGCTCAACTTTAAATCATCATAGATCTACTACAACTAACTTTAATCATCATAGATCAACTACCGCTCAACTTTAAATCATCATAGATCTACTACAACTAACTTTAATCATCATAGATCAACTACCGCTCAACTTTAAATCATCATAGATCTACTACAACTAACTTTAATCATCATAGATCAACTACCGCTCAACTTTAAATCATCATAGATCGACAACAACTAACTTTAATCTTCATAGATCAACTACCGCTCAACTTTAAATCATCATAGATCTACTACAACTAACTTTAATCATCATAGATCAACTACCGCTCAAGTTTAAATCATCATAGATCTACTACAACTAACTTTAATCATCATAGATCTACTACCGCTCAACTTTAAATCATCATAGATCTATTACAGCTAATTTTAAATCATCATAGATCTACTGTAGCTAACTTTAAACCGTCATAGATCTTCTTCAACTTAATTTGAATCATCACCGATTAAAATTTATTTGAAGTAGATCTGTGATGAACACAATCAAATCTAAGTAGATCTCTAATGAACGAATTTTATTTAGATCAAATCTTTGATGTCCAAAATTTATTTAAAGCAGATATGTGATGTTTAGAATTTAGTTAAAGCAGATCTTCTATAAATTTAATCTTTCAGTCGCAGATAGATCATAGCAGTAGCAAATCTATATTGAGCAGAAGCCAATTAAAACGATTCTTTGAGTGAAAACAAATTTCTAAGATCAAGTCTCTTCTACTGATTTAGGAGAGACGATTTAAATCAGGAAAGCAAATCGGCCAAGAAGATTTCTTGTATTTTTTTTTCAATTTTAATTTCAAACTCTAATGGTGCTTCAACTTCGTTACATAATTAGGCAGTGATTAGATCCATAACAACACCGATACAAAGAAACACTTGCAACTTAATAAATTAACATTTATTTCGTGACTTACAAGCTCTTCTAGACTGAAAAAGTCAAAATTAATTACAAGAATCATCCAGGCCTAAAATTTCTTTCGCAATCGACATAAAAAAAAATCCTCTGTTGCAATTTTTATGAGCACTTTGAAAAATTTTATACGGTGCAATACCTTCATATAACGGGCTCATTTTAACCCTTGCTCGTTTACGTTTATCATTAACTGCTACTTAAAAATACATAAACGTCGATGCGCGCATTCGTAGAGAGAAGGAGGCGTTGCCGGCCGTGTATTAATAAAAAAGAAAAATATTCTTATCTTCGAAAACAAACTTCCGGCTAACATGAAAATATCCAATATAAATTCTTAGGATTCGCTCGCTAAGGCACTCACTTAATTAACATGTTTCGTCTACTATAAAGCCATAAAAGAAAATAACTCGAGATTTGCCCAACAGCCATAATCGCGTTACGACTTTTCTTTTTCTCCTTTCCAAATCCGAAAACAAGGTGTGTGGTCATGCAAAGGAGTTAAATACAGGTCTGAAACATGTTATTATAATATAGTTATCACTGGGCATTATCAAAGATCGTGGGCGATCTGCAATTGTTTCCCCATCTTCTCCATGAAAAAAACACGTTTTATGATTGACATTGGCGCGTTAAATGAGATTCACCGTTACGGAAAAACATACTGTCCCCTAAAGGCCGTGAATATTACATTTTTCTTACATTTTTTTTTTTAAATAAAACATCTACTTTCACCGAAGCTGTTGTTACTTTTTTTTTTCTTGTACGTTCTAATGCAATTTATTTTAGGTAGCCCGAAGGTGCTAATTTTTTTTAATCTGGAACACTGCACTTTTATTGTTGTCGAGGATAAAAAAAAATTTTTTTTTTGCGAGTAATCTAATTAAAAGGGAAAACGTTTTACAGTAAAACGATCAATTAATATTTTCTATTGATTGCTTTATTATTACATACTCTTCAATTCTATTGTTGTCCTAATTACCTCAGGCTTGTTCATTATGTGCTGTAATTCAAAAGACCGTTTCGCCATAAACAATACAGAATCTTTTCTATTATCTGTTAAAATTTTCGCGATGGCTATCAGGAAAAATAAGAGAAGCAAGGAACAAAAGATTTTTAAAAGGATTGTGAGATTAAGCAATTCACGATGGAAAAAAAAAAAAAAAAAAAAAAGATCAAAGGCTTAACCCCGTGATGTAAATCTCTAAAAAATGATTTAGGGATTTTTTGTAGACACTGATTGTCTTGACCGACTGGCCAAAAGTCCGAGCCCCAGCTTACTCTGTTCAGATTTCCATATGGGAAATATTTTGAACGAGTGCTATCAATTTTAGCAGAGTGGTAGTTTTGAGTCATTAAGTCTGCAGCCACTTCAACTATAAGCAAGATACCCGATAGGCTCGTTGTCATCTGGCAAAGTAACAAGCTTGAAATGCCACTAGATAATATAACGATCGATGTATTTGTCACTAATTTTCGTTGCCAATGACCGGGGGTTATCTTTTATAAGATTTCGATTAAAATGTGATTTTTAAATTCGGCTTCAACTAAAAACATCAACTCAACTTTATGTAAAACGAGCTTCAGTAGATCTATGATGATTAAAAATTAGTTGAAGTAGATCTGTGAAAATTACTAGTTAATTGAAGCGGATCTATGATGACTAAAAATTTTAATTAGATTGGTGATGATTCTCATTTAGTTGAAGATCTATGATGATTTAAAGTTAGCTGGAGTAGATCTGTGACGATTAAAATTAAATTTAAGCAAATGTATGATGATCAACAATTGAATTGTTTTTAATCATCACTGATATGTTTTTTGTTGATAAACAAAATTCAATTAATGATGATCTATGATGATCAATATTGATTCAAAGCTGGTCTATGATGATTAAAATTAAATTGAAGAAGATCTATGACGGTTTAAAGTTGGCTGCGGGGCTCCTAGAGTAAATTTTGGTCATTACAGATCTGATTTAAATAAATTTTAATCGCCAAAGATCAGCTAAATCTCAATTTTAATCATCACAGATCTCCTTCAAATAAAATCTACTCATCACAAATCTGTTTCAACTAAATTTTGTTCATCATGGATCAGCTTTAACTAAAATTGGCTCATCTTAGATCTACTTTAATAATTTAGTTCGCTTTTAACCAGTTTTTGAACATTACAAAGTTCCTTCAGCTAACTTTTGCTCATTGACAATGCATTTTCAGCTATTCTAGCTCAACCCTGATTTTTCCTATTAACTTCTTTTTATCCAACTTGGCAAATCTCAGACCTGCCAAAAAATTTGAGGATTTTGAGGATTTAACATCTCAACAAGAAATCATATCCAAGAAAATATTGAAACGAGTTGATTTTAATTTAGAAATCGCTGCTAATTGCTAATTAGCAATACGATATTTAGCATACTGCACACAAATGCAGCCACTTACATTCATCAAAGGACAAAGCTCTCCCTCAACCTCTTCCTTGCAATTTTATGGAACATTTAAAGACTTCGAAACGATCTAACGATCACTATCATTTTTTTTTTTTCAATTTTCCCATCCATCACACGGTTGGGTTAACAAACTCGTATACACCTCCGTCCACGAAACTCATCTCCGTGTCGCCAGAAACCATTTACAAAAAAAAAAACATAATAAATATATAAAACCGCAGACAGTTTGATAAATTGTCTTAAAACCCGAAAAAATCACAAACCGTCTACCTACATGCTTCGCTGCACAAAAAAAACTTCAATCCAAAATACCAAGAGAATTTCAAACTTATGTCCTTGCAAAAAAAAAAAAAAAACGACTCTAACCTTGTTAATATTTTCCCTTGACACTTGTTCTTCTCATTTTTACATAACACTAGGAAAAACTCAAGTAAGCAGAACGAAAGCTTTGAAGGCAAAAACTATCGATAAGTTACGGTCCTGGGGCGAAAGGAACAAGAAGAATATTGACCCTAAATCCGAATTCCTTCCATTCATTACAGATCCATCAACGGATGGAAATATTGGCATTGCCTCGGATGATTCCCCGTGTTAATATAGTTAATGCCTCTATTCCTCAACCACTGTACAGTTATGAGAACTGACCACCGGTCTCATAAATATTTGCCTACGTGACCTTCGAATGATAATTCTGGATTTTTCTTTTTTTTGTGTTTCTAAGAACCGACAACCCTAAATTTCAAAATGGCGGAGCCAAAATGAAATCTTAATCCTTTTTTCTGAAAAGGTCAATGAATCTCAGGTATTTACAAAACCGGCTCGTTCCTTTTTGTGAGTCATAGCCAGGTAGCCAGACGATTTTGAATTGCGTCTGGTTCGTAATTTTTGTTTTAGGATTTTCCGTTATTTTTATATTTTTAGCGGAATAGCTAAGATAACCCGGTGATAACGTTATCACAGGAAAACAATAGAGGTGAATAATTGCATCTGTCCTTAATTTTATAAAAAATTATTTTCACGACAAAGAAATGTCACCTTTTTTTTTCGCTCGATCACTCGATTAATAAAAATAAAAATTTTCTCCTAAAGCGTGATTTGGC
The DNA here is from genome assembly GCA_023512825.1 of Liposcelis brunnea. Taxonomy (NCBI): domain Eukaryota; kingdom Metazoa; phylum Arthropoda; class Insecta; order Psocodea; family Liposcelididae; genus Liposcelis; species Liposcelis brunnea. The sequence continues at coordinate 10,540,206 of CM042068.1, read as the reverse complement.
CATTAAAATTTATTTCCCCGTCACTTGATTTTCTTCCTCAAATAAAAAAATACAAAGGAAGCCTTTTTCTTGTTAATTATAGTGATTTTAAAAAGAATTATTTAAATTTGAAAAACATCAACAGCAATCGATCCTAAATAATTTTTTCTAAAAGAGACGTGGCACTAGAAAATCCTTAATTTTTTTTTAAATTATCAAAACCATTTGCATTCTTTAAAAAAAAAAAAATTTTGGCAATATTTTCACATTCACACTCACGAACTTTTTTTTATTTTTTTTTTGGAAAATACACGAAAAATTTAATAGAGAAAGTCGGTACCCGACGAACTATCGTGAACCGTGCCTACATCGCAACTGAATGTGAAACTCGACTTTAAAAGAGAGGTACACTTAATATATTAACAATTTACCGAGTTAAATGGAAAAATAACGGTTTCGTTATGTCGGAGACCAGGTGATAATCGAGCGACATTTTATTTTTTTTTTTTGAACGGTGTCCATAATGATGCGGTTGATTTGCATAACCTTATAGCAAAAAAAAAAAGTGAAAATTATTAAACGCGGCCTACGGAATGGTAATAAAAAATTATAGCTGTAAATTTAAATAAATGATTTCATTGCGCAAAATTAAACATTTCAACTTTTTTATTTTTTTTTTGGACGTGGAAATTATATTGGCAAAAAAAGAAAAATGCAAATAAAATGGCATGGTGGTAAATCTTTTTTTCCTTGAAGGATCTATAAATGGATTTTTTTTAAGTTGACGGGTTGATTTCTAAATTTTTATAGCTGAATATTTTATTTGGATTTTTTTTAAAGTTGATTGTAAGTTTGAGATTAGCAGAATAAATAAGGAAACTCGGTGGAAAGCTGAGCAGGACAAACAGAGCATGCGCAGACTTAGTTGCGCTAAGTGTAAACATTTGAGAATAAGAAGTGAACAGATTTGATTCCTTCCCAAATTTTTGGGGCTTTAGGGTTTTCTGAGGAGGAAAATAAGGACTTCTTAGGGAATTCTTCAAACGAAAACATTCTCCAACCAAATTTAAGTTTTCAGAATTTGAATAGTCAAATAAGTTTTTTCAGAATTTGAATAGTCAAATAAGTTTTTTCAGAATTTGAATAGTCGAATAAGTTTTTTCAGAATTTGAATAGTCGAACAAGTTTTTTCAGTATTTGAATAGTCGAACAAGTTTTTTCAGAATTTGAATAGTCGAACAAGTTTTTTCAGAATTTGAATAGTGGAACAAGTTTTTTCAGAATTTGAATAGTGGAACAAGTTTTTTCAGAATTTGAATAGTCGAACAAGTTTTTTCAGAATTTGAATAGTCGAACAGTTTTTTCAGAATTTGAATAGTCGAACAAGTTTTTTCAGAATATTTCTGGTTGAGCAAATCTTTTGATATTTCTTGTCGACTAAATCTTTTGATGTTTCTTGTCGACCAAATCTTTTGATATTTCTTGTTGACTAAATCTTTTGATATTTCTTGTCAACAAATTCCTGTTTTCCTTGTTGACCAATATTTTAATAATTTTTTTAAAACCAAATCTCCTAATAAAAATATTTTAAAATATTTTAACTTCTGAAAAATTTTTCCTGCTTCGAAAACATTCTGTATAAAATTTTTAGAGTTCTTCACAATAAAGAATATGGACTAAGAGTCGACCTTTAGGGATTTGGCTCAGAGAAAGGGACTTTCACAGGAAACATAGGGACGAAGTTCGATCTCTGAGAACAATAAATACTGAGCATGCGCAGACTCAACTGCGCCAATGAGAACAATTGGGAACCGGCACGTTACAAACTAAGCATGCGCAAACTTAGCTTCTCACATTAAAAAATGAGCGAGAATCTGCGCAGTAAAAACCGAGCATGAGCTGGGGATTTTTTTATTGAGTTTGACCATGGCTAAAAAATTCTAAAAATTTATTTTGATCCTTGATCACGTGACCATAACGATTCCTCCAACTATTTTAAGCACTCAATCGTATTCTATTTCTCCAGTCCATACTCGGAGAAACTGGATCTTAAAAATTCGGTGATTTAACCGTTAAGAACGTTTCTCTCATCACAAAAAAAAAACTCACAGCTATCTCACAAAAAAAATTCTAAGAAATAAAATTTACTAGCAAAGACAGAATTTTAATAATTTTCCATTCCCATTGACAATCTTCTACGGTTTAGAAACAAGAAAACGAACCACTATCACTCTATCAATCAAACTTAAAAAAAAAAATAATCCTTTAGAATTCTCAATCTCTAATAAAGTAAAATCACAGGATAATTAATCATAGTATTGATTTCGCTTTCCAACTATTATATTCGACTTGATGAAATGAAAGGATATTCCATTCGAATAATATCGAATTACGAATTCATTCAGAAAACAAAACAAACCCATTCCCATTAACAAAATAATGATAGAAAAGGGGGGAAAAAAATCATCAGGTTCAAACAAAAAAAAACCCGATTGTCAAATTGCCAAATTTTTTTTCCATATAGGAAAATAAATTTGCTGATTGAAAATAACCAAACACGTTTCAAAGTTCGAAAATAAATAAATACGCAGCAATTATATCAGGTATCACGTTATAGATGAATTGCACGATTATTATGATTATTAAAATTTAAAATATAATCAAAAAAAAATTTTTTTCAGGTTCGGATTTTTAGTATTCATGATTTCACTAATTATGAAATGAATAAGCGACAAATTGATTTACATGTAATTATATTAAGAGCTCAATTAAATTCAATTATTTTGCTTTTAGAGAATAATTAGGTTTTTCAACGAGCGTTTTGTTCAAAGCAAAAGGGCTTCAGAAATTTCTAAAAATTTTTAAGCTAGGAGTAAATTTTGGGTAAATTTGGCCCTGGCTCGAAGCTTATGGTCAAAATATATTTTTGATTAAGGCAGAATAAAATTTAAAAAAAAAAAATTGGCGCTCAAAAAAATTTTTTCTGTGCTAAATTTTGCAGAGAATTTTTTTTTCTTAAAACTTTAAGGCTCTTACGACTCTCATTTATTTTTTTTGTTAAAAAATATCCATTTTGCTCTAATTACGGTCTACAAGCCAAGGTATAACTGATATACTGCGACGAAGACAATTAGTAGTAGAAGGTTGCTGATATCATTGAGTCGTGATAATATAGTCCCGTGTGACGTTTAGTTATTTTTTTTCCAAGAGCACCTCGAACATTTTTAAAAAAAAAATCTTATCGCATAATGCTATTGTTTTACCGAATGTAAAAGGAGAATAATATTAGGAATATCTTTGCTTTGGGTCAGATAACTAAGTAGCCTAATTTTATCCGTTCACTTTACTTTTTTTAAACGAACTTTTACTTTCTCGCGCGATGTGAAAATTGGGTTTGTAAAAAGATTTTGATGGATTTCTTTGCGAATTTTTGTAGCTACGAAATGCTATTTAATTTTTTTTTGCATATTAAAGTAATTTGAGTAATTTTTTTCGTGACATGATGGCAGTAGTTTTTTTTTTTATTAAAGTTGGATTCGTTCTGCTTAATTAGGCCTAATGAGGGATTGAGAAATGGACGTGAAGTAGGCTGTTCCGTTAAATTTTGTTATGGTTGACCCTTAGAATTATAATCGATTAATTTTTTTTAAGTAATTAATTTTAAAAAGTGTTTTGAAGAACCGCTGGATTCCCAGAAAAAATTTATGGAGGCTTTTCATTGTAAATTTTTTTACAAAATCAAGGAAAGCCAAAGAAATCTCAGTTTCGCTTGGAAAAGCATTTTGGCGACTTGGGCTTCGCATAAATTTAGAGTATTTGGGTCGATAAAACAGTCAGGAGTTCACTAAAGCTTCAGACCGACCAATTTTCATCTTCTCCGATAACTCGTATGACAAAAGCTCTAAAAACTAGCAAAATTTCTAAGCAACAGACTTTAATCCTTCTTCCCACCCAACTATCCGGATCAGTTAGTTCTCTCTCAGAATTTCCATTAAATACTTTTTCTTCAGAAAAAATACCAAAATCAAAATATTTTTAAAAAATTAAAGTATTTAAAAAAATTTTTAGCGCCAATCCGACCCTGAAATGAAATTAAATTAAATTTTACAAAAAAATTCTCGACACACAAATCCATCTTACTAAAAGGGAACGCCTTCCTCTACGCGATTAGACAACCGCGATCACATCTGCTCTACCAAAAGTCTAAACATAATTTTCGAAGGAGAACCAGCACGCTCATTAAAGACTGCGCTAGGCTAGGCAATTTGCTTTACAAAATCAAGATTATTATTAATTCTTGTCGCTTATGCTAATCAGCCCAACCTGCTTTTAAAATAAAAATTCAGGAAAATAACTAACGAAAATTTATTTTTTTTTCAAGAGCAAAGAAAAATCCAAAGAGAAAGGTCAGATATAGAACATCGTGCAACTTAGTGCCAGGAGTCGATAAGAAGGAACACGATACTTTTTTTTACGATTATTTTCCCAAGCAATCCCGACTAACATTCTTTACTAATTTTCATGAAAAAATATTGTTTTTAAGTAGTAATTAGTCATCGACGCCGAAGGTGATCTTGGGGGCCAGGAAAAATCTTGAGCTGGGCAGAGATTTGTCCGTTTAGCCGGATTTAGAGTTGCTTCTAAAATATCTCTCATGAGACCTTAAATTTTGAATTTTTCTCAACAGATTTTTATAGAGAAAGTCCTCTCAAATTCTTCTCGATGCTCTGTCTCCACTAGAGGGTTAACCCACGATGCAAGCTAACTTTTTTTGTGGGTTAATCTTCAAATCGGATATTTTATGGTTGTTTTCAGTCTTTGGCGTAGCTTGTCAAAATATTTTTTGTGTTTCTAATGTTCGTTGATTGAAGGAATGAATGGTAAAGTTACTCCACAAGGAAAGTCATGGATTAACCCTTTGAGACAGAGCATGAGAAAGTCCTAGCTCAGATTTCTTTCAACCAATTTCTCTCGAGTAAGTCTTCTCCAATTTTTCTCAATAAATTTCTCTCCAGCTTTTCTCGAAAAAGGCCCCTCGAATCTTTCTCAACCAATTTCTATCGAGGTCCTCTCAAATTTTTCTTGAAAAAGTCCTATAAAATTCTTCTCAAGAAAGTCCTTTCTAATTTTCTCAACCAATTTCTCTCGAGAAAGTCCTCTACAATTATCTCAGCCAATTTTTCTTGAGGAAGTACTCTCGAATTCTCCTGCAATTATTTCTCGCGAAAAAGTCATCTCCGATTTTCTCAACCAATTTTTCTCGAGTCAGTCTTCTCCAATTTTTTTAAAGAAAGTCCTCTCCAATTTTTCTAGAAAAGTCCTTTCGAATTTTTCTCACTCAACCAATATCTCCCGAATTCTCATCAACCAAATTCTTCTCGAGAAAGATCTCTTGAATTTTACTCAATTAATGGCTCTCAAGAAAGTCCTCTCCAATTATCTCAGCCAATTTTTCTAGAGTAAGTCCTCTCAAATCTTTCTCAACCAATATCTATCGAGGTCCTCTCAAATTTTTTTCGAAAAAGTCCTATAGAATTCTTCTCAAGAAAGTCCTTTTTAAATTTCTTAACCAATTTCTCTCGAGAAAGTCCTCTACAATTATCTCGGCCAACTTTTCTTGAGTCAGTCCTCTCACATTTTCTCGAAAGTCAGTTTCTCAAACAATTTTTCTCGAAAAAGTCCTCTCGAATTTTTCTCAAACAATTTTTCTCGAAAAAGTCCTCTCGAATTTTTCTTCCTTTATTCCTCTCAGCCAATTTTTCTGGAGGAAGTCCTCTCGAATTTTCCTGCATTTACTTCTCTCGAGAAAGTCCTTTCCAATTATCTCAGCCAATTTTTCTCGAGAAGGTCCTCTCGAATTTTTCTCAACCAATTTCTCTAGAACTTTTCTCGACAAGCTTTCTGCCATTTTTTTCGACAAAGTCCTTTCAATTTTTCTCGAGAAAGTCTTCTAAAATTCTTCTTGTGAAAATCCTCTCAAACTTTTCCCAGCCAATATCTCTCGAGAAAGTTTTCTTTCTTTTCTCAACACACATTTCTTTCTAATTCTAGGCCAAGTAATGCTAAATTGGTTTGATTTTAGGTTAAAAATTTTTTCAAAATTTTCTCAAGAAATTAATTTTGTTTCAAAAAAATTAGATATTTTTTTTAATTATTTAGAAAACATGCTTAGATATTTTTTCTTGAGAAAACTGTTTGCATTTATTTGAGAGATTTTGAAAGAGGACTTTTATACAAGCCAGGCCTGTTAAATTTTTGGTCGTTACAAGAAACTACCCTTACATTTTCGTCCTCACTATAGCCAAAAAATTCTAACCCTAAATAAATCGATTCTTCTTACAAGGCTTCACAAAACGAATTAATCTAATTAATCCAAGTCTCAGATCCCTTATTTTAAAAAAAAAATTCAACGATCACTCACTTCCCTTATTCTTTCCAAGTCTGAGTCATAACCAGCACCGGTCCTTTACATACATAAAACATTGACCTTAATGAACGTAATTATATATTATTGTAAGAGCAATCATTTTTAATGGGTATAATAGTGGAATGCAGTGGACAGTGTAAGTACAACTTACGGTCCGTGTGTTAAGTCACCATGTACCTGTAATAAGATCGTCAATGACCGATCCCCACGAAACGTTATATACGATAGAAAAAAAAAGCCTATGAAAATTAAAATAATAGCCGTTATTGGCTGGCCAAATCAATAGACCGATGATTTATTACCGTTTGATGTAGGCTTTGGGAATTTGTCCAAAAACTTTCTTTTTCAAGCGAAAATTGTCCGTTTCTATTTATTGGAAATGTGAAAAATTGTAAAAGAGAAAAAAATACATGTTATTAAAAATGTTTTGCGGTAAGAGCGAAATGAGTTTATGGGATTAACTGGCAGTTTGCCTATGTTTTTAATTCATTCGTGAATTCGTGGGATCAGGTTTGGAGGAAAAAAAAATCGCCCTTTTTATTCCTTTTCTTCCTTTCTTTTAAATAAGGTGTAGGCCTAATTGAATTTACAAAACCAGTTTTGCCTACTTATTTTTTATGCTGATTTCCATTTCAGAAGCTAATTTTTTAATTAGTATATTTCCGGGATTAGAGTTTGAATTTATTATGGAGAATATCTTTTTGATTGGATTTCATGAAAAAAATTAGGTTTTATCAAAGGATAATTTTAGTCATCAGAAGAAAACTGGGATAAAGTTTTGGATTTCACGTTCATCAAGAAAAAGCAAAAAATTTTAATCAATTAAAAAAACTTAATTACATCTAATTTATTTAAAGTCAAAGCTGCCACAACAACAAAAAGATCAACCAAATTTTAGGCAACACCAAAAAATCTAGACAAGACAAAAAAAAATTGGAATTTTGATAGTCGAACAAGTTTTTTCAGAATTTTGATAACGAACAAGTTTTTTCAGAATTTTGATAGTCGAACAAGTTTTTTCAGAATTTTGATAGTCGAACAAGTTTTTTCAGAATTTTGATAGTCGAACAAGTTTTTTCAGAATTTTGATAGTCGAACAAGTTTTTCCAGAATTTTGATAGTCGAACAAGTTTTTTTAGAATCCTGTCTTGTTGAACAAAATCTTTTGATAATTGTTCCTTGTCAAATCAATTTTTTGGAGAGAAAATATTCCAAAAAAGTTATCAAAAGCTTAAAGCAAAAAAGTTATGAACAATCTTTTAAGAAGAAAATATTTTAAAAGCTAAAAATCTCAATAAATTTTTCTTCGAAAAAAAAATAGCCACCACAAAATTTTCACGGTTTGTGCAAATCAGGAATTTTTTGTAAAAATAGTAATTTTTAAGGACTTCGTTTTTAAAAAAAGGACCAAGTTCGATTTCTGTGAGGAGAAAAAACTTTTAAAAATAGAAAAAAAAATTCAAAGACTTTTTTGATATACAAAATAATTTTAAAATTGTAAAATAAATGTTCAAATGAATTTCCCAAAATCAAAAAATCATTTAAGCTTTTGCTAGAACTTAAAAAAAATTCTACACTGAACTTTTCTCACAGATTGAGAATCCAGAATTCTACCCAGAACTTCTGAAGTTGAAGCTATAAAAAAGGGCCTCTCCCTTCTTTCGAAAGTTTCGCCAATAAAATTCTTGAGGCAAAACTTCATGATGCTCAAGATACAAGAATTATAAGAACAAGACTGAGAAACTGCAATGATTGGTAAAAATTTTTTTTGGTCACACAAGCCTCATCATAACTCTTTGCTAAAAATTCTTGTAAATTGGGGATCCAAATTTTCCAGTGTTTAAAAAACTTACAAAAAATAATCCTTCAAACAAACGATTAAAACTTTTAATCGCTTTTATTACAAGAACTCTTCTCCCACTTCCATCCAAGCATCAAGTTCTTTATAAAAACAAGAATCATAAAAACATCAACATTGAAAACTTTAAGAATACCAATCTCAACATCAACTCATTAACAAAATAATTTGCGATGCGAATCTCCATCAAAATCTCGAGCTTTCTTAGCCAATAAACATCTCTATCCGAGCCTCAATTTCCTTTTACCGACCATTAACAATGACAAACCACAAGGCCATTTTAAATAAAGAAAAAAAATTTAAAAATGGCAACCATCCTGCATTAGTCATATTATAAATATTCAAACTAATTAAAAAATCATCATTTTAAAGATGAAAATTATTCTTATTAGCCAAGTAATTACCGATTATTTATGCAAACACCCAATCCTAATTCACTCATACATCTCTAACAAATCACCTTGGTGATTTGCGTTCCAATATTGCGGTTTAACCCATTAAAAAAAAAAAAAGAAAATCATAATAATCTTAAATATTAATCAATACTGAAATTCTTGAAAATTTCCTCGCCTCGAGTTCTAGGCCTAATTCCACGTTATCACTATTCGATATCTCGATTAAAGCAAAAAAATGACATACTTAATTGTATTTTTAAAAAAAGTAAAATTCCAACGCAAATACTACTACTATGGCATTTACAGGGCCTGAAGCCCTATTGCCGCATCCGAGATCGTTCGCCAGGCGGACCTATCCTGGCACGAAACCCTCCAAACGTAAACGCAAAATGTTGTAAACGCAAATATTTTTTCTTAAATTCTCAGGGGCGTAAATTTTTATATAAAAATGTTTCTTTATTTATTTTTATTTTTTTTTTTAAGATGAAACATGGGCACATAAGGGTACTCAGTACCGAGTAATATGGTCAAGGTAAGATGCTGGGCAGGTGGGTCTCGTCGACCTTGATGTGACGTCACAGTTTAAATGCCTTGTTCATCACGCTTCCTTCATCTTGTCTGCTCCAGTAATTACTAACATTACTAGAGTATCTTAACATGAACTATCTCCCACTCCCATACCTGAGAAAACCTATCATTTAAATCCGAATAACTTTAAAAAAAAATAAAAATTAATCCCAAATGGGATGCTGCCTTTTCATCTCATCTTCTAGATAAATCAAATTCCTTTTTTTTTCTATTCCATTAAATTTTATAAATCCCCTCTCTCTAAATTTTAGTACTAGGGGCCGCCATGTTTGAATAAATGATTTCAATTCAAAACCATTTACATGACATTGTATCTAGTGGGTAAGATAAGAAGACACTTGTACGGCGTGAATAAACGTAGATTTCAACGAGCATGTTGTATAGTCCCTTTGGCGCAGCGGATAGCGCGTTGGACTTCTAATCCAAAGGTCGTGGGTTCGATCCCCACAAGGGATGACGCTTTAGTGAAAATTTTTTGAAAAGCGCATGTCTTAACTTGCTTGGAATATCAGAGGTTTTAGAATTGTAAGCAGGGAATGTGTCTTGGAAATTTATTTTTTAATTTTCGGGTGTTTGGGGAAATATTACAGAGCAATGGCGGAATTTTACTTTTAATACCCAGGAGATAGTTCCAGAAATCGAATTTCATTTATTCTTTCCACTTGTTAAGGACTTTAAGGTTTTTGGAGGACAATAATAACGGACTTTTGTAGAAACATAACAAAACCAAAAATTCTTCGAAAAATTTTTCTTTTCTTTTTTTTTAAAGCTATTTTTTTAAAATCATTTTTTTTTCTGGGCAAATATTTTAGAACTTTTTCTTGTTCAAATCCCATCTTGTTGAACAAATTTTTCAGGACCTTTTTAATGGGAACAAATTTTCTCATGTTTTTTTCTGTCAAACGAAATCTCTCAAAATTTTTTTTTAGTCAAACGAATTTCCTTTTCATTTTTTCTTGCCAAACAAATTTTCCTTTCATTTTTTCTTGTTTAACCAATTCTCTTTTCATTTTTTCTTGTCAAACGAATTTCCTTTTCATTTTTTCTTGTCAAACCAATTTAATTTTCATTTTTTCTTGTTGAACCAATTCTCTTTTCATTTTTTCTTGTCAAACCAATTTAATTTTCATTTTTTCTTGTTGTACCAATTCTCTTTTCATTTTTTCTTGTTGAACCAATTCTCTTTTCATTTTTTCTTGTCAAACCAATTTTATTTTCATTTTTTCTTGGCAAACCAATTTCATTTTTTCTTGTCAAACCAATTTCATTTTCATTTTTTCTTGTCAAACCAATTTCATTTTCATTTATTCTTGTCAAACCAATTTCATTTTCATTTTTTCTTGTCAAACCATTTTCATTTTCATTTTTTCTTGGCAAACCAATTTCATTTTTTCTTGTCAAACCAATTTCATTTTCATTTTTTCTTGTTGAACCAATTCTCTTTTCATTTTTTCTTGTCAAACCAATTTCATTTTCATTTTTTCTTGTCAAACCAATTCAATTTTCATTTTTTCTTGTCAAACCAATTTCATTATCATTTTTTCGTAGTTCATTCGATCTTCTTAAACAATGATCGCAAATTTTTTTCTCTGAGAAAAAAAGAGCAAAAAAGAAAAAATTTTTTCTTCTGAAGCTCTGGAGCTTCAGCAGCTTTTTTTTGTTTTTGCTTGAGCCCAGTTGTTCATTAAGACTTCTAAGAAACTTTTTGCTACGCCGTTTAAAGTTTTTTCTTTCGCCCTTTGTAAGAGCCAGTTCAAGCCTGCTGGGAGAAGTCAGAAACTCTCTTCCTCGTTTCCAGATTCATAGAAATTTACCCTATAAAAACTATATTTTTCCTAATCGCTCAGAATTCTTTGCAGCGCAAAAAAATTTGACCTGACTACGAAAAAAAAACCAACAAAGGTATGAGACACATAAAACTGAAGCTGTACTGGCCCCTCTTCCATTTTTCTCATTAATCACACCCAAATGACCAAAAATCCACAAAACAGAAACGAGATCTTCTGTGAAACATGAGTAGCCCATAAACGCGCGAAGGGAACCCTTAAAAAAAATTTCACACCCACTTTTTAACAAATCAACCGTTGAAAACCATTTACCCATAAAAAAAAAATAATTTTTACGATTCTTTTCACTTGTGCGCATTATAATTTTCAACATTGATCAATTTTTATAACTTTTCACTTACATGGAAATCAAAACCCATGAACTTGAAGCGCGGATAGAATCTTGGGAATTAGGATAATGATAATCTATTACGTTTTCATCTTTAGATCGTGATAATCTCGGTGCCAATCTTATAGTAAGAGTGAATGCGCATCCGATTTTCGAAAGAGATTTCAATTGATATTCGATGGAGTGTTGCGGAAAGTGAAAATAACATTAAATACGGATTCCCATTGTCTGCCCTCGCATGTTTAAAAAAAAATTTTTGTTCCTAACAATAGTTCACGCTTGATGATTCACTTCGGTCTTTAAAAAAAGATGATTTTTGTAATAAAAAAAAATTACATGTCTTTTGAATTTACTTAAAAACTCGTCACGAGTTGTAAGATTTTCCGGGATTTTATTTTGAGAAATCTATGAAAATTTCTGGACATAATCGTAGATTTTTTTTTCCAACAGGGTAAATTTTTATTAATATTGAAACAAAAAGTTTCTAACTTCTCTTAGCAGGTTTGGACTTGTTTTTACAAAGGCGCTACAGAAATTTTTTAAGAAGACTCAGCGAGCCATTTGGCTCCAGCAAAAAAAAAAATCCGGAAACGAAGCTGCAGCTTTTAGTTTTATTACAGAAAAAAAAATTCACTTACATTCTAAGAAAACCGGGTGAACTACTGATTAGTCCATAAGCGCCCCGTCTTCTTAAAATGCGTATAAATTTTTAATTTTTGAAAAACCTGAGAAAGCAAAAGGGCGGGTTTTAAAGGAGCATGACCGGGATCTGCCCGATAGTCTTTTGGGTCAGTTATGGACTGCCCACCAGAGCGGCAGAAATAAAAATTATAAGGGTTAAATTTCAATAATAGGGCCAGAACTTAAAAAATGTTCAAAGGAAAAAGTCTAAAAAAAAAAAAAAAAAAATATTCAGAGAAAAAATTAAAATAATTCGGTTTTTTTTATGTTTTGCTGACCTTGGACATACCTTCACCCCTAAATATTTTTGAGTCCGCCATTGACGCAGCTCTAAGCAATTTTTTTTACGCAAGACCATACCCCAAACTCATCGTCGTCCCTAAATCCCTCCATCTATCTTCAAGTAAATTCAAAAAAAGCCTGAAGCCTAAATTAGTTATAAATCACCTTGAAACTCAAAATAATTATCCGTCTACTTGTTTTTTAGAGAAATTTTTCGAACTAGAGCTCTAGGCCAAAAAATTACAGAAACCGCAAGTAAAACCAGCTCCTAAATATTGTTTAGAATAGAAATTTTTGCTCGTTTCAGCAATCGTGAAGAATTTCACAATGTTAAACTCTTGACCAACCGAAATTTTGTCCAGGGAAAAACCACAAGATCCTATAAAATTATTTCACAGAAACTTTAACGTGCAGCAAATAATTACGTACACCCCTATTACCATCAGCAGCTGCAACTGAAAATTCAGGAGGGGACTAACCACGTTTTGACTCAAAACTAACGCATACATTTCAATTGTTTTGCCTTCCTGGTGTAGAAAGAGCAGTGTAGCATAAAGTCAGCTGCCTAGCTGATAAAAAAAGGACCCTTAAAATCATCATAGGCTTTTAACAAGCCTGGTTTATAGCCTGATAAAAATTTGGCGCGAAAAAATTCTTTCCTTCCTTCTACCTGAATTTTTATGTTTAAAAAAAATTCTCCAACGTTATTGTTCCTCCACTGATTTTTTTTTAGCTCAGGAACAACGACACTCCTTGTTCCTGTTTAGGAATAAAGAATTCTATTGTAAAAAAGAAAAAACCTAGTTCAACCTGTCTGATAAAAAAAAAAGATTTCTTAGCCTAAAAAAAATCACGTTCGGGGAGTGTTCACCACAAACAATATTTTTTCAGACTAAGATAAGGAAACTCATACGTTTTGGTTATTTTTCAAGATCATTGTTAAAACGTTTTAGATCATGAGAATATTTTAATTTTAAAAATTCATTTACTTACAATAGGGCTTGTTTATGCAATGACTGTATGCGTCAAAATTTTTATTAAGTTATCAGTTTGAGTTCCTGCATATTTTATAGAAAAAAAAAAATTACGTGAGAGAAATATAATATTTTTTTTTTTGTGAAACTTGTGGGGTAATGATGACCACCAATTCATAAGTGCTTATTATGGTATGATTCGACAGGGAATCATGCGGTCTTTGAATAATGGCACAATCGAAAACATGTCAATGAACTCAATTTAATGAAAATTAATTTTTTTTCACGACAGAATTTAGCGAATGAAAAAAAAAAATTAGGCTCAGGATCTCGTAAATCATTTTTAAAAATTACTACTTTTCGAACTGATATAGAATTATTAAATGGAAGCATTTTTGTGTGACTGAAAAGTGAAAAATAATGATTAATTTAATTTAATTTTTTTTTCAGTGATTACTATGTAAGTTTGGATTCGTACCATTAAACATTTTTTTATTTTTATTTTAATAAATCATTTTAAATCAAAGAAAAAAAGAGATACAGGTCATTACTCTATTAATTCAGATTTTTTTTTCGAGGTCATGAGCAAAATTTTATTAAATAATGACAAGATGAGCTTTAGCTCGAAACTGGATTGAACTTATTGAGCTTTCACCTAATCTGAAAATTTTTGACCGAAGGTAATGTTCAAGAAGAATTTGGGTTGAAAGATCCGGATGTATTTTTCAATAGCGAAAGCCTATGACGACGCTATCTTACCTAGCAAAACGTGCGTCATGTATTAGTCAACCGAACACATTGTAAAATGGAAAAGCGTGATGAGTAACGCAGCTTTTTCTACTTAAAAGTCCTCAAAAATGTTTTACCACAGACTTAAATAAAAAAGGGGAATGACTTGTTACGCCATTGCACTTGCATCATGGAAAATTCAAGTTTTGGATGATACAATAAAGAAAAAAAAAATTTATTCAAGAAGTCTGCGATAATTAGTTTAGTTATGCGTTGTAATTTAAAGATGGAAGATTATTTTGGAACTTTTCTGATGAATTTTTTATAAGTAATTAAAACACTGGGAATCCGTTTCAAGGTCATGAGCAATGGAGGAGAAATCCCCATTTTTTTTTTTGGATATTTGAAATGGTTTAATCGATGCCTTCTAACACCTTAAACAAAGATTAAAAGATTTGTTGAATTTCAGTTGCATAAGGAACACCAAACACTTGCACTGTGTCACGCTTATTTTGTCTGACTTTTTTTTTTTTATATTGTTCTATTGTGTATAAGGTGCTTATTGTTTGAGCAAGCTAGACATTTGACATTATTTCTTATGGGTAATATTATTATGATAATCGTTAAAAAAAAAATAAACGGTTCACCACGTGCTCGGATTGGGAAAAAAAAGTGTTATGCGGGCTAGACGTCTTTGGGAAAAGACAAAGAGCCGTTGAAATTTTTTTTTAACACACTCTTATCTTGAAACCATTTATAATCAAATACAAACATTACGCACAAATGAGCAAAGCAAACATTTCACTTGCATTCCGATAAAAATGAACCTACTCAGGCAAATTCACAAACTAATAATGTAAATGAAATCATTTCCCATTTATTTAAAATTAGCACAGACGTAGGAATTTTAAAAAACCATTCCAGGCGCCATAAGTTACCGAAAAAAAAAAAAAAACAGTCGGCTCAGTCTCACTTTTGACAAGGTGCCTTAAGATAACAATTTTAAAAAAAAGTGCCTTGGCGCCATAAACTGTCAAAAAAAAATGTATTCAAAGCAAATCCAAATTCACCACGATTCTCCAATTTTTGTTTAAAAAATTCGAAATGGTCAAAATTGAACGATTTTCCCTTCACTAAAACTCCTATGATCGTTCATAGGCCCTACAATCAAACTCGGAGGAAACTCAGCCTGCTTATTTTCAAAAACGTCTTGACCTAAATCAAGCAGCATGTACTAACTACGTTTGAATTTAACTTTGACTGCAAGCAATTTCTAAACCCTTAAATTAAGCTAAAAGCCAGAAATCTGACTTTTCGGGGATCTCCGAACTAAAGAAAATGAGATTTAAGATTACGCCCCATTTAAAAACATCAATCAGCATACGTCACCCATTAGCAATGCTCCATGACCATACAAAAGGACAAAATTTACAATTAAGAACCAGAAAATCTAAGTTTCGAGTATCAATAACAATCTGACAAAATTTCTATCCATTCAAGTCGAAACAGACCCATGTACCTCATTCATTACTCGAGTCAGCATTTTTACCTAATCCACTCTCACTTCCCATGATTTTTTTTTCATCGTACAATTGTCCTCTACAAAAAGGACACCAAAAAATCATGAACCAACAAAAAAAAACATCTTGAAATTAAGTACCCGTCTCAACAAGCGTTTAAAATACCACAACAGGTCCTTTGTTATTGATACTAGAAACCTACATTTTGGCGTGAAAGTAAACTCAATGACCTACCTTCCCTGTTGCCTTTTTATATCGGAGAGTAGCCTGCCTTATGAGATCCCTGACCGTAATATCACCATCTCCGCAAGGGACGACAACTCTTACGGGCCCAAAGCATACCGTAACCTTCATAATCCGAAAGGAAAAAAAAAAATGATGATGCACTGAACACCCGTTGAAATTGATTTCACTGATTGCACATTTTCCGTAAAATTTAAAATTGTAGAAATATTTCACTGGATTTATATTTAAAACACATTAAAATCACTGATTAAAAACATGATTGATTTGTTAATTCTAAAAAGGGTAAAACTGGGAAAACGATTTAATAACAAACATGGTTATGAAGTTTCCGCCATATTGCATATAAACAAAACACGACCACCTGGCATTTCAAAATTCCAACGGAATGACTCGAACATTTTTTTCCAAAACCGTCGTATTAATCGAATTACACGTTTGATTTCGTATGGGATTGATTGGTTAAACAAAAGGGGGATTTCAAAAACCCGTCAATGATTTGAATAAATAGTATTAACGCCTAAAACGGAGGACTACCTACGATTCTCGTACTCGACATCGACTATAGACGCGACGCGACGGCTAAAGTAAACCGACAACTTTTGCGAACAGTGTTGCAATATTAACAAACGTAAACAACATTCACTTCTAGTTCTTTCTTTTCCCCGGTACGTGGCAGCATCAGCTTGCCAACGGTTTTAGATTTTTTAACCGATAACCTCTCCTTATTTCATCATTCATTCGGCTTTTTTCTTGTAAATTATTAATTAAACGTAAGTACTGATTTCGTTTTGAATTATTCAATGTATGGTTAATGTGTAAATCATATTTTAGGACGTGACAGCAAAATAGAAGCTTATCCAAAAAGCTCTGCTTTTCATGCAGCAGGTGGCCAAAAAAAAATTAAAAGAAAACATGGCAATCATTGATGTTTTTGTTACGTGGAGCCTTGTACAGCATTATGAAAGCTTAACACACAGTATAGGAGCTGAAAAACAGGAATGAAACTGTTGGATTATCAGAAAATAAAAGGTTAGTTATCGATTCCATTACTGCACGTTAAGGTAGGCAGTTTGACAAAAATTTAATCAATTACAATGCCTATGATGGTTTTATGGATTAGTAACAATAAAAAAACTAAGAATAACAAGAGTAAAATTTATATTTTTCAGAAAACTATAGCTTTAATTCTAATTTTTGTACATATTGCAGGAAATAACAAAAAAATAAAAATCTTCAATAAAGATTTAAGTTTTAGTTTAAAACAAAATTAGTAAAAACAAACATTAAAGATGCTAGAAGAAAATAGTGCCAAACCTTGTAAATGCTATCACAATTTTTCTCTTAAACGATAATAGTAGTGAGTGAGAGATTCCAGTTTTTAATTTTTAAAGATTGACAACCAAATCGGAGAGTCTTTGAGAGTAATTACTGTTTGCTGAGACATCTTCATTTTCTCCAGACACTGAAATCATGGCCAACACCTAAAAATATAATAACAATATTTTAATACAAATGATTTGGACGGCTTAATATCTTTAAAGCTAAAATGCAAATGATTGGGGGATTTTTCTTCATAAATAATAATTAAGGTCTGCATTCGCTTTTTTTTCAGGCTTACAGCCTTACAATGAACTTCTTTATTCAGGAAGCTGCAGCTCAACTGCAGACTGTGAATATCATCGTCATTGAAAGATTTTTACAAAAATTTTTTGATGACATGAAGGAGCTTAAGGTCATTGCATCAAAGTCAAAAAGACCGACATCAGGCCACGAAGTCATTAGAAGACCTGACAGCGTTAAAGACGGATATAAGCTAAGAACCTAAGTGCATAATAACTGATGGTCTTCTTGATTACTGAAAATAGGGTAGGAACACCAACAGCAAGAGTCGAGGGGCTTAAGAAAATAAAAGTAAGAGTTTGCAAAGTTTTAAAATATCATTGAAATGTTCCTAATTTCTGGGTAATTTCAGGGATTTTCAATTAGCTCCAGCAAACCGAGCTAAGCTTGTCACACAGACGCCAAGATCTTTCATTCTTACAAAAGCTACAGATGTGGAGTTCAACGGCAACTAAAAATGATACAGAGCAACGATAGATTTATCTTCAAAGTCTGTGTAATTTGACTTTATAACATTTTGTGAGCAAATCCGCTTTAAGCAACTGTTCTGTACTGAGCTTCGGTTTCCAGTACTGAAGCTTCAGTTATTGACCTGGGCAGCTTCAAGACTCACAAGAAACTTCATAATATCAATTTTCAGAAACTCCACCGACCTGGCGACCTTGTGCCATCTTTTCTTCATCCTCCACTTGAATCTGAGGAACTATTGCAGATGTGAAATACGGATCATCATCCTTTGCCGTTTTCACGGTAGATTTTACATCTTTTTGTTTCTTCGGCCTAAAAAACAAAAATGGGGAAAAAAATTAATTTTTTTCGAATTTTATCCATTAATTCATAGACTTATCTATGGCTTGGCCACGATTGCCTAAATTTTGCCCACTCACCTTCCTCTTCTTACTACAGGCACTTGATTAGCTGAAAATTCCTCATCAGACGGATTTACATTTTGAAACAGACTAAAAAGTAATTCCGTATTAGCCACCCCAACAACCTGGCTGTGAGAAGTTCTTTCTGTAACTTCCTCCAACGGTGGGCAGTAGCTCGTCGGCGAAATCGTACCTGAAGTATTCGGCTGCTGCCAAAATGACTGAGGCAAAGCTCGCAGTTTCATAGGCAATGGTCCTATAAAAAAAAATTTTTTTTTTAAAAGCTCTTATAATCGCTTAACCTTATTCCTCGTAGTCGAATATCGATTGATATGACTCACTGACAACAAGGTTAATGCTTTTTTATGATTTATTAAATGCGTTTTTTTGAAATAGCCAGGCGTTAAATAATTTTCACCTGATAAAATTAAAACGTAACCATGACCATTTGCTAAGAGTGTATGAAAATCGATCTCGAAAGCATTAATAACAATGTTTCCAGTTCTCAGAACAGTACATTACCACTTCCGGGAGAAAGAAAAATAAGCACGGAAAGGAAACGTTACAGTTTCGAGCTCAAGGAAAAAAATAAAAACATTTACAAACCACATGGTTACTTCATTCATTAATATCCTAAAGTCTAAACAATGAACGTTCGAACTTAAAAATATTTTGGCTAGAGCGTTGACTGAATGAGTTTGAAAGTCGCAAAATAAATTATTGTTGCATCGATTTGATGAAATGATTTTCCACGTGCGTCATCTTTATCCCATTTAATTCGTCACGTATTTAAATTTAAAAATATATAAAAGTTTGCTTTGTCAGCAGTTTAGAATTTTCCTGTTTTTTGCGAAGGAATCTTGTTGCGCCGTTTGTGATTTAATAACGTCGCGGTTTGAAAATTTTCTTGTGTAAAACAGACATGTAGCCAGGGCAGGGTTTTGATCTCTATGAAAAATTGTTAGTGATTAAGAAAAAATATCCATTCACTGTAGTTTTGAAAAAAAAAAATGCTAGAAGGAGCTAGGTGCAATTTTAAGAAATGGTTTGAGGATGGCGCTGAAGTCGGTTTAGTTTTAGCAATGACTATTAGAGCTTTCAGTTATAGTAATTTTTGCTTAATTTCTTTCCTCCTGGCAGATATTTTTATAACTTATCCTATCCTATGATTATTTTAAGGGTTCTTCCTGCTTTCTGGTTTAAAAATTTACCTCTCTTCGTTTTGGTTTTAGCCTGTGTCTTCAAATCATCTTCATCAGATGATGAATCCTTTGCCACCTCTTCTAAATTTTTACTTGATTTCCTTTTTTTAACATTTGCTTTTGATACATTCATGTCCAGGTTTTAACTGGATCCGGATTATTTAAATTTACATTTTCAACTTTTATTAAAACGGTTTCCTAAACATCATTAATCAAAATATATTTTTAATCAGATCAGATCAATAAAAAAACTTTTTGAAGGCAAAATGAAAATCATGCTACACTAGTGCTGTCATTACCATCCGCCATATTTACTTTATATTAACGATTTGCGGCAGGCAATATAGCCGCAAGCATCTATAAATGGGATTTGCCTAAGGAATCCTCTTAAGTCAGGAAAAACCTTTTGGCACTTGCCGTCGGTTGGAAAAATTTCATTATTCATCCATCAAGCTACAATGAAATTTCTAAATGATATCTCAATATTATCGCGATATCATTTCTGCTCTGCTGCCACGATTTTACGACCTGTCCAAAAAGCAAATGAACCTAAGATGGCTGCCAGGACTTTTAAGAATATGAGCTTGATGTTTCGAAAACCAAAGACAGCACTAGCGCTTTTCAACGGCCATTTCATGAAGTAAACCGATTCTCCTGTGTACTTAACCTAACCAGGTTAAGTTAAATCCAAAAAGCCATCGGCATTTTTAATCAAACAAAATTAATACATTTATTTCACATCGAAATTACCCGCCCTCAAGTTTCTTCAAGCTTTTTTGAATTATAAACGGAATGATATACTCCATTTTTATCAGAACACTTCCATTTAGAATTCAACTTTTTTCCCTATAAAACTTTATTAAATGTTAATGATTTTTTTATTGATCTTTTCCCAGGGGACAAATTACACAAATGCCATCAAACGAATGAGTTTTGTCTTATCAAAAGAGAAAACTTTGCATACAAAAAAACTTTCTTATCGGAAACGGAAAGAGCTTTATCTCCAAATTCAACGCTAATTTTTGAATTAGGCCTATTCCTCTATTGAAATCTCGCCGGAAGAAAAAAAATCCCGATTTCTTATTTATTCAAGTGTAAAGTTACAGAATTCCGGGAGATGATTGCCAATAATATATTCACTCGTTATTAAAATAGCCACTAAAAGCTCGTGGGCAATGACCCATAACGCGTTTTTTCCCGCGAGTATAATGGCATTCCCAATGAAAATATTATTTTTTTTTTAAAAACGCGTTTTTAACTGAAATTAATTTTTTTTTCTTTTCAAAATTTCAAACAAACCACATTCGATTAATTTTCAAACTTTTAAACAGAACTGTCCAGCTATTGGAATTGTTTTGGTGTTGATACAATGTCCTTAGACTGGACGCGTAGGCGGGGGTACCCTTCTCGTAGCCTAGCAACTTGGTAAAAACCAAAACAAAATATTCACATTATTATTAATTGATCCATTTATAACTTTGCTATTGCTGCAATATTTAATCCTTTTCATAAGAGTGCCAATATTTAGATTTTCAATATTTAATGTCATGGGCTAAGGTTATATGCAGCTGCCAAAGCTGTCCCCAACTATTAGCACAGGCCTTAATACTGAAAAAATTAAATTTAAAAAAGATAAGAGGGGTTTGGCGACTATTAAGGACACTAATCATTTTAAAATTTGACATCTTAATTATTTTCAAGTTTAAATTGAGCTTAGAAATTTTTTTTGAAAGTGCTATGAAGCTTAGCAGCTTTTTTCAAGAGCCAAGATATGGCATAAAATTTAGAGCTTTGAGCAATGCTTAGGAATTTTGTTTTCTGAAATCAGAAGTTGATTTGAAAACTGATACTAACTAGAAATTTTTTGAGGGATCTAAAATCCCTTTAAAAAAACTTTTAAAATCTGAAACACTCCCCAAAAATTTCAAAACTGTAAAGTTATTGCCTGAAACTTTTTTTAAAAAAGCCGCAAGTACCTAAAAGACTTTTACATGTAATAAGTCATTAGCACTTCAATGAACGTCACCCATAATTTAAAAAAATTCAACGTGCACCTTTTATCAAGAATCAAGGAAGATAAGCCTAATTTTAAAACCAGCATTAAATCAGATACCCAGCGAATAAAAAGTCTGGCAATGGCTAAACATGTTTCATGTTTACATTAGGCTGCATACAAACTTTCTATTTGATTGTTACGTTAACAAACCTGGAAACTAACTGCACAACTTCACTGTTTTTTTGTTGCTTAAAATTGTTGTTGCTAATTAGAAAGCTTCAAGCAAGCAAAGCATTCTTGAAAAAGACTCAAATTATAATTTTAAAGATTTTAAGTGTTACTAGTCCAGAGTCGAGTTAGGTGGATGAGGCACAGAGAGAGTCATGCAAAATGCCTTTTTTTTAAAATCTCGACTTTTATGTTAAATGGATTAAATGAAAGCACATTTCATGTTTCTGATTTAAAACCCATTCACAGATAAGAGCTAACAACCCTTAAGGGATATATAAAGATAAAGACAAGCAATAAAGCTGTAAGGCAAGTTTATCTTTGAGAATATTTACATTTCGTAACATTAGGAGAAAGCAATTGATAAATAAGGAAAAACAAAGTCATTAACGCGGAATTAAAAAGATAACTTACGCAAACATAGTAAAGATGGCTTATGACACTATACAAACAAAGAGGTATCATTTGGGAAACACCCCCTTACGAAGTCAACGCACCGTCATCTCAAAGTTCGTCTATCTAAAAAAAAAAAAATGGACACAAGCCAAACGATGGGACAAGCCTGCCATACGCTTTTTAAAATTTATTTTTTTAGTGTGCTTACACATGGCGTCACTCGGAGTGCCCCCAGTTCAAAGTTTAACCTTTATCTACTATAATACGGTATAAAAAATCCGCAACACGAGTATCCATTTGTTTACGGTTTAAAATTAAAAATGGAGAACATGATACTTGCAAAGCCGACAACTTAAATGTTTTTATAACGAAAATACTCCGGATTGAAAAGTCAATATTTTCGAGACAAAATGTCATGAATTGTAAAATAGTACATAACTTGGCACATTAGAAGGAAATAATTCCACTGCCAAAGACGTAAAATGTTTAATTTCGTCACAAATATTATTTCGTTTGAAGGTCATTGTGTGGTACTACTGAACTGCGCAAATAACAGATGTCACGAGAAATAATCAAATTTTGCAAAATAATAATGATAAAAAAAGAAAAAGCTTATTTTGCTGTTGATTCCTAGTGAATATGAACATCAAAGTGTTTCAGTGATTTTTTTAAATGGTTTTTATTAATGAAAGTTTAGTTTTATATCAACTTATTTTTTTAAAAGTGTGATTTTTTATATTATCAAACAAATGGCGTCAATGACACCTGACTTTTTAACTAAAATATTTTTTTGGAGAAAATTGAGATCTCGTGATTTAGAACGTGAAAACATATCAAATGAATTTAATAAATGGGAGGATTGTGTTAATAAAATTCAGAAGATATTGATATGGGACGATCCGGTTATCAGTTCTTTGTCTTTAGTTGCTGTGAATTTGTTATTTTGGTGAGTTTTTTTTCTTGATGTAGTTTTCCTATACAAACAAAGGAGATTATGGATTACTCGATGAAAGATAGGATTTTAGTTATTGTGGAGTGAGATTAGAAGGATTAAATTTACCAATTAGGATATTTTATTTACTGGATGCATGGAAATGTGAGAAGGTGCAAATACTGCATTATTGCATAATGTTGAGCACATGACCTGCAGGTGTTAACTCGTCAATTTTTAATTACTTTTAGGTGCATTGTCTTATTTTTTGCACTAAATCCTTGATAGTTTATTTCCAGAAGGTGTATTTAGTGGAAAATGTAGTGGAAAAATTTAATCAAATACATCTGGAAATTGAAAAAGTGAATATCGAGAAATACCCATTTTCATTTTTTTTTTCAAGAGAGTTGAGATGCAAGGTGGTAATTAGTTATGGTACGATCTGTTAATTATTAGTGATTTTATTGAGGGGAACAAAGAGGAAAAGTTCTGAATAAATTAAAGTTACTCTGAGCTTACCTGATCGATCTTAGCAACTTTTAGTGGAAAATAATCAGTAAAAATTTTTGAATTTTAAGGATTTCGGGGACGACAAGTTTTGCAGTGGCTGAAAAAGGGCTAAAAAATTTGCTCCAAGTAAATTCTGAAATTTAAAATCGTGATTACAATGTGTTAGCTACTTAATTGACAATGGAAAGCCCAAATTTAAAATTTTTGATTGATAATAATTTGATATTGCCAAGAGCCTAAAAATTGCTTTTAAATTTTTTTGATTTAACGGACGAGACGATAAGTTGCATTTTTCGCCACCAAGCGCGCTTTTTGCAGCCAATAGGACTTCGAGCTTTGGTAGTGACGTCACTACGACGCTTTCTGACCGTTACTTTAAAATCAATATGGCGAACCTTTTCGATATCAAAAGGAATTTTGATAATTTAAATTGAAAGCTTTTATGACCTCATAATGTGATTTATTAAATCAAATCGTTTTTATTCTCAATCATTTTATCTTCGTAGCATTTCCGCCATTTTAAATTATTCATCATCAACATCAAAAGCTTAATTCTTTATCGATTGATTTCGAAATCAAACCTTAAAAAAGTACTTACTTTTATCTCAAACTCTTCAAGAATTGCCTTTAATCATTTTAACTAAACAAGGGCAAATATAATTGACCTTCAAATAAAGTATAAACAGGCTGTTGTGATATATTAAAAAAGAATCTTTGCATAATATTTATAAGGACATCTTAGATTCAAGTGCATGAGAATAAATAATCATTGAGCATTTGAAATTTATTTCCTTTAAACGTAAATATTAATTCCTCATCAATGCTAATATTTGTTCTAATAAAAAAAATCAGTTTTCTTTGATAAGATGATTGAAAATAAATACCCGAAAGATGAAACGTGGATATGATGGTATGACCCATCTTAAATTAGAACATAATTTGGCATAATTCCATGGGAGTTTTGTTTTTCTGCGGAACTTCATTTTAAATTAATATCTGCTCTACGCCCCTGTTTCATCTTGTTTTTCGATGATGCCACAGTTATTAAGTGTTTATAATTTACGGATGGGAAAATTGGCATTATGCCTTTGGCAATTTTTTAAACAAGGAAACCGCCACGAGTCATTTAGATTTAAAAAAAAAAAGGAAGAAGGTGGATAAACTTTAAAATGATTTTTTGGTAAATCATGCCATTTCATTTAACATCTTGCAATTTAGTAATTACTATTATTAAAATGCATAACCGCTTCGAGTTGTAAAATGTCATAATCTCGAGGGTTCAAGATCCGACCTTGGCTAAGGTCAGTGTCTCTTTTGTCGGAGATGATTATGAATGAAATCTTTTTCCCATTGCAAAAATTAAAAATCATTATCGGTTATCGCCCGAAAGATCATAATCTCGAGTACGTTAACTTTTATTTGAATGTTTTTTCCTTCCAGGTTATTGATACATTTTGAGTGTAAATTTTACGGACTGGTTTTTACTGCATTGCTGATATTAACATTACATCAGTTATGGGTTGAACACATTCGGCCGGAATTAAAAATGGCAGATTCGAGAAGTGGGATCAATGTTGATTCAAACCCGGCGTATTCCTCTAATACTAGGTGAGCTTTATTCTTGGCAAGTTTTGATATTTAAAAAATGGCAATTATCCCATTATAATTATTTTAATTTTTTTTATAATTGATTTAAAGGTTATTGACGATGGCAGAGATTAGTAGATACGCTGCCAGGGCTCAAGAAGCTACAAAAAATGCTTGCCTTAAAGTCAGGCGCCTTAGGCAAGATCAGCCAGGTTCAGTAAGTAGATTATAATTATCTTAAAGAATTTTTTTATTTGCGGGAATTTTAATTTTAATTTTTTTTTTACAGTTTTGTGTGGTTATGTGTGTCTGCTTCCTGCTGTTGAGTGTCATTGGGAGATCAATTTCAGGTGTTGCTTTGCTGTATACTCTACTTATGATCATAATGATTGTTCCTGGTGCTTGTATTCATTTATTACCAAGCTCTGTTGTCAGTAGCTTTACCAGTATGCTTAATTCTAGTCATAGAGGTAAAGTGATTTTTAAAAATACATTTATTTTGCTCATGAGCGTCAGCTAATTTAATTTTTTTTATCCAGATAATGATAATGAAGTCGAGGAATATTTACCGGAGACCAGTGGAGAAACTTTGGAGTTATTGAATTTAGTTGGAGAGTTGCAGTTGACTCCAAGGGAGGATGATGAAGATTCAAATGATATTTTGCTGGAGCAGATGAGTTCTAGAACAAATGATACAGCTGGTAAGCAAATATTAATGGTTCCGGGTTTCAGAACTAATAATACTGAGCGTAGCCTATGCTAAAAAATCTCATTTCAACTTTTTTAATTCAATTTTTTATAGAATCATCATGCAGCAAGTTATCATTCTGCCCTGACGCGTCTATGATGCCGTCACATGAAAATAGTATGGATTTCTTTGACTTCGACATGCCGTCAAAGCCTTCGGATAATAAGAAATCTGATTCAAATGACAGTGAATTTAGTGGTAAGTTCCAGGCTCGCAAATTGAATTTTTCTTTCACTTTTATTTTTTTAATTCAATTTATTTTTTTTTTCCCAGATATACAATTTCAAACTAGGCATTTCAATGGTGATAGTTCAGACGAAGATGAAGAGGAATTTTCAAAAGGTTTAGAGTTCAAACAAATCGATAAAAGCAAAAGACCAAAAGAAGAAGTTAAAACAGAAACAGTTAGTGCGCCCTCGTTTATGTCTGCCGCGAACGTCGGTCGAAATATTATATCGTTGGGGGCTAATATCCTTACACATGTTGTTAAACAACAGACTGAACTTAAAAGAAATGATAGGGAATCTTCAAGTGATACTGATAGCTTTGAATTAATCTCAGAGGAAGATATGTAGCTTTTTTATATTCAACGCAAAATATATACTTTTATCTAATCTCGTTTTTATTATAAAAAAAATTCTTACCTTATTAATCATTCGTTCAAGGAAGAGAAAATGATTACAGAATATTTATTCTTATCTACCTTCTTCGTTTATTTCTTTAAAGTCGGAATTATCGGACGTGTCTGTGTTTTTTTCTTTTGCCCCTTTTCTAGGTGGCAAAACTTTTATAAAAGCGTCTTTCCATGACATTTCATTACAAAAATGAAGCATTATTTCAAAAACGTGATTAACTGCTAAAACTTTTCTGGTTTTTAAATCTAAATGTTCTCCTATTGGTAAGTGCCCATGTTGAATTCCTTGTTCTTTTGCTATTTTAAAGCATAATCCCTAAAAAAAATTAACCATAAAAAATTTGACTTAAAAAATAAATATTTCGAAATCTTACCTTTTGTGAATTATGATCCACAAGAGCTCCAATTATATAAACTTTATCCTCTTCTAGTTTTTCGATTACATTATCTGAATCACTGGTTAAATAAACTAATGAATCTTTCTCAAACAGCTTGAGATAACTTTCTTCGTGAAAATGAACGTCCCATTTATTGTAGCCATTATGCTTCCCCATTTCTTCCTGGGATTTACCTTTAAAATTGACTATGTAAAATTGCATTGGATTTTTAGAACGTCTATTTAAACTATAACACCTCATGGCTTGGTTAACACACTTCGATATATCTTTCGGAGTCATTAAGTGATCAAAAGAAAAATCTAACACTACTTTAATCTTGCACTTGCTGGTTGACATTTTACACCTTTTCAGTTCTTTTCTAGTCGGTCCTAATTTTATGTTTTTTTCTCTTGCTTCCTGCCTTCGAAGTTTTAGTCTTTCTTTTTCTCTAGCTCTGAAAAAAAATAAATTGTCAGTTGACCGCTTTAAAAGTTTATGATGACATATTTCTTACCTTTTTTCAGGTAGTCTAGCTAACCATTTTTCTTTTTTTTCCAATCTTTTCAGCTGTCTTTTTGATAATTTGTTTAATGATTCATTTCCCTCGGATTTAACATCACATTTTCCTTCAGTGATACTTCCTTCTACTTTTGATAACTCATTTAATGATTGATTTCCCTCTAATTTTATATCACATGTTTCACAAACGTTACTTCCTTTAGTGCTTTTTTTACTATCATCACAGTCACCTTCTTTTTTAAATTGAAATTCTTCCATTTCTTTAAATAATAAAATATTGCATCAGATTTAACGGAAAGTGAGGTTAGGAACCACGTGCACAGCCGCAAAGCAGAAAACGTATTTCTGCTGCCACGACGCATGCAACTTTCCGAACAAAAAAAAATGGTGAAAGTTGTAAAACAACAAATGTTGTGTGGCAGTTATTTTTATTTATTTGCCTAAATGAAAGTTACACATTAACATATATAATAAAAATGAGTCTTTCTAAAGTAATAAAGCATCATTTTAAATATTACAAGCCGCGAAATCGAGGTTGTTAGTCAGTTTTTACGAAAATACAAACGATATACGAGGAGGAAACACCTGTTAAATGGGATCGTCACAATTTGAACTAAAGTGACCCCGCATTCTTTTTGTAATTTTATCAGCAGTTATATTAATAAAAGTAAATCAAAATGCATGAGCTATTCACCCAAGTGCTTAGCAAGAAAGATCTGTCCAAGGTAAGTTTTTTTAATTGCGTAAATTGTAATCATGATTCATGATTCATGAATTTTATTATAGGCAGGAGATTTATTCAATGTAAGCGACGATGCCATCGTGAATGATTTAACTCAGGTTATAGAAATTATTGCTGAAATAATATCTCATTCTGATTATGTGAATAATGATAATGATCAAAGTGTTGTCGAGATTTGTATAACGAGAGTGACATCAGCTATTCGAGAAACTGGCACCATGGAGTCCCATTCAGATGCTCTTGTTACCCTTTTACAATCGTGCCTTAATCATAGTTTGAAACCTACTGTGAAAGACGAGGATCCTCCACATGCTAAAATCGCAGCTGATATTATATCGTGCATATTTCTTGTAAGTTCAAATAATTATATTTTTAAAATAACTATTTATGGATGTGAATTAATTTTTTTTATTTTTAGAATTATAATAAGAAGGAAGTAATGAAGAAAGCATTGCCAGTGGCTGTGAAATTTTTACACAAAGGAAATAAAGAGTTGAGTAGAAATATGAGCGCTTATTTATCACTCGCTGCCATTGAAAATGCTGAGTTATTATCGCAACACATTCAGCTTATTATCGATAGCATCATATCAGGGAATTATACATTAAGTAGAGTCTTACCTCAGGTTTATGGGGTTGATAAAGAAGCATTAGAAGAACATGCAATGGCTTTAGTGTCTCTTTTACCATTATGCGAAGATCCTGAGAAGCTGGCACTTCTTAATTTATTTGCCCTTATTGCAAGCAATAAACCTTCAGTAGGTATTCTTAAATTTTTTAAAATTTAAATAATAATTGGAGTTTTCAATTAGGTGAATTTTTTTTAGTTGCTCGAACCGAGTTTACATCAATTATGTGAATATTTAAACCAAAGCGCAACTGCCATGGCAACAATGCAAATATTTTTAAATATGGCTGAGAAAAGACCGCAAAGTTTAATCGATCATCTTCCGAGTATTAAAGCTTCAGCGGATCGTTACCCGAATACGTTATGTTTAGCTGCTAAAGTTATTTCATCTGTTGGGAAGTTGAATAAGGATAGAGCTCAGGAAGCGTTGAATTTTGTTTTGGAGCATTTGCCTAATGCCGATAGGGGAAGTCAAGGTACTTTGTTAAGAGAGGCTACGTTACTCTGTTCGAGTTATCCTGTTTTGTTCACGGAAAAAATGCTGGCAGGTGTCCGGCAAGTTGGCAATTCTAATAGCACCAACAGCAGCTCTACAAAGTAAGTTGGAAATTTTTTTTTTTTAATGCGGGATTTAGCTAAATAAAAAAAAAAATTTTTTTAGCACATCTCAAGTCAATCAAACATCTGGAAATGTCACCATCGTAAAGCTTGGAGGCGGGGGAAGTAACCAAACGATTAAGGAACAGGAGAAATCGAATGAAACGAATCGTTCTACGGTTACCAGACCGAGATCTACTATTAGGCTTGATAATCCAACGCCGCATCGTAGCATGACAAGGCTTAACGTTGGTTAGTAACTTTTTTTAATTTATAAAAATTTATTTTGAAAAGGAAATTGATTGTAATTTTTTTTAAAAGGAGGAAGTCGGATCGGTTCCGTTGGAGGATTACACAAAAGCATGACTAGACTTAGTTCTAGTCAACAAATAAATTTATTATCGAATCCCAGATCACCTGTTGTTACATCAAGTACTACTTCCGGTCCTTCGAGGCAATATAAAGTGACGAGTGGAGGGGTTACGGTGACAACTACGACAGGAAACTCTAGCCCGACTAAGAGCATCACGTAAGTCAAACGAGCAGAGAAATTTTTTTTTGAATTTTTGACTTAATATTTTTTATTGTAATTTTTTTAGGGGTAGCAGCTCTGCGCTACGAGATGAAAACAATTCTAGTGTACTAGTAACCACTTCCCAGTTAAACACTAGCGTTCTTCAAAAAGAAACGAGTAACGAGAGGTATTATACTAAAAATACGGCTTCACGTGCACCAAGCAGCTCACCATTACATAATTTGACACATTCCATGAGTAGTACTTCACAATTGGGATCCGGGCCGGTCTCGAGTAATTCCACGCATGGTAAATTCCTTAAAAAACTTTATTATTGACAAAACTAATTTGAAATTATTAATTTACCAATTTTTTATTTTTAGTAACCGTTCCTTCGCCTGTTTCGATTTTAAATCAATCTTCTACTGCCGTGGCAACAAGGCGAGGACACAATAATAGCAATATTACAATAATTAATAACAATCCTGCTTCTCAGGTAATTAAAAAAAATTTTTTAGCACTTCAAATGTTTTCAAAAAAAAAATCATGTTTAATTTTTTTTGTAGAGAATCAGTGTATTCGAGCCATACCCGATGAGAGACACCGTCCAGCATTTCTGTGAGAAGCATTTAGACAAAATAAAATCATACATGGAAAAAGTATCCGTTAGAATTCCTCCTCCAGCGAAATGCACGATCGAAGAAAGACGAGCCAAAAAATTAGCGAAACTACATTTCGCTTGTCAAGGACGAGGAGAACATTGCCTGTATAAACGAACATTTTTCACAATGAAAACAAGAAATCCGAGAACCTGGATTCATTTAATGTTTCTCACATTACAAGCTCGATCGCAATCTGCTTTGAGCTCGAGGGATTCATCAGTATCAAGTTTAAAAAACTGCTGGGATATATTAAAATGCGAGAATAAAACTTTTTTGACTCTGGTCACTTCCGCTTTTCCATGCGCCAAAGATCAAGAAGCTGTTTTGAATGAATTACGCTCAAGCGGATTCCAAGACGTGTTTGAATATGTTAGATCGCCTACTGGGCCGATTTGGGGGTGCTTTTTATGCAACCATCCTGAAAAAGCCGTCGGTTTCTTACAAGATTCTCAACCGGTTATTGAAGGGCAGTTGAAAGAGAAAAAAGGCAAATGGAAAATTTTTAAAAGATGGAGGACGAGATATTTTACGCTTTCAGGCGCTCATCTCTCATATAAAGTTTCGGTACATTTTTTTCTTCTTTTTCTAATAACCGGATTTCGATAATTTTTTTTTATGCTTTAATTTTTTTTCAGAAGGACGATAAAGACGTCACACCGATTGAAGTGAACCAAATCCGTTCTGTTAAAGTATCCCGAGGTGCCAGGAACATTCCAAAAGCATTTGAAATATTTACAGGAGATCAAAGTCTGATTTTAAAACCAAAGGGCGGAAAAAATGCAGAAGAATGGGTTCAGTGCCTTAGTATTGTCGTCGCTCATTCTCAATCGAAAGAGTTACCTGTTAAAACTCATAGCCTGCCTGCCAGGACAGCAGTATGATTTAACATTATTTTTAAAAAAAATTTCGATCAGTCAAAAAAATGTTTTTTATAATCATTCCGTCCGCGGTTTTTCTTTTTATATTTAAAATTTTATTGTGCCATAGATTTTTGATAATTTTTTTCTTGGCTGATCGAAATTATTATGCGATATTTTTAACCCGTACACATTCCCACTTTGCTCAATTTTGTTATATACTTTTTTATCCCAGTTTTATGAATTCACTTCGATAATGTACAGTGATTAGGCGAGTTATTATGTTTAACATAACCGTTGTACCTTCTATTTTTAGTTTTTTTTACTAACAAAAGGTGCGTGGCATTTATTTGTGGAAATAATTCGAGGAAATTATTTTATTCAAAAGAAAAAAAGGGAAGAGGCTTTTATTTATTGTAAAAAAAGGAGTGACAATTTTTTAACTTTCATAAGATTTTAAAAATCATATTTTTAAAACATTTAAAAAAATTTTATTCAACATTTTACTATTGCCTCTTGACTTTTAAGACTTACAAAGCCTGATGCCTTCAACTTGTGCCTTTTTTTTTAAGACAATAAGTTACAAAAACTCTTCATATTTTAGTCCAATATTTTAGTGACTTCCTTTTACATTCCTAAGTGATAAAAAATTTTTTAAAAAGATTTTTAAGTGTTCAATTTTTAGAAACACTGCATGTACTTAAAAAAATTTTATACTGTACTTATATTTACATTCCTTGAATCAGAATTTTACATATTCTCACTATTTCTCATTATAATTTTTTTTTTTTAAGAAATCAACGAATCTTCAAACATTTTTAATTGTTTTGCAAATCCTTCATTTGGCTTAACATCTCTCTTTTCTTTTACCAAACTCAATGCTTTTTCAAACGAGTAACCATTTTCCTTCATTAAATATCCAATCACTACACTCGGAGATCGAGAATAACCAGCATTGCAGTGCACCAAAACTTTTCCAGATTTTAATTTTCCTTCATTGATAAATTCAAAGCATTCTTTAAATACTTTCATTAAAGTTGACTCAGGTAAATCCAATAATTCGATATCTTTATAAACTACTTCGTCTGATTTGTTTGATATTTTAACTCCAATGCTTAAAACATGTGTTATGTTAAATTTTTTCAACAAAGAAACATCTTGAACTGGGTCTTGAGAGCTAAGATATAAATACGGCGTAATTTCAGCCATTTGCAAATCTGGTTTATCATCAATAACATACCCAGAAGCAATTTCATTCAATTTTGTTACTTCTTCATCACCAGTTTCATTTTTTTTCACTAAATATTTTTTCCCACTTGCATCCGTGTAAAATGTCTCACAAGATTTCAAAATATTTTTCTTTTGCTTCAGTTCTTCTAAAAAACTCATGTTGCTTCTACTTTAGAATTCTCTAAATCAACATTTTCTTTCCTAATGAGATCTTCAGGATTATAATGAACATTTAATAAATAAAGACCGTAAGGTGGTACAAGAAGTGCTCTACCCGGATATAATTTTGGATCTTTTGTATCAAATAGTACTTGGATCTCATCTAATGATACTTTTTGTTGGCCGACTCCAATAAGCAATGACACAATTCTTCGAACTTGCCTATACAAAAATGATCTAGCAGTACATATCACATTATAGTAAGTAAAATTTTTACATATTGGATCATATTCAGGAGCAAACGGTTTTCCAAGGCTTATTTCCACTTCTTTAATAGTTTTCACTGATCGGTTATATTCAGATAGGTGTGAGGGTCTTCCTATTAAAGCAATATGATCTTTTTCTCCTAAAAATAATTTTGTTGCTTCTTTTACTTTTTCTACATCAAATTGTTCAGCCCTGAAAATTATTCATTATATGGTATTATTCAATTATTCATTATAACTGACATAAAGTTAATTTTAATTTAATGTTTGAAACAAAATTACCTTAGAAAAAATGTTCTGTTATGTTCAGACATAGGAACTTTCATTAAATGTTGCGACTCATCGCATATCTCAACAGCAAATCTGTATAAATATGTTCTAGATATGGCACATCTTCTTGCATCAAACGTTTCTGGAACGTGTAGTGTTTCAATAATTCTAAATAAAAAATTTTTTAATTATTGCTTAGTCAATTTTTTTTAAATGCTAGCTTTATCTCCTTTTGCTCAAGCTGGCAAAAAATATTAAGAAAATTACCTTATGTCAATGTCTTCTTTTTTAAAATATTTATTTAATAATGATGTAACAGTATTGCTACTGATTGGTGTGTGAGAAAATTTTTCCTCTGGTAACCAAATATGTACTGCTGACCTAATTGCATGAACACCTGAGTCGGTTCTAAAAGACAAACCAAAATCTGTTGTAAACACTAATACTGATGATATGTTTCACGAAACGCTAGAGAAAGTGCTGCTTTACCTGCTTGAGCAATAAACCCGAAAAACTTCTATTTTCTTTCGATTAAATAATGCATCCCAAGCTTTCTCGATGTTCCCACAGACAGTTTCATAATGAACAACTTTATTGTTAACCTTAGTTGGTCGTAGTTGTTGAACACCCCTACAACATCGTTTAATAAATTAAAATCATTAAAGCACATGTACCGAAGTATTGGCAAGGTTGTATACTTGCTTAAATGTTGTTCCGATGTAAGATATAAACAATAAGTACTTCATACTCAATTTTTCTAAAAAAATTTCTAACCAAAAACCAAAACCGGTTAAAATTCTAATTCTTTTTTTTTTTTTTTTTTTTTTTTTTTTTTTTTTTTTTTTTTATATTTATATGACTATCGGCTTTCACCTTTTGCCAACATACAACGTATTTATCATTTTTCAAAGTTTCAATCGTAATCCATATCATGTACCTTTTTCTTTGCTAAATCGTAGTTTTCCATGTCATTTCGGACAGATTACTTTGTATTATTTCTTTATCAATTGTAAGATTCGAGCTAGATGTTGACAATTTTTTTTGTCAGCTCTCTGGACTCGAACCAGGGTCTCACGGATTCTGAGTCAAACAAATTCTAATTCTAATTTCTAGGCCACGCTGTCGTGGTAGCAGAAAATAAAAATTGTCGAATTTTTTAAAATTGCGACAAAAGAGACGCTTAAAAATGTCGAATTTCTTGTCTACGATTGACGTGGAATGTAGGTTATTGCAAAAAAAATGAAGTGACAAACAACGGATGATTTCATCGTCTTGTGGTTATATTATTCTTTTTTAGGTAAGTAAAAACCATGAACGAACATTTCGAAGTTCTTATTTTTCATTCCTCTGCGATTCTTTCACTGATTTCAAAGTATCAAACTAACTTATAACCTAACCTGGTTGTTTACACTATTAGATAAATATTTTTAAAAACATGAACTTTTACCCGTGTAATATGTCATTTATTAAAAATACATTAAGCGGTAAAGCTTCATAGGTTTTACTTCGATTAGGTCCACACGAACCGATATGGATTTTTCTTTAAATAGTAATGATTTATGTCTTGTCATGCATAAGTAAATATGTCTTTTTGAAGTTATGGAAGTCAAGGTTTTATTAATGATTATTTCTAGGAACAAATAGAGCAATATAGGAAAATGATGCATGGAGATGAGTCTGCTTCTCAAAGCAACGTAGTTGTCCTAGCATGGAAAAGATTAGGGCAGTTGTATCAAAAATCGTTAGATGATTTTACACCACATACTACTGCAAGATGGGCTCTGGCAGGTTTTCTAGTCTTTATTTTTTTATGTAGAGTATTTATTGCTCAGGTAAGTTTCAGTTATAAATGCATTATTTTTATTTTACATATTATTCATACATGAATTTCTTTTTAGGGGTGGTACATAGTTACATATGGACTGGGCATATATCATTTGAATTTATTTATAGCATTCTTAACACCAAAGATGGATCCAGCCATTTCAGATTTTGATGGTACGTTTAATTATTTTTAATCCAAAAAAAAATAGATTTTAAAATGAATGTTTGATTTTAGATGATGGCGGACCTGAATTACCCACAAGAGCAAATGAAGAATTTCGACCGTTTGTTAGAAGATTACCAGAATTTAAATTTTGGTATTCAGTTACTAAATCAACAGTAATTGCTTTAATATGTACCATGTTTGATTGCTTCAATATCCCAGTTTTCTGGCCGATACTTGTTATGTATTTCATTACCTTATTTGTTATTACAATGAGAAGACAAATTCGGGTAAGTTTTTAATTTCATTTTTTATTCCCATCGTTCATATTTCCCTTAGCTAAAACATTTTTTTTTTATTTCAGCATATGATCAAGTATCGATATCTCCCATTCACTCATGGTAAACCAAAATACCAAGGCCATCAGGACTCGGGCAAGGTGATTAACTCAAAGTGACCCAACACAAATAATGGTATACAGGCAGGTGATGTTCTTGATAGGTGTACCCATATCTTCAGTTTTTACACGTTTGTTCACTAGTTGTCTGTGTCAAATGCTGCACTGTAGATAATTGCAGGAGTTTTTTTTTCTTTCTTATACTTTTCTCTTGATCAAACCATTTAATTTAATATTTATTCTGTAGTTTCGTTGGAATGTTAGTAGTAAGATAGTGAATGATTTTTTTTTGATCCCATATGAAGCCAGGCTTTAGCTTTTGATAATGTAAATTTTTAAGTTGAATTCTGTGATTCAGATTATTTCAACCAAAACATAACATTAAGATTATATACCACATGATAAACAAAGCTTGTCTTTTATATTTTTTTAAATAACAATACAAAGTCCGTCTTCAATGCCTGAATCATTCAATTAAGATAACCTTTTATAAAAATGGAACTGATTTTTTGTATTTTATTTCAGACTCCAAGCGGAGTTGAAAGTGCTCCATTGTTAGTAACAATACCTGGGCAAGTTCGAGAAGAATGACCGGCCGGTTTTTGGCGGATTCCGATAATCTTCTTGTATTAGATTCACTGTATTGTAAATTTATAATTTCCAATTTTTTTATACTTTGTGTAAGATAAAAAAAAAAATTGCGGTGTTAACTGTAATTATTTTTTAAGAAACCCGTATACAGAAAAATGCTTATTTAAATTTATTATATTTTTCCCCCCTTTTTTTGGACATGTTAATATACTTTTTAGTTTATAAATAAGGAAAAATTTAATAACAATTACCTGCTTCATTAAAAATATATCCTGGAATAAGTCAACATAATGTTTTCGCATAGTTTTCATAATTTTGAAAAAAATTTATCATTTAAACGTGGCATTAGAAGCGCCATATTTTTTCGCCAAAATGGTTTTTGTCTACTGACACGATCTTTGAATTTTATTTTGTAAACAAAGCGATTTAGTTTTGAATTTTTAATAATTCAAGCATCGTTGAATGTAGTATTTTTGTTTAAATAAAGAGATTGCTTTTGAAAAAGATGTCCGTCACCGATTTTGGTCCAGATTCTGGCGGTAGAGTCAAGGTAATCTGAATTTTACTCGTTTAAATTCAACCGGCATCTTGCGGCTAAATAACTGATCTCCCATTTTTATTCTAGGGTGTTACCATTGTAAAGCCGTTAGTTTATGGAAACATATCCCGCTATTTTGGGAAAAAAAGAGAAGAAGATGGGCACACACATCAATGGACCGTTTATGTAAAATCTTACAACAACGAAGACATGTCTGCTTATGTTAAAAAAGTGCAATTTAAACTTCATGAAAGTTATGCAAATCAAACGAGAATAGTTACAAAACCGCCGTACGAAGTTACAGAAACTGGCTGGGGAGAATTTGAAATGATAATAAAAATATTTTTTCACTGCCCAAATGAAAAACCTGTAAGTAGTATCCTAAGTAAATAACTATTTTTTTTTTCTTTCAGATTTTTATAAGATTTTTTTCTGTTTACAGGTAACTATTTACCACATACTTAAATTATTTCAAAGTGGGGCAGATGCAGTAGCTTCTAAAAAACCTTTAGTATCTGAATTTTATGAAGAAATAATATTTCAAGAGCCAACACAATTAATGAAACATTTACTTAATAACGTAAAACCTTTATCACTAACTCCAAGCAAACATGAAACTGACTGTAAGTACTCAAAGTGTTTCAGTTCATCCTAAATTTATTGAAACTAATCTTCCTTATTTACTTACTTACTTACTTACTTACTTCTAGTTGAAGAAAAAAAGGAAAAAACCCTCCAAAACATCATGAACGCTAAAAATAAAATCAGGCATGAAATTGCTGATTTAAAAGAAAGACTGAAATTAGCTAAGGAAACCATAACCAAGTTTAAGAATGAGATTAGCAGATTGCAAGCAGATGCAGCAGTTACAACAACATGAAAATAAGACAGGTAAATAATCTAAAAAAAGTTTTTGTTTAATAATTTAATGAACAAATTGTGAGCTTACAATTTCAAACAATGTACAAAAGTGCAATTCAGTATCAAAGTGCACTTTAATTAAAACGTGAGTAATTATAAATTTCAAAATTGAGAACATGATTACATTTAATATCACAATTAAATTTAATTGACTTTTCAAAAAACAATTTTGCTTTTAATTAATGAACAAAACGTTTACATAATGGAGTTCTAATTTCATTGCACGTACAATACTGGTGATACACTGGAAAAAAGGCAATTTCTTAACATTAACAATAAATATTTGCTAGTTTAGTATAATTTGAATTTGATGAATATTGGAATTTAGTAAAAAAAAAAATGAAAGGTTGGGATGAGATAAATCATTTTATAAAATCGTTGTCGATTTGGCTTATAATTTTTTTTTTAACATCCCGATTTCATTTTCTCGTAAGACTGAAGAATATTAAAAATCAGTATTTATTGCCATTTGTTAAATTAAATTCAAAAATTAATTCCCACATAAAAAATTAAGCCACTCGGCTTTAACACAACCGTTTAAATTGGCCACAAATTTGTACAAAATTTTAAAAAAGACGTGGCAACAGAATTTTGATGAATTTAAAAATTAATTTTTTGGTCTATTCTTCTATTGAGCGATCCAACACACAAATTCTTATTTAAGCACCTTATAGGCAGTGCTCCTAAAACATAAATATCACAAAACCTTTCCGAAGGAAAAAAAAAGCATTCCAAAATTGACTAAAAATTCGATGATAAGCGATTTTTTTTTTTTTTTGAATTTATCGTGACAGATTAGAGCACGTTGATAAATATCCAGTCGTTGGTGTTTGAACCGTTTCAAAATTTGGTGTTGCCGTTACCCTATATAAAGGAGCCGATTGCATTAATACTTCAGCCGCGTCCTCTCTCCCAAAATCAACTAATTTTTTAATTAAATTCCCGATTGTGGCTTCTTTTGATTTTCCCCAAAGATCTAATAGTGCTAATGTTTTGCTGCATGTGAATGAATTGTCCAGCGATGCGATTTTATGGCCCATGTCTAATTTCACTGCTAAAAGACACCAATCTTTGCCGAGAGGATCCGGTGGGTCTAATAGTTGAGCTAAAGCTGTTTGGCAATAGCTTGAAAGTTCAGAGATTGGTAAATCGCCTCCTAAAATAACGACTTCTGGAACCTAAAAGGTTTTAATTAATAAAAAATATTCAAAAAATTCGTTTTTTTAATTTTTTAATACTCACAGCTTCAGCTCCGAATCCAATTAACTGCAACAATGTCTCATCCTGATTAATATTAGGATTATGAAGCGCTGCGTTTAATCCAGAAGGTGACAATAACGCTCCTAAAATATGTTCAGGCCTCCAGCAATGTGGCGTATCGCCATGAAGTCTTAATTCCTCACTGCTGAGCACATGCCTTTCGCATGGAACTCCAGGAGACATACATAACAGCACCTGATCAATTATACTTAAAATTTCCTCCATAAAATAAAAACAAGCCAAGCGAAGTGAATGCGATCCCCTAACTTTAATATCGATGACCTGGCCATCTTGCTCTAATGTAATTAAACCTTCTATATCTCCGGAGCAAAGTTTCGACCCACGAAACCATTGATACAAATCGCTTTCCGGATCTTGGCATAAATTCGTAGCCCTTCGAAGTTGAACTTGTAGGCGAGTAAATATTGTTTGAAGTAGGCGATAAGGAGCTTTTAAACGAACGCCACCGTAGCAGCTATTCGGCGGGGAATATCTTTCATCAGCTGCTGCCCATAATCCTTCTAATCTTTCTACTAAATTGTAACATGGAAATTCGTATTCGATTTCTCCATCGTTTTCGCACTAAAATTAAAAAAAAAATATTAATTGTTTTATTTTTATTTTTAGGTAATTAAAAAAAATATTAAAACGAACCTGAGTGCACATTTGAAGAGTTGTTAAAAGAGCTAATGTTTTATCGGCTGGGCCGTGTGGAAAACAACTTTGAAAATCGTCTTCTGTGTAGCACCCGGTTAATCTAGCTCGAGCTATTGCTTCAAGTGAAAGGAGCCCTCCGATTACTTCCCCGCATAGCCAACTGAGGTTCAATACGATTAGATCTTCCATGTTGGATTTTAAGCATAAGACCTGAGGAGGAAAAATATTTGTAAAATATAAGTTTATGAAAGTTCGGTAAGTGAATATCGTTTATCTTTTTTTTGGGTCTTAAAAAA
The DNA here is from genome assembly GCA_023512825.1 of Liposcelis brunnea. NCBI lineage: Eukaryota > Metazoa > Arthropoda > Insecta > Psocodea > Liposcelididae > Liposcelis > Liposcelis brunnea. The sequence goes on along the minus strand of CM042068.1, from coordinate 10,500,164 downwards.
TGGTTTTAGCGAGAAAAAAACTCTCGGTGGTGACCAAAATCTTTTTATAAAAAAATTTTTTAGCGAAATTTTTCTTTAAACTTTCTTTTAAAAAAATTATTTAGAAAGTTTCTAGATGGAGTAAATTTTTCAGAAATTTTATTGGACAAAATAATTTTTCCCTGATTTAGAACTGAATGTTGCTGAAAAGATTTTTTAAAAACTCGTCAAAAAAAATTTTTAAAGTTCTTTTTGAAGGACAAAAATTTATTGAACTGCTTTTAAGAAAAAGTAACAAAAATTATACAAGGCGGTCAATTTGAGCATCTTGCTCGAAAGGGGCTCGTGCCTGAGTCTCGCTGAACTGACTCCAGCTTAGACTTAGTAGTTATATGTTCAGAATATTAAAGCGCTAATTTCATCTTTATTGCAAAACAACCAAACAAGAAACCATCTCAATTATTTTTTAATTGTGCCAAAAGTGCAAAAAATAATTTTTTCTACAAGTAGTGGATGCAATCCAATAATTTCTCAAATTGTCTTTCCTCTACGTGCATGAAATACTAATCGCTTCACTTACTTCACCCATAATCGTGAGCTGATTAATTAACTCCGAAACATGAATATTCCCCGCTAAAGGATTCACATTCCGATGTATTCTTTCAACAAACGTCGTCCAAGGTATCACCGGAAATAATTCATACTCCTTCCTCCACGTTTGCAGCCAATTAACAGTCGTTTCTAAAAATCCCGTACTCCTTAGCACCGTCTAAAAAATTCAAATTTACAATTAGCACTTTCCCAAAAAATAAAAAAATAAAATAATCATTTTTAAAACAAGCGGTGGTTCTATCGTGAAAAGCAATATAATCATTTCCCACTAACAAATATTGTCGAAAACACAGATGAAATTAGTGACTTTTAAAAAAAGTGCGCTTTAGGTCTTATTTCCTTAACTTTCTTAAAAATGAATTTTGAACAAGAAAAAAAGTGACAATATCACACCACAAGGTGATAAAAATTTTAAAAAGACAAACATAAAATTTTTTCAGCAACTTAACTTTCCCAAATCAAACGTTGTCTGATTGATTAGCTGATATTTTTTATTACTCCATCCCGAAAGGTTTAAAATATTTCGGTTCTCCTCCTGTATTTTTATGACATGTTTAAATTTTTTGTACAATAATGAAATAAATGATTTTCTTTATAAATAAACAAATTCGCTTTAAAAGTTTTTTTCATACCTGCAAAATCGTTAATTTCTTCTTGACAATACTATTTTTAATATCTCTTATCCCTTGGGAATTCGGTAAATGAGCATCGCAAACTACAACTTTTTTATCAAATATAAAACCAGGGAATTCCCCTGCCAGTCTGTCTCTCAAATCTTGAGCAGGTGAGGATATATAAACCCCTTGTGCGTCTCTGTGCGTTCTTGAAACGTCAGCATGAGTTCCAACCAATAAAACCCGTATTCCATTTTTGCCTAAAAATCAAATTCTTAAATTAATTTGAAATATTCTTTAAGAAAATTTTTTCTAACTTACTTAACGTCTCCGGCGTGTGCAGTCTAGCTTGGAGAAATGTAAGCCAAAAGGAACACTGATAATGCTGCGTGCATGGAGAATCCCTTAGGCTGAATACAACAACGTAAAAACTGTAAGGATCCCCCATAAAAAAATCATAAACAGGGTAGTATGTATCCAGCCCTGAAAAATCCCATAGCGTGACATCACAAGATGAAAAAGTAGCTTGATGAACTTCGATCCCTCGCGTGTATTGATAATGTGGAATTTCCGATGATGTCATTTGTCGGGATGTAACATCCATTTCGATTTGAGTTTTCGTTGGCGAGGACGGAGATGCTAAAAAATTAAAAAGTTCTTTTGATAAAAATTTCTTTGCCCTTTATTAAAAATTACTTACACTTTCCCATTGAAGAACCATAAGATTGAGACTTGCTCCTTGAAAAAAGGCTTATAAAATATCCAGCTTTCAGCGATCGGATAACGGTAGTTTTTCCGGAACCAGAAGGTCCTAAAAATTTAATGTTAAACCTTGACAATGCCTTTTCACTTGGTACCAATTGATTTATATAAGATTCTCTGAGCGTACTCTGAAAGTTAAACAAAAGTATTTTTAAAAATGTTTCTTTTTACTCTTGAAATATAAAAATACTCACAATTCTAAGCTTATTAAGTAATTCTCCCACATCATAATGGCATCGTTTAAATGCCATGATTTCAGCTTTGATCCCATCGCTATTTCTTTGTTCCACGTTACAACCAGACAAACATAGGCACCTAATTATTTCAATATGACCATTCCTTGCAGCCAAATGTAAAGGATATAAACCCTGTCCATTTGAAATATCCAAACAACATCCAAAAGCACAAAGTGTTTGACATACATCGAGTAATCCTTCTCGTGCAGCTAAATGAATAGGACCATCACCAGACTGAAATGTTTATAACATTTTCATCAAATTTATCATTATAATAAGCAGTTTTCTTCCTTTCTACTTACTGCGTTTTGTAAATCAACATCAGCACCAGATTGTAATAACAAAACAGCAGTATTAGAATATTTGTTAAGTAATGCTAAATGCACTGGTGTTTGTCCTGATTGATTTTTAGCATCTGAGTTAGCACCAGCTGCAATCAATATCCGAGCACAGTCTATATATCCTTTTTGACACACTATATGCAAGGCAGTATCCCCATTTTCATTAGCATGATCAACATCAATTCGAGATGTTGAAATACATTCCCTTAAACCTTCAGCATTTCCTTCTTCAGCACACTGGAATAATCTTGCTGTCATTTTGAGTTTCTATATTAGAAAGAATACAATTAATAACCATGTATTGATAAGCTAAGTGAGATAAATAATAAATAATAAATAAAAAAATCAAAAATGACCGCTAAAATTTTTTTTGAAATTACCTGTTGGACTTTCCTCACTCATCTATCCTGTTAAAAGCCGTGACAGCTGCCATTATAATCAACGAATATTTGACCGTTTCCTTTACATTTTCAATCTGTAATAATTAAATTGGAGCAAGTCTGTAATCTGAAAATCCGTACATTTTTTTATCGATCGCATGTTTTCTGAAACCGTGGTGCCGCCTTCAGCATGGCCGGCTAAATGCTGCCAACCGTCAGTTTTTGCAAAAAGGCGACGAATTTTCCTGCAATTCTCATCCTGCCGCGGAAATGTGGAAAAAGTGGCGTGGGTCAGTCGTAGTGAAGTGAAGCTCCTTTTTATGTGATAAAAAAATGGTGTTTAAAATGTGTTTTGATGTAGTGAAGTAGTGAATAATGATTCTTCTCGTAATGCTGAACGTGATCTGCATGGGGGTTAGGTAAGTTCTTTCATATTTATTCGTTGAAATATCTTCCAAAAATGATAACTGTACCTGTTACTAACAGGCCATTGCATGAAGGAAAAAAAATGGACAGGCAAAGGTTGATAACACGTTTTATAAAAAATAATTTTATTCTTATTCATACATCGTGTAATAATTAATAGGAAAACAAATTTATAGCTTAAAATTGATATATTAATGTCATGCCAAATACAATTTATGAATCACACTGGCAGTGTCTTTGATACGGAGCTAGTAACCGCTGATGAGCATAATTTCGTAAAAAATTTTAAACCGGTGTGCCCACCTGGTATATAGCTGATTAAAAACCAAATTAGAGCAATCACTTGCAAAACGGCAAATAGGACAGTTAAAGGTGTGCTTTGTACAGATAAGGCAAAATACAATGTTAATATCAATGTCCCAAAATAAGAACTTGTGAAGACAAGCCTCTCATAGCTAAATAAATGCTTTAAATGATTAACTGGCCCCCATAGAAATGAGAAGCTAAATATCATGAATAGGCTACCTAATGTGAATAGTAGTGAAAATTTTCTAGCTTTTAATAATAAAACTGGCATGTATAATGCTGATAGGCTGAAGAAGATAAGTCCGAGTGTCACACATATGCAAAATGCAGTTATCCGTTGAACTCTTGATAAGGTTGGACAGCAGTCGTTTTCTACTTTTGATGTTGAGCTGAACCACCCGTTTGAAGGAGTATTTTCATCTGTTGGCACTCTGGTGTAATTAATGTTGTGAAACCAATTAGTCACTTTAACACTGTTTAATGTGCTTTTGAATTTAGCAGTTATTGGAGGTTTTTCACTTTTGGCCAGGTAATTGTTCAAATCTTCTCGAAGGTTAGGAGTAGACATTTTTAGGGTTAAGGTTCTCGCAGGTTTTGATTTTAAAAATTTTCTTTATTTGTCTCGATTAGAACTAAGTTTTTTTATTTCATGCCTTGTGTGCTGAGTGGTGCCAAATTGATGATGTTTGTTGGGAATAGATTTTTTCTTCCTGTGAAACAAATGATAAAAAGAATTTTAAAATGGACATTAGTGAAAATAGGTATTTAATTTTAATCTCAGTGTGTGCCCACTGTCAAGCCAGCAAAATGTACGGAAAGGAGGCTTTTTAAAATTTCTTATTATGATCATGTTTTTTTCAAGTAAGCTCAGGAATCAAAGATGTATTTGATTTATCTGTATTATCATGTAACTTTTGGGGGTTTTAATTTATCGTCTTACTTATAAATTAGAATTAGACAGTTACAATCGCTGTGCTGAGTAAGAAAGTTAAAATAGAAGTAAAACTTCTTAAATTTGTTGTGTATTTGTTAAGCTGCATGTGATCAAAGGAATAGAATCCACCGTACCCATAAATATTTTTAGTTTAGAACCAATTTCAAGTTAAAGGAAGCTATGTAAGAAATTTTGAACTTCTGAAGAGTTTGTTGCCGCCAATAACATTTTATAGGTCATGCTCCTTGTTTTTAAATTTTCTCATATTTAATTGAAGTTGAGTTAAGAAATATTTTTTGGGTCTAGCCTCAAGGCCCAATCCCATGAGATCCTATGGTTACTATTTTTGATAATAAAAGCAGAGGATCTGCCCAATGGAACAAAGTTTAGTTAAGGCCGCTAGAGGCAAACCTAGAGAGGGTCTCTAATCAAACAAAATTTGGCTTGGGTAGTCTGGAAAATCAATTCCGCTGAACTTAAGTGTCTAGCCACTGCTGAAAGTTGATTAAAATCTTATCAAGATTTAGACAAGTTTAGTTTAAGGCTTGAATGACTTGAGTAAGCTCACTTGAAGTCTCAAGTACCTTCAGCAAATTTTAACTTGAGGGTAGCATGACTTACGAAAACTTTATTTTGATTCATCAGAACTTAACATGTGTGTTTAGGACTTAAGGCTCTCATACTAGGTCACATTTATGACAATAACTAAAGTCAGCGGAAGTTTAATGATAATTACTACTTTAATCACGAGCCGAATCCCCTGCCAAGTCTTAGGTTTAACAGATTCTTGAGCTTGTAGCTGATTAATTTTTTGATTGATCATATCCTGTACGTCTTAACCATATGATTAGGATTTTTCGAGGAATTACTGACTGATAAGTGTTCAGTACAATTGAAGTATTTCAGTATTAGGCTGTCATTGCTTAAAACTGATAAGAAACAATGAAGTTTTGCTTGTTTGGGCAAAGTTCTCCTAATTTTTCAGTTTGTAGTATGTTCAATATGCTGTCCAATTAGTGACGTTCTATAATTTTTAGCTTTCTGTTTGCAGTAAAGTGTTCATTCTGCTTCCTGTTAATTGTTTCGAAAGTGCAGGAATTGTTAGTTTCCTATTTTGAATGCTATTCACAATAGTATTCATCGCAATCAAAATTTTTCAACAAAAACTTATGACATCATTATAATTTCTTAAAGCGAAGCCCTCCTCAACTGAATTTCTCCTTACAATGTGTTAAGGGAAAAAAAATCACCCTCTATTTACCGCCCTACATAAGTAATTAAGTTTTACCTTTCACAATAAGTTGAAAACCCACGTCATTTTATTTTATATTTCCATCATAAGTTCATGTCGACAATATTTAATATCATTCAATTTTTTTTGAGAAACATATTGCTAAAACGTACGAGCAAAACGAATCTAATCTACGGCATTTGGCACGGAAAAAAACAAAATAAAAAAAATTCGAAAATAAACATTTACAAAAGACGTGGAATCAGACGAAGTCCCCTCGGGCGACAAAACACGTCATGACGTGTTCGCGTCACGTGACATATTTGTCGGAAAATCGCCGGATCGTGACTCACTGTTGTTTTTTTTCTACATGTTAAATAATTTAATACCTTATATAATTTTATTGTTAAATTATATTTCAAGAAAATGATCGAATTACAGAAATTCATATCGTACATCCTCTATGGAGGATTTTTCTTCGAAGTGTCGTTTCAAATGTTATTTTTAAGTACTTTAGTGGCATTGTTTGCATATTATGTCCTTCGGCAACCATCCTCGAAAGAAAAACCGCTATCAAAGGAAGAGGAGGAAGAGTTAATACAAGAATTTGAACCTGAAGAACTTATACCTGAAACACCGGTCGATCCGTACGCTCCAAAAAAGAGAGTTGTCAGTTCGAAAGCGGGGAAATACATCACAGTTGATGGGAACTTGTGTTTGAATCTAGCCACGCATAATTACCTGTGCTTTGTCGAGGACCCGGAAGTTGAATCGAAAGCATCAGCAAGTATTAGTAAATATGGTGTTGGGTCTTGTGGGCCAAGAGGATTTTACGGGACTGTTGATGTGCATTTAGAATTAGAGGAAAAATTAGCTGATTACATGGAAGTGGAAGAGGCGTGTGTTTATTCATACGGTTTTGCAACTATGGCAAGTGCGATACCTGCTTACTGCAAAAGGGGTGACGTAGTATTCGTAGATCAAGCTGCCAATTTTTCAATACAAAAAGGTTTAGATGCATCTAGAAGTAATGTTCAGTTTTTTAAACATAATGACATGGTTGATCTTGAGAGGTTATTGAAACTACAACAGAAACTTGATTTGAAAAATCCTAAAAAAGCAGCTAGGACTAGACGATTCTTAATTGCAGAAGGAATTTACATCAACACTGGAAATATTTGCAATTTACCTGAATTAGTACGTCTGAGGAAGCAATACAAACTTAGATTATTACTCGATGAATCAGTTTCATTTGGAACCATAGGAGCAACTGGAAAAGGCGTAGTTGAATATTACAACATACCAAACATGGAAATCGATTTGAGGGTTGGAAGTATGGAAGGATCATTAGCTTCAATTGGAGGATTTTGCTGTGGGACTTCCTTTATTGTAGAACATCAAAGATTATCAGGTATCGGATATTGCTTCTCTGCATCATTACCTCCGATGTTAGCTGTAGCTGCATTGACTTCATTAGACCATATGAAAAACAAACCGGAATTATTTGAAAAATTAAAAAATGTATGTACAATTTTACATGACAATTTATTAAGTATTGAGGGTTTGAAATTAGGCGGTGATCCACATTCCCCAGTTAAGCATTTATACTTACGAGAGGAAAGTGATTATAATACTGAGAGGAAAATATTAAATGACATTGTAGATTATTGCATAGAGCATAATGTTGCAGTCGTAGTGCCTGAATATTTAGTATCCATTGAAAAATTTCCAATACGGTTAGGTTTAAGAATCACAGCTAACGTATCGTTGACTTTAAAGGATATAGAAGTTGCGTGTAAAGTATTACAAGATGCTTGTAAAAATTGTATTTTGACATGAATCAAAAATGAATAACCTGATTTACAGTATATTGCTACATTGCTTTAATATTTAAAACAAACTAGTGCACTTATTAGGTTAAAAATATTATTATTAAGAGTCCAAAGATGTTTTATAAGACTCATAATGTTAAATTTTCTAGTTACCTCAATCATGTGCTTATGTTACTTAATTTTTTTGTGGAGAAAAATGTCAAACGATGAAACATATCAATTTTTTTTCTGATTTGGAGGATTGTTATAGGGACGAATCGTTCTGTTTACAAGTACTGCAGTATTTATTTCAATTGAATGCTAAATTAAGATTAATTAAATTGTACTCGTGGGAAATTATGATCTCTTAAATTTTTTTTTGAAATTTCCAAAGATTAAATATTTTAGATATCAAAGTGGTAGTTCCCCTTTTTTTTTGAAAAAAAAGTATTCGTCGATTTATTTAATTTTTTTATTTAATTGTCATCAGTTGAAGGTCTAGCTTTTATAAAATATTCTATTTAGTTTTTTTTCCCTTAATTTTTTTGGAATTGTAATTTATGCACTGAATAAAAAAATTACTTTAAGTAATTAAATGAAAATCGTTATTGTTTATTATGAAGCCTATTTATTCATTTATTAATATTTTTCTCATGATTGCTTGTAACTTGCTTCTATGAGAAACAGACTTGATATTTAATTACAGTAGTCTGGATCTCTTAATTGGTTTTTAAGATTCATAGACTTCGATATTTTTTTTTTGTTGCGGGGCTAAACTTTTTGAATTATTGCTGTTGGTTCGTATACTCAAAAAATTGTCCTCCTGCTTTGGTTTTTAGTCCTCAACTAAGCCGCATAAAATGATGCGCCATTTTTTCCCCTTCGTCATAAATAAAAATCAAAATTTTTTCAAGCTATTTATTATTTATACCAGCAGGAGCTTGCGTAAAAGTAAGAAAAATTATATTCAGGGTTTTTAAGTTTTAATTAGGAAGCACAACCAGTTTTGGATTGGAGATTTTTCCAAATAACAATGGAGTGCCTGATTCTGTATCTTTTAGCATGAACATAAAAGGTTGATTTATATTAACCGCTGTTTTTGATCTTGGCATCTCCGGTATAAAAGGCGATTCGTTTGGTTTACTACCACCTCCGGGTTGACCGCCTTCACCTTGCTCAACGGTAACTATTTTGCGATCGTTTCTTATGAGCTGAGAATTTATTACTCCAGCAATTTCAAAATTTCGTTCATTTATACTGAAATATGATTGTTCTATTATTTTTTTAACTACAACATCTGTTCCATCCATCATATTTGAAAAGTCAGCATCGTTTCTATTGAAGATAGCTTTTATGCCAATCTAAAATAAGAGGGATAGTAAGCGCAACTTGTTATTATGGTGGATAGAATCTTAGCTAAAAGTGAGGCCATGAAATCATTTTGAAGTTAATGCAAAACTACAGAACTGTTAGTTGCTCAAGCAATATTATCGTTCATCTTACTTGATTATCCATTAAATAGTCTGTAATATCGTGCTTTTTCCCCCTGAATCTAAATTTTGGCAGTGTCAGATTAACTTTAGTCTCATCTCCTTGGGTATTTAACAGTCGTGCCATTTTTTCTCCATTTAGCTTATCTACAATTTTTTCTATAGAAAATCCTGTTGGTTCGATAATAACTAAAACTATTCTGGATTTCTGAAAAAAAAATTAATTGTAAGTCTCCTTTATCACAAAATAATTAAAAGATGAGTAAGCTTATTTTGTACTTGTAGTGGAATTTCAACAACATTGAAGCCCATTTCTTCATAATTTTTAACAAGTTTTAAACTGAGGTTGATGCTCATCATTGGTAAGCGCACTTTCTTCTTAGGATTCACATGAAATTCTCCTTTTCTAGTGTTCATTTTTTTAAACGGTTCATTCCAGCTGCCTTTGAAATTAAATCCGGTGAATAACATTGCGTTTCCTTTCCTGCCAAACATTGCTAAAAAAAATAAAAAGTCGAAATGAATTATTTTCGGTTTCCCAATATAAAAGTAATTTAGTGAGGGATTAGGAATTTATTGACAATTTTTTAGGGCCATTACAAAAAAATACTTACAGCTTGTGAAAAATCTTATTTTCCTGCGAACTATTTTCTGTAATTTTTGATTTAAATAAAAAGATGTTAGATTCGCATTGTCGTATGGAGGGATTTCCCTAACGTCAAATTTATAAGTCGAGCGTAAGTCAGATTCATATATTTCTCTCAAATATTTTCTTAGACCGCCGTCAAAGAATCCTCCATCTCCAACAGAAAGCATGGGTCCCTAAAATTTAAAAAAAAAATATTGATGACGATTTTTTTTGGGGATATCATTGCCCCAATAGTTCACATTACATACTGTAAGATTTTGTTTGTCGTAGTGATTTAAATGAGGTCTCCAGTTTTTTGAGAAAGTGGCATCTCGAATTTGAGTTGCAGATTCGCCGTCAGCTCCTAGTTCTAGCATGAAGAGCACTCGAAGCAAACCCATCGGACAATAGAAGACGTTTGTTTCTTTTGAAACATTTTTCACTATTACTTTCCAGAATCGAGTAGCATAATCAATGAATTCTTGAGAAGGAAAGTCATTTTGTGGTTGCAGCCCTTTGACATTTAAAATTAAGAAAACCAAAAAGATGTTCCCTGGATTTTAAAATCAGAGTCCGTTATAAAATCATTTTAGAATTTTAATTAAACTACTTACGTAAAATCATGGCTATTTTGAAGTGTTTAATCTCACTAGCTACAAATTAAATCAAAGTTAGGCCACATTTATGGTGATGCTACGCTTGATAAAAGCTTTCAAGAATTTCCATTCATTTTTTCGATTAAAAAAAGAAATGTGGAGAGTTAAATAATGCCAGAAAGCCTGACAGGCTTCCAGTCTCAACGTGTCTCAAAGCAATGAGCTAAACCATGAGCGAACTGCTTTTAATGCAGTTGCAAGCGACTTTATTTAAGTTGGGTCTTGTCCTAGTCCAAGTCTTGTCTGTAGCTAGACTTGTATGAGTTGTTGCAATTAAAGCCACTATTAAATTCCAGCCACACATCAAATCGATTAATCAAAGATCTTATCTCATCTAGTGATGGACGAAACTGCAAGAATGAGTCTTGCCTTTTGTTTTCTTGTTTTGTCTTGCAAAAGCGAGACAAGATAAGAACAAGACTTAATTTTTTTATTGCAAAACGAGACAAGACTAACTATTTTTAACAAAATGCAAGAAAACTGCAATTCTCTGTTGCAAGACAAGAACAAGAACCTTGCATTTCTTGTCTTGTCTTGCGCCTATCATTAATCTCATTCACCGCTGCCATTTTTTAAAAGGAGTTTTGGTTTTAAAGAAAAAACTAATATTTTTGAAGAACTTCCAACATTGAAGTTTTTATTTGGCGCCATAAACTTTTATTCAGGTTTGGGATTGGAAGCAGGTTTGGGATTCGAAATTTTTCCGAACGCTAATGGGACGTTGATATCATCACCATCAAAAAGTAAAAACATAAATGGTTGATTTATGTCCACTGTTAATTTTGGAAGCGGCTGATCTATGTTTTCTTCCGTGTCATCGTCATAAATATCAGGAGGATGGTTTCGAGATTTTAATTTCTCGTTTCCTGTGAGGTGTCCGTTTACCACTCCAGCAATTTCAATACCGGTTTCAGTCGTACCGAAATAAGATGCTTCTGCTACTTCTTTGGCTAGAACATCTTTTTTAGAAGTCATGTTTGAGAAGTCAGCTTTAATTTCGTTGAAGATATCTCTTATGCCAATCTAAACAAGTGAAACAATTGATATCCAGCAGACACCAACTTAGCTTTTGTCATCATTCTACTTACCACAGAATCCATTAAATAAAGAGTAATATCATGTTTTGTTTCTTCGAGTGTAAATTTCGGCAATGTTAAATTTACTTCATGAAGTGAATTCTCCCATAATTTCTGTTCATTTCTTATGGCTACCATTTCTTTTCCTCCTAGTTTTGCAATAATTTTTTCTAATGAAAATCCTGTTGGTTCAATAATGAGTAAAAAAAATTTGGATTTCTAAAAAAAAAATTTGAATCTAGTTTCGGGAGTTTCATCATCATGAAAAATTAAATAAAAATTCTTTTTTCACCTCGAAAGGTATCTTGATAAGATTAAATCCCAATTCTTTATAATTCTGGATAATTGATAACTTGACTCTGACGTTCATCATCGGTACTTTTACTTTTTTCTTGGAATCTACTTTAAACTCTCTTTCCTTAGTATTTAGTCTGTTATAAGGAGACTCCCAATTTCCTTTGAAATATAATGCGCTGTACAGCATCCCGTTTCCATTGGGCGCGTACATGGCTAAATTGACAAAAATTTAAAGTGTAAATGAAAATTTTTTTGGGGGACTCAGAAACTTAACAGCTGGGTTGAATATAAATTCAAATATTGTTACAATGTTGCAGTAATGTTGCTGCAACCTTGGAACTAAATTATAATAACAATGTCATTTTGGAAAAATTAATTATGCGAGCACTGTAAAAATACTCACAACTTGAGAAAAATTGTTTGATTTTTTTGTGGGTTATCTTCTCCAGTTCTTTATTCAAATAAGAAGATGTCAGTTCTAGATTTTCATATGCAGGGAACTTCGTGACGTCTAAATTAAAACTCTTTTTTAATTCGTCTTTGTATGATCGCTTTAAATATCTTCTAAGACCCCCATCAAAATATCCTCCTTTTTCTAGTGAAAACATAGGGTCCTATAATTTTTAATAATAATTTATTGATTTGATGAAAAAGATTCTCCCAAAGTGAATGGCTGTAATTCCCTGATACCTTGTATGTACTGTAGTAATCTATGAAAGTTTTCCATCTATCATATTCTAATTGAGTGGCTTGTTGGATTTGCAATGCTGAGTCTTTAGCAGCTCCTAGTTCCATCCAGGTGAGAACTTGAAGCAGACCCCATGGGTAATAAAAAAAGTTGTCGGTTTTCGGGAGATGTTTAATTCCCACTCTCCAGAATTCAGCAGCATAATATGTGTAGACATCGGGATAGTCATCTTCAGTTACATTTAAAATTTTGCCCTCGACATTTAAGAATAAAAATAGAAAGAAAATGTTTCCTAAAAGGATAATATTTTAAAAGTCGATATTTTCTTGTGTATGATTATTTTGGGAATTTTTATTAAACTACTTACGTATTTCCATTGTGATTTGGAAAGCCTTATCACGTTGGTTACGAATGAAATGAAAGTAAAAATTTTTTGCCAAGCAAGATTTATGGCACTGCAACGCGCGATTAAAAATTTTAAGAGATTTCATTCATTTTTCTTCTGCTAATTTGCCTTGAAACTTTTAAAAAGGTTATCAGTCATTTTTCTCTTACTATAGACTAAAACTATTTTATTCCCTTGCTTTTGTTGAGTAATGGACAATTTATCATTAAACTTGGTGAGACCACTGACATGTTGGCTTAGATCACTAAAAGTAAATACCTTAAAGAGTATAGATGGACATTGGAGCGGACATTACTTTGGAAGTACTCGGGTGTTTCGCAAACTTGGCAGAGACACGAAGCATGTTGGCTTAGATCAATTCGAATTTTTAATACAGTTCCTGATCCCAAGAAACTTCACCAACTACATTTAAATAACGGAACAAGATTTATTCAACTACAATAAAATTTTATTTTATTTTATTTTAAAAACATAGCTCATGAACCGAGCGCGTCATAGAGAGGAATAATTCCCAGTATCCCAACATTACCAAAAACTGGATTGCCAGGGTTACAACAGGGGACAATATTTCCATTAAAGTTATATTTTAAATAGCCAAATGATATTTATTCAAATTATTAAATATGTCAAGTTTTTAGAATGATTGCTTTTAAATAGATTTATGTTTTTAAGTAGTTGAAGTCTTGTGAAAAAAAAATATGAACTTTTAAAAAAAAGCGACTTTTGGGCAACTTTTTTCTTGGGTTGATATTATAAGATCTTCGTTTATACTACATTTTAAAGAACCTTCTACGAAAGTTAATATCAATTCTTTATAATAAGCAACATTAATAAAATAGCTGTCCGAAGTTTCGGAACCAGACACAATGATTTGTGAGTATTTTCTTAGACCAACTAAAGTATTATTGTAGACTATTGGAGCTCCTGCAGGTATCTAGAAAAGAAAACATTTACTTTTAAAAAAATCTGATTGCTGTTTTGTTCAGGAGATGATTCTTTTTTTATTTTCTGTAATTTTAAATCCAAGAAAACTCCCACCCTGCCCTAGGTTAAACTTGTTCCAAGTTCACTTAGCGGTTAGTGAAAAATGAAAAGAAGAAAAAACAGATCACTTACCACGCAAATTTCTTCGGCATCGGTTTCGATTGAAATGCAGGTAGGCACCAATGCGTTGTTGTAAAAACACGTTTTTTTATCACATCTTCGTTTGATTGAACCGATTTTAAGTTTGTAATCAGGGGAGTTCTAAAAAAAATTGAAGAACACATTTTTGGTGTTTTTACGAAACAAGCTTTTTTTAGCTTCATCCAAATCATGCTTTTAGAGAGCAAACACATTATTGTAGAATAAAGAATTCGTTTCAGCATAATTCTTGGTATCTTCTGTAGTACAGTATTTTACTTTTAATTTCACACTTACTTTATTTCGGCACCAGTAAGATGTTATGAATTCCACGTTATTTGGAATGAAGAAGGGATTTTTCCACATTTTCAAGAAATTCCCTTCTGGAAGATTGATGGGCCGCGCCTTTGGAATTGTATTAAAATTAACTTGAACATTTAATTTGATTAATAATAGTGATTCTTTTAACACCCAAACTTGCTTAGCGCTAAGTTTCGCATTAAACTTAGCAAAGCGGGTTGTTCTATTTAATTTTCCCGCGTGAATGAGTCCAGTTATACTTGTTCTATCTAATTTTCCTACGTGAATGTAACCAGTTATAACTTGTAAAGAGGACCAGATAATTCTAAAACATGAAGATGGTATAGCTACTCATTCAGTGATGTAAATTAATGCTAGGCAAAGCTTACTCTTTTTCTCCGTTGAAGGGATCAACACTTAAAACGAAATCCTTATTTAAAATGGCGCCCGCCCAGGTGATCCATTTCCCCTCCCGCCCTTTCGACTCACACATTCTTACAGCGACATCGTACTTTGGAGTGCTCTCTAAACAAGAGTGTTGTTGGCACCTTGCAGTGTGAAGTTCCGTAAAACTGTAAATTAGAGCTGAAATTGCGAAGCTAATTTAAAATCACATTTTGAATAACCATTATTCATTCGAGAAAAAATTGATCACTTTTAAGATTCGTTAAAATAATTAACTTACCTTTGCAAAGGATGATTGTAACTGCGAATAATATTCCGATGTCACATTTCATATTGAACTAAAAACAAAGAAGGATATAGTTCACTGATTGTATTAAGAATTTCAATTTAGGATTTTACACACATTGCCTAGTTTCAATTTGTATTTTATTGAAATACATAATCTTTGGGCAGTCTGCAATTACAATCTATACATGTGTTGTTCATACCTTCTAGCCCTAAAATCTATTATTTCGTTGATTTTGAATTAGCTAGTCCTGCAGGAAAGAACGCATGAATGACCTTTGGAAAGAATTAAAATAACATGACTCTTTACCAAAAAAATGTGTAGAATTATAAAACTATTATCGGGTAGGCCTGTGTTTTTTTTTTTTTTAGAAAACTTATCACTTAACTTTTTAATGTTTTTTACTCTTAGTCGATTAAATTTCTTGTTTTATATTCGAATTTACTGGGACTTTCTGTGAAGATATTTTAACTTACTGGTCAACATCTCTTTTTATGTAGTTATAATCAACTTGAAACAGCAAGATGGAGGCAGTAATTTGCGATAGATGATTTTGTCTTGTAATGCATCGCACCAGCAGCCAATGCAAACTTAATGTTAATAATCTGTTGCTCTGAACTGTGACAATTAGATCCAAAATTGTCGCTATAAGTGGATTCATGTCACGTAAATTAAACATGGGTGTGACTCAAAATGGCGGAAAGAATATCAATTTAACCTTTTACTGTTTAAATATTTCTTAGTTTCATTCTTTAATATTTATAAAATATTTTCACATTTTTTTTTAGTATAATATCAATTTTCCAATTATGGGCTCCAACATCATTGTATTACCATTTTCCATTGCACTGTAATTCACCAGACATTAACATATCTATCCTCTCTACGTAAGGAGATACATTAATAAACAAATCATTTTCATATATGTCGTTCGGCTTCATTGTTGGCTCATTTATCCTGATTCCCACTAAAGTATTGTTATAGACAAGGGGAGCTCCTTCCTTAAGCTAGAACGGAATATAATTCTGTAATCCAACTTTTAATTTAAAGAATAATTAAAGGTGGTCTTGAATACGATTCGCTTAAGTTTTGAAATAATAGTAAAGCAAAAACTAAATGATTTATACTTTACGAATATGCACCCATACCATAAAGTTGACACATCAACAGCATGAATTTTTCATTTACAGTGACCGTTAAGTTTCCCTATATTGGATGGTAAAGATAGCGCCAGATAGCTTTTCGTAAGTAACACGTTATCTTTAGTGTCATATGAAGGAACTACTTTCTATTGTGAATCAAAATTTTATTATATTTATTCTGTATCCATTCCTTATACTTACTTCGCAATCGGCCTTATCACTTTTGATGATCATGCAGCTGGGGATTAAGTCTTGTTCAAGATGACATTCTCCTGGCAAGCAATTCCTTACATTTGTGATACTGTAATGTGTTCGCTCGCTGGAACACTAATAAAAAAATTAATTTTTGTTATTGTTGAAATTTAATTTTATATTTAATGAAATTAATGCTCCAAAATTTTCTTTCCGATATTCAATTGGTCAAGGAACATGTTAACCCGTGTATTTGCACCCTTTATAATAATTTGATATTTACCGTTTTCACCTTACACCAGTATGACGTTGTAAATTTTTGGTGGTTAGGAATATTACATGGATGGTGCCAGGCCTTTAAGTCTGCTTTTCTCGGAAGATTAATATATTGGACATTTTCATTGAATGTAATTTCACGATCGGTTTTAAGCAACATTATTTGCTTATTCAGAATCCATATTCTTTCAGTATGATGAATATGAGGTTCTATAAATGTTTTTTGTCCTTCTAAAGGAATATAACCAATATACAAAATATAATTTTTGGGGTTATACCTAAAAATATTTAATCATAATTTTTAGATGTCCCGAGCTTAAAAAAATGAAAACGGAAAACAGAGTCTAACAAATCTGGAAACTGTGACTTTTGAACTATCCTCCGTAATAATAGAAACCTTAAATTTTAGTCTGGTTATTTAATTTAATTTTCCAAGAGGTTACTCACGTCGGTATTGGGTTTACTCGACGTATGGGCTGTAAAGGATAGAATTCGAAACTTTAGGTCTCGGACTCCAAAAGAGTGACATAATTTTTTACAAAGTTGGACGAGTTTTCACTTTTTACAAAGAGTATAAAATCAGGATTGCTTAATATGTAACATCTCTTTTACTACCTTTTTGCATTACTGTTCAAGATAGGCCTCCCTCAATCAACTGTATAGTCTTCATGGCCGAGGGTTTGTTAGTACAAGACCCAAGATAGTTGGTTCGGCTATAGGGTTTCTTGCATGGAGTTCTTCATTCACCCATGATGGTCGCCTATGTTCTTTTGCAAAGGGGCATCATAAGAAGAAAAGCACCCAAAAAAAACGTCCTTAATATTCGTTACTTTCCTCCCTTTATACTTTGCAAGGTATCATTAACATCATCAGTTAAAATGAACGAAACTTGAACACAAGTGAACAATCTTTGTCAATAGAACCCTTGGAAGTTTCTCGATTTGCTAGATCGTGTTTGGTATTTGAACTTGAATTTATTTAGTTCGTGTTTGGACCAACAACTTCCGTACTTACAAAGAATAAGAGTCCGTTTTATGTTTCACACTACTCAAAACGAATCTGGGGCTTAAGATCACTCCTACCCACTTCAAGTTTTTATTCATTATAATAGTAACTTCGTACTTTGCAACAATATTCTTGGCCTTATGAGGTTTATTTCCTAAAGAAAAATTCCATTAATAAGTTAAACCTGAAAATTGTGCTACAATAAAGATGTGCTTTTGAGATCCACCAAACTTAACTTTTAAATACTGTCCCTTGATCACTCTTCTTAATTCAATCTGTGTTTACTAAAAAAAAAATGTGCGGTTTCCATTTTCACTGATCTTACGATTTATTACATTTGCGGTGCACTGACAAAAATGAATAACGGTGGATGGATTAACTAATTATACTAACTTTCTCAAGAGTAACTTACTGACCGCTTACAGTTCACTCCGGGAAGTTCCTAAAACGTTGGAACCAGAATATTCCAGACACGTTACCGAAACGGAGTGTGCTATATAAAGGTATTTACTCACAAATGAATTAAAATCTACTGAGCAAATCAATAAAATAGTTGTCACTACGAAAAACTAACAACCGAAAACATTTACCTGGATCACCTGATGCATTAGCAACCATTATCATTAGGAACAATAAGAAGAATCGGATCCTCATCGTAACCAAATGAAATATATAAAAATGCTGCACACAATGTAGAAATATAAAAATGTTGTTAATTAATTAATTTGCAGCAATCAGTTAGTTAAGGGAAAAGGTTGAGACAGAAAGCTGATAACGAACCTATAAACTTCGTTTACATAGTTTGGAGGTCAATAAATATTTTTATTAAATTCAATGCTTTAAAGGCCGCGTTTCACTGAGCTAGCAAACTCGCTCGTCTCTTATATTTAACTTTTCAATCAGCTACTCGCCAGCGAGTAGTTCATAAATAAGCTAAACTTGAAAATTAAGCGAATTTACTAGCTTTGTGAAATCCAGCCTTAAGAGACGGTTCTGACGTGAAGGATTGGTATATTTTAGCATTACTGTCTAGGATAACCTTGGATTAAAGGTTTACCAAAACTATTATTTAATTATTTTAATTATTCACGATTTGTCAATTTTTTTTCAATTTTCAACAAATACTCAAAAGATTATTTTTGTTAAATCCTTGTTAGAGATTTGTCTTAGGCTTAGGCTTTGGCACCGTAATTTCATCCGTATCGCCGCTGATTTCTTTCATGATTCCTTTTATAGTTTCTTCATAATAAGCTACGCTAATGAAGTAGTCGTCTGAAAGCTCACCTACAGGCTCCACTTTTTTTTATCCTTCCTTATGCCTATTAAAGTGTTATTAAAAACGAGTGGGGATCCTGGTGGGAACTAGAATGGAGAAAATTGCAAAGGAAAACTCAAAAGAGTAATATTAAAAAAAATAAAAGAAATTTTACTTTCTTACCACGCAAACATGAGCGTAGATTTTAATTGCCATGCAGCCAGGAAATGTTCCATCGTTACGAAAGCACGTCCATTTTGTACATTTTCGTACTCGTTTAGCCTCACGAAGTCTATAATTTTTGTCCATCTGAACGTATAAAAATGATGTAATAGGTTGAAAACAAATAATTTATATTGGCTGAAATTATAGGTCGTGCAAAACCTTGTAATCACGAGAAGTCTCGATACTGTTTTGACCTGGCCAGTGATTTTTTTTTGTATTTTGCTTCGTCTCTGCACTTACCTCATTTCGACACCAATAGGATGTTGTGAATTCTTGGTTTTCCGGAATAAAAAACGCATTTTTCCAATCCTCCATAAGCTCTCGATTTGGAAGATTAATCTTGCGAATTTGGCTTGTGAATTTAATCTCCGTTTTCGTTCTAATTAATAATAATGATTCGATCGTCCAAATTTTAAGAATTTCATAAACCCCTTTGTTTTCGGCTAATCGTAGTGATTCATTTAATTTTCCGACAAAATGATAACCCACAATAACACTCATATCCTTCAAAGTGTATCTAAAAAATTACTACATAGTTATTTAAGTACTTAACAAAACAAATGAAAAGCAGTAATATCTGATCCACCTGAGCAAAAGTAAAGCTAGTCTGATTTTTAGAATCCTCATACAGGCATTATATATCTAATTTTGATAGTAAATCAGAGCGAGTTCCAAGTTGTCCTCTCTTTTTTTTTAAAAAAATCTTTTATAATAAATCATATTCAAAGACACAAAATTTCCTTACTCTTTTTCGTCCTGAAAAGCATCGACACTTAAAACATAGCGGCTATTCAAGATGACCCCAGCCCATGCATATCGCATTTCTTCTTTAACGTCATTTTTTTTAATTGCAACCTCGTATTTTGCATAATGGTCATAAGAATTTGGATCTGATTGCGACTCTGCGTAACCTATATCTGAAGCTAATAAAATGTTTCTTATTAAAATCATATCGAAAACTAAAGTTGCCTACAGCACTTTAGTTACATGAGTACATATTTCATCTTGTATGGGTATCTCTGAGTAATTTATGTAATAGCAACAAACAATTTAAAACCCATGATCAGCTTTGGGTATTTTTTTGTCAAAACTTTTCTTTGGAAACAGTAAGACCGCAGTTCACGAGACTTGTAAACTAGCTTATCTCCTACTTTTATTTAACTTGAATTACCCGATAATATTTTCTATCTTCCTGAAGTCAAGCTTACCTTCCCAAAGCACCACCATTAGTATTGCCAGGTTGAATCCCGGAATAAATTTCATGTTGTACAAACTAAATAGAACATAAAAATGTATTCTTAGGTGAAAGATTTTAAAATTGCTAAACCTTGAAATTCCAACTTTTAGCTTTCAAAAAAATATTTAAGAATGAAAGATCCTTTAAAACAAAAAAAATATATAGGAATGAAATTTTTATATTTACGTTTAGTAGCAATGATTTTAAAAAATTATGTTTTCATATCTCTTTTCATAGTTTATTAGCTAGATTTTTATTATTTTTATTTTAAGTGTTTTCGATATCAGTTTTTTAACTTTTATGTTCTTAGGTATAATGATTGCAGTTTTAGCTTTCTGATTACATACCTTAGATAGGAAATCTTAAACTAGAATTGATACATCCAGAGAATGAATTCAAATAATAATGATCCATGAAAGATTAATTCTAGATAAGTTTTCTTAAAGATTTTGCTGATTTGATTGATTGCGTTTGATTTTTAATAAAGGTTTATATAAGTTTGGTTAGTGATTTTAACTTCATCTTTTTTACTTTTTTTACCGGAGAATATTCTATTATTTGCATACCTGATAGTTCAAGGTACCTAATGCCTATCCCTGACATTTAAAAGAAACTTATTTCAAGTTTCTTTTAAAACTTTGAGCTAAGTGGTTACCCTTGTGGAAACTTCTGGTCAACTGAATGTATAAATAAAAATTAATGTTTTAGAAATAATTTTTTATTTATTTTTACGATAATTGAAAAAGATAAACAATTAAAGCTAAGTTAAATTCTTCCATTAAACAATTAAAAATTATATTAAGAGAACAATGCTTGTTGTCATAAGTTCTTTTTAGAAACCAGATTGGGGATAAGACAGTTGTTTTTACTACCAAGCTACCTATATTTGTTGAAAGAAATTCTTTGCGCCATAAGTTGTTTCAAGAAGACCCAGGGTTGGAAACTCTTCCAAATACTATTGGAATTCTACTCTTAGTATCAAAAAGTGTAAAGACGAAAGGCCGATTTAAGTTGACTGTCGAATCTTCGTCCGTTCGGGTGGTTAGTTTAACATCCATTCTTGGTTCCTCAAGCTTGACGCCAGGTTTCTCGTATTGTAAAACTGAGGAAGCTTTTTTCTTATCATTTCCCATGACGTGACCGTTTACTGCTCCAACAAATTCAATGCCTTTCTCATTGATGTTAAAGTATGATGCTTCCGAGACTTCTTTAACAAAAACACGTTTTCCAGACGTCATATTTGAGAAGTCAGCTTTGGTTCCATCGAAGATATCTTTTACCTAAAAAAATAATAGGAGTAAAGAATGCTAACATATTTTAGTGAAACAATAGCAGATGCGCTATTCAAGCTCTCTGATGTAGATTAGATCATTTTGAGATCAAGGCAAAGCCATGACAGAAACGCTAGCGGCTCTCGTTAAGCTCAATGTAAAACCGTTTGCAGCTAGTGTTATCAAAATTACTTTTTACGAGGAGAAAATATCATTCGAGATATCGTATTCAGCCAATATACACTAATGTTGCTCTTACCATATTGTTGACTAAATACGCATTAATGTCGTGCTTTTTTATGTGAGATCCGAATTTTGGCAATGTTAAATTGATTTCCCGTGTATCTTTGGTATCTTGTATCATTCCTATTATGATCCACCAACCTAACCAGTGCATCTCTTCGAAAATGCTGTGCGAGTAAGGTCCTACTGCTTCCCAAAGAAATAAACTAAATCTGGTTTCCTAAGAAAGAATTGGAAAATAAAGTTTTAGGTCTCATTGAATATTACAGAAAATCAGGCTCTTGTAGTACCTCTAACGGTATTTCGAAAACCCGTATGATCGTTTTTTTCTTATCTTCCGATCCTTGGTTAAATTTAGCCATAATATAATGTGATTTGACCTTGATGTTCATCATTGGTATTTTTATCTTTTTCTCGGGATTTACTTGAAATTCTCCTTCCTTAGTGTTGCTGAAAGCATGATCCCAATTCCCATTGAAATGAAATCCACTAAATAACATCGCATTTCCTTTATTTCCGAACATAGCTATTAATTAAAAAAATTATAATGTGATTTGGTTCGGTTAGAAAAGACTTTTTTAAAAAAAAATCACGTTCATAAATCGGAAATTTTTCCTCCAATTACTTCAGCTCGTTTTTATTGCCTTCTTTGGCTCCATAAAAACAGGCTAGGATTTAACTAGGTTCCAATTAAATCTTCTCAGGGCCAAGTTTTAGGGCTCAGAAATCTGATAATCAAAATATTCTGGGGTTGAATGAATGTAAAGATACTTACAGCTTGAGAAAAATTCTTGAATTTTTTTGTGTGTTATTTTTTCCAACTGTTCATTCAAATAAGAGGACAGTTGATCCGGCTTTTCATCAGGAAGAGGCTTCATAGCGTCCAACTTGAAGCCCTGTAGAAGCTCCTCGTTGTATTCTTTTTTTATATGTTTTCTTAAAAGATTATCATAATAAATTCCATCCCCGATCGACAACTTTGACTGATATTTAACGTCCTAAAATTTTAAAAAGTTATTTTTTTTTACTTGTTGCAAAAAACACCACAAGATAAGCACGCTTTATTCATCGGATACAACCATGAAAATCATTCAAACTGTTCGAAAATTGGAAGAAGATAAAAAATAATTTTATATATATTAACCTTTTTCCGAAACTTCGTATTACTTACTGATATTAAATTTGTGTAAACATTTAAAATTTCTTTCAACAGACCGTTTTGCAATTTAGTAAGAACTGTCATTTCGAAATGGGACGCTTTATCAGTCCCTAATTGTAGCCATGCAAGCACTCTATTCAAAGGCATCGGGCAAAAGAAAAGATTCTCTCCTTTTGGAGAAAGCCTCATTGCAGCTGCCCAGACATTGCCAGCAAACACCGGTTGTATAGCTTCAAGAAGTGTAATATTTATTTCTTCATCTCCCTTACTGTGTTGCAAGCCGTTGACGGTTATGATCAAAAATATCAAAAATATTTTCCCTGGAAAAAGATTTTGATTTTAAAAAAGTAATCTTTTCTCAAGTATTTTTTATTTTGAGAATTTTAAACAACTCACGTAAATCCATAATGATTTCAAAGTGTTAACACGCTGGCTGCGAATGAAATAGAATTTCGATTTCTTTGTTAAATCAAATTTATGTGATTGAATTTGACTGCAACGCTTTATGGTTTTTATTCATTTTTTTGCATTTTTCTTGTGCAAATTAGCGTTAATAGAGTTTTAAGATTTCTTATCAATCTTTTTTCTGTAAGAAAGACTTAACTATTTTTTTCTAAGCTTTATTTGGTCACCATACAAAGAAATTTTAATCTATTTAGGATCCAGTGGCTCAGGCCCATAGCCAGAGAACCAGGTTAGGAGGGTCACAAAATCTACCAGGAGGTGCTCCAAATGACCCCTTAAAACCTCTTTAAATTTTAAACTTTTGCTAATAAAATAATATTGACATGTGACAAATTTTTCTTAATGACCAATTTTAATTAAGTGACCAATCGCTGACGTGACCAATTAACCGTATTGACGAATTGTCATGTGACCAGTTATGAATCGGTGACAAATCATGATTGTGACCCATTGCTAATGTATGACGAATTATGGTGGTGACCAATTGTTAATGTGTGACGAATTATGCTGGTGACCAATTGTTAATGTTTGACGAATCGTCCAAGTGACGAATAATCTGTGACCAATTTTCCGCACACCGCTGGAGAAATAGGTTAAAATCAGAGATTCTGAAGATAGAAAAGCTATTTCGCTGAATTTAATTCTACATAGGTTTATTTATCTAGAAGTTTTTTTCTTTACCCAACATTTCTGGCTTAATTTTTTTAATGAATCTTATATTGCTATACTAAATAATAATCCAAAAGAATTGTAGACGTTCGAAGTAGGAATCTTATCAAAGATAGACCGTTAGAGTTAACTCTCCGTGCTCCTTATGAAAAAAAGCGGAAGACAAAGTTGAAATCGACAAGCCGGATATACCGCATGGCTAATTTTTCTTAAGTTCTCCAGTGTAAATTATTCACATCTTTCAGCAATCAATAATTTTCTCATAGTTTGCGCTCTAAGTTCTTATTAAGATCAAAGTTTGGGATTGGAAATTTTTCCCAATACCAATGGAATTCGAAATTTAGTATCAAGAAGTATAAACATAAAAGGTTGATTTATGTCAACTATCAATTTTGGAGTCTCCAATGTGGTAGATTCCTCTTGTTCGTCACTTTCAATGTCAAGATCTTCTTTCGAAGCTTTTATTTTGTTATAGTTTCCTACGAGATGAGCGTTAACCACTCCAGCCGTTTGAATAGACGTTTCAGTCATACTAAAGTACGATGCTTCTGATATATCTTTAGCTAAGACTTCTTTTTTAAATGTCATGTTTGTGAAATCAGCTTTAACTTCGTTAAAAATATCTCTGATGCCAATCTAAAAAAAATATGAAGCATAAATATTGTTTCATAAAATTGTTTCATCTAGTTCTTGTTCCGTTTTTGGCCTGAGGAACTATGGTAATAAAATAACAACTTAAAGCAAAAGCTTGACTCCGAAAAAGTGTCTCGGATCAACTCTGTTTTGGATCACTGTTCGGAACCATTGTGTACTTCTTACCTCATTATCGATTAAGTAATGAGAAACATCGTGCTTCTTCCCCTTGAGTTTTAATCTTGGCAGTGTCAAATTTACTTTATAATAATCCCCTTCATTGCTTAACAAGGCTATCATTTCTATCCCAGTTAGTTTTTCAATAATTTTCTCCAATGAAAAGCCCGTTGGTTCGATAATAAGAAATTTAAATCTGGAAATCTGAAAACAAAATTTAAAATTTTCATCATTGAAAACTTGTTAGGAATTGCTTTGGTAAGAATTTTTTGTACCTCCAATGGTATCTCAATGAGGTTGAAGCCCATTTGTTTGTAATTCTTAGTAATAATTAAATCGGTTTTGAGGTTCATCATAGGTATTTTTACTTTTTTCTTCGGATTCACTTGGAATTCCTTTTCCTCGGTGTTCTGTTTATTGAACGCAGAATCCCAGTTCCCTTTAAAGTGCAATCCACTAAATAACATTGCATTTCCTCTCTTGCCGAACATAGCTGAAAAAATATAAGGATCATTTAGTGTTTTTGACATCAATAATTCAAATGTTATTACAATGTAATGTCGCGCAATATTGCTGCAACCTTGAAACAATGTATTGATAATGTCATTTGAAAAGAATAGCTCTTCCTAAATTACAGCAACAATTTAGTTACTGAGAAAAGGAAATACTTACAACTTGTGAAAAATTTTTTGACTTTATTGTGAGTTATCCTCTCCACATCTTCATTTAGATAAGAAGCTGTTAGATTCGGATTGTCATAAGGAGGAAGCTTAGTCACGTCCAGTTTAAAACTTTCTTTGAGCTCTTTCTTGTAGGCTTGTTTTAAATACCTTCTCAAACCTCCGTCATAATATCCGCCATCGCCGATTGAAAACATTCGATGATTGATGGTTTCCTAAAATTGTAAAAAAACTATTTGTTCACTTCATGTGGCAGTCCCATTAAAGCTAAACAATCTGCTTACAATTATTCAAACTACATACTGATAATGAATTTTCGTAAAGATTTAAATGAGTTTTCCATTTATCGTATACTAATAAAGTTGCACCTTGAATTTGAACTTCGGAATCTGTGTTAGCACCTAGTTGCAGCCATGTCAGCACTCGAAGAAAGGATATCGGGTAAAAGATTAGATTTTGTTCTTTGGAAAGATGTTTCACTGCAACTCTCCAGAACCGAGCAGTAAATAATGTTAAGCTGTCGGAATAGCCGTAGTTAACGCTAAGTCTATCTTTTCGGCTTTCGTTTTCATTGTCAGATAACAAGCCTTTGACGTTTGTAAATAAGATGATAAAAAAGAAGTTTCCTGTTAAGGAACAAGACAGGGTTTTAAAACTAAGTTTTTCTTTCAAGTATTGTTATTTTGAAGATTTCGTTTAAACTACTTACGTAAATACATAGCTGCAAAATGTTATCACGTTGGTTACGAATGAAATGTTAATTAATATTCCTTGTTAGGCCAAATTTATGGCCATGCAGCGCTTTATTAAGACCTTGAAGGGTTTTCATTCATTTTTCTTACGCGAATTGAAAAGTGTACCAAGCTTTTGCAAAGGTTATCAATTTTTTTTCATTAAAGATTAAAGAAATCCGGGGATATGCTTATATTACCTCTGTAGTAAAGGTTTTTTTAACTAGGCTTGATTAGGCCTCAGAACCTCTAAACGTATAAAAAAAGTGCTGCGCAGAAATAAGAAACATTTGGAAATGGCAATAACTCTCAACCGAATATTCGAAATTTTCGACCTTCATTTACTTGAAATTGACTTCTATGTTGAAGTTGATTAGTAAAAACAAAAATATTTCAGTTTTTATAGATTTTGACGGCGGCTCATGCTTATTTTTGCTTGCAAGGGGGAGGGGGTTCCAAATGGCCATTTTCATACTTAATACTTGAACGGCCCCTTTAAGAACAATGTCTTTTTTTAAAACTACAAATTATTTTCTACAGATCACGTCATATCTTCCTCCCTGGGAGGAAATTCATGTGTAACATGTTACGTAACATGTTGCGTAACATGTTACATTTGGTATATTTCACAGGGAAACATGTTACGTAACATGTTCCGATGTAACATGTTTCGGAACATGTTACGTAACATGTTACCTTGTGAAATATGCCTCGTAACATGTTAAATCATGTTACAAGTTTTGCAAATCATGTTACGGCCCTTCAACAACATGTTACAGCCCTTAAACACCATGTTACAGTCCTTCAACATCATGTTACGGCCCTCCGACATCATGTTACGGCCCTCCAACATCATGTTACGACCCTTTTAGATAATGTTACGCTTGTGAACAAAATGTTACAAGCTTTCTAAAATATGTTGTGACCATGCCATGCTTTACAGGGCTTGTAACATGCTTTAGAAAGCTTGTAACATGCTTTAGAAAGCTTGTAACATGCTTTAGAAAGCTTGTAACATTTTGTTCACAAGCGTAACATTATCTAAAAGGGTCGTAACATGATGTTGGAGGGCCGTAACATGATGTCGGAGGGCCGTAACATGATGTTGAAGGACTGTAACATGGTGTTTAAGGGCTGTAACATGGTGTTGAAGGGCCGTAACATGATTTGCAAAACTTGTAACATGATTTAACATGTTACGAGGCATATTTCACAAGGTAACATGTTACGTAACATGTTCCGAAACATGTTACATCGGAACATGTTACGTAACATGTTTCCCTGTGAAATATACCAAATGTAACATGTTACGCAACATGTTACGTAACATGTTACACATGAATTTCCCCCCTTCGTAACATGTTACGTAACATGTCAAGCTTGTTTTGTAATTTTTAATTGAGACTCATTATTTATAGTTTAGTTGGCTGATACATCTCTGTTGGCCAGACGGTACAATACGATTAGGGATTTAAAGCTAGTGAGACTATTATCGGGAAGCTTGAGCTTAGTAATTTAGCGGTGACTTAGCTGTTAATCACAGCTCCAGGTGTATGAAAAAAACTTTTGTTTGTCGAAAGAAATTTTTTTGAAAACTTGGAGTTAAGTCATTGCTAAACTAAGTAAACAGCTCAAGCTAGAGACTAGATGGAAGAGAGGCGACATATCAAGACGCCTGCTTATTGGCTGTAAGAGTTGATGGGTTGCGCCTATGTATAAGATAGTGGAACCAAGTATCGCCTATGTTTAAGGACTTTCCATTGAATCTTATGGAAGTGGAACCAAGATGGCCGGATTTGTAGCCTTTCTTCCATCTAATCTCTCTAGCTCAAGCTCCCTGAACGCATTTTAACTCTCTTGTCACAATTTGACTACAGGATTTTAAAAAGCTGAATGTTGCTTTTTTGAATAGAAAAAATTTGTTTTTAACCCATTAATTTTAAATAATGGCTTACAAGTTGTGATATCTCTAATTATGAGCAAAATTCTTTATTTTATTGCATTTTTCATGAGGAAACAGTTAAAATTCTTTCTTTTTAATATCCTCTTTAAAAATCAGCGTGCTGATAAATGGATTGCTGTGCGTAAAACTTCAATTGTAATTTCACCTCGGTTCAAGTGTGGAATCATGTTTTCAAGTAAGTAATTTTCTTTTACTTTCGAGTGGCCCATATTAGCGAAGAAGTGTTGTGATTGTGCAAAAATGAAAATCGGGGAATGATCTGCGTAAGCGCGAGCGAACTGCTCAAGGTTCCCGTGCCTTTGTTTTGAAGACTAGCGGGTTCAGTTTGTATTAGTTAGATTTAAATCGAATTGTATTATATAATGTCAATGTGCACCTAAAACCCGAATTTATGAGAATAAATGAAGGTGTATTAAAAAATGAATAATTAAGCCACTTAATTTTTTCCAGGTTGCACTTTCTTTTTCTTAATTATAATTCTAAAATTATCCAACCCCGAAGAAGCAGATGAAAATAGATCTAAGAAGCAAATCGAGAGTCGACCTGTACTTCCATCATGCGTGAGGCCAGTATTCGATGAATCATTTATGGAAGCATTTACTCAACTAGCCACCAATTTTTGGACACCTGCTGCTCGTAAGACAAAAGATAATTTGATCTTAAACATATTCCACATTTTAAGGACTACTACTTTGGTCATGGCTGGAGCTACGGGACAAACTTTAGCTGAATTTGAAACAGACGCTACCAAAGTAAAGCAAGCGATATGGGCGGAAATGTATAAGCGTCATTTCACGTGTTTTATGGTAAATCAAAAACCCCCTGTTTGCATTATTCGATTTTTTTTGTCAAAACAATGTCCAACTTTCAGCTTCAAACTCGCAGCAATTCAACCCCTAACAATACCATAGAAGACCACGGGCATGCTGGCTTGGTTTTATATAGGTTACTAAATCCAGTGTTCACCGAAAAAGCCTTTTCCAACTTTGGAGTAAACCTTTCTATGCATGGCCCTTACGTGAATAGAGATCTCATGCTGAAATCTTTAAACAAGGCTGTTACAAATATGACTAACAATAAGATGAAGAATTATTTTGATAAAAGTAAGTTCACTACGCTACGCAACTCTCAGATTTCAGATTATTACACAACAGTATTTATCAATTTTTTTTAACAACTAAAAGTATGTAACTAAAAATCATTCTTTTTAGTTATAAAAAATGATTCCTCAGAGGTGAATTTATGGGCTGGTCACTATTTTAAACTGGATTGGCTATTTCCATTTAATGATCAAGACACGGAAGAATTGGGTTTTGTAGTAAATACTGCGACCGATAGAAAGGTTAAAGTACCCATGATGAGAGTTCAAGCACTTTTCCCAAGAAGCGCTACAAACTTTGAAAATAAAAGTTATGATTGGGTCGAAGTACCTTTTAAGGTAGTCATAATAATGTTTGAAAATTTTAATTAGCACTTTGGCCTGTTGTCCCTCATCGAAAGTTTCGGTTTCAGAATCCACGTTTTTCGATGTTCGTGATAGTACCTAGAAAAAATATTAGATTGAAACATATCTTCATACACATGCTACGGAATAAGATTAAATTTATGATGATGATGAATTTACGAAGGCCTAAGAATAACGTAACTTTGCTTTTGCCAAAATTTACATACGATGATAAACGAATTCAAATAAAAAAATTTTTTGAAAATAAACGGGTAAAATAATGGTATTATTCAAAATTCAGCCAATTTTTTTTAGAAAATTAATCAACCATTTTTATTGTAGGTTCGTCTGGCAACTCTAGTAAGTTCAAATTCTGATCTTAATCTTATGTTGCGTGAAATACCGTTAGAAATAACTGAAATTTATCAAAATACCTACGTTAAAATAGACGAAAAAGGATTAGAAACGGCAGGCGTCGTTGACTGGCAATTTAATGTAAAATCGGGTGTTGAGTTACCTCCCCCGCCAGATAATCTTCCTGAGATTCCAGAAGGAATTCCAAATCCTACAACCACCACGGCTCGGTCCATCCTTTCTCTCAATGAACCGTTAAAAGATTCGAATGGAAAAAAGAAGAATCCGGAAACATCGGAAGTTTTTGATGAAAAAGCCAGACCATGGGGACTTAACTTTGTTGTAAATGCAACTCGGCCTTTTATTTATGCCATCGTTGACAGGGAGGCCAAAATACCTCTTATATATGCCAAGATAATAGATCCAACATATAAAAGTTAGATATATAAAAAAAATTTTTTATATTACTCAGATGCAAAAATATAAGCTCTTTTTCATGACTTCTCCTTAAACTTACTACTTTACTCATTTCTTCTTTTCTAAATGTTCTTGCTCGACTTCGTTAAATTTTAATATTTACTGAAAAAAAATTTTTTCTGCTAACATTTTTGTATATTGACTTTTCATTAAATTCACTAACATGTATTCTTTCGTATTTATTCTTCAATGTTTACTGTATACTGCGTTAGCCGAAAACGAGTTAATTAATAATTCAAAAGAAATAGTGATTACAAATTCGTCCAAGTCTTTGGATCAAGATTACTCTGTCTTTAAATCCAGCAATATAAGTACTTGCCCACAAAAAAGTTGTGTAGCCAAAAAAAAAAAACGACCTAAGGATCCCAAATTGATTGAAGATCCTCAGCATTTACAACTACCTGGATTTCCAGGTCAACCAGCCGGTAAACCATCTAATTCGTCTAATTCGACTATACTACCTCCCTTGGCAAATAATACCTTAATACCAACCACTACTCCGGATGAAAGTTTAACTATTACTAATCCTTATAAAACGTATGTTTGTATAAATATTAAATCTTCCTTTTAGCCAAAAAACAATTATAGTATTTATTTTTCCCCAGAACAGATAAAACTTTGCTATTGGACGTAGAAACTTGCGCCGATTTGAACAAAACAGAAAAAACCCCGTTTATAGTGCTAATTATAGTTGAGACTTCAGGAAGATTATTGTGTATGGGATCTATCATTGACAAATTTCACATTTTGACTGCGAGAACGTGTTTCGCTGACGTAATTAACATCGGCTCTCTCGTAGTTGTTGCGAATTACTTAAGTCCTTATTTTGGGAGAAACAGCCAAGTAAAATTCGTATCAAAAATAATTAATCATGAACTACAATTGTCATTGCTATTGCTTGAAAGGCCGTTAATTTTCGGTTTAGGCGTAAGACCAGTGCAAATAATGAAATTTTACGAATTCCAGCATCCTTACCCCAAACCTGATATTGATGATTATTTTGTTGTTGGATTCAAACTGTCGAAATTCGTAATGCAAACTGAAGAGATAAAAAGATTGCGAGTTTATCAAGTTAAGAAGGAACCCCTTATGGAGAAAGAGGTTTGCGCTGCAGCAGTTACCAAAAGCAAAAATGAGCTTTATAAAAAAATTTATGATGAGGAGTTTATGTTTTGTTCTACTGGGGCTACCGACTTCTGTTGGACCGCAATGGGAAGCCCTACCTTGCTTAAAGTCAATGGTAGGTACGTCCAGTTCGGTCTCGTTTGGGGCGCCTCGTGTGAATCGAATCCAGAAAAAACAGAGGAGCAAAACAAACCGGAAACTACTATGCATGTCCGCGTTGATAAACTTTATGAATGGATTCAAGGATACAGTTTTTCGATCCGTTGAAGAAAGTGTTAAATTTATAAGTCACTTTTCTATACAATATTTATGTTATACTATATTTTAAAAGTTTTTATTCGTGTATTTTTATAAGCATTTTTTTTTTTTATAGAAAATATTGTTTTACAATACGGTATTTATTATAAATCCTGTATCTTTTTTTGTGAATTTCTTATATTTCTGATCTCGCCAAATCAGAAATTATTATTTTTTTTTTGGTGGTAAAATCTGCTGTAAGTCAATAGGATGAAATGCATTCGAAAGGGTTTTTTTTTGAATATTTGCTTTCAAAACTCTGCTCACTAACACCGATGTCCGAGCACCTTACGGTTATAAAAGAAAATGGTTGTGTTCTTAATCAGAAAGTTTCTGAGTAGACTTTTAGAATTTCTAACGAGATTAAACCTGCTTTTCAGAATTTTTACGTTCGGAGTTATCCGTTTGTCAGCTTCTAACATATAAGTACGTATTTGTCACTAAACCCGGATTTGAATTACTGGTAATGAGTAAGATTTTTTCCCCCCCTTGCCCGTAGTTAGAGAACCAAGTTAGGAGGGGCACAAAATCTACTAGGAGGGGCTCCAAATAACCCCTTATAACATAGAGGATAGGGAAAACACATGGGTCAAAAAATTTTCCAGGGGGGCTTAAGGTTCAGCCGGGGGGGGGGGGCTGAGGGGGGGCTCAGCCCCCCCCCCCCATCTTTGCTTTAGCGTCCACCATCTTTGCTTGAGCATCCACCATCTTTGAAGTAACATCCATGATCTTTGCTTGAGCGTCCACTCTCTTTGCTTCAGCGTCCACCATCTTTGCTTTAGCGTCCACTATCTTTGCTGCAGCGTCCACCATCCTTGCTTTAGCGTCCACTATCTTTGCTTCAGCGTCCATCATCTTTGCTTTATCCTCCACCATCTTTGCTTTAGCGTCCACTATCTTTGCTGCAGCGTCCACCATCCTTGCTTTAGCGTCCACTATCTTTGCTTCAGCGTCCATCATCTTTGCTTTATCCTCCACCATCTTTGCTTTAGCGTCCACTATCTTTGCTTAATGAAACCTTAAGACCCCCCGCCTGAAAATCTTTTCTCCGAACCATTATTGTCAAAATTTGGTGCCGACATCGCGGGCATGGAAAATATTCTACTAGTCATTCAAAATCCGGGTCCTGGTATACCCAGCAAGGATTTCATGAAACATAGCGAAAACTGGCCAATATATTAGCCTGCCTGAGAGATAGGCTCTCTTGTATTTTGCAACTTTATCAGAGAATTTACGGCACATAACACAGGTCTTAATTTAAATATTTTTCAACAGGCCTTAATTGCTGTTAATTTAGTCCCGATCAAGTTCCTTGTCCTTGAATTTAAAATACTGCGCAATAATTGAAATAAAAATTTAGCTTTTAAGCGATTAAGAAAACGAAGTCTAACAAGTTAACTGGAAAGCTGTAAATTTATGTTCGATAAGATTAATTTAATGACACTATACATTTTTCCCGTATCGCTGTTGCAACCCGGAAAAATTTCAATTGCGATCTTGATTTTGTGCTTGCAATAACACTCTGCAATTATGCTTTTGCGTAAGTAATTATATAATTTTTCAGAACTCAGTAACTCTAAGCTACGTTATTTCGATGAAACACTAGTCGAAATTCATTTTCTTGGCTGCAAAAATTCGTTTTTGCTTTTTAGGCAAAGTCGTCTCCGCTCGTTTCTTTTCTTATTGCAATCATCGTTCATCTTTCCATAATCGTTTCTCGCCGCGTATCTTATGCATCTTTTTCTTACTTCTAGTCAGAAAAAGAGCACTTCTCCCTTAATTAGAATCTTAGCTCTAATATCATCATTTGTAGATAATCTTCATTTTGTATTATAAATTTAAAAAAATTTTATTTTCTTGTAGGTGGTTTTTTCTTTGCTTTAATTGCATTTTCTTGTGTAATCAGTGATGAAAGGGAACTCAAAATGTGTGCTAAAAATCAACCCTTTAATCAACCGTTTTCATTCCTTTTTACGAAATTTGCTAATAAAATTTGGACAGCTGCTAATCTCGGCGCACCAAAGGATGAAAATTTTCTTTTTTTTCCTTTTAACGTGATTCGACTTCTTAATGTCGTTCAATTTGGAACATTAGGTGAAACCTTAGCACAGATAAATTCGGCTTCTGGTACGAATTACTCATTTTGGGCTGAACTTCATAAGGAACATATGGAGTGTTTTAACGAAGTAAATAAAATCTTTATATAACCCCACGTAAATAATTATACCCAGTCAAAACTAAGTGAACTTAACTTTTCAGACTCACGAATATTATAAAATTTTTAAAATGGAAGAAATAGGATATTTTGGACTTTATTTGCACCCGGACATCAGACCGGATTTCATGACTTACAATTGGCTGAATTTTAAAGTTAATTTTTATAAGCGGAAGCCCTTCAAACCTCCAGAAAAAGTGCTTGACGCCTTAAATGGAGATGTTAAAAAGATGACTAACAAGAAAATTGATAAGTTTTTCAATTCAAGTAAGTAGTAAAAGTTCATAAATATTCAATCAGATCAAGGTCATTTACCAACAGCCGTTTTTAAAACGAGCCTAAGTCCTAAATCGGTCATCAAGATCTGTAAACACTTGATACTATTAATGAAAACCGAAATGAAACATGTCTAGTTTTTTATGAATAAAGCCATGAGTTGGCTCTTGTTGGCAAAAGTGACCACTAAAAATTTTGGATAAGAGCGGGCGGTTGAAATTTGAATTATGGGCTATTATTTGTTAAAATACTTATTGTAATGCGGCCTTTTCAGTCCGCACCTTGATGACAAATGTTGCGAGACCTTAATGACCGTGACGTAAATCGATTTATGGCAAAATTTGTCATCTCAGTTCCTTTTTTTAGTATGGGAAGATGGTGAACAAGAGGGATTTATTTATGGCGGCCATCATACAGTGCTCAATTGGAAATATCCTTTCGAAAAGAATAACACAGTTGATGGTGAATTTGAAATAAAACCTGATAAAAAGGTGAAAGTAAAATTAATGACGGTCAAAGCAAAGTTTCCAAGGGGTGACGAAGAATATAAAGACAAGAAATTTAGCTTTGTCGAAGTGCCGTTTAAGGTATGTGAAACCTCTGAAAACATGGAACTATCTTGGCCTCTGATTTATTTTGTTCTGGCTCTTTTTCTTGGAGTAGACATTTTTAGTAAAATAAATACGGGTAGAGGAAATAAAATTAATTATTCTGAGGCTGAGTTATTTGGAGGAGGGTTTAACGTTCAGACTATATTTGCCAGTTATATTTATTTAAGTAGGAATCTTTAATAGCAAGCCTAAGTTTAAATTTCTTGAAGCAGTACGTCTATCTCATTTCCCTTGAAATGCTCGTTTTCTAGCCATCAAAAATACAACCAAATTTTCGCCAATGTTCCCTAATTTTTGTTCGTGGTAGTGATAAACCATTTCTATTTTCAACTTTGCTAACGCGAAATTTAAATTGAGGGGGGAGGGGACGAATATATAGACGGATAGTAAATGTTTTGCTCATCGCAAAGTAGACAAGAATCTTTTTATGTGAATGCCTGCGTGGTATCCATTCGTAATTTTTGTCAGAGGCACATTATATTTTTGGTTTCTACATATAAAAGTATGTTAAATTTCTTTCCTTTTAGGAAGAACGTTTATCTATGTTTATTATAGTGCCCAAAAAAAATACCACTATGAAACAACTAATCCTAACCATGAAGAATACTTTAATAGATGCTTTAATAAACCTTGAAGACACTTATACGTATGAGGTGACTTTACGCTTACCAAAATTTAAACTTGAGAAACAGCCTGGGAATGATATTGCAGCTTACCTCAGTCATCATTTGGTAAGGGATCATTGAAATTTTTAAAAAATTATAAATATTCTAAACCATTTTTATCATGTCATAGGTCAAGATTTCACATTTACAAAATAGTATCTTATCCAATTTATACAACATGAGTGCTCAGCCATTATTCATGAAAGCGATAAACCAAAGTTTTTTTCTGGAAATAAACGAAAAGAAATTAGAATCTGCAGCTGTTGTTAATTATCTTATTCGGATTAAAAAGAATCCAGACAATGGTTCAGTGGAGGAAATCGTGCAACCAAAACCAAAAGAATCTGAAAACGATATGCATTCGGAAGTTGGTCTTCATGAGGAAGTAAACCGTCAAATGCATAAATTCGAATTGAATGTCACCAAACCTTTCATTTATGTTATAATTGATAGAGCTGCTAAAATACCAATGATTATGGGTAAGATAGTTAAAGTGCCAAGCAAGAAAGGTAAACCTGGAGTTAAACCATAAATTTAAAAAGAACTCAAGATTGAGTTAATATAGTATTTGATATTTTTACTTGATTTGTATTGCGTTTCACTTTTTCCTTTATGCAAAATCTACTTCGCAGTAAATGCTCAGAAATTGGGATATTGTTTCACTACATATGGCACTGCTAGTGAGACAGCATTTCTGTTAAAAGAGTCTGTTTTTGTTCAAAGCTTTAAAAATCTAGTAGCCGCCTTATTTATCCGTTTAAAATTTTTAATGCGCCTTCTGATCGCAAATTTATTGTACAAAGAATTATGTTTTTTTCTCTGCAAAAAAACTTATCAAGAATTTTTGTTTACCCCCTACAAAAGGTGATTAGACAATCGTGCTATTGCTTTTCTTCAAAGGAAATCGAAATATTTTCATATCATATTAATTTCTCTTGTTGCCGAGTAAAAACTCTCTTTAAAAACTGCGAGATCTCAACCTATTGTAAATTTGGGAGATTATCTACAAATAACACAAGAAAATGTATTTCAAGATTTTGGCACATCTTAACTTTTAATCTTCTAAGGAGTCTAATCAAGGAAGGAACTGAAAAATTGTTATATGTTAACCGAACATAGCCCGGTCTAAATTTACAGGCAAGACTACCGTCGAAAAATGGTTTGTTTGACCATTGACTCGAAGAAAATTTTAAAATCGAAAGAAAGCTTTGTAAGTGACTTAAAACGAAGGCAACACCTTTCTGCATTTTTTGTAGTATCTAAAAGCGCTGAGTTTTAAAAATCAACTTTTTGTTGGTTAAATTATATTCCATCCCATCCGTTGCTGTGGCTTGTAGTAAAACAGTCGAGAGAACGATCTATTTACTTACATTGTAAACTCTAAAGCCATATATTTAGCTTAACTAAATCATAAATCTAAAACATTTGCAAAGCATTCAAAAACATTCACATGAGTTTATAAATTTTTTTCTTTAACAAAAACTTAAACTACTGCCTGATGCAATGCCTTCCCCGCACTTATACGGATATAACATTCCTCGCGTTAGTAGATCTTTAAACGAGTTCCCACAATGGCAGCAGCCCATGTAGCATCCAACAAAAGACCAAACCAACATGCAAACATAAGATATGAAAAAACCTATGAAAATAAGCACGAGTAGCCATACGATAGAATTCCCTACATTTCCCATTCTTTAAATCTGAAAAACAATTTTGTTTCTTCGATTAATTGAAAAAAAAAAATGATTAAGAGCAGAGGTTAATTAAAACTTACCGAGAATCCAATTCTAAAAATTATAAATTGGAATTATGTACAGATATTATAAAGTCTTAATATGTTTATTTTCTTATTATTTTGAAAAATGAACAAAACAATTTTTTTTCTTTTATTTATGTCTTCGTTTTCTTTTATTAATGAAGGTAGGCGGTGGTTGAAACGATAGATTTTCGAATTACGCGGCAAGTAGGACAAGTTTTTACACGTCTTGACTTGTTTTTAAGAGATATTTGCTTTCTTGACACATTCATATTTAATTTAATGTTTACCAACAGCTACTATTAATTTGCTTTC
Source organism: Liposcelis brunnea (assembly GCA_023512825.1). Lineage (NCBI taxonomy): Eukaryota > Metazoa > Arthropoda > Insecta > Psocodea > Liposcelididae > Liposcelis > Liposcelis brunnea. Next base: position 10,462,320 of record CM042068.1, on the reverse strand, counting down.
AACTTTAAGTAATTTTAAATTTAGGAAACAAACGTCAAGATTTGCCGCTTTTTTATGACTAGAGCGTGTTCCTGAACAAATTTTAAATAGGCTGAATATCAACAAAACCTGAAGCGAAATTAAATGACTTTTTCTTAGTGTAATCATGCTTATTGCTGTTACTCTCATTACATATCTTTTATCTTTGATTTTGGCTGAAGAAGCAGTAAATTCGAATCAATTTGACAAATTACTATCTGCCACTGGTAAGCTGCAAAATAATAACAAAAAGTGAGTTATTTTTTTGAAGGGTATACATTATCAACAAATAAGGTTATATAGTTTTGTATTATTTTGATATTACAGCTTAACAAGAATCATAAGAAACACAAAACATCGAGTTAGGAAAAAAATCGACTGCTCTAAAGTGTCAAATACGGAATCATCTCCATATATCGCCATAATATTAAGCAAGACAAGTGGACAGTACTTATGCATGGGTTCAATCCTTGACACTTACAATATTTTATCAGCTAAAAATTGTTTCAAAGAAGAAGAAGGAGATGATTATTATGTATTAGCCGGTTATTTTAAAGCGTATTGGGGCCGCTATAGCCAAGTTAAAAAAGTCGATAGGATTCACAAAAACAGGAGTGATTTGGTGATACTAAAATTAAAACATCCTTTGGAATTTTCACGAACCGTAAAGCAAGTTACGTTACCTCCGGAAAATTTAGAAGTCGTTTTGCCTTCGAGAGATATCGGTTGCCAACTTGGAATTTATGGATTTCCGCTTAGTAAATGGGATGAGCCTGGATATCCTATACCCAACAAAAACTTGATATATATTTTAGATGAAGCTGCAGTTATAACTACTGCTGAATGTGAAAAAGTTTATAAAGAAAAGCTGCCTCCTGAAACAAATTTTTCTTCGAATGATTTATCGTGCTTAAAAGCGAAGGGAAAATTTTGTTGGGGGGCAATGGGGTCGCCAGTTATGGGTTTGCATGAGAGTAGTATTATTCTGTTGGGGGTTGTAATATTAGCAGGTTGTAATGATTCTGACGATTATCCTATGCTGAATAGTCGCGTGTCGCCACTTATTCGATGGATTGAAGCTAACAGTAAAGCAAGATCGAGTCGGTGATCTTGTCACTAAACAATATATTAGCTGGCCTATTTTATTGTAAATAGTATATGAAGAGTAACAATAAAATAGACACTTATTACCCCGAAGAATAAATTTTACAACGTCCTTACGATTGTTATTATTTTAAACTTAAACTTGATTATACTGTCTACTGGAATATGTACCAGTTTTGCCACTTCCATTATTATCATATTATCTGTCATCATATTGCATCAGTTCTACTAATAAATTATTAACTTATTGCAAAATTTGCTTGCTTAAGATAATCAGTCTAACCTAGAAGAAAATCCAACTCAGAAAACAACAATAAAAACCGTTATTAATGTAAAAATAAAAATTATTATAAGCCTATTTGTGAATATTAATTATTTTTTAAGTTGAGAATAAAATCAAGTATGTAACAAACTCCCGCCGCAATTGATGCTGCCAAAGCAATAATAACACGAATCATCCCGAACGTGCTATAATGTTCATGGTACAAAATTAATTCTAGTAAGAGAATAACTGCTACTAGAAGAAAAGTTATCATTGCTGTTCCAGTAATGCATAGTCTCTGTAATTAATCACGCTTAAAATTAGATTATATTATACAATCGTAAAGCAAGAGACTTTAAAATTAATTTGAAAATACCTGTTTTACACCAACATCTTCTTTAAGGAAAATCATCATAACCACTATTATGTTAATGATCAAAAATCCATAAACTATAGCATCTACGAATTGGCTTTCGGAGTAATGATTTCCAAAGCCACTAAAAGCGGCTACCGCGATGCCCATTAAGATAGTCAATCCCTACAATTATTAATAGTTTAGCTTTTCCAAATTTTTTAGCTTCGACGATTGTAATCTTACCAGTTCTACGTAGTTGTAAATTGATTGCAGTTCAGTTGGCGATGCAGGCATTTTAATTATATTCAATCTGTAAAATAACAATTTATTTCTATGTGATTTCTGAAGAGATTAATCTTTTAAAAAGAAAATTACTGTACACCGAAGATTTTTTTTCGATTACGATATTAAAGTTTCAGAAATTTATTTATCACTCATTAAGATAATCAACGGGAAACTTGTAGCTGCATTAAAAGTTCGCTTACCTTGACACGTAAAAGAAAATTAGAAATTTAAATTTTTTTATGAAATATTATTGAGGAATGATTTCTTTTTTAAAATATTTATTCGTTGCTTCACAACTAGTAAATTATTATATATCCGGTTTATTTTGTAAATAAAGAGGAATTACAAAAGCAAATTATGGAGAAAACAATCGATAGCAGAAATATTTTCATTTCTGGAATTTGAAAGGTATTTACGGAAATTCAATTTCGTAGTAGAATTTCTTTGCAATTAATTTTTTTTGAAAATGATTTTAAGGCTAACGTTAACATTGAAATCAAAAATATTTTTTTTAACTGAAACAGTAATTCAAAAACAGCCATTGCAGGTTGTTCAAACTTTTATTGTTTCACCCAATAAATGAAAAATAAAAATTCGCACAATTGTTTAAAAACATTGATATATTAGTCATAAATACAAAATGTTAGGCCTAGATGCAAAATTCTACACCTAAAGTTCACGTCATTTTAAAAATTTGATCATTTTCAACCTGAATTCAAAATAATTGAGACATTGGAAACTTTTTGTTTTACCACAAGTCACAGCTACCTCAGAGGAAGCTAACATTTAACTTGGTTATGTGTCAGTGCAATTTCACCCAATTAATCGGCACTGTTTGTTTATTTAATTAAGGATTCGATGGCATCTTTCATTTATGTTTAATTTGTATCTAAAATTTTATTTATCCTTTGAACTCTGGCCTCTCTCTCCCCGCTCGGCACAGTCTACTGACTGACACGACACAGCTTTAAAACCGTATAATCAATTAAGAAAGGAAATCGCCAAAGCCTTAATGCCAATAAGAATGTTGTGGCTCCCTCTAAAGGAAGTCATTCAGAGCCGTTTTCGAGAAAATTCCCGAAAACTCTATTTGGCCTTATTTGCCCCTGCCAAAGCCGTAAATTTGGCCGGATGGCCTTGATGATGGAATAACAGTTTTTCCTCTTCCTGAGGAAGGCGGTTGACAATTTTCCTTGCGCTGGTTCTTTCGGTTCGGAAACACAGGCGAAAAACGAAAGTGCACGAACAGACGAACGGACGGACGTCAGCCCAAAAATCATTTTTACGGTTATTTCTCGTCATTTCACGGGAAAATACGCAGTTTGGCGAAATTTCATTTTTGACACGACCGCAATACTTCCTCACTCTAGGGAGCTCGAAAGTAAAAATTGTTCTTATGTTACCTAAACCCTACTTAAAAGGTTTAGACAAAACGAAAATTAGAGGAATAACAAGGAAAAAAACAGCAGAACACAAATAAATTTTGTTGTTTCAAAGATACCCTTCTAACTGAAAATATTTTTACAAACTGAGCCGACTTGATTGGATAGGGCATCAACAATGTAATGGAAAAAGAACATACAAACAGTTTTTCGCCTGTCTGTATGATCCATTATTTAAGCTCACCCATACTTACATTTTAAAAAATTACTGAAAAGCTCAGTTTCTATGCGAGAAAAGACACATTTAACTCTTCCCTCTGTTTTCATTTGCAAAATGATTGCAGCACTAATATTTACACGAGTTAGCTCACAATTTTAACGACCAATGTAACTGTTAGCTTTTATCCATTTATAAAATTTGTCCGTTCTTATATGTAAATTTGGCACCAGCGGATCTTTTTCTGTTGGGTAAGGTTTGGGATCAGCTGTACATACGCCTCTCACTAATACTGCTACCTGAATATATTCTTTTTCCATTGTTATAACTGCTGGACTTCCCACACCTGACCAACTGAAATTTGCTTTTCCATCGGTGCAAAATATGACTTCCTTATCATCGGGGTCACCATGTTCATTTGAATAGCATGATGAACATTTTGAACTTTCAAAATTTTCATCCCTCATATGATACGCGCTTGGTTTTGGGAGAAAATCTGTACGTTCCAAGTGCTTGGGAAGTTCATACCCGGCTATTCCATACGGTTCCTCATAAGCCGTTTTAAAGTCTTCATTCATTTTTTCCGGTCCAATGATTCTAATAGGTTTTACGGTTGTTGTTATTGTAAAGGGCTTTTGCACTTTAATTATTGCTAAATCTCTTTCGTTTTTCATAACCTTTTGAGCAAATTTAACTTGACTGTTTTTGCCCCAATAAGGGCTTAAATAGCCAGCGACAACTTGAAGAGTGGCTGCGTCGGTTTTCTCAAGACAATTTTTCGCTGTCAAGACGTGATATTCGTCGATTATAGATCCCATGCATAACAAACGCCCACGATGTTTCGTTATTATTACGGCTACGAAATAAGAGTCTTCGGTTTTGTCTAATTCTGCACATGCCGGTTGGTGCCTTAATCTGTTTTCTCGTCGAGTACGGTTGAGGCTAACGAATAAATTGTTCTCATTTGTAAAAAATTAAAAAAATTTGACTATTGTTTGGGTTGGTTAAGAATGTTTACCTGTTTTTCGGCCAAAGTGGAAAAGGTACACTTGAAATTTTTTGAGAGAAATTAGTTGGTTGACCATAAACGATTTGGAAAATTAGAATTTTAAATAGAAAAGTAAAATATAAAAGCATATTGTGAAAAAATCATCATGTAGAATTTTGGGTTAAAAATTTCAAAAATAAACTTCCGACATTTTTTTAATTTCGTGCAGTGGCACTAGAAATTTCAAAAATCAAACCATTCTTCCGAATAATGCAAAGTTCGGGTTATCATCTTCGGATCATATTCCCTTTGCCCCTCATTTCTTAGCATAGGAACTTCCTAGAAATATTTATATTTTCGGATCGATCAATTGTATAAAGTCAGGTGCAACAATCCATTTACGAGATGTTTTTTCCTTTCAGATATTGATTGGCAATCTGGTGTGCTACGATGGTCGATAAATGAGTTCTAGTTAATTATTACTGCTCAAAGGACTAGAAGAAGAGAGACAACGAAGTCAAAGAACTTTCTACAAAATATCTACGAAGTAAGTATAAGTTTATGAGAAGCAATTGTAAACTTGGTATTCGAAATTATATTACTGTACTAGATGGAAAAGATGTTTTCACGCCAAAACTAGAGAGGCTAGATGGAAGAGAGGCGACAAATCCGGCCATCTTGGTTCCACTTCCATAAGTATCAATGAGAAGTCCTCATACATAGGCGAGACTTTGTTCCACTATCTTATACATAGGCGCAACCCATTTAACTCTGACAGCCAATAAGCAGGCGGTCCTGATCTGTCGCCTCTCTTCCATCTAGTCTCTCTACCCGAAACACGTGTGAAAATCGTCTTTTTCTACCAAATAGCAGTTTTCTAAAACTCTTTTTAATTGTTTCTGCTGTGGAAACCAACGGGCAGAGTCGCCTTGCTTAATTTTGCCATATGAATAACTTTGCAATTTTAAGCGGTGGTTTGAAAGGTTAAAATTGAGTTACCGCACTTGAAAAAAAACACGTGTCGAATGTTTTTCGATGGACTATCCAATAAGCCAGGTTTGATCAAAATCCGTTTTTTACAGTGAGAGACGTTTACTTGTAAGAAAAATTTTTATAAGCCTTTATGCGTGTAAATTGCGAATATTGTATAATTAGTTATAGCTTAAAATGAATTTACAAGGAATAGTCTTATTAACTGTTGAAAGTTCGTTTTTGTAAAGAAAACGAACAAAAGTTCGACCCATATTCATAAAAGTCTTCACAAAGCACAAAATTAGAATGCTCCAATAAAGTGAGATTACTTATATTAGCGTCCAATGTAACTGTTAGCTTTTATCCACTTATAATACTTATCCGTTCGTATATGATAATAGAGATCTGGTTCTTTTTTATCCTTCTCCGGCTCTGCTGGAGCTGGGTCGCCTGGCTTTTGCCTTGACTCAGTATTTTCTGGTTCGGAGCCATTGCTTGACATTGATTCTGATTCTGTAAAATTGGTATTATTGGTGGATCTCTTTCCTGGCAGAGCGTCTCTCTTTTTTTTCTTTTTCTCTTCACATTGCCATGCCCACAACACTCCTATTTGTATATATTCTTTTTCTTGAATTATAACAACCGGGCTTCCCAAAGCGCTCCAACCAAACAATGAACTTATATTTGAACAGAAATGAAGAGATTCATCGTTCTTTTCCAGCTCTATACACTTTTTATTACAGTCGGTGAATCTTTCATCTCTCATTTCATATATGCTTATCTTCGGAAGGTATTCGGTTCTTTCGATTAATTTATTTGGAATATCATAGCCGACTATACCGTACGGATCTGGATAAGTTTTATTAACATCACTCTCCTCCATTTTTTCTGGCCCAATCAACCTAATCGCCTTGACGGTTGTTGTGAATCTGAATGGTTTTTCCAGTTTTATTATTGCTAATTCTTTTTCATGTTTTACTATCCGATTCGCAAATTTAACTTGGCTGTTTCGCCCGAAGTGAGGACTTTTGTAACCGCCTATGATCATGAGGGCAGACGCGTCGACTTGATAGAAACATCTTTTGGCTGTTAAAACATGATACTCATCTATTATCGAACCCATGCATAATAATCGCCCCGGGTTTCGTGTTATTATTACGGCTACAAATGGAGTGTCTTCTGTATGGTCTAATTCTCCACATACTGCTGTGTGTCTTAATTTGTCGTCTCTTCGATAACGGCCGTAGCTATGATCAAATATTTAAGTTGTTCAAATTTGAGAAATAGCAAAAGTATGCCAATAAACGGATTAATGACTGCAATGTTTACCTTATTTCCGGCCCTTGGGGAAATTCAAAGCTGATTAAAGCTGGGTAGAAGTTGCTTGATTGACAATCAATTACTTTAGAAATCAGAATATTAAAAGTGAAAGTGAAATAAAAAATCATATTACAACAAACACATCACGCGTGAATTTTGAATTAATATAAATATAAATATAAATATTGTTCGGACATTTTGCCATTTCGTTGCAGTGGCATTAGAAATAGGCAGTGACGGACGTCTGGCAAGTATTTGCCAGGCTTGCCAAGGTGTTTTAGAATGGATGGCTGTGAATGATTTTGAGGTATGCATTATTTTTTGAGGTAGACCGAAGGGTGTGGTGCCTAGTCGTTAAGATTTTTCAAAGAGTAAGTTATGTTTTACGGTGATCCAAAGTTGATCCCGCAGAGACCCTTTATAGAAAGAGACTGGCGAATGGCAACCGAGAATGTGATTGGTTGTCCGATTTTGAACGCCATGACAGGTGGCCATTAAGAAAGCTGATCTTTTTTTCATACATTCGGGAGGCTTCGTTAACTAACATGGCTGCCAATTAATCACTATGTGTTAGTCGCCATGATATTGAATATGATGTTCAATTTTTCAGTGGCTATGACCGTTCACAAGTGGACCAATTACCATAAACTACATCATTATCATAAGGAGGGGTGGGTATGGGGAAGGGGTTTGAGAAATGATTACGCCAGTAGGCAATGTGCTCGTGACGTCACGAATTTAAAACCTATATTTCGCTTATATATTTGAGTCCTGGAGTTGATTTTGCATAACTTGCGCCTTAATTCGCTTCTGCATAAGCTAAGAATAGGTGATTGTCCTCAAATTGATATTGCTTATCCAGTCGGAGGAAGGAGCACGACATAGCCTGTTATATTTTTTAAGAGGAAATTTATTTTTGATGACAATAAAGAGGAGGGAGTTAAAACCCAACAAAATTATGGCGTAATATGGAGGACGGCGCTGTAGATACTATATCGCAGATAGGTGACCAGTCAGAAGTGTCTTGATTGGCTGGCGGATTTAGTATTGGTTGCGCCTATGTACAAAGATAGATCACAAACTTCACTACTTATCACTTGCTTTTGTTTTACGCATTTGGCTTACGAGACATTCGATTGATCAAACACTGTGCAGTCGATTGAGTAGAATATTGTAGAAGGTTCTCTGACAGAATGTTTACTTGAGGCTCCATTCTCAGTTTTTGACAGATTTTCAACTAGGACGCAATTCCTTTTTTACTCGAAGACCGGAGGCTTCTTTCAACCCTGGCCCCCATCCCCTCGCGAGTGCGGGGCTGTGATGGTTGCTACGCCACTGCGTCGATTGATCCCTTCTCGAGTCTGTGTTGGAGGGGCAAATATTCAGCTGTAAGTACATGCATTGGACGGGAATTAAGTTAAATAAAACCATTGAATGTTTCTTAAAACATAAAAATCTTCTATTAAAAATGACAATAAATCAATGAAGCAAGTTTTAAAATTATTTTATAAACTATATATACTACTAGAGTATTTCTCTAAACTAGCACACTCGAGAATAGTTCCCAATAACTAATCTAACTCATTTAATCTTAACTCATATTTTAAGAATCAAAAATATTTATAGTGTTCATTTTTCCAAATAATTTGCAAATCGAACTTACTTTAAGTATCGTCTTAATTAAGTACAAATAAAAAGGAACAAACTGAATTATTTACCGATCAATGTAGCTATTAGCTTTTATCCACTTATAAAACCTATCTGTACGTATATGCAGATTAGGAGTTCGTGGAATATCTTCCCGCTTTTTAAAGAGATTTTTTGACCCAAGTTGCCCTGCGCCAGGTCCTCCTCCGCCAGTTACTCTTTTGCCTGTAAAAATGCTCACCTGCTGTGGCCCTTCTGTGGGTTTTTTCTGAGGAACTGTACATTTGTAATTCCATAATATTCCTATTTGAACATACTCTTTTTGAACAGGTATGATAGTAGGACTTCCGATACCGCCCCAACCAAACTCGGATTTCGCATCAGAACAGAAATACAAATCTTTTTCTGTGGCGGCAAAGACATAACATTTATCTTCACAATTTACATATTTTTCCTCTTTCATGTGATAAGAAATCGTTCTTGGAATCAGAGACGGTTGTTCTAAATATTCAGGAACTTCAAACCCAATTACTGAGTACGGCGAGTTGTATGACGTATTGAATTGCTCATTCATTTTTTCAGGCCCCATTATTCTAATCGGTTTAACCATTTCAGAAAATTCAAATGGTTTTTTAAGCACAATTATTGCAAGTTCCTTATCCTTGTGTCGTATTATCTTATCTGCAAATTTAACCTGGCTGTTTTTCCCCCAATAAGGACTTTGATAACCCGCTATTATTGTAAGAGTACGAGCGTCACTATTATCGAAACAATTCCTGGCTGTTAAAACATGATATTCATCGAGTATCGATCCTATGCACAGTAATCTTCCGTAATTTTTTGTCGTTATTACAGCTATGAAAGGATTTTCATCCGTTCGGTCTAGTTCTGGACATACTGCTGTGTGTTTTAGTTTGTCTTCCCGTCGAGTACGGTTGAGGCTTGTGAAAAAGAATTTCTTGGATTAAAATGCCAAATTAGGGAAGCGATTAAATTAAAATTTACCTTCTTGGAAATCCTTTTGGTATCGGAGAGCGTGTAATAAATGAAGCAGCGTTAGTGGTATTGAATATCTGAGCTTTAATAACAGTGAAAATTAGAACGTTGAGGTAGATGATCGAAAATAAAAGCATATTTATTCATGCATTATGAGTAAACATTGATTAGAAAACATAGCGTCCATTTTATTTAGTGGCGCTAGAAATAAAGATTCAATTTTTGATAAGAATAAAAAGGGAGCACAGTGTAGAACCAAAGTGAAGCTGCATTTTTGAATGAGCTGACCGAGCATTTAAAGGCCGAGCCGGAAATCAAGCGAGATCATCATGAGTGCATTCGTTTTGACGGCCCGGCCGCGGATCTGATATCAGAACACATAAGCTAAGCAGAGGCTCCACATCGGCCCGGCCGTGGCCGGACCGCAAAACGAATGCACCCCAATTCATCATCGTGATCGAAGCTCTTGCCGCCAAAAATTTTGACCGGGCCGTCAACACGAATGCACTCTGAGACTGTTCATTTCACTGATACTTGAGCTTCTAATCTTGAGAAAAGAAAAGCCACTGAGAACTTACCCGATAAATATGTTAAGTGCTTTAAGAACCTTTTAGAACATAGCAGAAGGTTTTAAAATTAAATACTACTTTGTTTTGGTGCTGCTAAATGTATTGTCCATTAAGCTTGTCGAGCCATCCTCGTAAATTATTGGACGAGGTGCTCGACTCACACTCGCGGGAGTTCTTCAATCGAACATGTCCAACAATAACGACATTCTTTTACAAATAGGCTAAAATTATTTACTGAAAAATAGTTTTATATACTAGTCAATTTTATAATCTCAAATATTTAGTTCCAAATTAATGTTACATTTTTTTAAAGTTTTTGTGGGATCAAACTATTTGCCATTATCCAGTTCATATGTACATCAACCCGTATGTGCAAGTACTTAGCCGGGGTGTTGCCTTCGTCTTTATCACAGTCGGCCCCACCGACAACACCAGCCTGTAAGTATTCCTGATCTCTTTTGTAAATAGTTGGCCCACCCAAACAACCCCAACAAAATTTAGATGTCCCTGGGGAACAAAAAATTCGTTTATCTTTATTCTTATCTTTGGCATCAGTTAAAGGATGGTAAAGATCCAGGCAATCTTTTGCTGGTAATACATCTTCTTGTTTCATAATATAGACCAAACTTTGAGGTATTGGATCTCCAATAACATCATAGCTAGTAAGAGGAAATCCAACCAATAGAATTTCTTTAATATCAGGATGTTGTGTTTTGAAATCGGTTAATGGTTTGACTTTTTTTAAAAAAATTTTAGCGTCATTCTCAGTAGCTCTTTTAAGTGTCTTGAATTTTTTCCTAGAAGAACTAATTTTAGTGTTATTTTTAGCTATTTCCACCCCTTTGGGTTCTTCTTCTTCCTCCTCTTCTTCCTCCTCCTTTTTCTCATGCTTCTTTTCTTCTTTTTCTTTCCGATTTTTGCTATATTTTTCTTTGTGAACGTTTGTCTGACCTCTTGTGTGATCATCATGGCTTCCTTTTGTTAGTTTAGGTTTGTCTTGGTCTTCGCCTTTTTCCTTGATACTACTTTCATTTTTTTTATCGCTACCTTCTATGAAAGATTTTTTATCCGTCGAATTAGAACCAAACGCATCAATCTTTTCAGTTTCATTATCCTTCGTACCATTACCGGACCTCAAAAGCATCGTAGGTTTGCCATCTTCTTCACGTAATAATTTAATCGGTCTGATGGTTCTTGAAAAGATAATATTTCTTTTTAGTCGCAGTAAAACCAGTTCAGATTCATGCTTCACAACCTTTTCGACATAAAAAACGTAACTGTGACGACCCCACCAGGCTTTAAAATATCCCAGTAAAACTTTCAAAGTTCTGTGATCCGTATGTCTAACACATCTATCAGCTGTTAAAATATTCCTTTCATCTATAATAGAGCCCATGCATAATAATCTCCCACTAGCGCGGTTTAATATAATAGCAATAAACGGCGTATCTTCCGTTGTATGAAGTTTAGCGCAATCGACCGGTTTTTCAATACGAGTTCGGACGCGGGAACCTCTTGGAAACCGATTGAGCCTACCTAAGGACAACAAGTTAAAATTTTCGTTTCACAATTTTCTGCAAGATGCATTAAAAATACTTACGTTACATTTTCGTTAGGGTCGAATAACTGAACTTGACTGTCATGATTTCGAATATTGATACAATTTTGTTTTTGTGGAGAAATAGACCAAAGAGAGATAAAAATAAATAATATTGCAAACATTCTTGTAAAATTTTGAATAAAATAAAAAAACATATACCAAAAGAAATAAATAAATTTATAATTTTGTAAACATCCGAAACAAGAAACAACACGTGATGGGAAAGCAGAAGCCTTTGATAAATAATTGGCGACAATGTCGAACCGCTACAAACAAGGAGCGATCTTTAAAAAGAAAATTATAAATAATAAAGTTGTATCGTAGGTTTTAGCTGTTTATAGTGACGCTTATTTTACATGAGTTTTTTTCACGTACATTCACTTCAACGAAAAAGCTTTATTTTTTAAAAAAAAATCTCTCGCTTAGAAAAAAAGTGAATTTTTAATTCATGGAGCAATTGCTTAAGTAGCAGTTAGCTAATAATACTTGCAATTATTTTCTTGCTTCAGTTTTCAGTTCCATCTTATTTGAGATAGGCTTTCTTATACTTTAGGAACAATTAAACTATTTGCCTCTATCCATTTTATGTGTTCATCCACCCTTATGTGTATGTAAGGATTCGTTTCTTTCTCGCAATTCGCGCCACCGACTACTCCGACTTGTATGTACTCTTGTTCTTTTTTAAATAAAGTAGGGCCACCAACACATCCCCAACAAAATTTTGATGTACCATCGGTGCAAAAATACCGATTGTAAACTTCAGTATCCTCCGGGTCTAAGGATGGTTTATCCTCATATAACTTAATGCAGTCTTTAAATTTTTGGCCATCGTTTGCTGTACTTTGTTGTTTTGCTGCTGCTGCTGCTGCTGGTGGTGGTGGTATATCTGTTTTCTGTACACTTTCCTCCCTCATTCCATATACTAAACTTTGCGATATTGGATCTCCAACAAGTTCAAAGTGACTAACTGGAAATCCAACAAGACGAACTTTTGTGATCCCGGAATGGATTATCGAGAAATGTTTAGGACTTGGCGTTGCAGTCTGTCGATTCATCGCAGGTTCAAGCGTATCAGGCTTAACAGGCTCTTGCCTTTTAGATATTTTTTTTCTATTTTTACCTTTGCTGCGATAAATTTTAACATTTGTATCTTCAACCTCCTTACCTCCAGAGTCTGTTTCGTCCCTTTGCTTTTCTCTAAAAGCGTTTTTCTTATCATTTACTTCGTCGCTATTTGTTTCATTATTTTCCTCATCCAAATTGTTTTGCTCTATCGTCTTATTATGGGTTCTTTCCATTTCAAAATGTTGATTTTTATCTTCGCTCCCTTCTCTACTTTCGTCATGTTGTTTTGGAAGTATTTTTCCTAATATATCTGAGGCAGGTACGTTTTCATTGCTCGAGTTATCTTTTTTTGGTACCATGAAAGACGAAATATTAAATTCCTGGGAATCAGCCTTCAAAATAGTGGATGCAGGGGGTGAGGAAGCAGTTATATTATCTTTCAAACGCAGCAATCTAATCGGTTTAATTGTTCTCGAAAAGATTATTATTTTCGTCAGGCGCAATATAACTAAATCATGCTCGTGTTTCAAAACTTTCTCGACGTAAAAAACGTAACTATGGCGACCCCAATAAGCTTTAAAATATCCTAGTAAAACCCTTAAATGTTTTGTCTCGACATTATGCACAGCTTTGTTCGATGTTAATATATGTCTTTCATCTATTATGGATCCCATGCCTAATAATCGTCCGGAAATTTTGTTTAATATAATTGCAACGAATGCGCTGTCATCTGTGCCATGAAGTTTCTTGCAATCTACTGGCTTTTCAAATCGAGTACGAGCTCTCGGCGGTCGACTAAGCCTATCAAATCGTAAACGATCCGCTTAATAAAAACTTTGCAAAAAATATTAAAAATTCCAGATTTTAAACTTACGTTACGTTGTTTCCATTGGTGATAAATTGAATTTTTTCTAATGTTTCAATATCGACAAAATTTTGTTCCGATAGAGACAGATGCCAAAGACAATAAAAAATTAAGATTCTATACATGATTATGATAACATTAAAATAAAATTAAGAATAATAAATAAAAGTAATAAAAATAATGCATTTTTAATTGTAAACAACGCGTCCGTAAACAATGTCGCGATGTAAAAGCCGTGGAAGGAGACTTCTCCATTTACAATGACGGCATGGTCGCAATGCTGCGAAAAGGGCGCGATTTTTGAATTTCTTAAGAAAAACCCGTAGTTTTATTTCCTTTTGTGGACGATAGTAGTTAATTGCAAAAACTCCTAATTTAATTTCAGGAATATTAATAGGTCGTGTTAATTCTTCATGTTTAAATTTGTTATAATCCGTTTGAAGAATTCGTGCCTGACATCGTTTAAGAGGAATTAAAATTGCCTGACTTAATAGACGTAAGAATTAATATATTAGCAAGAAAATGGATTATAAAACTTAGATAAATCAGTTCATTATATATAAAATAGAAAACATAAATACAAACTTAAAAAAGGCACTAGAAATAATAAAATATGTTAAAAAATAATAGAGCTCCTGAAAGCTTTCTTGTTGTGCTTTGCTGATTGTATATTCCTGCTTCTCGAAATAAATCCTTAATTACGTGGCTGTTATTGTAAAACGTGTCAACAACTGTCATTATAAACTATGAAGGTAATTAACGACCGATGTAGCTGTTTGCTTTGATCCATTTATAGAATCTATCCGTCCGTGTAAACAAATTAAGGTGTGGAAGAGGATGTTTCTTTGTATCTGGTGTCCCACACTGGCCATTCAATACAACGCCTACCTGAACGAACTCCTTTTGGATAACTATTATAACCGGGCTACCCATACCTCCCCAACCAAATTCAGATTTACCATCTGTGCAAAACTTTATGTTCCCGGTTGGATCAGTATCAGCTACAATGTCATAGCACGTTTTGCAGTACGTGTTATTTTGAAGTTTTTCTTCTACCATGTGATAAGCACTCTCTTTCGGTAATTTATCCGATTGTTTTAATGATTTTGGGACTTCAAAGCCAATTACAAAATACGGGTCTAAGTAAGCCTTTTGAAAATCTTTCTCGTTCATTTTTTCCGGTCCAATTATTTTTATGGGTTTAACAGTCTCGGTGACGAAGAAAGGTTTTCGAAGCAAAAGTATTGCCAATTCCTTGTCGTGTAATATTATTTTTTCACAGTATTTCACTTGACTGTTTTTCCCCCAATAAGGGCTCATGTATCCACCTATGATTGTAAGGCTACCGATATCGGCATTTTTCGTACAATTTTTAGCAGTTAAGACATGATATTCGTCGATTATCGTTCCCATGCATAATAATCGACCATAATTTCTTGTCGTTATTATCACCATAAAAGGAGTGTCTTCTGTACCGTCTAATTCACCACAAACCGCCGTGTGTTTCAATTTATCTTCCCTTCTCGTACGGTTGAGGCTAATCGAAAAGAATTACTTAATATAATCTCTAAGTAAGTGATTAAACTAAATATAATATTTACCTTTTTCCTAGTTCGATCGTCGAATTAGGGTTCAGAGCTATTAGGGAGGTATTAGTAATATTCTGACAAGCAACTGCAAGAATTAATATATTAAGAAGAAAAGTTGAATATAAAAACATATTAGTCAGTTCATTGTGTGTAAATATCAAATGGAAAACATAAATAAATAAACATTAGACACTTGTTCATTTTGTTGAAGTGGCACTAGAAATTAATATTAAAAGGATTTTAGAAATAATGGAACATTTTTCTCTGAGTACATGCTGGACATAACACCTTTTTGAAAATTATAAAATTCCTCGTAATTTGGTGCTAAAATCCCGAAAGATTCCGTATAGTTATTCACGTAACGCTCATCGTGAAATTTGGCAACTAAAATCGGAAAGATTAGATCTGTTATTAACGCCCGATGAAGCTGTTTGCTTTTATCCATTTATAAAATCGATCCGTTCGTATATGCAAATTAGGAACAGGTTTTAGAGTAGCTGCGCCTGCCTTGTTACATATGCCATTTAACGATACTCCTATCTGGACGAATTCTTTTTCCATACTTATAATAATTGGGCTTCCTATACCGCCCCAGGTAAATTCAGATGTACCATCTGTGCAAAATTTGTTTTCATCTGTTGCTGGATAATCAAAACATGTTTGACAATTTGTTTCTTCTAATTTCTCGAATATCAATTGGTACGCACTGTATCTGGGAATAAAATCAGTCTGTTCTAAATATTTAGGAAGCACAAAACCGATCATCCCGCAGGGCTTTGGGTAAGCTGTTTTAAATTCGGTATTCATTAATTCCGGTCCGATTATTTTAATCGGCTGAACAGTATCAGTGAATCTAAATGGTTTTTTCAAAACAACCACTGCTATGTCTTTTTCATTTTTTAAAATCCTATCTGCAAATTTAACTTGACTGTTTCGACCCCAATAAGGGCTCAAATAGCCGGCTACGAGAGTAAGCGTAGAAGCATCGCTTTTATCAAAACAACTTTTGGCTGTTAAGACGTGATATTCATCTAGTATCGACCCCATGCATAGTAATCTTCCATAATTTCTTGTTGCTATTACAACTGCAAAGGGAGTCTCCTCTGTTTCATCTAGTTCCGCACATACTGCTGAGTTTTTTAATTTACTATTTGCTTCTCGTCGAGTACGGTTAAGGCTTAAGGAAAAATATTTTTAGTTGATATTTTTAAAACGAATATTAGGATTCAAATTCAAATTAAAATTACCTTTCCGGTGATTCTGGAAGCTGCGGTTTTGATACGACAACAGAGGTATTAACTAACACACCGTTTATTTGTGCAAGAATTAAGACATTAAAGAATAATGTAAAATATAAAAGCATATTCATAAATTCATCATGTGTAAAAATGAGATTGAAAATATAAATAAACCTCTCAGCGTCATCGGCCCATTCCATTGTCGTGGCGCTAGAAATGAAAAATTAAATTTTGGAAGCGGTAGAATGTTGAGGCTTGTTCGGTTTACTTAAGTAAATTCAATTTTCAATTTCTTTCAGGTATGCATATGTCTGGCACCATGGGAACTTCTGAATGGAAATCGAGATAATGTCAGCAACTACGGGTAAGTGTTTTTACGTGTTTTATCTTTTACAACCCGTCAGCATTTCGAGAATTAGTAGATTTAAGCTTAGCTAATTACAGCCAGAATGGTTATCCAAGTGATTTTAACATTAAAATAAAAAACCATGTAATAGAGTCAAATTAGTTGAATATGTTTGTCTTATAATAAGCAATCAGCTCGGTTAACATTACATTGCCATGAACTTATCTCGTTTACAATAATTGCTCCTTAAAAATGTTAAAGTTTAGGAGGGATCAGACTGTTTGCTAAGATCCAGTTCATGTGTACATCTACTCTAATATGCAAGTAAGGGGTTGGAGCTTTATCGTCATCACACTGAGCACCACCGACTACACCGACTTGTATATATTCGTTATCTTTTTTAAATAGCGCTGGGCCACCCAAACATCCCCAACACAATTTAGATGTACCAGGGGTACAAAAGTCTCGAGTCTCTTTATTTGTTTCGTCATCTTTAGGAAGTGGTGACAAGTGGTATATGTTAACACAAGTGTCAGCTGGTTTTACTTCTTCTTCTTTCATACTATAGATAATCGTCTGAGATATTGGTTCTCCTTGAACGTCAAAACGACTGAGAGGAAAGCCAACCAGGAGCACATTTTTTACTTTTGGATGTTTTTCCATAAATTTGCGTACTTCCCTCTTCGTTATTTTTTTCCTTTTTTTACTACGGTAAATTTTACTACCAGTTTGAGGATTTAGTACCTCCACCTCTGATCCTTCGGGGTCTCTCTCGCCTTCTTTATATTTTTCTTTGCTACTCTTTTTATTAACGTTTCCTTGATCGGCTTTATTACTATTTTTATTGCGGTTGCTATCTTTATCGTCTTCATTGACATTCATTTGTGCATCTGTATGATTATGTTTCCCTTTGGTCTCTGCTTTGTTATTCTCATTTTTACTTTCTCCTGTGTCATCGATTCCTGCAATTATGATGTCCTCTTCTGCATGCGCTGGTTGCTCTTTGACATCGACCCCGGCAATTCTGATGTCCTCTTCAGCATGCGTTGGTTGCTCTTTGACATCGATTCCGGCAATTATATTGTCCTCTTCTGCAGGCTTTGGTTGCTCTTCGTTAGGTACAGTCAAATTAGATCCACTCTCATCAATATTCAACTGATTAGTTAACAACACACTAGCAGGAGCGGCAGCGGGAGGGGGATCGGGTTCTCCATCTTCTAAGCGCAATAATCTAATCGGTCTGACCGTCCTTGAAAATGTGATCATCCTCGAAAGGCGCAGTATGACTAAATCATGCTCGTGTTTGAGAACTTTTTCGACGTAATGAACATAACTGTGACGACCCCACCAGGCTTTGAAATATCCTAATAACACTCTTAAATTTGGGACATCTATATTAAGCACACACGGATTTGCCGTTAAGATATGTCTGTCATCTATAATGGATCCCATGCATAAAAAACGCCCGGAATATTTATTCAGTATAATCGCAACAAACGCACTGTCATCCGTACCGTGAAGCTTATGGCAATCGACTGGCTTTTCACCGCGAGGTCGGGAAGATGAAGCTCTTGATAATCGTTTTATCCTATAAAATTATTATTAGTTAAAACATGCATTGAGATTTTTCTTTGAATCACGCTAAAAAAGGCTTACGTTATATTCCCGTTATGATCGAATGAATCCGGTATTCGAAAATCGGTAGTATTTTGTTCTGATAATGAAAGATGCCAAAGACAGGAGAAAATTAATATTCGGTACATGTTTGGGACATCATAATAAGATTAAAAAAAAAATTCGTAACATTAAGAAATAAAAATGTTAAATAAATATAAAAATAAGAAAACAGTAAACAACGCGTCCGTAAACAAGGAATGTCGTGGAAGCAGAAGACGCCATGTTGGAATTCAGCGACGTCGCAACGTGGATTACGCGCTCAAAATAAAGCATGGTCCAACCATTTACTTTTTTTTTATAATGATAGTAAATTTTTAATTATTCGCTTTTTTAAAAAAGGATTTTTTTTAAATATTTAAAAAAAAATTACATTTTTGCCTCTCTTTTTGGAAAAAGGCATTATAATTTTTGCTGGCGGATTGTCTGAAACAATTTTTTATTATTTTCTGAATCAAGTTTCGTTTTTAAGATCTTTTAAATTTTTTTACGTTTTCAATTTTTTTTAAATTTTTTAAATTTTTTTAAATTTTTATTTTCAATTTGGATACAAGATGATGGAAATCGACCAGTATCGTGCACGATGAAGAATAAAGGATTCACCTGCTCGTGCTACGGGGGAGGAACGCAACTTAACTTCATGCTCCAGGATTTTTATATAATAAAAGTAAATAAGTCATAGTTTAGTTTTAAAAAAAATTTATTTTAAGAGTCCAAATGCTGTAGTCTGCTGTACAGTACATTTTTTTTATTCAACAGGAACCAGTCCTAATTTTTTATTCAATTTTTATTGTTTTGATTTTCAATCAAGAATAAATTTTTTCAACAATTTTTATTTCCAAAGCCCGTTAAAAAAGTTTAAATTTTTATTTCATTAAAAAGAAAATAAGTACGCATGTATATTATTACACAAAATTAATCGTCAAGAAATAATTCCGAAGTTAATGTCGTTCGCGTTAAAAATACTGCTCTACTTTCAAATACATTAATTAGTATCACACAAATCCAAAAAAATAATACTTTTATCGGTCAGGTACATTAAAAAATAATAATATCAACTTTGATTTTTACGACTAGGTCATGTACGACTAAAACTAAAACTGAGATTTTTCGTTTTTCTATATCTAGGAACAAAAATTAAGGTAAAATAAGATCATCATCAGAACCTCCCTCAGGTGGCAAAAGCTGCTTTTCTTTCTTCTTCCAATTAGCCTTTCTTCTTCTATTAATAACCCCTTCTTCATCATCCATCATTTTAACGATTTGGGTATGATCGGAAGTATCGATCGGTGCTACAGATATATCTCTAACAGCCCTGAATTTACCACAATTATTTAAATGCTCGTTTTCTAACCTAAAATAATTCCAAATGAATCTTCTAAATACTTCTAATGGTGCAAAAATAGAAACTATCATGTCTGAATGCATAACACCTGATTCTGTTAAAGAAATTGATAAGGCCCATGTGAATCTTAATACCAAATCTTCGCAAATAGCAAAATAATACACCCAGTTCGGATACACGATTTCTTCTCTTAAAAATTTATTCTCCCCCGCTTTTTTATCGAAAAGGCCCCAATCGAATTTAACGTCCCAGCTGTAAGAATAAATTGAGCTTACAAATAACGACACTATCCAAAAATAAAAAAATATGTCGTTGAGAACCGTTGTTTTAAATGTTGAATACAAAGTAGAAAACATAATTACGAAAAAAGTAGTTGCGTATTTAGCAGCGTTTGCCAAATGGGGGAATCTTTCTTTGGTATCTCGAAAACGCCTAAAACATTGAGCTAATCTAAACCAAGCTGGTAGCACAGTTAACATTGGGCGAATAATAACAAATCGACTAACGCACGTATTCGCGTCAAATCCCGTTCCATTCCAGTTAAGATCCGTCCAATTGCTATTGGACGCGTAGAAGCAAATAAAATACTGAAAATCTAAAAATACAGGGACTAGACTTGTTAGTTGGTCAGCCAGCCAGAAGTCTGCGAATTGTACAAAGAAAAACGGAGCTAAGACTATTCGAAATAAAACTTTCAGTGCCCAAAAACGAGCTTCGTGGTGAAATGTTTTAGTTGGGTTTAAAATAAAAAGCACCATGAGAATGACTAAGGCGAGGGGATTCACATATGGTGGTATGCTTAGTTCTCGACTGTAGAAAAATGCCAGAACACTCACATTCCAAACTACTCCAAATATAGCAGCTATTTCCATTATATGCTGCTCTGATAAATGATTTCTAGGATCCAATTCGAATATGAGTACATGATTTACTCCAGATGAACGCCAACCATAAACATTAACCCCCATAAAAAATAAAAATTCAACAATAAGTAACGGACCTCTATACAGCCTTACTGCAACTGTCCAATCATAATCTTTTTTAACAATACTAGATATTACAACTCCTGCTAATAAAACTAAAAAAGCTCCAGAAAATAAGCCAACTTTAAATGTAACCCAAGGACTTTGTTGTTCGCCTAATGGAGGCACTCGTAATCTCTTCATAGCTCTTTGCCTATCGCCTTCTTCTAATTCCTGCGTAACTGTCGACTCAACTTCTTGTATTAGTTTATCAATATCTTTATTGGTGTAAAAATGAGCCATTTCGACCTGCTCCATCCTATACAAGGCACCATTATCAACATTAAGTAATTTATCATGTTTTTTAAGTATCTTACGAAATCCAGTAAAATTTAAATTTTGATAGTTTTGTAATAATATTAAGCTGAGGTAAAATTCACTAAATGCCAGTTTTAGTTCATGTAATTTTCTCACTGTTAATGGACGTTTTGCTAAGTATTTTTTTTTCTTTTGAGCTTTATTGTTATCCTCCTGAATTTCCGCAAGTTCGGCGATGAGATTCGCATATTTCCGATTTGCTTCTGCCAGCTTTTCCGCGAAGAAAGTATTTATTTTCGTTAATTCTTTGTCACAATAATGGAAGAATTGCTCGTCGAATTTCGCTACGTATCTGCTAAGAACTTCAACTTCGACTTCTTCAGCTGATGGAGCTTGCTCTACAGAATTGTATAATAACGATTTCATTTTTTCGTAATTAATGTACTGCTTCCTCCATTCGGGAGTGATGTGAGCTGATAAATGTTCCGCGAATTTCATTTTGTTCTGTTAAAAATAATTTAACGAAAAATAATATAAAAAAGAAAAAAATTCTAACAAAAAATACCTCAAATAAACAACAAAACATATGAGTGACGTGCCACTAGAATACGGAGCTCCGGTATGCGGCAAAGATGGCTCTGTTATTGCGGCAAATTCAAATACGTTTTTAATTTTTGATGAATTTATCAATTTATCACTTTGATTTATTAATTTTACGATAATTAATGTTTTTTGACAACAAATGAATAATGTCTATTAATCGTTGAATGAATTTTTGTCAAAACTCGTGCATTAGAGCTATCTATATCTCGTTCAAGTTGCTATGACAACCATTTGTTTTGATTTTAAAAATATTTTCAAAATGGCACGAAGATGACTACATTAGGAAAATATTGTCATGATTTTCCAAAATTAGCGAAGGAATCTGGGTATTGTTTTGAATTACATCGGGGTAGAGTTAATTGGGCTGAAATTGGTATGTTACTTTTTATTATTTCTTCTCAATAATTTTCTTTGTTTTCATAAAATTAAATTAAAATGATGATGTTTACAGAAAGTTTGAATATAGATGAAATTGTCAACAACCGGAATTTTCAGTTGTTAGAGCAAAATTTAGTTAATGTCATTAACTGTAATTTGGAAAGAGAGTATGACGTTAAAATATTGGATCCAAATTTTGTTAAACTTTTTCAATTGGCTCAGTTAGGTGTGGATTACTTGTCTTATTGTGAATTATACTTGGACAGATGTGTTATTTTGCTGCAGGAGCAGTTGGCCAGTTATCAGGAGGTATGAACTTTGGCAGTCTCAAGAGATGAAAATAAGAAAATCTTGTATTTACCTTTTTTTTAACTTTCAATTTGCAGGAATGTGAATTACTAAGAGAAGAAAATCAAAAGAAAAATGAACAGCTTAGAGAAAGCAAAAGAAAAATTAAAACTGAAAGTTTTTTCCAGGTAAAACTCTGTGAATTTTTTATTAAATTTTTTATTGAGCGCTGTTGACCATAATCTTATTTTTTAGTGCAAAAAATGTGAAAAAGTATTTTTGACAGAAGTATATTTAAAGTCGCATGAAAAACGACGGCATAGCAATATCCCGGAGACGCCTAAAACTCCAGAAATTCCTAAAATAGATTCAGTGAACAAATCTCAGCAAACAGAAGCAGAAAAAGCTTCTCATACAGTATCTACACAAACTTTTCTTGAAACTAAAACCGTTGAAACTAAACCCGCAAAAGAAAACGAAGAAATTAATCTAATAAAAAAAGAGCATGAGCTAAAAATGGGGAACTTAGAAAAAGAATTAGAAGCTTTAAAAGAGCGACTGCAAACGACAGAGAAAAAATTGACGGAAAAAAATGAACCTATAGAAAACAATCATCCGCAGCAGTATCCTTTTCCTCCGAATCCTTTATTTTACCCTCAAGTAATTCCTTTCTTATCACCGTATATGTCTCAACCCCGTGTTAATTACATGGAAGTTAATCCTGATTATCAGCAACCATTTGTACCACAGTATACTAAAAAACCTGAACCTGAAAAGAAGCCAATGGTTGAAAAACAGTTACAAGTCGATGAAGGATTATCACCGAAATCGCCAAAAGAATTAAAAACGGAAAGCCGGAAAGAGACACGGGTTGAAAAACCAGTGCGACCGAAGATAGTCAAATCGAGAAGAAGATTACATTACAACAAAGAAAATTTAGATCCTCGATTAGAATCTCCTGATGAGGAAATTAAACCAATACCGTTTCCAAGAAAACCAAAAAAGTTATTCGAAGAACAGGATCGTGGTGATCTATTAACAAATGTTACTCCATTTATTGATGAACCAGAGCCTGAGCCAGAAAGAATAATCGAATCACCAAATGTAGTCACTCCCGCAAAACATTTAGCAGATGATTTAATATCTAGTCCTGTTGTAAAAGACAAACAAATAAAATCAAAATCATTTTTCAAAAAAATGATTACTCGAAATTCACCGAAAATTCAGGAATTAAGTAAAAATATTAAAAGATCTCTCACTAATCTGTATGATTCAGTATCATCTAGAGATTCTATTAAAAGTAGAGATGAAGATTCAGATAGAGAATCGAAATCGGATGTAGTTGAAGGGTTAAATTCAAGATTAAGAGAGCTTGGCATTGATCCTGAATGGTCTGGCATTCCAAAACAAACCATGAAGCAGAAACTGAAGACGTTAGAACATCGGAGGAATCTTTTAGCAAGGGTAAACAAACATTTTTCTAGTTATGGCATCCTTTTTCAACATGGCGACAAAATTCGCCGTGGCATTAGATAATTTGTATTAACGAATTTTTGTCATCTTTTTTATTTTACAGGAAAATCCTATGTATCCGTCGATACGTAAACGATTAGAAAAATCTATTTTCAAAAAAATGAATAAAAGCTCCATTCTTTCCCAGGGAAAGGATTCGGCAAGCATTGAATCATTATACGAAGATTCTCCTAAGTTGTCTATTTCGCCAATCCCAAAAGAACCAATTATTAGGCTTGAGAATAAAGAAAAAGAAAGAGAAACTGAGCCGGAATCGATTAAAAAAGTCACGATGTACGATTTTGATTTCGATTCTGAAAGTGATAATTCAAATCCAGAAGTGCCTGTTAAAATTAATAAAGCCAATCGATTTTCTAATAATCGAGAATTCCCGGAGAAAATCGAAGAGAAAGAAAATGAGATTGAAGAGATTAATGTTGAAAGTAATATTAAGAAGCCGAATAAGCCTGTTAAAGAAACAGACTTTTCAATTTTCCAAATTGGAAAATCAAAAGAAAGTCCGAAAAAAATAGAAAATACAGTGCCTAAATCAACTGTGCTAAATACAGTTGATGAATTGCAAACGGACTCCGATTTTGATGATGAATTTTTGAAAGAATTCGAAGAAAGTAGCTTTAAAAGTATTAATGGGATTTTGAGTTCGACTGTGAATGATAAAAAAATAGCGGACGATGTTCATTCAAATGAAAAACAGGAGAATCAGAGCATTTTGAAAAAGTAAGTGTTGTTAGTTTTCAGGTGCTATATGGTGAAGAGCCAAATTAATAAGCGGACGAGTGTTCCTCATATTAATCTCAAATTTTTTTAGCCCTCAAACCGGTCAGGCAAGACCTCCTTCGAGTGTTAAAAAAAAAGTTCTCTTCGTTGATTATCCAGCAACGGAATCTCAAAGCAGTTCAACTACATTAAATGATATTAAACCATTTAATGAAAAAACTAAGCTCAACGTTCAAATTACCAAAAAAAATGACACTTGGTCGTCTGATAGTGATTGGGATCAGTAATCAGTATTAAGTTTTACCAGTAAAAATTCATATATAAGAAAAAATATTTTTTTAATAAAAGAGCACACAGTAATTAAAGAAAAGAAAATTTTTTTTATTTTGTATTTTATTTACTTCTTAAACTATTCAGATATTTAAAAAACAAATATAGAGACCGAACTAACTGTGCACAAACTAATTAACTTAATTCATAGGATATAGTCCAATTCATATCGGATATACTGATTCTTTGGATCGTTATGGATTCTCGGATAACCAGCGACAAGAGCATCCTGGCCACCAATGTAAAGTGAATTATAGATTTTCCAATAGACGTCTCTTACTTTTCTTGCTGGGTGAAACAAACCCTGTAAAGTAAAAAATTTAAATGGTTAATGTTCAAGAAATTTAAAGATATTTAATTAAGTAAAAAAATTACCTGAAGTGAATATTGTAAAATTTTAATAGCCCCTAAAGCTACTCTTAAACCTTCGATGGCATCCATGAAAGCTTGGACCAAATGAGGACTTGTTTCGAAGATATTTGGCCAAACATGGTTTAATAAATGGACAAGAGCATCTTCACAGCCGAATCCATAAACTCCAAGTGCCATGTGTTTAATTGCGGCACATGCTGTTTGCCTGTGCACTAAATCTCTGTAACGAAAAAATGGAAATTAATTTTAGTTTACAATATCAGCTTTAAAGTTTTCTTAATTTTAAAATTTTTTAATTTTTTTAAAATTAAAAACTTCAAATTTTAAGTATAAAGGACATTTGGGCGAAAAAACAGCAGTGAACAGAAGAGGAAAGGTAAGATGAGGATGAGACAAGCTACGTGAAAAATCATATTTAAAAAATTTAAACGTACCTATCCATAAGGGCGTCTTCCAATAACGGGCACACAGCGTAAATATAATCCTTCCCCATTTCTCCAATGTATTCAAAAAGGAACGATAATGATTTAAGGACTCCATTTTGAACATTCAACTCTGGTACTCTATATTCATTCATGAGCGCCGGAAGTACCGTAAACGGTGAACAAGTTTCAGCTACAATAGCAATCGCAACAGTCGTACAGACACGATTCTGTCTTTCCTGAACTTTTAAATTATTCAAAAGCGTCGCCAACACATCATGAGGGCTGAAAAAAAATTTTCATTCATTAATTTCAATTCAAAGCTTAAAAAATCGATCATAAAAAATTTTTACTTACCCAATAGCTTTTGCGATGTAACCAAAAGTATTAACAGTAGCTCTCCTAATCGCTTTCTTATGAGCTTTCAACAACTCCAACAATTCAAAACAAATCCTCATCCATTCCCTCGCCGACACGTACTCCGGCCCACGATCTGCTATCCTTCCAACTAAATCAATACAATTCTCCTGAACTTTTTCATGTCTATTTTTTAAAATCGGCGTTAACCTCGGTAGTAAATCCTTAATAGGCGGCGTCATTTTCGTCATACCAATAACATTAACAATAGCTTTTAAAGCTCCTAAAATAGATCCTAAAACCTCAGGATATTCTTCTCCTAAATATTCGTACAAGACAACGCCTAAATGACCCATTAATTTTTCTTCTTGGCAAGTCTTCATTACTACTGCAATACGAGAAATCAAATCCGCTGCTTGTTGTCGAACCTTTGCGCTTTTATTATTCAAACGCCACAAAATCGTACCGCAAATCTGAGGTAGATACGGCTTAACTCTTTTGCCTAACTGATTAACAATCGTGCCGAAGCCATTTAACATAACGACATCTTCCGTAGTCTGTTCTTGAAATGCGTATAATATCCCATCTATTAATTGTTCTTCTAATCGTGAATCAATATCAGCCGCTCCTAAATTACTCATGATTTTTTCAATCGTTTCCATAACCATTTTACGATACTGTTCGTTTTCATCTTTTAAATCATCAACAACTCGATTTATCATTTCAGAAGAGCCGACTTTATTAGCTATTTCAACGGTTGTGTCAACTAATTGACGGTAGTTCCTTCTATCTAAAGCCATTCGGTGATTCCAAAAATGTTTAAAAAAATGCGGCAAAATTTCGTCTTTAATATACTGAGCCTCCACACCATCTGTTCCACAACATTGCTTAACAACCTTCAGTACAATTTTCTTCATTTCCTCATCGGGCGATTGAAATTCTCGAATCAAAATCAACATCACTTCCCTCGTGTAATAATTCGCGTATTCAGCATCCATCAATGGGATTAAGTATCCAATAGCTTTCAAAAAAGCAGCTAAACCTTTTCCTCTATGAGTTCGGATACCTCTCCATAAAGGTTTAAGAACAGAATCGAAGCTTTCGATACCGTACGGCGTTGCAGCTTCAGCTAAAGCAGCAATGGCTAAAGCTGTAATAGTTTTGACTTTTTGTTGTTCATCAACTAAACCATGCTCGATAATCTCAACGAGCGATTTGAGATGAGGTAAAATTGCGCATCCCATAAGGATAGCGATTTGTTGCACGATTTTGATCCCGGTGTGTCGTGCTTGCCATGATTTTTTAGATCGGCATACGGCTTTTAAAAACGGGAGAAGGCTCGGAATGCCTAAAGCAGATGCAACGACTGCAAACGCACGAGCAGTTGTGTTTCGTACATACTCGTCTATGTTATCAATGTCGGGTCGCATTGTTGAGATCATTGTGGCTAAACCGGCTGCTTTTGCGAGATTTGAGATGATTTCTCGACCTTCGACACGGGCGTAGTAATCTTCGTCGATAAGTAAAGGTTCAATGACAACGAGAATCTGGAAATAAATTAAAGTTTTGATAAATTTAGAGGTAAAAAGAATTTTCCTTCTGCTCAAAGGTCAAAAAGTCAAAGTGTAAAACTTACCTTATGCACGTATGGCCTAACTAAATCATCCAATTTATACAAAATTCGATCAATAACTTTGACCAATAAATGCCTTTCTTGATCTTCAAGCGTAGGACTCATCAAAAGCGGTAAAATTTGATTAAACAAAGGACCAGCGCCGAATTCTCTAGCTTTATCAGTAATTTGCCTTAAAGCAGCTTTCCTCATAGGCGGAGTTCCATTTTTTATTTTTAACAATAATTTCATGATTTTTCTTTCTTTCTGTTCGTCAGGTGATAAAGTTTCTTCATCTACATCTACAAGTAGTTTGTCAAAATATTGTGCATCTTCCGGTTTCATGAAAGGCAAATTTCCCTTCGGCTGGTTATCCATATATTTTGCCGTTTTATCTTCTTGTTGTATAAAAAAACCAGTTGGGGTTCCTGCTATGGGCGTCGGGGTAGCTGTTAATTTTCTCGCTGGAGTACGAATCGGAATATAGCTAAAAATCAATTTTAAAAAAATGAATTAGCAAAAAATATTTTTAAAAAATTATTTTAGGACTTTCGCTTACCCAGCAGGTGGCTGAAGAACTTTGTAGCCAGGAGGGAACATGGAATCCAATTCATCATCTGAATACGGCCTGTTCCTCTCGTCAATTTCCCTTTCCCATCGATAAGCTTGAATTTGTTCCGGTGTCATGGCGGCCAAGTGACCCGGTGTTGGGGTGGCCATAGCCATAGCTTTAGCTCCTGTAGGAGTTGAAGCTGATGGAGTCATCATAGAAGGTGTAGCCCCGTGAGGCGTCCTGGGAGTGCCAGGCGTCTGAGGCGTCAGTCCTCCAGGCGTGGTTAGTCCGCCAGGAGTGGCTAATGAAGGAGTTAAATTAGCTCCCGGAGTTTCGTCCCACCTAGAACGTCTTTTACTGGCTGATGGTGTTGGAGTTTCTTCAATTAAATCTGCAGCACCAGTGCGATCTGTTCTGGGTGTTTCTGCCCAGCCGGAATTATGCCCCGGAGTTTCTAAAAATTAAAAAAAATTGCAATTAATATTTGGGAAAATAATTTTAGTAATAATAAGTTAAAAGCTTACCTCTTTCTGTTTTTGGTGTCTCATCCCAACGATTTCTGCGACTGGAGACGGCTTTGTCATGACCGGGTGTTTCTCTTCCTGGGGTAGCAGCTCCTGGAGTAGCGTGACCGGGAGTAGCATCCCATACACGTGTACTTTGACCAGGTGTGGCGCCTGGCGTTTCGCTACCTTTCGGGTGTCCTGGTGTTTCATCCCAGCGAACATGAGCAGGAGTTGACTGAAAGAAAAACAATCAATTAGACTCATTATCAATTAACTCAACAATCAATTAACTCATTAATGTACTTACGTCATCTTTCTCCCAAGTCGAAGCAACTGCCTTTTTCTTCGCTGCAGTTGGTTCACTTTCCTGGCCCTGATCCCAACGCCCTCGTTTCTTCGCTGTAGTGGCAGATTTGCTAGCATCGCCATTTGATATTTTCAATGTTCCATCTTTAGCTTTCTCAACAATTTTTTTACGGAGCTGCAATAAAAAATTTAAATTAGAGATTTTTTTATGCAATTACTAAAAAATTAAAAAAAAATATTTTTACCTCAGATTCTTCGCCTCTGAGCAACTGCTCTTTCATAATCTCAGTATACGACCTGGACCCAACATCAGGAGTCTTCCCACCTGAAAAATACAATCACACTAAGATTAAACATCAATCATGATATTTTTTTCATATAAGGGGCCATTTTCGAATAAAAAAATTTTAATAGCCTCATTAAAAATTTTTTCGCTACAAAAAATGAGGCCTTAAGAAAGCGATTCCGATACTTTCTTAATTAAATTTTTTATTAATTATTTTCTCATTTAGTCTTTGTTCAAAACATACATTGCCATCTTTGAAAATTATAAAAAGATTTGTTTTTTTTCTTTTCCAAAATTGCTTTAAAATGTATCAGCCTCAACAAAACAAATCCTCAAACATTTAGGCAATGTCATTTTCAAACAAGACCGATACGTACGTGTTCATACGATGCCGCAGCAACAGATTCACCATTTTGATCAACACCACAGCGTCCAATTTAGCGGACCTAGAATCAGTCTGGGGTATTAATAATTTTCTGTAGCATTCATACATCCATGCATTCCAATACTAGCCTTAGGGGAGCGATAATAAGTGAGAGGGGGAGAAAATGCAGCTCGGGCCCAAGAAAAACATTAGGTCAAATCTTTTAATTTATCGCAACCTTGTGCTTATCAATGAGCCCTAACAGGAGAATTTTCAGAAAAATTGACTTATCGTTGAATTTGTAATTCATTTTTAAACACCTTGATTAACTGAACTTCAAACGAGTCACAATTCAACAATAAACAAGAATTTAAATGTAATAGCAAAATTTGCTTTACACAACCGTAGAAGGAACTTCTTCTTGCTTCAAGACAGAAATATTGCAGTTCATTCCATTTGAAACCTTGGAAAATAAAAAGGAAATTATTAGTTTTCTTCTATTTAAATAAAAGGGTGGACTAGAATTCAATATCTAATCTCACACATACAAACGGATCCATAACATCGCAGACAATGGGGAGGTTTTTTGTATCAGCACTGAAAACAAAGTATTTAACAATTTTATTCATCTATTGTGAGATACTAACATGTGCTGATTTAATATATGGAATCCCTAGCCTACAACACTTTCTCGCAATCACACTGATACCCCAAACAACATACATTTTAATTTATTAATGGCTTAACATTTCAATATTAAGTATTTTTGTCATTAATAAATTACCCTGAAAAATATTGCAGCTAAACATGAAAACGTAAATCTTTTCATTTAAAACACCATCATGTTTAACTGTATGAGTGGAAAGAAATCTAGAAAAAAAAAGTTTTGGTGAGAATGGTGAGTGAACAATACCTTCGGCAAATGGATCAATCCGCTCTGGTGATATAATCATCCTTCTCCTTTTCTGTCTGTACTCATCTTCTTTCTCTGCAATTGTTGGCCTTCTTCGGTCTGCAAAAGGATCATAGTCCTTTTCACTCTGAGCAATATCATTAAGCAAAGCAGCTGGAGCTGTGTACCCTGTTCTTTTTTGAGTGAAAGATGTTGTGACCTCATAGTCATCATCCTAAAACAAACCATATGCATTGATTAAAATCACAAATTCATTATTTCCTCACTTCAAAAATGATTTACTTACATCTACTTCATCATTTGCAGCAATAGATGTGACATATCCATCAAATTTACTCCCTCCTCCATCATAAATTTCCTGATCGAAATAACCGCTTTCTCCAAGGCCGATCCTGCTTTTGTCAGTCACTCCATTCTCGTCGTTTTGTGATAATTCCTTCTTTCTAGCTTGGATCTCTTTGATTTGAGCTTCGATATCTATTAAAAAAAATATGAAATATAAATCGATAGTACACAAAATGGTGGACGACCCGTATACGTCAATGAAACGTTTTGAAATTTCAATCAAGAACCGATTAAATTCTCGTACGGTAATTCAATTTATGAATATTACAACCAAGCATCTATCAATCAAGTAAAATTTGACCCAAATGCTCATTAAAACCATATAATTCTTTATTTACTTACCTTCGTGCGTCCTAGGGATGGCCGCCATTTTTTTCTTTTTTCATTTGAGAAATCGGGGTTGCCAGCTTGTGAACCGAGGAACGAACAAGATTCTAATGCCACGACAAAAAACTAACCGCCGCGCCATTTTTATTGTTTATTTTTTTGATTCTGGTTCGTGATTCGTAGGAATTATCATTTTAGTGTTTCACAATGAGTTTGTTCTTTAAATTAGTAAAAATCGGAAAGTTACTTTTCGTCATCTATTTATAAATAACCCAGTAAGTAGTTTCCATTTTTTACAGCTGTAGAAATAGAGTTGAAACAACCCAATGTCGACTATGCATTTTAATTCTTGATGAAAGTTCGAAGGCACACGAAGACACAAGGCAGGCTTCTTCAAAATAGAGGATCATAATGGTTTTTTAGGATTAGGGTGACAAACAAACAGCTCCGAGTAACAAATGAAAAGAAAACTGTATTTCTTAAAAAAAATAAAAAGTAGAAAATTAACCAAATGAAAATTATATCATCATATGAGAAAATAAACAAAAAACAAGTAAACCTAATTACTCAAATTTTCGCGAGAACCATTAATCGTGTACCAGGTCATTAGCCGAATTGTCAGTCGGGGGAAATAATAACAATAATAACTAATAATAATTAAATGCCTTTTTTTAGACTTTTACATCATTTGCTAACGTTAATCAATTAAATAATAGCATTTGAGTAAAGTATTTACATTTACAAGAAAATAAAAAAAATAATTCTTTACTCTTTGTCGAATGATAACAGATCTTTCAACGACTTGAAAAAAAAATACCGCCTAAAAATTAAATAAGGCTTATAGGACGGAAACATTACAGTTCGAAATACGACGTTTTTATGAGATCATGGATGTTAAGAATACTTATTCGTCGTAAATCGATTATAAAAGAATGAAATAAAAAATTTTACATAGTATGCCAAGTTTGTTATACTCATGGTTGTTAAATAAAGTAAAAAAATATGAGAAAACAATTATTTCTGAAGCCAATAAAATACTACCAGTGGTTGGGATCCGTTTATCACTTTTAAAGCATCAGGTTAAATCATTCTAAGGAAGGCATGATCGTTTTTATGAAAATCTTTAAAGTCGACCTTGCAAAATCATGTTTTTAACAATTACTACTTTCAGGATCCCAAACATTTAAAATATTTAGAAAAAAAATTCAGTACGAGTAATTATTTTACAACTAATAAAAAAAAATACAAAAATTTGTTAATGCCGTTTATGGTAAATTATTTAACAGCCTCTCTAATTTAACTTTTTAGCATTACATTGCAATCGTAGCGAAATACATCCTCGGAAAAGAATTTAAAAATTTAAAAATCTCTTCCATGTCAACTGTTTGCATAACTAGTTAAAATGTCTATTTCGACTAGTTTCTATCATTCGCAATATAAATGCCACAAAAATCTAAAAAAATTAGTTTTAGCAATAAAATAGAGAAGCCGATCACGGAAAATTTTTAAATATCTGACCCATTAGTCGAATTTTGATCATTTTTTTTTTACATGGAAACTTGAAGGGCCTGTCAAAATTTTCCGCGCCTAAAAGAATAAACTCGTATTTACAAAAAAAACATATACACTTCTTTTCCGAAGTTTAGAAACACTACAAAAAATAAACAAGATTATGAAAATAATAAAAACAACTAATATATCTTAAAATAGTAATTAATGTATGGATTAATTTAAATCGACTATGATTATAATTTTTTTTAAACACAACGATTAAGAAAATAATATTTAAAGCATCGAAAACGGAATATCGAATTTAAATTATAAATCCAAGACAGTTTTTTTATTATTCCCAAAAAAAATTCTAGCCAGGAAAGAGAAAAAAATTAAAAACTCATCGTGCAGTTACACAAAGAAACAAAGCTTCACATATACACTTCATAAGCCGCTCTTGATTTAAGTTAATACTAAAAACAAGCGATTTTATTCTCTTAATAATAAAAATGTTGGCATTTCACTTTTTAAAAAGAGGAAAAATTTTTTGAAGAAAATTGCATTACTCGATAAAACTCTTAATAAATTAATTTTAACCGTGATTTTCTCCAAAAAAAAAAAAAAATGAAATGTAACAAACGAGTACAAAATTTTAAAAACCAGAAATGTGTGAAATTTTAAAATAATGAATAAATAGAGTAAAAAAGAATTAAACACGTTCATGAATCGGAAAAAATAACATTCAAACATTTTCAACCAAATAAAACCCTTTTTGACCGATACTCCGTTTTCAAACTTGGGGAATTTGTTTTTAATAAATTGATTACGAATCTTTTAAAAGAAATATAAATTGAAAGTACGGTAATTATTTTTAAATTATTTCTCGTTAGTTCGCATATTAAAAGTGACCCACTCATTTTAAAATTTGATTTTTTTTTAAATTATCGATTTCAAAAAATAAAATCTGAGGCAATCATTCATTCTTATCAAGTCAGCCATAACAGTATTAGAGAAAAATTCGCGCCCTATCGTTATTCAACGAACGTTTTAGAATATTTTTTTCCTTTATTATTTAAATCGAACTCGATTTTGTTGTCAAAAAGAAAAAAAGTTAAACTGAAAACCATTTCTAATGGTTACTACTGTAGAAAAAAATACGTTATGGATGCTTTTAAAATTCTTTTTAGTTACTAAATAATTTTTTAAAAAAAGAAAACTGGGAAAAAAATGAATGATATATTATTAAAAATTCTTAAGTTGAATGGATCACTGTAAAAGTCATTTATAAATAATTAAGAGAAGAGGAAGATTTTTTTTTAATTATCAAAACGTAGGTTAGTATTTGAAATATTGTTAAAACCCAGAACTGGTGAATTTTTTGAGTTCCTCATTAAAGGTTTGTGTGATTTATGAGAATCTAACGTGTGTTGCCATTGCCAGCAGTTTCGGCAGAAATATCTGAAGCAAATCATTTCTCTGCAGAAGTACGGTCCTTGCTGAACGTTGCAAGAAGAGCAGAGCGAATCTTCTAAATAAGGATCAACTTGAATCTGAAAAAAATTAAAAAATGTTAGGACGCAGAGTTTAAAAGAAATGGTCAGAAATAATAAATGAAGTTATACTTTAACCCAAAGATGATAGACTCCACAGATTTTAAACTAGAAAAATACTTTTAAGGGTTTAAATATGTTTTTCACAAAATTAATTACCTTCTTGCAAAACTTGGCGGTTTTAATTTCAATGAAGGCAGCGGCAACAGCTTTCATGTAAGATTTTGTATTGCTGAACGTTACTCGAGCAGAACCAATTGGGTACTTGAACTTATCAGTGTCAATTCCTGCAAACAAAATAATTATGAATTTTTAGTGCATATAATGCTTCTTTAGATATAAATTTATTGGCTGGATTTCTTCAATAGTCTTATTAAAAAACAGCCTGATTTAATTGTCTTGTGCTTCCAAAATTTGCCATTTTCATAAATTCCATTCAGTACACAAGAAACTATTTAAAAATTCAAACACAAGAAAAAACTAATTTCATTAGAAGTTAAAAATTTGAAAAAACTTTATTCTAATTCTAAAATTGTGTATTTTTTATTTTTAGGTAAAAGTGTCAATTGACTCGGAGCACAATCTTTCCATTATATCGCCGAATGGAACGGGAACAAACTTACGTGAGTAAAAATATTATTAATTCAATAACAAAACTTAGTATCAAAAATCCAAACCCAAGAAGAGATCCTTTTGGTGCTTCTGGTACAGAACGAACGATATGATCATGATCCATGTTTACAATATTTAATACCTGATCCTGCATGCGCAGATCAGCTGATTTGATCCCAGAATGCTTTGCGAAAGACTTGTCGAATTTTTAACAAAATAAGAATAAGGTTCGGTTTTAGTCGCCTCGGAGGTAATTTTTGATTTGTACGGACTTAATTTTGGACAGTATTTTCAAATTTCGGACGTATTTTTTATGAAAGTAATGTAAAAACTTAAGATTATGACAATTGTAGTGATGGTGAACGGTGATCCAAGCGTCTAAAATAATTGGCGTTTACAAAGAGGATAAGGTTAAGTGTGAGTATTAGTTAATTTTTTATGAAGACTAATGGCAACCTTTAAAAACTATTGTTAGGAAAATACTTCGTAGAGATATTACTAGTTTTAAGGATCTTAGAGTCATGTTTCTATGAACATTAAGTAATTAAGTTTTTAACACAAACCTGCATACAAAACTCCATCAAAAAGATCATTCATAATCTTAGCCAATCCCTCAGCTGTTATCATTCCATGTAAAGCTCCAACAAACACTGTTTTCTGAGGATCTAATTTCTGGCAAGCAGCTTTTGCATAGTTGCAATCAGAAATAACCCAAGGAATAACCTGCACTTCTTTGGATTTCATACGACGAGATGAAATCTTATAAAACCATGAACCACCATTAGCATAGTCCTTGCAGCAGGATGAAAGCAGAGCTTTGACCTAAAATTAAATATATTTTTTTATTTTAAATGAAAAAGATGTTATAAAATTTTATACTGTATACTTACTTGTTTTTCCGATTCGAAAATTATATAAACATATCCTTTAGGCTGAACTGCTTGCTGCTCCTTACCAGGCCATTCAACACGAATAGGGCCAAATTGACGAAAAACTTGTTCAAGAGTTTGTTCACTTAAATCCCAAGGAACGCCTCCTAGGAAAACTTTGCATGAATAAACTGCATTTTTCTCGCTTCTCATCGGTAAGACTCCACTCCATGTGTACATGGCATCACAAACAGCTTTTAAGAAAAAAATAATAATTATTTCATAGAATATTCAATCTAATTCAAAAAAGATTGACTTACAAGCAGCACTTCTATGAAATCTAGCAGCTCTTTCTAAGGAATTTCCATTTCCATCTCCCACAGCGCTTGTTGAATTTCCAAGAAAATTCGGAAAAGATTTATCTAGATTTGTAGTCTCCGGCAGTGATTGTTGTTGCTTCAAAATAGAAATCAAGCTTGCCTGAAAATTTTGTTGTTGTTGCTGCAATAACTGTTGAACAAACGGGTTCATTGCTGCATTAAGAGCTAATGGATTTGGCATATCTGAATTCTGGAGCAAATAGTTGTTCTGAAGGCTCAGTGAATTCTAAAAATGAAAGAATAATCATGAATTATATGTGAAATATTTAAAAAAAATTTTTCTTGTCCTACTAACCATAAGATCAGAAATGCTAGTATCATTTACACAGCCACTGCTTGTATTTGATTCTGATGGCGATAAAGATCTTGTGCTGTTAGTCAAACCTGAATTATCAGTATTTGGTGATCCGCAATCACTGTATTTAGTTAATGATTGCTGCCTTCTTGGTACCATTGGTGAGCTTGGCATGGAATGATAACCAGTGTCAAAACTTCTGTGGAAATTTCTCAAAGGGGAAGCAATATCGTCCTCGCTCTGATAAAAAAAAAAATAAAATAACAAAAACATTGCCCTGTAAAAGATTTCTTAAGAAATAAATAATTTCTTACCTTGTAATGATAATGAGACAAAGGTGTTGATGTTTGAAACTTTTTTCGACCAAATCCTACTGGACTTTGGGGTAAAGTTGAAGCAGCATTGACTAATGGCCCTCTTGGGTAATTTAATCCAAGAAGGTCTGATATGTTTGTCATTGAATCGCCTGAAGTCAAAAATTAAAAGAATTATCTTACAAATTTTTTTCTTAATACTTTTTTATTTCAAACATTTTTTTTAAGTTAGGCAGCAGGACTGCTATATCTAATTATGTTTAAAACCAAAACAAGAAAAATTTCATTGTTCAAGATTTATTTTCTAAAAATGAAACATATAATGGGGAAAGTAACTTTTATACGATAAAAAATGTCTTTCAAATCTTAAAAATTTATTTACTTTCAAAATTTCTAAGAGCTGCCTCAATCTTGTATCATTAACATTTCCGACTTACATTCTGGTGGTGACTGTTGGTCCTTATCACTATCCAATAAAGAATTAATCCTTTGGAATATATCACTGTTAGGCTGCGGAGATGTGGGAGAATTCGAATTAATCAGACACCGGTTACTGTCATAGTCCTGCTCGTAATTCCCATTCTGGAACGAAAAAATCAAAATATTTTAGAACTAATTCCCAAATATATTTGCCTGCTCCAGCGAAAAGTCACCTTTTCATTTTCAAGTAGCTTAAAAACTTTTTCTTCAACAATCAAAGATCTTTTTAAAAATTCGCAAAATTCCCATTCGTCACTTATTCTTAAAATCCCAAAATCTTCCATTTTTGTTAGTCAAATATTAAAAACCGAAAGTCAATAAAAATTAAAACAAAATTAGATATATGTATTAAAATAATTAAAATTAAAAATAAAAGCTTGCAAATTTGAGTAATGATGCCAATGAGAAATGAAGTTATACTCTAAAGTTAAAACAAACAGTAAACCAGGAAAGGGGAATGGGGAGAGTTGCTACTTGAACTTGACCAATCAGATTCCTTATTTCTCCCTTCAAAAACGTTAGTTTATAACGGTACTCTCTCAAAAAAAATGGGAGAACAAAAAGTTCTACGTAATTGTAGATTTTAGCAAATTCTTCAATATTTTTGTCTATGGCATTAGAATATCACACGTGCGCTGCCAAAAAAAATCGTATCAGTTTTAGCTTATTTTACAAGTTGAAAATCATTTTTAAAATAAAAATCCCTTTTTCTCTTATTTTATCCTCGAAGCCGAAGAGGTGTTTTTGTCTGACGAATTCTTGGAATTGAACCATCAAATGGTTTCAGTATTATCAACCATGTTTATTTTTTTCCCTTTTGTTTAGCCGATTTGATTAGTCTTCTTTGATTTGATCACAGTTCGTGATGCTACTACAGCATCATCATAGATGATCTTTCTTACCTGATTCATTTTCCTGGAAATTCGTTACACGAACCCAGAGGAAAAAAGGTTATTTTATAATTTATAAACTAAAACAAATAGTAACAATGAAGATTTCAAGTTATCCACGTAAATTCAAAAGATCGACTAAAGCCTGTCGTTTCGTGAATTTGGGAAAACAGATTAGGGAGTCTCTTCGGAAAACCGTTGATGGAAAAAAGTGTAACTAGACTAAAAGTTAAACATAGGCGCGACATCAACAGGTTCGACAATTTTTTTTTACCTTTCTGAACTTGCTTTCATCTAATTAAAATACGATGACATCATTTATAACAAATATCATCTCTGCTTTAATTTTTTGAAATGATTTTTTTTTTTTTTTGATGTATAGTAATAGAATTAAAATTGTGTAATGTGTGCTTCCCGGAAACCTTATTTCCAAATTGTTTGATATCAAGCTTCTTGCGAGACAGCAGGACGCCATCTTGGTTCGTTTAAGGAGAAAAAAAGTCTCTCTGCTCACTGCAAAGGATCTCGTATCTTGGAGATGTAGGCTTTTATTTTAAGGTAAATGAATATTCATTTATGCGTATCTTTATTTTATTTATTCAATCATTTTGGACAAGTTACATCTTGAATTTTAAAATTTCTGATTGATCTCTTGGTTTCAATGTAGTTTAATAATGATAAGGTTAGGGTATGAGGTTAGATTTGACGAAACGAAGGATCCAATAACAAACTCCAATCATAAGGTTTTGATGAGAAACGTTTAAAATTAGTTACCATCCTTGCTAATTTCATAATAGCCTATTCATTAAAAGCTAGAGCCTGCTGATCTTACTGTTTCGGTATCATTTTTTTAAATGAATTGGATATTAGTTTACGATTTGGCATGGCAAAATGAAAAAAATGTGGCGAGGTGGAACAATAAGATATCCTCAGGACACGTACGCCATATTTTTATTTATTTTTTGTTC
Organism: Liposcelis brunnea; assembly: GCA_023512825.1. NCBI lineage: Eukaryota > Metazoa > Arthropoda > Insecta > Psocodea > Liposcelididae > Liposcelis > Liposcelis brunnea. The sequence goes on along the minus strand of CM042068.1, from coordinate 10,423,142 downwards.
TCGATTTTACATGAAATATTTAATATTTTTAATTTCGGAGGCCTTAAATTCTTATGAAATGGTTATTTGTTTTTGGTTTAAAGTTCGACTTTAATATCAATTACTTTTTCGATTCATATAAGTTCTCAGAGATTTTAGTATGCTCCTTCACTATCACAGCCATCTCTACTTAAGTTTTTTGCCTGAATTAATTATTAGAATGTTGAAATCATGATATATTCTTGTATTTTTTATGATTTTTTATCGTTTTTTGGAAATGCCGCCTTCGATTTTCTTCTCTGTGACAATTGTCGCCATTTTGAAATCAAGTCACGTGCACGACACATCCTTCCTTCCTACTTCCTGTTTTGGTCTCAAAATTAACGCGTTGTGTTTATTATTTTTCGATAAATTCTTGTATTTTACAGTTTAATATATACTTTTTCTATTTTCTTTCAATGGTGTGAGCATGTTTCAAATTTTAGTTTTTTCATGTCTTTGGCATTTTGCTTTGTTAGAACAAAATTGTGGAGATAAAATAAGACACCAAGTTCAATTCACGAACTTCAGTGAAAATGTGACGTAAGGGTTTTCATGGAATTAATATGAAACAGTGTTTGGCATTATTTTAACTTTATATTCTTAGGTAGGCTAAATCGATTTCCAAGACTTTCACGTGTACCCGTCCGTGTTGAGAAACCAGTTGATTGTCACAAACTACATGCAACCGAAAATTCTCCATTTGTTGCAATTATATTGAACCGTGCTACCGGAAGATTATTATGCATGGGATCTATAATAGATGAAAAACATATTTTGACGGCTGTGCAATGTGTTTCAACCACAAATTACAAAACCCTAAGGATATTAGTTGGATATTTTAAAGCTTGGTGGGGTCGTCACAGTTTTGTTCATTATGTTGAAAAGGTCATAAAACATGAACATGAATTGGCTATCTTGCGCTTGGTAAAGCCTATTCAGTTTTCAAGGACAATAATGCCTATTAGGTTGCTACGTGAAGAAGATTCTCCAGAAGAAGGAGGTAAAGGTGGAGGCGGAGATAAACCACCTGCACCTGCACCAGCTTCACCAGCTTCACAAAATATTAAAAAAAATAATAATAGTAATAATGAAAACACAGACAATAAAATGAAATCTTCTTATAATAGCAGTTCACCTCTACTTCGCCATGAATTAGCTGAAAGTACAGACCAAGGAAATAAAGAAAATGATGTTGGGAATATAGTCAAAAATGGTAAGAGTAATGAAACTGAAGCAAATTATGATGATGAAACATATGATGAAAATGGAATATATGATGAAAGTGAAACAAATGATGAAAGTGAAGCAGATGGTGAAGATGAAACAAATGGTGAAGATAAAATATATGATGAAAGTGAAACAGATGATGAAGGTGAGACAGATGATGAAGGTGAGACAAATGACGAAGGTGAAGCAGATGATGAAGATGGGACAAATGATGAAACTGCAGCTAATAATGGAAATGAAGAAAATGAAGCAGAAACAAGCAATCAAGAAAATTATGGTAAGAAAAGGAATGAAGAAAATGATGGAGAAAAGAGCGATAAAGACAAAGAAGGAGAGAAAAATTTTGAAGAAAATAAAAAAAATTATGGAATCAATGACAAGAAAGGAAAGATAGTCAAAATGAATGCCTCAAAGGAACTTGAAAAGATACTCAATGGTGAAGTTTATAATGGAAGAGAAAATAAAAGAGCTATGAAATTATATAAAAGAGATGATGAAGATCTCCGTAAAGATCCACTTCTAGAATATCCTAAACCTGAAAAACCTCCAGAAATGAAAACTTTTCAGGAGAAACATAAAGAAATTAAAAGTGTTCTCATTGTGGGATTTCCTCTTACTGACGAAGATGTTGTTGGAGATCCAATTCCCCAAACTTTAATTTATGCTATGAGAGAAGAAAATTATACAGATGATGTAAAACCTTGTTTAGAAAAATACAAAGACAAACCATCTTTAACTAAAGAGGAGGATCCTAATGCTGAGAAAAGAATTATTTGCACAAAAGGTACATCAAAATTTTGTTGGGGATGTTTGGGTGGGCCAACATTATGGAGAAGAGAACGAGAATATATACAGGTTGGTGTGATAATTGGCACCAAGTGTGAGTCCACAGATCCAGCAAAGCCTGACCCGTATTTACATATAAGAGTGGATGTAAACATGAAGTGGATTATGAAAAACAGTTACGTTAACTTTAAACACTGAAAATCTTTTTATAAAAATTTATTTAAGTAAATATCTTATATCAGTGGTCAAGGAAACATCGATTACCATGGATATTAAACTTTTTAACAAAATAATAACAACAGAGCAACTTTATCTATTTTCACTAATCTTCCAAGTGAATTTTTTATCGTTCAAGCTTTCTTCTTTAAAGGAATAGAGCCAAAGCTCGTTTGCTTAAATCAGTAAGTACAACTGTTAAATTACAGGATATAAATAATATTAATTGAAGCTACTGATAAGGGCATTTCTTTAAATTACAGCTATCAGCACGATTAAGTATTTCTATAAAGATCGCCTGGGATAACTATTTACAGAAAAAATGAATTGATTAATATTTGCTTGATGAGCTGTCAAAATACCGATAACTTTATCGACCTTCAACACTTATTTTTATATATATTGCTAGCAAAAATAAATTGAGGAAAAAAATTTGTGATCATTAAGGCAGACACGTGTAGCAGGATATGTTAATAGATGGACGAAAGTGTGAGGTGAATAATGATTTGAACCTTTGCTAAACATAGACGATTTATTGTACTAAAAATCCTCCATCAACAGGCAAAGTAGCACCAGTAACCATGGATGCCAAATCGCTTAAGAGGAAAATAATAACATTAGCAACTTCATCTACTTCGGCGAATCTTCCAAGAGGGGTTCTTTGCGTCATAGATTTTGCCTTTTCGGGATCGCCCCAAGCTTTCCTTCCTAAATCAGTAAGGACGACAGTTGGATTTACACCGTTTACTCTTATGTTGTGTTTTCCAAGTTCAAAAGCCATGACTTTGGTGGTTTGATCCACAGCTGCTTTGGAGCCGCAATAGACGACATGATTTTCAATGGCAGTCTAAAAAAGAAAATAAAAAATATAATTCATGGAATCATAAAAAAAATTTGGAAAAGCGGGAGAAATTTACCTGTGCAGAAATTGAGGATAAATTAACAATGCTTCCACCTTTTTTCTGAGATATCATTTTCTTCACAATGGATTGACTCACGTTGATTATGGCTTTAACGTTTATACTATACGTCCTAGAATGAAATAGAAGTTTCATAAATTGTAAACAAAAGAAAAGGTAATCCGGGTCTAGGCATTGTCAAAGCCGCTCTTTTAGGGGTAAAAAATTTTTTGTGCAGCCTCTAGCAACTACCTACTTGTCAAAAGCCTCCTCAGTTACATCCAAAAATCCTTCCAATAAACCAATACCGGCATTGTTAACCAACCCATCTACAGACCCCAATTTCTCCAGTGCATTTTTTGTGGCATTCCAGTCAGACAAATCAACGCAAACTGTCTCGATTGATGGTGTTTCTTTTTTAAGCAAATCCAATTCATTTTGAAGTAATGATACTCCTATAACTTTTGCGCCGCATGAAACTAATTTCTGGGCGACGCCCTTGCCAATACCTGAAGATAAAAAATTCGCATTTTTCCCCCCATCAAACAATTTTTAAAATTTCTTTTTACTTACCAGTCCCGGCTCCTGTAACCACGATAGTCTTCCCATTAAAATCCAAATTCATTTTTCCCAACTACAACTAAATCTTGCCAGGATAGATATTCAACTCACTCGCCACCGTTGCGAAGTGGAATCGATAGGTAAATGTTTGCCTGTTTACTCAATTCATCGAGTTAGAAAAAAAAATTTAGTACTCATAAATAAATCTTTCAAGGCTAACTTAGCGGTTGGAAAACACGTTTATTAGCTTTTTGAATATCATTTAAAAAATTTATTTTTTTTCCCAATGACATCGGCCATTAAAACTAAGATATATTTAATCATGTAGTTTTTGAAAAACAGCGAAATTTTCCAGCCAAATACGAGCGATATTTAATGATATATCCGTCGTAAGGGTTTTTCAATAAAATATTCTCTGATTTCGCATTTGGTGCTTTATATCTCATAATGAATTCAATAATAAATATTATGCTGGCTACGAAAATCCCAAGTCCTAACATGGCAAACATCATTAAACAGTTTTGAATATTAACAGGAGTCCACGTGTCTTTTGGTTTTTTCTCATATTTGATCCAGTAATTGTTTTTAATTCGCTCTGTTATTCCAAGCGATTGTAGGCGGCGAATCCTAAAGAGAAATTGTATTTTAAGAGTTATGAACAGATTTCCTAGCTTAGCAAAAAAAAATCATGGAAACGTTTTTTGTGTAGGGAAAAATTTAATTGGAAGTTCAAACTCTAGAAAGACCGCCAAAAAAGATAATGACGTTACACTGGCTGATTTCTGTGGCGCGATAGATGCTTGCAATTTAGAATTTGAATTTCCAGTGAAATTTTTTTAATTAAAAATTAATATTATGCCTGGGAAAAAAAAATTAAGTGACTTACTCGTGGTTGATGAGCCGTTTGAAAGGACTATTAATAGGAAATCCCATACCAAGGCTGATTTTGGTAACATCATTAACCATTTTAGTAATTATACAATTCGATTTTTCTCTATTTTCACGAGTTTTCTCTAAATTCCATTCTATCGATGCGTCGATCCCGAAGAAAGCGGAGAATTTATTTTCGCATAACATTGAAATCCCTTGTTTGTTTGTTTTTGGCAGTTTATTTTTTATCATTAAATCTCGTTGAAAAATTTTCGTGATGTATGGATCAGCTAGGGAGTCGTACTAAAAATTAAGAATCTAGTATTGATCTATTCGTGCCATAAACTCAATGATCTTTGAAAATTCTTACCTCAAAAAAATCGTATTCGTAACTCCCACTTCTCACTAACATTTTATAAATTTTATTCTCGTAAAATTCTTTCATGTTTGTAAACGGTATCTCCGGTTCTACGACTGTTAAATACGAAACTAAATTAGCAGAGTAGCATGGTATTAAAACGGTGGCTAATATAAATGTGAACAAGAATACTAATCGAGCTGGTATTTTTTTAGGTATTTCATCTGAACCTGAAAGAGAGATGAACCATCAGATTGTTCAGCTAGAGCTAAAGAAGATGCGTTGATCCAATTTACCTTGACCGCATAAAGCCATGAAAGTCATAAGGAAAGAATCGGACAGAGTAATTTTTCTACCATCGGGGTTATTAGAGCGAGAATCGCCAAAACGGCAGTAGCAGTATAAGAATAACGAGCTGAGAAGTAACCAAGCTCCTGTGGTGAGCCAAACTTCAGTTGCAAATGGGAAAAGGAAACCTCCTGCGTCGGAGTTAGATCCTGGGAGCTGAAAGAATACCTGAAATCTGATTCATTTGAAAAAAAAGGTCAGTATCTTACGTTAGTAAAATTTAATTAGAAGTTAAAACTATAAAAGTTATTTTCAGCACATACGATCCGGAAAGAATTCGATTTGGGTTAAAAACAAGATGGCCGATGCTAAAGAATCTAGATAAAGAGAAGCAAGAGTACTAAAAATCCAGCAAAAATTGGCACTTCGCCTTGCTGAAACTTTCATCTTTCAGGAAATACAAACATGGATGCTGTTGCTCTCTTTATCTTGTCGTCTAGCACGAACAGTGAAAGGGGTTCTTTCTTCTTTTCAAAATCAAGTAGATAGCTCGAGAAGCAAAACCACTAAACTATTTTTTCCCCTTATATTTTTCTTGGCTATAATTTTTGTCAAAGAAAAAATCTATTTCTTACTTTGTTTCAACTAGCGGATGCGAAAACTTAATCACATCAAAACGATCTCTGGTTAATATGAACGGAGACACTGCAATATCGATTTTATTGTATACTAATTGACCCACTAGGCCAGTCCAAATATTGCCACTTTTTGCTCCCAATTCACTGCTTTCTACAAATCGAGAGCTGTGAAAGAAAACAAAATTAGATCTGTGCATGAATCAGGCCTATTATTTAATAATAATGCTAAATACTTTACCTAGCGTTTATAGCACCCTGAATAACACTCCAAACATCACCAATAAACCCTCTTACATATTTTTTATCCTCACTAATTTCTATTATTGTCATAGGTGGAATTTCAGAGAAGCCAACGACGAACTCAAATCCTTCCAAGTCTTTTCTTCTGAAATACGGCATCGGATTCTTCGGACTGCTTAATCCTTTTTCAAACGACCAGCTTCCGAAGTATGGCTGCCTCAAGGGGAAACCAGGAGTTACTCGATAAACTTCTTTCATGTGAACCTGTCGCATAATCAACGAAGTAAGTACCAAGATAATTGAGTAAGAATTTTATCTTTTTAAAATTCTTACCTGATCAGAAGCAATCGAAGCAATAATTATTTCTGAGTTAAATGGTGTCCCAATATTCTTGAAGTAATTATTAATCGAATATTGGTCTAATGATTTTAAGAAAATCAGCCAAATCCCTCCGTTTTGATCTGGAGAAGTTATAGAAGACGAATGCTTTCAACGAAAAAAAAAAGATTATTCTTATTTGTGGTGCACTGCTATATTTGTCGCAATTACTCTAATTTAAAATTTTTAGATTTTTCAAGCTTCATCTGGAATTATCCAGATTGGATTTGTATAGACCCACCCCAAACTAATAACCCCTTATTTTGCATAAATTTATGCTAAAATAATTAAAGGGTTGTTGACACTGATCAGAGATAAGCTCTAGATGGTTTAATGTTTTTAATTGAACATAGCCTTCAATACTTACAAATGCAATTGCATCTCGTAGTAGCATGTCCTGATTGTTATCTACTAACACATGGAGAGGCATATAACATAGATCTAAATCAGAAGTTTTGTTTAACTTATTGAAGTAATCAGATAGAGTTGCTACGGCGGTCAATTTTTTGTAAACAGAGGAGATGTATTTGCCAATGTTGAACAAATCCGATTTATCTGTGAAGAAGACATTAAATGGTTACTTAGGCCTGAAAATTTGATGTTGGTCGGCTAAAGAATTTGAATTGAGGTGTGAGTTCATGTTCAAATGAAGTCTCAGATTTCTGAATTGAAGTTCGGGTTTAAGTTTAAGTTCAGGCCCTGGTTCCAATTTTGGTTTTTCTTGAGCATTTCGGTGATGCAGTAAAGTGCTTCTTCACTTGAGCTAGATGGAGCTGCCACCAATCTCTGCTCGGCTCAAACTCTATAATCTAGCGGTCCTGAAATGATTGTACAGCTCGAATATTTTCCGACTGTGCATTAACTCAAGTCGAAAATCTGAACATTCTATGAGCAGCGATTTATGTTTGTTGACCGCTTTTCCCTCATAGATGTTAGCTCTTAGTATACACAGCTATATGCCAGACAGGTCGTGGCATAAGGAACAGTCTTGTGAATAGAAACTGGGAAGGTTATGTTAGGACTTTGAACCCTGAGTACATTTTAGCTAATCCAAAATTTTTGTTCTTTTACCTGAATCGTCTGTGTGAGTAATTAAATAAATACAAGCCGATGAGAAATAATCAGCAAGCGCTACCGATACGTTAGCATAAGATTCGATTAAATCGGAATTCTCAATTTTATGATATCCTACCCCACACGGAAATCGGGTGTATAAAAAAATTATATTCTTAATATAATTGGGGAATAAAAAAAATATATATTAAGATATAACAAAATTATTAAAAAAATATATCCCCAATTTGCGACTATTTGGTATATCCTAAAATATAACTTGGATATAACCTTAAATGTAGCTTAAATACACCCGAGATACATTTTGGGCGGATGTACCTAAAATATACCCGAAATATATCTCGGGTTTAAAATTTTTTTTTTTCCGACGAAACGTCAATAATTAAAATCCGGATTCCAGAAAAACCTTTTCGTAATTTGCTTCACCCGGGAATCGAACCCAGGTCTCTGGAGTGAAAGACCAACTCCTTAACCACTACACCGTTTTCGTCTTGTTCGAATTCCTATTAAAATTCGAACTTAATTCATGGGGTGCAAGGTTTTTATCTTCCACTCCATCGCGCGTAAAATTTTCCTGCAGTTAAAATGACTGTCGGTCGTCCGCGGAAACGGTACGTAAAGAAGAATACGAAGTAATATTATTTAATTGGTTTTTTGAAGAAAAAAAATGATTAATTTTGTTTTTTTTTATAAAATACTTACACCAAACATATCATATTCATAACTTCCACCCGCTCTCACCGATAATCTGTACTCATTATTGTTATAAAATTCCTCCAGATTGGTAAATGGTATATGCGGCTCCGTAATTGTTAAATATGAAATTAAGCTAGCTGAGTAAGAAGGGATTATAATTGTGGCTACAATAAATGGTAGAAAAAAAATAATTCGATTTGATGTTGTTTTAGGTACTTTATCGGAACCTGGAAAAAAAAAATCGGCATGGAAAAAATTCACGAAATTTTGGTGCTAGAAAATTAATCTACCTTGGCAACATAGAGCATTGAATACTGTGAAAAACGACTGGGATATTGTTAAATTTTCTTCCGACTTCATCCAAAAATCGCTCACACGACATCCTAAATATAGAAGTAAGGAACCAATGAACAGCCAAGCACCAATCGTCAACCATAAATCTGTGTCGAATGGAAGAAATAAGCCATCTGCGTCAGCGCTTGAGCCAGGTTGTTGGAAAAAGATCTGGAATCTGTGGATAGAAATTAGGTAATTTTTAGAATAGTGGAGTCACTAGATAAGAAGTCAAGACGGCTATTTCGGCTTTTTACTGTAGATTTCAAAATCTCTAGATTTTCTTATGAAGTGATTTGCCCTCACATCATGCAAGCTAAATCACTGAATTTTCGACCAAAAGAAATTGCCAAATTTTCAGGATTTTATAATCAGTTCTTTAACAATTCTGGACCTGAGAGGTCAAGGGGCTCAACTCTCTTTTGTTTGTAATGTTTACCGTATGAAAACAAAACAAAATTGAGCCGCTTGACTTCTCAGGTCCAGAATTATTGGATGAAAAAAAAAACGGTCGATGAAAATTTCAATTAGTCGAATGAGGAATCGGGCGCAAAATCCGCTAGGGTCGCTGGTGAATATCGTCTGCTTTAACCGTCAAATGGCGGCTACCTTGTTGTAATCCAATCAAATTAAAAGTAAACAATGTAGCCGCCATTTTGATTGTTAAAGCAGACGATATTTACTAGATACCCTAGCGGATAAATTTGCGTCTGGGTTCCTCATTAAAAGAGATTATTTTCAAAGATTCGTATCGGATTCAGGAATTCCCAAGACTAATTTTAATGGCCTTAGTTTAGGTTTTCAACTGGTTTAGTGACCGACAAACCTATTAAGTTTTTGTTTGCTAGTGACAATGAGGAACTACTACAGTAATTCGTTTCCTTACTTGTTTTCAAAAAGCGGATGTGAAAACTCGATAATATCAAAGCGATCTCTGTTTATTATGAACGGGCTTAATCCAATATCAATTTCTCTTCGTTGAACTTTTCCCAGCAAACCAGTCCAGGTATCGTTGATTTTTACTCCTACCTCTTGAGATTCTACAAATCTAGAACTGAGTGAAATTTAAAATAAATTTCTGCTTTGAGTAGCTTTTTTATTCTTCTGTGTCAGTTTCTTACGTTGCGTTGATAGCACTCATTATGACACTCCAAATATCGCCTATAAATCCACTTGCATAAGTTTTATTTCCTTCCGTTTTTATTATTGTCATTGGGGGTGATACCCTGTAGCCGACTACGAACTCGAGACCCTCCAGGTTGTTTCTTCTGGTGTAAGGCATTTTCTTCTCCGGAGCTTTTAATCCTTTATGCAATGACCAATTCCCAAAGTATGGCTGCCTTAAGGGATAGCCCGGGGCCACCCGGTAAATCTCCTTCATATGGACCTGAAAGATTTAGTTGTATGGTTCACAAATCTTTCAGAACTATCTTAAAATAATTTTAATTAATTTAAAATGAGTGCGATCTAGGTTGTGCAAAAAAATTTATTAGAGAAAGTTGTTTGAGCAGGAAAATGTTTTGGATGTCATACCTGATTACGAGCGATCCAAGCTACTATTATTTCTACGTCGAATGGAGTATACATTGTTTGGAAGTATTTGTCAATAAAACTTTGATCTAATGATTTTAGGAATATTAACCAAACGCCACCGTCTTGTTGTTCAGGACCGGTGATTGAGTTTGAATGCTGTTAACAAAACAACATACAGGATTTTTCAAAATAGGGCTGAAAGTCTGTGGGAGTCGATTTCAGGGCCCGCCTTGGCCCGTACAAAACATTAGTAGAATTAGGCCTTCGATTTTTGACCTGTGATCTTTTTGATTTTTTCAAAAATAATGACAATTAGCGATCTTAGTGATCATTTTTGGCTGAATTTATCGTCACCCACAGACGGTCAACAACTTTTATTAAATAAATACCTACAAATGAGATAGTTTCTCGCACCAATCGATCATCCCCATTATCAATTATCACATGCAAAGGCATATAACACAAATCCATATCAGAACTTGAATTCAACATTTTAAAATATTCTCTAAATGTTGCTACTGTATTAAATTTCCCATGAACAGAAGAAATATATTTAGAAATCATGATCAAATTTAACGTATGTTTATCTGTTGAAAAAAAAAAAGTTATTAGTATTTATTATTCTTTAAAATGAATTTTCACTAGATGCCAGATTTCACGTGGCTAATTTACTCTCTCGCTCCTTTGTGATTTACCTTGTACTTCTGAATTCGATAAAAAATAAATACAAGCAGATTTAAAATAATTAGCCACACCCACAGACACATTCGCATATGACTCGATTAAAAAATTTATACGGCTGTTTTGAATCGGATAATTCCCCACTATGCTCAACAATATTAGAATTACTAATACTCTCATAATATTATGAAAAAAAATTCTTTTTGCGAAAACCCATCACTTATCACTGTTGGAGACAGAGTGCCATTCTGGAAAAAGTAAATAGCGTGAGGGCCTTACGATCAAAATAAGGAAATAAATGATTTTTTGATTTTTAACCTACGGTTAAAATCTGATAAGCCATTATCGTACAAATTGTGTTTTCCATGTCTTTGTGTTCTAAAATTTTTTTTTCACCTTCACCAAATTCGGTTTTAACCGGATTTTTTTTAATATATATTGATTTTTATCATTATTATTTTTTCATGCTTCTGTGTGTTTTTATTGGTTAACCCGAAGACCCCGAGGTCTAGGTCAATGCGCCCTAGTGAGAATTGAAATAAATAATAATATAATTAGGGTAGTATTTTTCACTACGGTCGAGAAGAAAGGGTGGGATGAATGAGTTTTCCCCTTGTGGCCCCTTCGACTAATGTCGTGTATTTTACTCGTGTCAAAGGAAACGTGTTTACTAGGATTTTCTTTTAAGATATGAGAGTTTAGTACTTTTGCTGTTTTTTTCCTGTAATTTTATTTATGAGTTGAAGCACGAGTGTTTTTTTGAAGAGGAATATTAAAGTGGATTGGTAATATTGAAAATTCATTTTTAATTTTATATCGCGTGCGCTATCAAGTTAAAGGCAATATGAAGTGTTTAAGTTGAATGTATTTCGTGTGTAATTTTTAGAAGATTGGCGGGGTGATAGGATTATTAGGAAATCCGATATGGATCGAAGTTACATATGCAATAGCTTAATTGGGTTTAATAAGCTATTGAACTTTTTTTGCCATAAGATTAGGTCTACTATGAAAAAAAGTTTTTTGGTGGCGGAATCATTGATAGGAAAATAAAATATTAAGAATTTTTAATTAAAAAAGTGTATAATGAAAAATTTTCTATACTAGTAGGAACTTTGTAACTACATAAACTAAAGTTTCGCACCGGCTCAATTTTTCGATTATCCCCGTACGGTTAACAAGAAAAAAGACCCTTTAAAAAGCTTACAACATGCTAGAATTTTTTTATTTTATTTAGAGTGCTAACAGGTGTGTTAGTGCTTTTGGCCTTCTAGTATCTTAAGCAGAAATTTTTCGAAGTAGAAATAAATTCTTAGGCTCACATTTTCTGTGGGAAGTGCTTTTGACATTGGCTTGAATTTTTACTCAAAAACACCTTCAATCTGATTCCAAAGCTCTAGAGCTACAAAATTTTTTTGCATCATAAAAAATTTAATTTTGTGCCACAAAATATTAAGAAAGAGCTTAAAAATTTTATAAGAAAAATATTTGTAAAAAAAAACAGTTGCAAAAATACTCATTTTTAAAATTAAGCACTATTAATTAAAAATTCTGTCTGCTTTAAAATTATTAGCAGCTACTGTGAATACGTATCCTTTTCGAAATTGGGACGATATGTTACTTTTTTTAGAAACAACATTATTTAGTTTTTCCGGAATCTGGGGTTTTTTATTAAGAAGTAAAGTTTTTTCTACGCTGAATATTAACGTTGATAAAACCGTTCCACCTGCTAGTATCGAAAATATCATGAACGTATTTTGTATATTAACAGGAGACCATATTTCTCCTAATTTTTTATCCCATTCCACCCAATATTTTTTTCTTAAACGTTCCATAATTCCAATTGACTGAAAATTCCGAATACTGAAAGCAATATTTTTTGTGGTGATTAGAACCCTGCACGGTCCAGGGCAAAGACGCTTCATTTAAAGCTCAACTTACTGATGATTGACCAATCCTTTAAAATGACTTTTTTTAGCTAGTGCCATCCCGACCGTCACGCTTCCTACATCTTTTTCCATTTTAGTTATGACGCATCCACCCATTCGTTTTTCTATGTGTTCAGCGTAATCTAGTAGCCACTGCATTGTATCTTCTACAGCAAAAAAGGCCGTGTTTTTATCTTTGCACAGTATTCCAATGGCCTCCTTGTATGAGTGAGGAAGATCTTTCTTCCCTTTGATATCTCGCTCGTAAATTTTCTTAACATGCATGTCTGAGCCATACTAAAAAAAAATTAGTAGGTTAAGTCAAAACCCGAACAAAGCTCAGTAAAACTAAAGCTGAAGCTAAGCTTTTGTCCAAAATCCTGAGCTTTGATCGAAACCTCTGCCGGGAATTTTATAGCTTCGACTATGCTTAACTTTCTTACCGCAAAAATATCCTCCTCGTAGCTCCCCTTCCTAACTAACATTCTATATTTCTTAGCAAAGTAAAATTCTTTCATGTTGGTAAACGGTATCACAGGCGGCATAACCGTTAAATAAGAAATTAAACTAGCAGAATAAGAAGGAATCAGAACGGACGTTATCATAAACGTTAAGAGAAATAATATTCTTGATGATATTCTTTTAGGCATGTCATACGAACCTGGAAAGAAATTTAGAAGATTAGCCGAGAAAGAGACAATCTTATGGAAAATCGCAAAGCGGACTTACTTTGAGCACATAAAGCACCGAATATGAAGAAGAATGATTTTATGAATTTAAAGTCTTCTATGGCGCCCAAGAAAGCATCGGTTATTTTACATGCATAGTATAAAGCTACAGAGCCGAGGATTATCCACACTCCGAGTGTTATCCAGATGTCGGATCCGAAAGGGAGAAAAAGAGCGCTTGCTTCCATTTTTGACCCGGGGAATTGATAAAATAGATTATATCTAAAAAAAAAAATGGTAAGAACAACTTTTTATTATCAAAAATAAAATGAGCAGAAAATACTGGTCTAAGGAAACTGATTTACACATTTTTTAACTAATGTTCCCTGTAGACTTGGGAAATTATCTGAAAATTTTAAATTCCAGATTTTCGCTTATTTTAAAATTTATAGCCAATTCGGAATCGCCTGTGCAAAAAAATTATATTATTATTGTCTTGGAAACTAATAAAAACTTAAAATTGTTTTGATAAAGTTTTGGCGGACTACTTGCTAATATTAGCTTTCCCTCTTTTTCAGAGCTTTTGTAAACTTCAGAGGGCCCTTAGACGCGTTTCTTCATCTTATAAACGAACGAAGAATTAACAATTTCTTTCTGCGCATTCGTGAAATTTACTACTTTGTGGAATCATCAGTTAGGCTTAGTATAAGAAAGCTAAACAGAAAAGAATGACTTGAATGACGGGATCCTGCTACAATGAAGAAAAGAGGTATGAGCCATAACTCAGTTTTATTTGGCGCATAAGCAGAGCTAACATTTTGAATGGGGCCTAAGAATTTCTGATGGCTCGTACAAGTCTTGAAAATGATTCCAAAGTAGCTTTTAAAGTAAAAAATTAAGCTACTAGAAAGCAAAAAAGAATAATCTTTAGAAAAATAATTTTCTTTACGATTGCAGGTCTAGCCCACCTAAGATATAAGTTAGTTTAAAGTTCTAAATGGCTTGGGCTATGGGTATGGCTTGAGCTCGCACTCTTAATTAATAAGCTCAGAACTGCAACAGTTTTAGGTCCATTACAAGCTCATTATAAATCTTGAATCCACTAATGAAGCCAAAATCTACTAGAGTTAAGTTTTAAAAGCATTCAGGAACGCTTTTTGCGGGACTTAAAGTTGTAGGCGGTAGTAAAAGCCCTGCATGGGCTAATTTTTCGTCATTTGTCGCAGCCTGAAGTTAGTCTCTCATACTTTAAGCTCAAGCCGTGAAAATCTACCAATTTCGAGAGCTTCAGATTCATCATCGAATATTAATGAAGGCGGAAACCAAATAATTTTGATAAAGGATCTTTTTCAAAGTTTATTTTGTTCGCAACCCGGTTTTTAACCAGTCTTAAGTTTGACAGTCTCTAGCTCAATATGGGAAACCATTCATTTTTCTTTTCTTACGTTGTAACAATTAATGGAAAAGAAAAATCCATTATCTCAAATCGATTTCTTGTTAATATGAAATCAGCAACTCCAATATCAACTTTATTATGCTTTACTCCGCCCAAAAGCCCAGTCCAAGTATTCGTATCTTGTATGTATTCCCCATATTCCTCATATTTTTCAAGCATCGTGCTAAAAATCAAAAAAAAAGAAAAATTATTAGAACAATTTTTTTTGAAAATTAAAATAATTTTAAATCATGAAATAATCTCATCGTATCACGCAGGTAATTTTTTTAAAAAAAATAACAAAGAAAAAAATTCAGAGAAAATATTTTGATTTTTCTCTTTGTACTTTTTTTTCCCAACACAATTTTCCCTGAATAGTAATTTTCTGTTAATGAGATATTAATAATTGAGACTAACGTTGCATTCATAGCATCCTCAAGGACTTTCCAAATATCCCCAAAATATCCGCTTAAAATTTTACTTGTTTGTTTCTCGAACATAGTGATGGGAGGGTAATTTACATAGCCAACTGTCATTTTAAATCCTTCTAAGTCAGTTCTTCGTGAATAGTGTAAGGGATCTCTTGGGGCTTTTAATCCTTTTTGTGTCCAATTCCCGAGGTATGGCTGTCGTAACGGATATGCTGGCACGACCCTGTATGCTTCTTTAAGATGAACCTAAGATTAAGAAATATTTAAGTAAATTTTGTTTTCATAAAAAAATTTAAATTTAAATTACCTCTGTAGGGCCAATCCAAGCTACGATTAGTTCTACATCAAACGGAAGAATAATCGATTGAAAATACTCTTCAACGAATTCTGGTTCAAATGATTTTAAGAATAAGAGCCAAACTCCGCCGCCGTATTGATCCGTACCGTGCATGGAAGTTCTCTGAGAATGCTGTGAATAAAATAAAAAAAAATTGATCACATTGTTGGTTGTATCAGTTGATATTCATAGCTGGAGGCATGAAAATTCTTCACGTTTTTTTCCTATTTAAGCAACTTTTTTGAATTTTTTTAATGTTACAAAGCTTTCTGGATTTTAAGAGAAACTTTAGGCTAGAGTCTTTCACCAACTGGGCTAACTCGCAAATCGAGTTCGAAAAAATGTTTTTTAAAAAAAAATTTTGGGCCAGGGAAACTATCTAAATGAAATGTAGGAAAGCTTTTCGAGCTGCACTCTGTTAGAATCTGCGCGTAAAACTTCGCTTGACGAAGGCCCAATTTAAAAACGTTTAGCTCTGCTTCGACGCCTGCTTAAATTAACTCTATTTCATAATTCGGATTCTCTTAGAGATATGCCAATCATGAAACTTTTTTCATCACAACTTACGAGTGAAAAATCCTCTTTAATCGTCGGATCATCATCCGGATCGATTATCACTTGCAATGGTACATAACACCGAAACATTAACGGGGTTGAATTTAACATTTTATAATAATCCGCAAACGTAGCAACAGCATTCGATCTCCCATAAACCGATGAAACATACTTAGCTGTCATGGTTAACAAAAGCCCATCTGAAAAAAAAAATTATCATTTTATTTCATCTATTCCACTATTCACAAATCTCTTCTAATTTCTCACCTTCCTCTTCCGAATGCGTTAAAAAATAAATGCAAGCCGACGAAAAATAAGTAGCGATTTCAGCCGATACATTAGCGTACGTTTCCACAATTTGCTTCGTCGGACTTCTACGAGGATGATTCAGTACGGGGAAAAACCCCGAAAAGAAAATTAGCAGTTTTATTAGAACCCTCATCATCCGTCTCCAATTTTGAAATCATTGCCTTTATGCATATGATAGCACGAACTTTAATGAAATAAATTACACCGATACTTTTTTTGTTTTTTGTTTTTTTTTAAGTTGGAAAAATCGGAAAGAAATCAATTACTAGAACTTGGATTTTGATATAAATAATATAGCTGGAGAAATAGGAAATGACATTTTTATCTTGATCTAAATCGTTTGAGTAATAAATATTTATCTATTATCACTTCCTAAATATTGAAGGTTTAAGTGGTGTTCGCGATGCTAATTTCATTTACCTGAAAGTGTCGGATTATTATTCAAGAGGTTTTTGCTATAAGAACGGATGTGTACCCTGCCTAGTTGCTTATTAAGCACCAAAGCATAGCGAATAAACAACATAATTTTCCTTATGATAGTAATTGATAATATATTTTGTATCGGATATTGCTTATTAATTCTGGTAATGATTTTATAATTTACATTTTAGATGGGTAGATAAAAGCTGGGTCATGATCATCCGACATATTGTTTAGCTTACGAGACCAAAAAACCATTTTTGCTTTTGATATTCGTAGACTTATTAAGGAAAGCTGTGCTTGAAAAGATAAAAAAATTCCAACAGGAAAAAGTAGTAACGTCTATTTAAACTACATGTGATTTTCAGAAAATCTCGTTTTGTGAATTTAATGCGATTCGCGGTCACGCAAAGGAGCTTAAAATGAGGTGTGGTATATTTGCAATACTGTAATTTGAACAGTTAGGCGTCTATCAAATAATTTGCATTTTGCGGTTCGTGTCTTGATTAATTAAAAACTTTTTTGTCTGAGTAATATAGAATGCTTGAGCTACCCTTGATTTTGCCATTCAGAATTATTTCCAATATTGTAAATGCCCGTGCAACAAAGAGTATTACCAAGAGTTGGCTTAGAAAGACACAGTCTGCTAAATAGTGACTGTAATGACCCTTAAATAAAATAATCATACTCAGTCTTGAATCACTCAAGTTCCCTTTAAAATTCACCTTTTCGTGGAATTTTTTCTGCAAAATTTCTATTATTTTTATGACAAATTAACATTATGCCCTTAAGTCAATTAAATGTGACCGAATAAATTATTTATTTTTAAGTTTTCTTTAAAATTTTGGTTCTTGTTCAGAGTTACTCGATTGAGATTTCTACTTATAATTCTGTTTCCCCTACGGAAATTTCACAAAATTCTCCTAACCTTACGACAAATTACCATTCAATCATTTTCTGAAGGATGATAAAATGAAAAAGGGGTCATTTTAAAATTCTCGTCATCTTATGCAGATTTTATCAAATAGACCCTAATCTCATCGAAAATTAGTATGCTCAATCGACGCGAAGCGATAGCGGAGGCTTTGATACTTTTTGATGATGTAGACGCAGATGGCAGCGTTATTTTTCATATCTATCAAAATGGCCGCCCGGTGTTTGATGTCATGTTGAATATACAGACATTTCACGGGATTTTACTTTATACCAGCCGTATTTTTATCTTTTAATCATTACAAAACAGGTTGGTTGTGAAAATAGTCGTTGAATTTATTGATTATGACATTAAGTGCGTTATTTGATCATTACTATCGTAAATCTATTTTTTTTTTCAACGGACTCTCAGTAAATAAAACATAAACGCTGCTCATGCTGCAAATGGTTTTTTCTAATCAATTTAACATTGTTTTTAGTTATATTTCATCGCATTTTTATTGTTTTAATCTTTATACCTATGGTTATATATTTATTGTGACTTTGATCGAAAGTTATCTTTGTTTTATCAGCCGTGTGCAATTTTTGGATACTTGTCTGAACCTGTTCATGTAATTTAATGTTTTGTGTTTTGCAGGTGAAAATGTCTAAAAAGAAGGGAAATACTGTTGACAATTTGTGTGAAAGTGCAAAGAAATTAACTATAGGTAAACAACCTAAAGACGATGTTGAAGAAAATTTTTTTTACTGCCTTGGAGGTAACACAAGTGAGTACGCTTGTAACATTTCTTTGAATTAATTCACTCTCAAATTTTTTTTAATCAAGGATTTTTTGTTTAACAGAATCACGATGTGATTACATTTATATTAAGAAAGAAAAAAAATGGTATCCCTTATCAGGCTGCCAGAGGGCTTATTTTAGCTGTTGTATAATTCAAAAGAAGATGTATTTAATTGGAGGAAGAATTGATAACATTCCATTGGATAATGTTTCTGTTTTTACAAATAAAATATGGATGAATATGCCTTTGAAATTACTGAATGAACGATCTGAAATTGGTAAGTAATTTTCAAAAATATCATTAATTTTTTATATTAAATGATTGAGTTTAGTTTATAATCTTAGGAATAGCAGTCATCAATAATAAGATTTATATTGTGGGAGGTTATGGCAAAGCTGCGAAATTATTAGAAATTTATGATCCTATAAATAATACAGTAAAACGAGGTCCAAAATTGCAGCAAGCTAGATGGGGCCATGGAGTTTGCTCTATCGACAATATGTAAGTATTTTTGAATAAGTTAGTTAATTCATTGAAACCAGTTATAACAAAATTTTGAATTTCTTTAGAATTTATGCTTTTGGGGGCCATAGATTCAAACATTATTTTAACAGCATGGAAAAATACAAAGTAGGAGGAGAATTGCGATGGACTTCGTGCGACGGGATGAATAGAAGACGAGCTTACTGTGCGTACATAGCCATTCCACCTTTCATCTTCGTATTCGGAGGCTGCGGAGGTGTCACGAACGCCGATAATGTAGACAGACTATCGTCTGCCGAGAGGTCTGTTGCTAAAATAATAATTTTAAATGTTTACTTTTCGTTATCAATCTTCAATAATTTTTTTTTTAATGAATTCGATTTTTTTGTTGCAGATATGATACAAGAACTGATGAATGGACATTGATTGCTGATATGCCAAGCGCGAGATCAAATATGTCTGCTGTCAAATGGGGGAAGAGAATTTTGATTATAGGAGGTATTGGTGTCGATGAAAAGAAAAAAAATCTTAGTGAGATTTTAGCGTACAACCCGGAGACGAATACATATGAATTATTCGAGACTCGTTTACCGGAATGGAGGTTTTCACACGCTTCCGCTTCAGAATAATTATTTTAATATTATTTTTGTCAGTAATTTCAAGGCTGAACGCTCAGGATTCAACATAAGCTTTGTTAATATTAAAGTATTTTAGAAGTAATTCTTTCCTAAAGAAATTTTATAATTGTGAGAGTTCATGTTTTTAAAGTTTTTAGAAATTTTTAAATGCAACAATATTTCCAATTTGTTGTACTTATAATGTAATTTAAAAATTAAGGAGAAAATATCCTTATATGTTAAATTTTTTTAATTGAACTGACTGAAGGTGTAATTTAGGGCTTTTAATGCAGTTAGCTCAAAACTTAACTTCATAATTCGCAGCAGATACATTTTCTTGTTTTCAAAATTATTAATCAGATCATTATGATTGTATTTTTGCTTTAATTTTAATTTTCTTTCTGGAAAAAAACCTTTTCTAAAAGCGTTTTGATCTAAAATTTGATTTTACTAAAAAATTCTGTATAAAACATTTTCCTAGTTGGAAGTTTTACTAACTAAAATGATGAAAAACACCGTCAGAATACAGCAGGTAGTTTTACCAAAACTTTTTTGTGAGGAAATAGTTTTAACAAATTTTATATCACTAATTAATATTTACTTACTTCTTTTTTTGGTTTTGCTATAGATTTTTTCACCAGAAAAGAATAACAATTTTAGGAAAAAATATTTTATGCTATTATGAAAAATGAAAATGCAGTGTGGTTGGCCTATTTTTCGAATATTTTTCAAAGTTCCAAAAGGGGGAAAATCAATCTTTAGCAACATTTCCAGTAGCTTGCGTTTTATTATTTTTTTTAAATTTCTAGCTTTTTTTAAAATAAAAATTAGTTCCGCTACTGCCGTGCATAAATGTTTACAGACTTCTACTCTGAAAAAAAAGAGCCAGACGCTATTTTATTATTTTTTTTATCCAACAAGGAAAATTATTTATCTAATCGAAGTCCGCTTTTAGAGAGTATTAAAATTAAGATGATAATCCGTTTGCTATTTTTACACCTTTGAGAATGACATAATTGCTAATTTTGATTTTTCAAAAATTTTAATATTTTGGGGGAAATAATGTTATAACCAAACTTGATTTAATGTTAGCATAAGCTAAATTTTGTTATAAAAAACTAAAAGTAATCAAAAGTCTGATTATGAGTCTGGTACATTGTGCCTAACAACGCAGAACTGAGGTTGAATGCAGATATGATACTTCCTAATCTAACACTTTAGTGTAAGCAACCTTATAAATAAGACAGTTGACCGGCTAAGCTTTAAAAGAGAACTGCAATAGTTTAAGAAATCGGATTAAAACGAACAGTAAGGTGAGACAAAATTTTTCTTGTGAATTGTGTTTTAAATTTAAAAATTTTTATATTGTTAAATTCAAGGTTTTAAGTTTTGGAAATGAAAAATTAAGTAGATAGTATGTTAATCGTCTGATTATTTCGAGTGGCGCATTTTTATTTTAAGAATTTTTCTTTATACATAATTTAAAATTTTTTTATTCTTTGCAAGGAACCGTTATTTAAACACTTTTTACTTGATTAACTTCGATGATAAAATATTTAACACTAACTAAGCAATATTTATTATTCAATCCGAAACAAAAAATCTTTTCATGAGGATTTATAAAAATGTCATTTTATTATATCTCTTTCCTTTAGAATGTCTGCGAAATTCCGCACGGTTAAAGGAGCCTTTCATCAAGACATGCCCTTAGTTAGGCTGGAATTTGACAAAGTTATTAGGCCATTATACGGTTGCCAATTAAAAGCATTACAACAAATTGAGATAAGTAATGATCGGAAATGTGAGTTGCTACTAAATGAGAATGACAATCCAGCTGGGATATTGGTCTACAAAACAAGTCTGCAGAATGAATATGAAAAATTGGGTGTGAAAAACAGCTTAGAAATAAAAACTCTTTTTGTTATTAATCCCATGGGTAATCGTGGAAAGGGATACGGCCAAATATTGCTTAATCGAGCTTTTGAATATGCTGAAATGATAGGTGCAGATGGAATTCACGTAACTGTTGGGGAAAAAGTTCCTGAAAGTATTAGATTTTTTAAAAAAAATAATTTTAAAATTTTGTACACTTGGAAGGGAAGATATCTTCCTGGTGTTGACGAGCATTTGCTTTATTGGGAAACACAATAACTTTTTTTAAAATTTTTTTCTTACTAATTTTAATTGATGACAAAATTTTGGAATTTATAAACAAATTTTTTTTGATAAAAATTTTTAACTTTTGTTAATAAATGATATTATTTTTTTACTAATAATAATAAATTTAAAGTTTAATCCGATTTTTTTCCAAATAGTTCCTTTCTTTCAAGTTTTTATCATTTGACCATCATTAAAATCAATTTTAATTGAAATTTTCGTAAATAAACAATTTTTAAAAAAAAACAATCATGGCGTCGCATAGACGTCACAACGCATCTGCTGCCACGACATTTCATCATCCGTTTTCAGATTGCAGAAAGGTAAGGACGCTCCTTTTTTCATGATAAATGCTTTTATATCGGTGAGTTTGTTTTTATTAATTATTCGTTTCTGTTATTTGCTGTAATTAATAGTTTTTTCGATCAACTGGAATATGGATCTTATTCATGCGATTGAAATAATTTCTATCAGAAATTTCAGTGTGAATCTTATGCAATGCAATAATTTGACATGGCGGTTAATTTTTTCGTAAACAACGCTCTGCCTAACTCTTATGTTTAATCAGATAGTTGCTTATTGTTTTTCTAAAAAGGTTTATGAGTATTACGATTTAAAAGGATATCTATACACGTTCGATCTACTGAAAAGCTTATCTGGTTGCAATATCTTGAAATGCACTTATGTAGGACTTCACGAGATTATCGAATATCAATTTATTATTAAGCTTTGCGTAAGCATCCTAGTTTTTTCCTTATTTTATTTTTGGGTGTGAGTTAATATTTGTCTGTTGACATTTTTCTATATGATTATATCTGGTTGCTAGGATATTAATTGCACCAATAATGGGTTTGATAAAAAGCTAAGTTTTTGAGATCAACAAACATAATGAGGTCTGTATTTCTTTATTTTTTTTTTGGCGCGCGAGAAAAGATTTGTGTCTATGAAGAGTATAAATCATGAACACTGGGTGCTAATTGCTCAATAAAATTTTAACCGTCACCAGACATTAAAAAGAGTAAGAGTAAGTCATTGTGAATTGTCATACAATTTCTGTGTCTTGTTAGATTACTTGAATTTTAACGTAGAAGGAAAGCTCAAAAAAGTCTGGAGCTTCGAAGTAAAGGGTTGTTAGTTGGCTTTTGTTTCAATGTTTACCTTATGTAAACAAAAGATAGTAGCAACCTTTTGCCATGGAGCTCCAGAATTAAATTTTTTGATATGTTTTATGAATCAATTTCCTTTATGACTGTTGAAATCTACCTCCATTTCAACTTCAGGTTTTACTAAATTCCAAGCAAAAATCTTATGACATAACCACTTTCAAGTAAAATCGACTGCAAGTTTCAATTTTTGTTTCAATGAAAGAATGAATCGAAGAAAAAATATATTCATGATGAAATGATTGCATCAGATTTTTTTTTTTTATCCAGGAATTTTAATTGTTTGTTTATAAATAATAAAAAAGGTTTACCATTTCAGAGTTATTAATTTTAATATTTTGTTTTAGATATTAAGTTGAATGATAAGAGATTTCATTCTTTCAAATCCATTCTACAGATCAGTGTACTCTAAAAAATTCTTCGCAAGTTTTTTAAAGTGAGTATGGCATTTTTTAACATCTTAATTTTAAATGATGTGGAGGCAAGAAAAATAAATGATGCAAGGAAGTTGAAAATATGTAACAAACAGTGAACTGATAAGAATATTTGCTTATAGCAGAATATCAGGTTACATGTATGTAGGTGGTGTAGGAAAAAAAAAAGAGTTCAAAACCATGAGAAAATTTACATGAAATTAAAAATGTTGTGTCTAATTATTATTTTTGTTTAAATTTAAATTATCACAAATTCCTACATGAAGATATTTTTTTTCTTCGCAGGATTACAATGGCGGATGCTGATGTAATAAACAAGCAAACAGAAATGCATTTTAAGCAAGTAGAAAAAAAAAGTGAGTTGTTTCCAGTTGTTAAAGAAGAACTTGAAAAACGGACATTGGTGTATGGAAATCAAGATGAAACTTTAAAAAAATTAGGAGATGGTCTTGACCGCAGATGTGAATTATTATTGAAAGATGTCAAACCTTTGACGTTGTTGATTTATAAAGCTGCACCTGTTTTGAAAACTGAAAACGTTGAGGTGACGAATAGTTTGGAGGTCAAGACACTTTTGCCTATTGATAAAGGTTTGATTAATGATCATTTGAAGAAAACTTTGGATAGAGCTATTGAAATAGCTAAAGAAAAAAAAGCAGAGAATATTCATTTGACTTGCTCTGAACGGGAAAAGCCAACTTTTAGTTTTTTGATAAACAATAATTTTAAAGTTTGTGAGACTTGGGATGGAAAATATGTGGATGGAGTGAAGGAGTATTTAATGTGTAAGTCAATAAAGGACTTTAAGGAAGAAGAGAATAAAGTTGCTGGAGATAATTGTGAAGAGAAAAATAAAATGGATGCTGAAAAAAGTGAAGAAAGTAGGAAGAGGGGATTAAATGAAGATGATAGGAATGACAATAAAAGAGGGAGATATGATGAACATCGTGAAAGAGACAATAATAGAGGTAGAGATAATAGGGACAGGGGCAGAGACCGACGTAATAATTTGCAAAGGCGAGAAACATATCAGAGACCAAAAAATGTAGATGATTCATGTACGTTAATGAAAAAATATATTCATTACATAAAAGATGGAAGGAAAACAGTGGAGGGAAGGTTAAACGTACCAATGTTTCAAAAATGGAGAGAAGGTATGTTTATTAAAAAGATTTGATTTGTGGAAAAGAAAATATTACCCAAGTAAATTTTTTTGTAGGTATGACTATAAGGTTTCATTATAGAAATCCCAACGACGATGTTTACATTAAAATTTTGAGAGTCAAGTTGTACAGGTCGTTTAGAGAGATGCTGGAAGCTGAAGGAGTGAGAAATTGCATTCCGGATGTCCGTACGGTTGATGAAGGGGTCCGGGCATATTTAAATATTCCTAGGTACAGGGACAGGGAACATTTAGGGGTTTTAGCTTTTAGAATGCAAAAGGTAGATAAGCCGCAGTGAGGAAATTTTGCCTCTACTGATAGTTTAGCTTTTATTTTACTTTTCTAAGAAAATGTGGTCATTGCTTAGTTCACTTCTTTTTTGAATTTCAATTTTTTTGAGACACTTAAGATTTTGATTAGTTTTCATTGGGTCAGATAAGGTCCTTACTACAGAACAGTTAAAGTTTCAATAATTTTGAACATTTTATTTTTTTAACAAGTATTTTTTAGACATTTTCTAGTTAAATAAGGTTTATTTCGGTTGATAGAAATGATTACAGATTTGTTTTCAACGCTAAATTACTATTTTCTTCTCATTTTACCACATGCTGACTAAGACAGTTTATTTTAACGACCGGGCTTCTCATGAGATAATCAAATTTTTTTCAGCGTTAAAGTCACATAAATGATTTGTTAATTTTTTTAAGTTTGGCCATTATAAAGTGTAAAGATGACTTTTTTCACGCTGCGTAAAAATTTTTCAAGGAAAAAATATTTATTTTAGGAAATATGTTTATTTTGAAAGGCTAAACCATATTTTCCATGTACTTATTTTGGAATTTTGATACAAAAATACTTTAAAGAATATTTATTTTAGAGCTGGAAAGAGAAATTTTTTGAAATTTTGGATTGAAAATTATGTAAAATGTAAAACAGCCCATTTACTTTTTAATTGGTTATAAATTGTCATTATTCTATTTTTTGATTTATCGTATTGTTATCTAATTTAGTTGTATTAAAATATTACTAATGTTTTGATTTAATTGCAGAAATATTACTTGTGACGTTTTATTGAGGCGACTTGTTTTAAATGCCAGCTTGCCATTTGATTTAGGGGTGCTTAATTTTCCTTAAAAGTGACATCAATTCTTTGTATAGCACATAAATTTTGCTTTTCTGCAACAATTTATCGTAAATTTCGAAGAATTTTGCTTTTAAATAAAAAAGAAAAATTTCAAACGGTTTTGAGCAAGTTTAAAAATGTCGTTCATTTGTTAACTAGAGCCACGTTAAAAAAAAGTAAAGTGTAAGTAGAATTTTTTCGTAGTCTGCTTCTGCTTTATTTACGATTCTCTAGAAAACGAAGGTTAATTCACTTCCTTCGTAAAAAATTAAATATTGCTAGTCATTGAGTGATCGAAAATATTATATTATGCTATTATTGTGGTCATAAAACCAAAATTAAGCATTCTAATCAACAACGTAAGTAGTTTTTTTTAAATTTTAGAAATCGCATGACAATGAAAGTTTTACCCGAAACGGGTTGATGAGGAAGTTGGTTTTGTAATTGATGGACATTATTTTTTTTTGGAAAGTTCAGTATCTTTATTTACCATTTGATTAGATTCCTAGCTTTTATCTTATGAACTTATTTTGATTCGCAGGCTTTGTGATATCGTATTGCGATATCACATCACATGGGTTTTGCAGAGTCCAATCAACAGATAGAGAGCTGTAGATTAGTTAGTAAAATGTCATCGCAAGAAGTTGAAATTCAAGTTCAGGGACCTTTAAGAGAGGATTTAGTAAGTTTATTGCATTTATATGATTCTGAATGCTGCCAAAAATAATGAAGAGTATATAATAATTATCTTTACCTTTTTTTTTTTAGATCAAAACTGCTGTGAATTTTTTAACAAACCCAAATGTTCAAAGATCACCTGCATCACAGAAAGAAGCATTTTTAAAGAAGAAAGGATTAACTGCAGATGAAATTCGAATTGCATTTGAAAGAAGCAGTAATTCTGTATCAACGATTCCGATTGTAAATCAAGGGCATTTCATTGAACCTTTGCATCATCAGCAACTTGCCCCTGCTTCATGGTTTCAGAGAGTGAGGGATATTCTTAATACTGTAGCACTTTTCGCAGGAGTGACTTATGCTTTGTATTACTTTTATAAGGTAAATAAATTAATTAGAAAAATTAGTAGGTGAAAATGGATATTTAAATTTATTATTTGCATTACAGAGATTTATAGCACCATTCTTATTTGGAAAGCCAAAGAAACCAAAATCAGTTGAAGCATCTATTAGTGATCTAAATGAAGTTGTAACTAAATCAATCAGTGATTTGAAAAATGATGTGCAGCAAATGCATGGTGATCTTGAAAAAGTAACAACTGTTCAGCATGAACAAGCAAGTAACATTAGACAAATCAGTTCGTTAAAATCTGAGATTGCTACAATCAAGGGAATATTGTTAAGTAGGTCAGTAAATAGCATTTTAACATCTTCTCCCAAACTCAAAGTTTTTCAGAAACAATTTGAAATTTAAGATTAGGACCAAAATTTATTGTTTTTCTTTTGCTTTAGGCATCAATTTCCTTCAGTAAGTTTGGCATCCACTTCAATACCAGCTTGGCAACTTACTGGAGCTCATAAAGACGACAAGGAATTAGAAAATGAAGATGTGGATGCAGAACATCACAGTGGCTCAAGTGAGACTGAAATCGTTCCTAATTCCAACAGCAACGGAGGTAGTCAAGGGAGTGATAGCTCTTTAGAAATGATCAAAGAAGTTGATAGTTAAAGAAATCGTAATATTCGCGTAATTTATATGGTGATGTGAACAATTTTTTTTAATTATGCATTTTTTCTTTCAATTTTTTAAAATTGTTTAACTTTTGTTACTTTTGTATGTGTTGGATTACTTTATCGATATTTAGATGGATATTAGGCTGCTCGTTTTAATCAATATTTTACATTATTTGTCTTACAAATAAAAGTAGCGCCATTTTAATCAAACTGTTTTTTTAAAAACCGTTAAATTTTGTAAATAAGAAAAAAATGTTATGTACATAAGAAAACGTGAGGATGCAATCAGAGAATATGATACGAATACGAGCAATGACTGCAGTATTCACCGAGATGCGGAAAGTATTAATTGTCTTAATTACAATGCTTCTTGTAAGTTCAGTAATATCGAACAGAGTTAAAAGACGGCTAGTTTTTAATAAAGGAAGCCGATTTTTTGTAAGTAAGCTTCGGTTGAGGTCAAATGGAGTAAGATTTAATTTTTTTATTGTTAATTTTAGTTCCGTTTAAACGTGAGAGAAAATTTATTTACTTACACTACTATTTTTGCTTATGGGGTTGGATTCAGAATGAATTTTGATCTGCCTGATAGAGTTATTCATGATAAGAAAAGGATTCGCAGAAGAGATTTGTATGAAAATATTGAAAAATTCTTAAATATGTAAGTAGCATTAGTTTTTACTGCTTTTAAATGATTTTAGTGTTTTAATCAATGATTTTTCATCTTTTTTTAGGCACAGTGGGAATGGCAGAGTTTGTGTTAACAAATTTATTTGTGAAGCAGCAATGGTGCTGACAAATAGCAGAGATTTTCTTGCCCAGTTATATTCTGTTATATTTATGTATGTATTTTCTTCTCATAGAATTGACCAAGCTCGGTTTTGTCTAATTCGAGAATTTTCAATTTTTTGTTTTAGGCCAACTGAAAATGATTCAGCTCATAGCTACATACTGCAAGAGGAAAATTGCTTGAAAGTAATCCATCAATGTCCGCTCTCTATTCTTCATTTGATTCAATCTTAGTCTGCCTTAGGCTTTAATACAAACGACAACAAGAAGAAATGGATATTTTAAATATTTTTGAGGATGCTTTGTGCTATCAGATCGCAGAACCAGTTGCTTTTTTTCAAGGACCTCATTATTAATAAAACCTTTCTTTTATTTTCAAATATACTAATCATAAAATTAAACTAAATGCATTATTTCTTCCTATAAATCTTCAAAATCCTAAAAAGTATTTATCATCTAATTTTAACGGTTTTCGCGCCGTTCGATGTTTTGATTCAAAATCGACGTGGAATTAGATTATCAGTCGTTTTTTTCATCGAGTCAAAGTAAAGGTCATGGTAAAGGTTTTTAATCGCATAGTAAGCGAAATTATCTAAGATTTGCAAAACAAAACATCAGAAAATTATTTGATTTGCATTAAAAATGAAAAGAAATAAGAATAAATAATTAGTTTTGGTGTCAATGACAGCACGCGGAATTCTCTCATCTGTAGACACGTTAAAGTTCTGTGCATTGTGACATGGGATTTCCCCAGTGTACCTTTTTAATCCTTTTCATTCATTATTCTTTCGTTTGAATGGATAAAAATCGATCAGGTATTTGATTTTTCTAGTTATTATACCTGTACAGCTATATTTGCCATTTGGGATCATTCAATGACCTTAAATTACCTGACTTAGTTGATCGCATTATCGCAGTCCAGTGATTTCTTTTCACGGCAGCCATGATGGCGTCAGGTATTCATTTATTTTCTTTTTTTTTTTAGTGAAAGGAGAGTTTTTTTAAAGATGCCAATGATGATTGATGTATCGATTATGGTTTTGCTTTTCAAAAATGATAAAGAACCTGTTGATTTTTGTGAAAATGAGGAGTGGGAGTTTGGATGAAAAAAAAAGCCCACGCCATCTTTTCTACATGAATGCTATATGGGAACACGGGAAGCTAAGCGAATCTACGGGAATGCTATGTAAGTAATTTTCGTAAATTGATTGATAATGTGAATATTGTGTGATTAATGTTCTCTAATATCTATTTTCAAAATCATTCAAGCTATAGAATGTGGTTAGCAGTTACATATCCCCTGGTATTTAGCGAAAATTCAAAGCTGGTCGGAAGGCTTTCAAATTTAAACTTGTTTTGAATTTCTGTAGAAGGTAATGATTCTTTCTAACTAATATGATGAGGCTTTCTTGCATTTTTTAAGAAAAATTTTTTTTTTTATAAAACTGTTCTCTATTTTATAATTTACTTGTTATACTAACTACAGCCTAACAGAACTTGCTGTTCTAAGATGCCTGAAGCTAAAAGTCTCCTTGTGAGAAGTAAACCCAATCGGTTGATATAATTTGGATAATTATTTCAGCATGATTCTGCAATCACATCCACCCTGATGCCTCGTCAAGAACTAGAGAGATAGAAAACTGCTGATGGTCTCACGAAACAAAATCCCAGATCAAAGCATGAAGCCGCTCTGAGAAATATTATTGCCAGTAATGCCTCATAATAATAAATTATCTGAGGTAAGTGTAAACTTGAACCAAATTTAATCACATAATTATCGTAAACAAAAATAATACACCTGGTTTAGGTAGCACATGCAGTAGTTAACCCTAATAATAGGTTTAAAGATATATTTGGAGATACATTATCTACAAGATTATCTCACTGATAATAATTATCTAATAAAATTGTTTGCTAAAGATAATTAAAGCAAAAAAAAAAATAAGTTTTAAAAAACAATTTATAATTAGAGAAAAAAATGGGGCAAAAGGTAGAAAGAGGTTCTGAATGGAAATTGAGAAAGTAACAGAGTGTGAGTGTAATGTGTGTGGGGAGAATTGGCGGAGAGAATGCCGTGTAGGTTTTAACTCAGTGAGCTTGGACTAGTTCCTCGTGGGATCTTGTGCGGCGAACAGTTTGTTCATCGTTGTTTGTTATTTACGTTTTGTGTTACGTACTTATGTCGTGAATTCCCATAGTTCACGTAAATATTTTTTTTTATTAATTTAATAAATGGATACCATTTGTTTTGCTGATTGACGAGGTGAGTTTAACGATTTAGGTTAATTAGGAGTGTCTCGTAAAAAAAAAAAAGATAAACAACAGAAGTGTCATGCCAATTTTTTTTAAAGTTCAAAATTTTTGGTTACTAAAAAACTAATGGAAGAGGTTTAATAATAAAAAAAATTATTTCTAATTCATATTAACGCACAGGTTTTTAAAAAAATTGTGAAAGTTAATAGTTTACTTTAAAATTTTTGCTGATTGTAAGCACTTTCAAAAATAAATTTTGAAAAAAACCGCTGATTCTGCGATTAAAATCGCTGGCAATGAAAAAAAATTAAAAACGTGATGAACGTGCTGACTTTCCCTCTTGATTTCATTTCCTAATGTATTAAAATTTTTTAATTTTTGAAAAAAAATTGGCAAGCTGAAATTTTTTTTCTAACGGCCTCGGATCAATAAACCGAAATAGCTCTTGTAAAGTAATAAATCGATATTCGATTATTTGATCTGTGCCAAAATTTAAGCGTGCGCGCTTTAGGTTACGCTTTATTTGTTCACAGAGCTTTTATTAACAAAAAATTAGGCAAAAAAATCTTTGTGGTCAACTGACGCATCGCTGGCGGTTCTTTAATTTTTTGAACGTTTTGTGGTTTATTTAAATGACTCATCTCAGACCACCTGGAATTGCTTTTTTTTTTTTTTCATTTTGATTTTACACGCGGTTTAATCTTAATTTTTTTTCTTGATTGAAAAGTCGTGGGATTAAATTTGAACTTATTAATCTAAATCATTTTGGCATATGTGGATTAGATGGAAGAATCTCCGTGAGTGAGCTACCGGTTGTCAAAATTGGAGATAACAGGTTTTGAGGCACAGGCGATTGCGAAGACTGATTTTAGTTTTGAGAAATTGTCGGGGTGTGAATGACGTTTAGAAGTTTTCGGTTCAGGTTTAGTAGTTGAAAAATCATTTTGTGTTGGGTGAAAATTGTGGATTTTCGGTCATTTTTTAATTCAAATTTCGAAATTCTAGATTATCAAATAGCCGAGTTCAATGCTCTGAAATTTTATTACAGAAATTTTTTTCTCATTATTTATTTCCTAATTTTTTTTAAATTTTTTTTTTGTAATAACGGATTGAAATTTTTTCAGGGCATTGCAGAACCGTTTTAAATTGAAAACGCGTTTGGAGGGTGAGACTTCAGCTGTTTGTGCCTAGCAAGTAGTTTGGTCGTGGACATTATCCGGAAGATCATCTACGTCTAATAAAGAAGCAGGATTGATCAGATTGATGTCAGGCTAATAGAGATGATATAGTGTAAGCATCAGAGAGCTGAACTAGATTTACATGGAACTTTTTAGGGCTTTCTTGACGATGCTATGGTATGTTAGGGATCTCATAGCTTCCCTGTCAAGTCTTTAGGGATGAAAAAATTGCCCGTCAGGCCATTAGTAATGATTGTGCATACCC
This sequence comes from Liposcelis brunnea, assembly GCA_023512825.1. Taxonomy (NCBI): domain Eukaryota; kingdom Metazoa; phylum Arthropoda; class Insecta; order Psocodea; family Liposcelididae; genus Liposcelis; species Liposcelis brunnea. The sequence goes on along the minus strand of CM042068.1, from coordinate 10,391,231 downwards.
ATCAAAGGCACTAGAGTAGGTTTTTAGGGCTCGTCAAGGCTCTAGGAATTAGTTTTGTGCTTGCTTGAGTTAGAGCACTAGGGCTAAACAAATTCATCTTCGTCTAATTCTTAAATTTTGTTATTTGCAAAAAAAATTGGGAAACATCTGGAATTTTAATTTTTGAGTGTTAAACATTTAGGAAATCGTTTTTAAAAATTTGCTGTCTAAGCGTTTCTTAAGTTTCTTCAATGTCCAATTAAACCCCTTTCGTAACCACATCGTAAATAATAAAAATAAAATTTCTATCAACACCATAATAGCTAGAATAAAAGTCGCAGAATTAACAAACAATTTCGCATAAGGTCAAAATATCACCACCATGTGTTTCTTGTTATAACCATATTCCCGCCAGAGAACTTCTACAACAATAAAAATCCCAACTGTACTCTTATTTTTATTCCAAAAAAAAAGAAATTTTATGACAGGAACCTTTTTCTACCCTCACTCGACCTTGCGAGAAAAAAAAAATCAATCGTTTGAATGAATGAATGATTCCAATGACCGGGCCAGTGGCGTAAACACTAAAAAGAAACTTTTACTTCTTTCCGGTGTAGGCGTTAACTACAATTTTTTTTTTAAAAGTTGAAGCGCCGTGTTACATCATCACTGGCTCTTCGTCAGCGATATTATATATTTATAATTTGAAGATCCGAACCGAACACGGGACCTTAACACAATTGCGAAAAAACAAGGTCATGTTTACTAGCTCCTTATATCAGATTTCATATGGTTTCTTATTGGAGACTGAGATGATATAATCTAAGTGGTCAAACCATAACAATTCACTTTTCCTAAAAAGGTAAAGAGAAATTCTCAACCAGTTGTTATGAAATCTCCAGGGCTTTGTCGAGAAGTCATGACAAAATATTATTGAGGGGGACAGGTTGTAAACAATTCCGATTTACTTTTCTTATTTTTTTTAGAAATATGGAGAAGTTTTGTGATTTATTTTTTTGGCGGTAGATATCGCAGATCTACCGCAGATGCTTTTGTTGTTTTTATTTTTTTGTACAATAAGCGGCTTGTTTTTGTAAGATTCTTTAGTTTGGATTATTGAAATATCGTGTTTGATGTTATCAGTGCACAGAAAGATTATCCGATAGCTTATAATTCAATTGGGGAGAGATTGTTTTAGTCAAAAGTGGAAGTGTTAGATTTCTTGCTTAGCTTATGAAGGAGTTTATGAATATGTGATTTTATTGGTTCTTGAACAACTGTTTGTTTAGTATAAAAAACGAGTCCTGAATTTTGAGGGTGTCGAATTGCGAGGAAAAGCCAATGAAAATTTATCAAAGGGAATTGCTCAGTGGTAATCATGCCCAAAGGCCAAAAAGGCCCAAAAGGTGATTTGTTATTCAGAGATCAAACTTGGTCCGTTTTTTCGCAGAAGTTTTTAAAAGTTACTATTTTTACAGAAAATTCATTTAAGTTCCTATTTGCACAAACCGTGAAAACTTTGTGATGGCTTTATATTCTTTGCAAGGAAAATTTATTGAGATTGTTTTAGCTTTCAAAATATTATTTTTTTGTTAAAGCTTTTTGATCATTATTTTGAAATATTTTCTCATGAAAAAATTGATTTGACAGGGAAAAGTTATCATAAGATTTTGGTTGACAAGAAAAACCTAACAAAAAATTTGGTCGACAAGACAGAATTTTGAAAATACTTGTTCGACTAATGAAAAATTTTGAATATGCTTGTTCGACTAATCAAAACTTTTGAAAATATTTGTTTGACTAATCAAAAATTTTGAAAATACTTGTTTGACTAATCAAAAATTTTGAAAGTACTTGTTCGATTAATCAAAAATTTTGGAAATACTTGTTCGACTAATCAAAAATTTTGGAAATACTTGTTCGACTAATCAAAAATTTTGAAAATACTTGTTTTACTATTAAAATTTTGAAAATACTTGTTTTACTATTAAAATTTTGAAAATTTGCTTAAAGCAGGCCCATGTGAAAAAATGAAAATTTGTCCAGAAAATTTTTCGGTTTTAGAAAAACCCTAAAAAATCCCCGTTTTTTCCCCCAGAAAACTTTAAATTTATGGACTGTGAGTGTTGTTTTCCAACCGCGCTGAGTATTTTAGTATAATTAATGCTCAGTTTGGGCCAAGCTCACTAAGTTAGACTTAAATTAAGTCCAACAGAGTTGCCCTGCATCTGACTGAAGCCCATTACAGCCATTCTAAGCGTTTTTAATCCATCGCATTAAAGCCAAGGGCAGCTGAACCAAGCACAGGCCTAAATTTGGCTTGTTAGCTTTAGCCACAAGTGGTTTAGCTGAAGATTACCTTAAATTTCAGGCCTGATAAGCTTACCAGTCTAATCTAAATTCTGAGATAATTCACAAGACCCGATTAAGGCTTATGCTAATGTGAGTTTGAGCCTGTAAAGTGACCTAGGGGAGCCATAAATTGTCATTAATTAGCTCTGTTGCTCCTGTAACGATTTTGTTTGATCCAAACGCAAACAAAAAAATATTTTTTTTAAAAAAATTGGGTACCTACAGGTAAATTTCTTTAACGTTAAATTCGAGGCATTAAAAACACTTGATATCAGCTACATTCTCATCATCAAAGTCAACATCTTATCAGCATATAATAAACGATAAACAAAAACATGAGGCACAGCGTGCCTGGCAAAATTTTTCGCCATCACAATCAATTATACACCTTTAGTATTCAATTTCCAATTACTCAGTACAGCCCAAAAAATAAATACAAAATCGGTATGGAAACCTTTTAAGCACGATGCCAAACACAACCCGAAAGCGATTAAATCAATTTTGGCTCGTATCCCAGTTTGGAAACAAAAAAATACCATAAATGTCCATATAATTGAATCTGACCGTAACTCGAGATCCCTGATAATTCTCATTAGCTTCGAGGTGTGGTTCTTTACCGTACCTTAATCGGAGTCTGATAAATCACAAAGATCTTCCAAAAGTTTTCATTTGTTTCGGTTTTGGGGCTTTTCACAAATAAAAAATCGTTCCCTTGAAATAAAATTAACAGAAAAAAAAATTTCTCATGTTTGTAGCTCGCGATTTTGGCCATATGGTGATGCATCATTGTAGGTGATTCAGCAATGGAATTGAGTTTCGATTGGCCTACTGAACGATGCATACACAAAGTCATCCTACGTGATCTCCTTGAACTTATAAATATATATATAAAAATCCAACAAGGAATTGGTTCGAATGTATGAAACAGACTTTTTTTGACGTAGGACGATGTTACGACTGGTTTTTTTGAACCCACGCGGCTGAAAATGTTCAGAAAAAAAAACTGCGAAACACTAGTTTTGATTAGTTCTGGCTTTGGAAATCTTAATTGGTTTAGGTTTGAATATCATATCACTCTTGTCAGTTGTCATGCATCCATTTTTTTTTCGTCTATTATTTTTGGGCGCGGAAACCTGAAATTTTTTTTCAAAAAGAATCAATGAATAGAATTTGTAAACCATTTAAAATTAACTCATAAAGACAAATTTCATGCTCGTTATAATGTCCTAAGGATGAAAATCTAACTGCATTATGCATTTTGAATAATTATTCGACGACCTTTGACCTTTGTTTTTATATAAAAGCAAATAAGATCACAAATAATAAGCTTGTCAATTAAAATGCCATCTTCAATTCAGTATCGTCTCTGGCTATTATTTTTTTTTTTGATTTCTTTAATTACCTTTGCCAAGTGGCGTCTGTACATTGATGCAAACTTTTAATTAAATTCGAATAAATCAAAAGGATAGATGAATCTGCGTTAGTAACTTCTCAACCCATTAAAATAGTTGAATATCGAGATCAAGGTTAGGTTATGAAATTTTTATGTGTACACTATATGACTTAAATAGAGTACATTAATCCTTTAAAATATTCCCAAGTTCAATTTTTTTTTTTTAGAAGAGAAAGAGGCGCGTTGAATATTTAATAATAGGCCAGTTACCGTCTGTCAAACTGTCATAGGATACCTGTTAGGCTTTGCTATTTTTTCTGAAGGATTCCTGTCATATTTTTTTTTTAAACACAGACTGATGGAGAGGTAATCAAAGTTTACAATTATAAGGCGGCTAGTGATGGTTAGAGATCTGCCGAAAACGAAAAGATTCGTTTTTTAAGTCATGATTTGATTGTGTGTAACGTTGGGTTTTCTAGGTAACTCTAGTCTGACCCAGAAAATTAACCCAGGTTAATGTCTTCGTTTAATCTGCTGGATTATACAGTGATTGAACTTGGCCCTTTTTCCCGTAAAAGAACCTATTTCCACAAACCGTGAAAATTTTGTGCTGGTGTTATTTTCTATGCAAGGAATATTTATTAAGATATTTTTTAAGTTTCCAAAATATTTTCTTGTCAAAAAATTGTTCGACTTTTTTTTTGAAGCTTTTTAATAGTTTTTTTGGAATATTTTATTTTGAAAAAAATTGATTTGACAAAAAAATTATGAAAAGATTTCGGTTGACAAGAAAAATCTAACAATAACTTTGGTTGACAAGACAGAATTTTGAAAAAACTTGTTCGACTAATCAAAAATTTTGAAAATACTTGTTCGACTAATCAAAAATTTTGAAAATACTTGTTCGACTAATCAAAAATTTTGAAAATACTTGTTCGACTAATCAAAAATTTTGAAAATACTTGTTCGACTAATCAAAAATTTTGAAAATACTTGTTCGACTAATCAAAAATTTTGAAAATACTTGTTCGACTAATCAAAAATTTTGAAAATACTTGTTCGACTAATCAAAAATTTTGAAAATACTTGTTCGACTAATCAAAAATTTTGAAAATACTTGTTCGACTATTAAAATACTGAAAAAATTTGCTAAAAGCAAGAAAATCTGGAAAAAAAATTTGGCCGAAAAATTTTTTGGTTTCAGTAAGTTTCTGAAAAGTTCTTACGTCTTTCCTCAAAAGACCCTAAAGTCCCGAAAATAGGAAAAAGAAATCGAGTTTGACCATTGATTATACTTTGTAACTCAAAAAATTTAGGATTAGGATTCTTTTTGCAAAAATTAAAAATATTACGCTTTTAACACAAGATCTGAGTCTTTGACCATGCACTCATTTTTGATATGTAAAAACTCATTTCATACGTCAAAGCACTTATCTGAAAGTAAAACTCTCTAATTTACAACACAAGAATCCCATTTGATTATTTTTTTACTCCAAACCAACACTCGATCATATTAAAATCATCTCTTAAGACGCTAGATATTAATAACAAGCAAATTTTAGCCTTCTACATCTTGATCCTTATCTCAACCAAAAGCATCCACCGTATTTAAAGAGCTATCATTCTCATTCCCATTCGCAATAACTTCCATGCAATCGTCGTGACAAGTGATCATGATTAAGTTAGATCCTGCTTCCTTAAGTAACAAAGCCGGTTAAAAAATATTTCTTAAAGCTCCGCTTCAATCAAAAATGTTTTTAAAAAATTCACTTTAATGACTCATCGCTTTTTAAAAAAAAATTCATACTCCTATTTTTTTGTTTTCAGGTATTAATTTAGGCCTTCACTTTAAAAAACCAAAAAACGGATCCTATAATGGGCAGATTGTCTCACATAACGTAAACAGGAGGAATCTCAAAACAATGGCAGTCTTTAATGGAAGGCATTGGTGCGAGTGCGGTTGGATAGTGGTTGTTTCAGTGTTCATGTGGATTGTGATGTGCAGTGATGGTTTCAATGTGGATACTATCAATTTCATCAGGCATCGAGGGGAACCCGGTAGCATGTTTGGATTTAGCGTTGCCGAACATAAGGAACGAGGAAGGAATTGGTAAGTGCCTATAAGAAATTAAAAATCTTTTTCATGGGAAACTTAAATCCACACCATATGAATTTAAAGAAGCGTTTTGCTTTCTTAGAATTCGTCAAGTCAATCATGAATGTTTTTTTTTTTGACGTGGCCATCTTCGTTAAAACAATGACTATGATTTTTCTCCAATCGTACTGTCAACTTTTAACCAATCTATAATTAATCTTTTACACGAGTTAGTCGGGTTGGGTGTTGGTTTTTTTGGCAGGACCGGAGGAAGGATGAGAGAATTCGAACTGGGGTGATTATTTTGGTTAAAGAAGAATTAAAGGATTAGGAAAGAAAGTTCTAATAATTAACGATGTACAAATCATTTTAAAATTGACAGGGAAAAGAATTCATGGAGAAATTTGTTCGACAAGAAGAAATGATGAGGAATTTTGTTCGACAAGAAGAAATGATGAGAAATTTTGTTTGACAAGAAGAAATGATGAGAAATTTTGTTTGACAAAAAATGATGAGACTATTTTGTTCGACAAGAAGAAATGATGAGAAATTTTGTTCGACAAGAAGAAATGATGAGGAATTTTGTTCGACAAGAAGAAATGATGAAAAATTTTGTTCGACAAGAAGAAATGATGAGAAATTTTGTTCGACAAGAAGAAATGAAATGATGAGAAATTTTGTTCGACAAGAAGAAATGAAATGATGAGAAATTTTGTTCGACAAGAAGAAATGAAATGATGAGAAATTTTGTTCGACAAGAAGAAATGAAATGATGAGAAATTTTGTTCGACAAGAAGAAATGAAATGATGAGAAATTTTGTTCGACAAGAAGAAATGAAATGATGAGAAATTTTGTTCGACAAGAAGAAATGAAATGATGAGAAATTTTGTTCGACAAGAAGAAATGAAATGATGAGAAATTTTGTTCGACAAGAAGAAATGAAATGATGAGAAATTTTGTTCGACAAGAAGAAATGAAATGATGAGAAATTTTGTTCAACAAGAAGAAATGAAATGATGAGAAATTTTGTTCGACAAGAAGAAATGAAATGATGAGAAATTTTGTTCGACAACAAAAAATTAAAACATTTGTTTGAAAACAAGAAAAAATAAGTCATTACCTAAAAGATATTTTTTGCCCAAAAATTTTTAAACTACAAAGAGACTTCTTAGCCCCAGAAATAAAATCAGCTTCAAGGAGGTTTTTTGGCGCTAGAGGAAACTTTTGAGCATCGATCCTAAAAACCCAACGTTCCCAGATATCAATACATAAAATTTAATCGTTTCATAATTGATTCTAAAAATTCTGATCGACCCGAGGAACGATCTTTCATCGTGTTGAAACGATCGGCGTATTAGGGTGAGCCACCCAAAATGTTCACCACTCGTGCTGGGAAAATTACAGGACTACCCACTTAATCACACGATATAAATTCATTACCCGGTAACTGCCCCTCAAACCTCTAATTCTCATAATTTTAAACCCCCCAAAAAATTCCAGATCACCTAAAAAAAAAAAGTATCAAAGCAATTAGCTGCTTAATGTAATATCGAGCGCTGACTAATCCATCTATTACTTTGAAAAATGGGAATCGTGACTTCCGATTCGTCAAACCACATTCAAATTAGATGACCAGTTACGTTCTCATCAACTCGAAGACATTTCTTTTTATCATCCCCGCCAAGATAAACTTAGCATAATTTTATGGTCCTCTGTGGTTTATGTATGCTTCGTTATTATGAGAACAAGATACCTTAACTTCCTGTAATAAAATTTATTAAACGAAGTCTCGGGGTAGCGAATTTTGCGCATTAAAAAAAATTATATTTTTTAGCCAATTTATTTTTAACGTCTTCCTTGCTTGTACCATGTAATAAATACGCATTAGCTTAATAGATAAAAGTCATTTGCTGAGCAATTTTTTATCTAAGCCGGTATGACCATCATATGGGTAATGTAGATGACCTAATAGCCGGTTTCATGTGTGGTACTGTCATTTACGAAATAGTATGCGATTATTGTTAACGATACCCCGAAGAGTCAATCATTTTTCATTTTTTTTTTCTTTCAAGGCTTCTGCAATTGTCACTTCCGCCGTAATGATTGAAGTTTAAAGGCCGCGTTGGAGTAAGAATTGGGGTTGATAAACCATCCCTCGAGTTGAGCTGTAAGAAATTCTCAGGGGTTGCTCATATCCGGTGCTAAAGGACCGGATACGTTATCGTCGATTTTTTTATTTTCACGGTCGGGTGGATAAGAATTCATTTTGTTTTGCTTTGGCACTCAATTAATTCATTAAACGGATGCGATTGTTCGAACGTTTGATGAAATCGGTTCTGCATGGTCAAATTTTTAGAGGTTGTGTTTTCGGTTTGCTGCTGTCATGGTCGGGTGGAAATAAGGTTTTACACTGCGGCGAATCCGAAGCCTCTGACTTGTCCAAAAAAAGCTTTTACATTTTTTCTGTCGTTGAAAAATCTCGGATGACTCGATAAATCTCTTGCTAGGGTCCAAGTAAAAATTCGGAGATAGAACTTGGTGTTTTTTTTCTCGTCTAAAAGTCCTTGAAAACGTGCTGGCTATTTTCTATGCAAGAAGTATTTATTGAGATTTTTTTAGCTTTTAAAATATTTTCTTTTCCAAAAATGTTTATTGTTCAAAACTCTTTTGTTAAAGCTTTCAGATAATTTTTTTGGAATATTTTCTCTTGAAAAAATTGATTTGACAAGAAAAAATTATCAAAAGATTTTGGTCGACAAAACAAAATGATTCTAAAAAAACTTGTTCGACTATTATAAAATTTTGTAAAGACTTGCTTAAAGCGAAAACATCTGAAAAAATTAAAAATTTGGTGAGAAATTTTTTTAGCCTTTAGTAAGTCTATGAAAAGTCCTTATTTCTTCCCTCGGAAAACCTTAAAGTCCTGAAAATTTGTAGAGAAATTGAGCTCTGTCGCTGAAAATTTTTTCCTGAGCCGAAGAATTAATTTTCAACCGAATTCTTGTCTTTGAAATTTATTTTTCTTTCAAAAAGATTAAAAACAAATCTTAATGAATGACCCGCTTAAGAGCCTAAGCTCAGCTTCTCCCTGAAACTCAAGGCCAATTTTTTTCAAAAATATTCACCTTAGGGATAAGGTGTGGAAACGGGAGTCACTGATTCGAATCAATGAGGGGAAAAAAAATTACCAAGAAGTTAATAGAAAATTGGAAATGCTCTGATATTATTATAAAAACAAGGCATGGTAATCAATGATCAAATGGTGTGGATGGGGTATTGAAAATTTATGATGGTAAAATTTTTTTATCTATAGTTATCAAAATAATTAGGTATTATATCGTTCGGTGGACACTCCTAGAGGCGCGGAATTCAAAATGATTGCGTTATTGAGTCATGAAATTGATTTCTTCATCAATATTATCATATTAGAATAATCATCGCACGGCTATAAGTATTAAAATTGGGGGGGCTTTTTTTTTTTTTTTTTTTTGTATTGCTATATAAAAGATGTAATATTGGCCATATGTGGAGAGACGTCATTTTTATAGCTTGCCTTTCTCTTTCCATTTAAAGATGTCTCTATTTGGTTAAATATGGGAGAGTGTGTAAGTGTTATGTAAAAATATGGAGAAAAAATGGATTTTAAATAATGTTTGAAAGTGAGAATTTTTTATTAGCGTGAAATGGCAGATGAAGGGGAAATTTGAGTTTTCGGAGAAAATTTGGGGATATGATATTTTATTTGGCAAGCGATGTAAGCTTGATTCTTTCTAAATTCTAGGAATATTAAAATACACTTTTTGGCAACAGTAAACTTTGTTCGACAACAAAAATTGGAAGAAATGAAATTTGCTCGACAACAAAAATTGGAAGAAATGAAATTTGCTCGACAACAAAAATTGGAAGAAATGAAATTTGCTCGACAACAAAAATTGGAAGAAATGAAATTTGCTCGACAACAAAAATTGGAAGAAATGAAATTTGCTCGACAACAAAAATTGGAAGAAATGAAATTTGCTCGACAACAAAAATTGGAAGAAATGAAATTTGCTCGACAACAAAAATTGGAAGAAATGAAATTTGCTCGACAACAAAAATTGGAAGAAATGAAATTTGCTCGACAACAAAAATTGGAAGAAATGAAATTTGCTCGACAACAAAAATTGGAAGAAATGAAATTTGCTCGACAACAAAAATTGGAAGAAATGAAATTTGCTCGACAACAAAAATTGGAAGAAATGAAATTTGCTCGACAACAAAAATTGGAAGAAATGAAATTTGCTCGACAACAAAAATTGGAAGAAATGAAATTTGCTCGACAACAAAAATTGGAAGAAATGAAATTTGCTCGACAACAAAAATTGGAAGAAATGAAATTTGCTCGACAACAAAAATTGGAAGAAATGAAATTTGCTCGACAACAAAAATTGGAAGAAATGAAATTTGCTCGACAACAAAAATTGGAAGAAATGAAATTTGCTCGACAACAAAAATTGGAAGAAATGAAATTTGCTCGACAACAAAAATTGGAAGGAATGAAATTTGTTGACAAGGAAAGTTTTGAATATAAAATGCTTTGAAAAGAATAAATTAGGAAGAAATTTATTCGATATGAAAATTACTAAAAGAAATTTGTTTAACTTAAATATTTTTATTCGTTAAGAAGGATCTTCTTTTGACTTCTGGCGGGCTTTCGGAAAAAGAATACTTTAAAAGCCGTAATTGATTAGGCGAGATCCGCTTGGCCAAGATGAATTATTTAAAATTTGATTGGGGCAACTGCGGACGAAAGTTTGAACTAACTTAGCTTTTAACTTGCTAAGTAAGCTTAGCTCAGGCCTGCTATTTATTTTTAAATTCGTTGGAAAAACATTTCCACGAATCATGTTTCGATATCTCAAAAATTCTACATTAACCACATCTTGAATACTCCATTTCAGGTCATATCTCACGAACCATAAGTAACACTTCAAGATCAAACCAAGTATAGTTCAACAATCCACATATGCGCAAAACAAGAAAGGAAAAAAAAAACTCCAACCCGCTCAATCCTAAAACCAGTAACTCTAATACATTCCATATGTAATAATATTTTAATTCGTTTCCCTTCATTTTACACTTTGAAGTTCAATAGCGACCAATCTGACAAGTCGTGAGGAAGAATTGTAATCGTTTTAACCGAATTCGAGACGGTCAGTTTAACTTGAAGGAGGCAAGTTCAAATACCCGAGTCCATTCGTGGACAAAAAAAAAAAGCTTTTTGATTTAATGGATTCACGCTCCTCCTTAAATCCCTTCTACATTTGGCACACCGGACGTGACAAATCAATTAATTTAATTAACCGTTCTTTTTAATTGCGACCGATAAACAAGCCTCTGCCAAATACGTACAATAAGGTTGTCACGTGCTAATCTTAACCTTCCTGTCGACACGTTCGGGTAACAATATCAATGCACAAGATTGCTACTCGATGCATTAAATTCAAAGGATGTAATTATACTCTAGGTGGATCTTTTTTTTTTTTTAATGACACGGACTATTAACAGAATACCAATAATAAATTATTTATATGGGATGATTTTGATGAAAAGCTACGTCAGTTCCATTTGATGTCTTTATATTTAAAAAAAGAGAAAATTTAAAATTAAAAGTTTGATTGCCATTTTATTTATGCGTAACCCAAATGATGAGCAATGCTATTTCCGTTTCGCGAGTCTGGCAAGCGAAAAAATGATGGCAACGACCATATGTATATATAAGAAAATGAGAAGGTGGGCATGGGTGGGAAGCTTGTGATTTCATTGATGAGTTATACATTACAGATTTGATTCATTTTTCTTCGAGTTAACAACTTTATTGTAAAACTTGGTTTTCTTTTTTAAATTTTTCAAGTAGATGAAGGGTGTTTAGCTTGTTTTTAATGAATGAATTAGATTAAACGAAAAAGAATAAGATAAAACAAGGGCCATATTCTTTTTTAAAGATATATCTCCAAAAAAATTTCTCATAATTTCTTCTTGATGAACATTTTTCTCATAATTTCTTGTTAAACAAATTTTCTTATAAATTTCTTCTTGTCGAACCAATTTTCTTCTAATTTTTTCTTGTCCAACCATGTTCTAATTTTCTTAGTTTCTAGAATAAAGAAATGACTCGCTGAAGCTAAAAAATTTTGAACTGAGACATTTTTGAAGCCAAAATTTTTCTGGGTTAAAAAAAGATTTTTTGAGTTAGGAAATTCAATGTAAAGCCAGGAAATCTCTCTCTAGAGACAAAATATTTTTTTCTGGGGCTGTGAGAAATTTCTATCTTCAATAAAATATGGTTTCTAGTATTAGATAATTTCTTTTGAGGTCAGAAAATTTCTTTTAAAATTTCTGTTAAGCTTGATAGAGTAACTAGACCTGTTAGACGTTAAAGCTAAGACCATTAGAGCCGTTTTGGGCCCAAGTTGTGATCGTTAGAGGTGCTCCTATGGCCTGAGGTCTGAATTTAGATCGTTAAAGCTCTTTCAGGTCCAAGTAAAGATCGCTGGAGAATTTATAAGACCAAGATCGGATTTTACAAGTCAAAGGTGCCAAATTTTTTGGCTCCACCTATTTGGGAAGAATAATGTAGAAACCTTTTCATTTTCGGCCCTTTCCAATTTTTTGTTAATTTTTTTCGGCCCTTTCCAATTCTTTGTTAATTTTTTTTTGGCCCTTTTCAATTTTTTAATTTTTTTCGGCCCTTTTTAATTTCGGCCCTTTTCATTTTCGGCCCTTTCCAATTTTTTAATTTTTTTCGGCCCTTTTCATTTTCGGCCCTTTTCAATTTTTTAATTTTTTTCGGCCCTTTTTAATTTCGGCCCTTTTTATTTTCGGCCCTTTCCAATTTTTTAATTTTTTTTCGGCCCTTTCCAATTTTTTGTTAATTTTTTTTCGGCCCTTTTCAATTTTTTAATTTTTTTCGGCCCTTTCCAATTTTTTAATTTTTTTTCGGTCCTTTTCATTTTCGGTCCTTTCCAATTTCTTTTAAATTTTTTTTCGGTCCTTTCCAATTTCTTTTAAATTTTTTTCGGTCCTTTCCAATTTCTTTTAAATTTTTTTTCGGCCCTTTTCAATATTGGCCCTTTTCATTTTCGGCCCTTTTCGGCCCTTTCCAATTTTTTAATTTTTTTTCTCCCTTTTCATTTTTGGCCCTTTCCAATTTTTTAATTTTTTTCGGCACTATTAAAATTTTTATTTTTTCATTCACACGTAACTCTCGGGATCTTACACCTCGGTCTGCTCCTTTTTTTAAAATTTTTAATTTTCTGCCTTTAAAAGTTTTTCTTTTACTCACGCGTAACTCTCGGCATCTTACCCCTCACCCAGACTGCATACTCTTTTTTGCAGACTGGGGGGGCAGTCTGCTCCACTCGTTTCTAAAATTTTTAATTTTCCATGTTTTAAATTTTTTTTTCAGACCAGTTACGCGCAACTCTCGGCTTTTTACCTCCCAAACGGGACAAAAGAAGTTTCACTTCAATAAGAGAACGATTAGAGCAATCATTACAAAACTACCTCTTCTTTTTTGCATCTGCCTTTGACCGAGAACCTTAACCCTTATCGCCTGATTGTTCAATCCGCCACTGATTTCCCAGACCGATCTTTATTAGAATAAAGATTAGGAGTGATTTTTCATTTTTGATACCGTTCCGAATTAATGAAAATTGGTAAATATGCCAATATGTATCCGTTACGAATCAGTCATATTAGAAATGGCGTTAAGGGTCAAGGTAAGTTTAAAAAAAAAAAAAAAGGACGCCTACGTTACCCATTACTTCTCCTTTTCACAAGTCATCTCAAACATTCTTCCATTTATTTTCATTATTCCATGTAATTAACATTAATTCTGTTTTTTAGGACACCCCCGCTTTTTGCTATTCTATTTTACATGAGTGTGTAAATATAGTAAACAATAGCCTGGCGTGGCTCGTCTTGTTCAATTTCGGGGTGCCGTATCCGAATGATAATCAATTAATGATTTTTTTTTAGCGTTCGGAGTTATGAGAAAATCTTTCCCGTCGCGTTAAAAAGAGATAAAAGCGGTTTAACACTGATTAGACGAAACAATCGGTGCGAAAAATAGCTAAATCCTTTTAAGGCGTTATATATGAGAGGATAATCATTCACTAACTAGCTGATGACGGTAGTTTTTAATACTCATATTATTCAAAGAATAAAAGTTATTCATGCACCTATATGTGTTTTGTTTAGAGTAATTGATTGTATAATAATTACGGAGTCGAGTCGTAGGTTTTGATTCATTACACATGTTGCGGATTTAATGAAACCGGTTTTTTTTTTTTTACTTCCGATGGTAACGTCTGCTTAAATTAGTTCAAGTTTATTGTAACTTCATAAATTTCTTCATGAACCGGAATTTAATTTTTTTGGTGCTATGAAATTTTGTTCCAGACAAAAAATGTCATCTCCTGTTAAAAATGAAAATGGTTTTCCTCGAGCCTTGAAATTACTCTTTTAAAAAAAAATTTCTTTTTGAGCCATCAAAATTTTTTCTTGGATCCAAAAAAAAAAATTGAGAGCAGAAAAATTTGTGGGTTGTCTAGCAATATCGATCACCTAACCTCATGCTTGAGTTCTGCACTTCAGCATTTTTTTTACTTTCGAGGTCCCTAGAGTGAGAATTTATTGCGGTCGTGTCAAAAATGAAATTTCGCCAAACTGCGTATTTTGCCGTGAAATGGCGAGAAATAACCGAAAAAATGGTTTTTGGGCTGACGTCTGTCCGTTCGTTCGTTCGTTCGTTCGTTCGTTTTTCGCCTGTGTTTCCGAAACCGAAAGAGATAGCTCGACGAAAATTGGCAACCACCTTCCTCAGGAAGAGGGAAAACTGTTATTTCATCATCAAGGCCATCCGGCCAAATTTACGGCTTTGGCAGGGCCAAACAAGGCCAAATTTAGAGTTTTCGGAAATTTTCTCAAAAACGGCTCTAACGATTTTCTTCATTTTTTGTGTGGAGATACCTGACCCTATAAGGAACAACTTTTCCCTTTGGCATTTTTCCGTGAAAAATCGCCCTCCCCGGAAAAACCGAAAATTTTTAAGTTTTACCGACAGGCCCGACATGGGACTCGATTTCGACTGAACAATGGTCGGACATTTCAAAAATTTGCCCCATTTTGTAATTTGAATGTTACTTGCCCCAGTTCACGGCTTTGGCGAGGCCAGAAAAGGCCAAACATCGAATTTTCAACGATTTTCTCGAAATCGGCTCTAACGATTTTTCTTATTTTTTGTGTGGAGATACTTGACCCTATTTTGAACAACTTTTCCCTTTGACATTTTTCCGTGAAAATTCGCCCTCCCCGGAAAATTTGAAAAAACCGAAAATTTTGAAGTTTTACAAATAGTGGTGATATGGGACTCGATTTCGACTAATTAATAGTTAGGGATCTCAAATTTTCGGTCCATTTACTGATTTCAAGCCACCCCCGACTCCCAAACCCCCAATGATGGCTTAATCGAATGAAGCTATACCCCGACTGACCGAGAAAGTGAGTAGTCCTTCCCGGACTGCTATTCCCCTAGTTTCTTTTTAAATCGACGTTAGGTTTTGTTTAGAGATCACAGGTCAAAGGTTACTATTCCATTCAAATCGTTGAATCCGCATCTTTGATGTAGGTAGATTTGCCGTAATAGGAGTGTATCAAACTCTGTCATAGTATCCCACGTACTAAGTGTGTCATATTCTTCAACTAAATACCTGTCCTTCTGTACCTTTGTCATTTGCTAAACATAGCATCTCTCAATCTTAGTGACGTCACAATCGTGGGATGATAAGAGGTGTTTTAAAAAACTTTTTTGTTCATTTTTTCGGATTTTAATTTTTCTTATATCTCTTCCATTCTTATCTCAGCGTAATAACTTGCTACATCACACTAATGATAAACGATCTCTTTACCCGAGAAACACGCGAACCAGACAAATCAAG
Organism: Liposcelis brunnea; assembly: GCA_023512825.1. Classification (NCBI taxonomy): domain Eukaryota; kingdom Metazoa; phylum Arthropoda; class Insecta; order Psocodea; family Liposcelididae; genus Liposcelis; species Liposcelis brunnea. The sequence continues at coordinate 10,375,431 of CM042068.1, read as the reverse complement.
CAGGATTACCAACCTTTGGGCAAGGTCTTTAGTTGGCGCCTCGCGATAAATTAATTTAATTCTCCTACCACGTTTTTGCAATGTACTTAAAAAGTATTTACCAGATGATTTTGATTACAGCAAAAAAAAATATTTAGCATATGGATGTTGAAAGATTTTCGAGTAGGTTGAGAATTTTTTGACGATGTCTCGAAGCCGTTTATGAAGCTTTAAACGTGATAGTCTGTTACGAAAAAAAGGGTGTGACCTGATTTTGTTTCTGGCCTATTTTTTTTTTTTTTTCCTCTCCTTAATAAGTCTATTTGATTTATACCGGTATCCGTATATATCTTTTTTGTCTCCGTTTTTATGTCGTTTTGATATCTATTGTCTCTTTGCTTTCTCTTTATAAGGACATCGAAAAAAAAAACCAAAAAGTTTCGAGTTATAATTAAAATTTATATTTTTTTCTCCAACTGACAAACAAAAAAATTAGTTCAGTTTATTTATAAATGTCTCAAAAAACTTTCTTTTTGAAAATTTTTGCCAACAAAAATAATACTCAAGAAAAAAAAAACAGTAGCGGATTGGGATAATAAGGCGAGACCGAAACGACCACACGGTGTAAAACAAACAAGTCTTTAGTTTCGGTCATATTAGAAATTCATTTTTCCATTGCCGATGGCCTGTATGGAAATTTTTTTTTTAAAAAAAAAAAGGACACACCTAAATTACAACTAATGATAATAGCTAAAGCTAATAAAAGTAGTTCATACCGCCGAACAGTATACGATTTTTTATATAAAAGAAGACCATACTGTTTCGCCAAGGTCGTCGTTGTAATTAGAGTCTCAGCAATTTATGTAAATGGAAGAGTTTTTTATGTCATTTGTGCGTTTTCATGTAAGTTATTGTAGGCTGTCGTTGCAGGCGTCTTCCGCGCAGGTTTTGCAATCCTCTATGTAAATATCTGGACGGATTTCCAAATTATCGCATACTTCTGATCCGTAGGCACAGGATCGTAGGATTTGATATGATTCAGGATCATCACCTAATACAATGAAGTTGTTATTATGTTATGGAAGTATTGTTTTTTTGGGTTTTTGGCACTTACCGTATAGTTTTATTTCGGTGCAAACGTCATCGTCAAAGTCGCAGTATTCGAAATCTTTATCCTCGTCGTTACCTGTGCATTTTTCCCAGACGGGGCCGTTAGGTTGGAGTAAGCCGAAGGACATTGGGCCGTCGATGTAGCAGTTGTAGCATCTTAATGAGCATGCTAGAAATCACTAATTTTGATGAGTAAATTTTCCCAAGGTGCAAATTTTGGTGTTCTACCCCAAAAAAAATTTCTGGCACAAAAAGTCTTCAATGCTGTTGACTCAAAATTATTTTGTGCTATCTGCAACGTTGTTTTCGTCGATTGATTTATTTGCAGAGAGCACCAAACAATTTCTGACTGTTATCTTCAATTGATACTACCACTGATTTACTTACCAAAGTCTGCTAGGAATAAAAATAAGAAACAAAAAAGGATAATTTTTAAATACTTCATAATAGTTTGTGTTGCTGTCTGCTCTCTGTATGATAAGGATATTAGATTTTACATTGTCCTATCGTGTTATCATTGGTGGGAAATTGTAGAGTTGTAAACATGATAAGACTTTATTAGATTGGGCATAAGATTAAATAAAGTCAGATTAATTTTTTAGAAATCGGAATTATCTTTCATGTTTATAGGTAACGTCCAAATTGTTCATAGAAGTCATTAAAAATTTTTCCTGTGGCTAAATATCATCATGATTAATATTCTTAGTAATAATTTCTCGGCTAATAATAACGAAAATAACGCTCATAATTGTTTGTTTGCTGGAATAACATAAAATAAAAACAAAAAAACTCTACTTGATTATTAGAAAATCTTGAAAAAGACTGCAAAGCGAAATGCCGACTCTGGCAGCGCTACGCTGTTGTTTATATATGAAGCGCTAGTGGAGATGATGGCGTCACGGGTTACCATAACAACCAGAAAAGGCGAAGATGTCTTTAAGGAAAAAGGGCATATCTGAATAGGAGTTCATATGTTTTTCTGCTTTTTTAAAAAATACTGTAAATTTACATAAAAATTTCCTTCTTAACTTAAAAACTTACAGAGAAAATAGTAAAATCATAAAGAAACCAAATGTAGACCAATTATTTGATAGTCGGGGATATTTCACGCTTGCCACTGATCACTAATTTTAAGCTATGAGTTGACATCAAAATATTGCGGGCTCCTCGGAATGCTACCTATTAAATAATAAATAACTCAAAACGTCAAAAGTTAAAACTGTTTAGGAAAGAAACAAAATTAACATTACCGCATTCATTACTTCAACTGTTTCCTCCATACAGAAGTTGCAAATTCTCTCAACATCAATCATCACGTCATCACCTATTTAATTACATGCAATGACATGGTACCAGGCCCCTCTGTCAAATATTGTATTATATAGTTTATCTATTACCATTCTCTTCTGTAGTTCAAACCTTATTTAAATAAATTATTAAAAATGGTAATTTAATTTTTTTTTTTTAAAGAAGAAAAACATTTTACGTGTGTAGCATATTAATTACTACAAACGTCATTCTTCCGTATTTAGGGACTGTTTCATTACTTTCCATGTAAACCTAGGCACATACATGATAAACGATTTTTTGACAAATGAATTTTTACGGGCAATCGTTATTTTTTATTTACACATTTTTTTTTGCAAATAATTGTTTAACCATCAGGGCTTTGTAAAAAAAAAGCACAAAGCAGTGATGTCCAACATGTCATTAGGTTATTAATCTGATCTAAAAAACATTTCTCATGGGATTAGAGCTTTTTTTTTTCCTCGTTGCTGATCTACTTTGCACGCTTCGTCTCTCTTTCATAAGATAACGCGAAATAAATTTTTGACGACGAATTTCTCATGACCACGCCCAACCAAATTACAAGACGAGCTTCGGATAGATTATTTCCTGTTTCCTTTTTATTTTTTTCTTGGTCACGGTTAAACGTTTTGCATTTTTTTTTTTTCCAGGGTTCTTATCGGAGCTCCCGAGGCGCAGACTAGGCAACCCGGAGTAACACGTGGAGGCGCCGTTTTTCGGTGCGAGATTAATAAAGATGACGCGTGTGAAGAGATTCCTTTCGACAATACAGGTACGAGTACAACAACAAAAAAAAAACGGATTTTTTAGCTTCCGGGCCCGTGCTTGTGGCTTAAAAGCTCATAAATCTTACAAATGAAGATTAGGATTTAGTAACTACTGAAATATTGTTGAAGTAATTTGTAATGGGATGAGAAATGTCCTGTTTAGCCCGCCTAAAGGTGTTCGTTGTTTTTTTTTTTACATATTATTTAATGAATCTTTTATATTTAAAGGGTAATAATGATTGCAGAAAACAATGGATTCTGGTTTTTTTTTTTTACTTCTTTAAAGATTTAGGTTTACTATGATTAAGTTGAAGGATCATTAAAGTTATTGAGGTTATTTTAAATATGATTTATCAAGTTATGGGTAAAAGACCCTTGTGCGTAGATGAAGGGAATGAAATAATGGCCCATCTGTAATCTTTCGGCCTTAAGGCTAAAAAGAAAGGGCAATCGATTTTTGTGCTAGGAGGATTTGAAGTTGTGCCATAAGCGTTTTAGAGGCATTAAGTGACTTAAGACCCATTCTAAGCTTGTTGTAAATTTTCGATGAAGCTGCTAGAGAGGCTGTGGCTGTAGCTACATCAAATAACGAGCTAAGGGCGTAAAGATATTTTTGGCCTTAAGCGCAGATTATTAATAGTAGTTAGAGGCTCAAACTAAGCCGGGAAACATGTTTCAGGCTTGAGCCAAGCTTGTTACTACTATTTGCAGCAAGTTAAAACCATTAGCACTTGAGCTAAGATTCTAAGGCTCGATCTAATGAGGTCAAAAGCTCATGCTAACCGAATTTGAGCCAGAAAAACCCTAATGTTAGTCTGTTAAAGTCATTAGAATTAAGATTTAACTATAGAAGAATTAGCAAAAGCTCAAGTTCAAGTGTGAGAGTAGATAATGTGTCTGGGCTAAGCTCGCTGAATCATTAAAGATCGAAGTCAAGTCTATTGGAGCTATTTCAAGCCTAAGCTAAATCTGTGGGAGCAGTTTCAGGCTCGTGAAAGCTTCATAAGAGCCGATTCAGCTTCAACTAAGGCGCGAGCTAATTTTTTCAATGATGTAAATTTGACTTAAGCTCACTATGACTCTGATTTAAGTTCAGAATCATTAAAAAGGGTTTTTATTTAATTTGGATATGCTAAATCTAATTTTGGCTTAGAGTTTTTAAAATTGGGCTGCGGGCGGATGCGCCTAAAGTTTTTATCCGTTCAGGACTGTAGAAGAAGAATTGAAGCTTAATTGATATGTCCGAACTCCCCAGAGCTTGAAAACCATTAAATTTTTAAAAAATCAGGTTATGGGCCCAGAGCTTACTTGATTTTCAATCCATTTTGACGCCTCTGGCATGATCACATTAAAGAGGTAAATTAAATAAAATGCTTTTTACGTTTAATGCTCTATATTTCAGACTTTAAACGACTTAACCTAACCTCATAATAAATTCACTAATATAGTAGCAATGGTTCATCTTTAAGTAATGCATTTTCCATCTGATAATTTTTAAGGCTCATTTACTTGTGAGGTTTACTACACTCCAAAAAAACAGATGCAATTTAGATATGAGGAAGCAACAAGAGCTCCAATTTATAACACTGCCTAAATCTAAAAACCAAATCTATATTTTATAATTGCTACTAAAGCACGATTTTCACACTTGCCGTTTTTTTTAAATGTCTTCATTTTAAAAAGTCGCTTTTGAATTAAAATGTTTTAAAAATCTGTATTGGGAACATATAAACAAAAAACTGGAAGTTCTACTGACTAAACATCAACCAAGCGTGCCTTATACCTGATGTAATTGATACTGTCTTATTCATCTGCGGTTTACAGGTATCTTTTAATGGGTGTCGTCTGATAGCATCACATTTGCAGATATCATTCATTCATCAGTGCATGGTTTAAATTAAGTTGCTTTAATTTTTTTTTTTTTTATAGGAATTGATTTTAATTAAGAATGATTTTTATTGTTTTTTGCTTTCTAGGGAATAATAATAATACATCTGGGAGGCAGATAGATAAGAAATCAAATCAATGGTTTGGAGCAACAGTCAGGAGCTCTGGAGAAACTGGAATTGTTTTGGTGAGTAGAATTTATTTTTTAATTAGGTGAAGGGGAAATTCGTGCTTCGGTGTTGTGAAAGTTTGTTGGTTGAAAGTTTAATACGAATGATGAGCGCATATTTCTTGGCCAATTAAGATGTCAAAGTAGGCTCAGATCTCAAGCTCAAACCCTTCTCTTCAAAAGAGAAATTATTCTTTCCGTATGAATTTTTTAAAGATTTTTCTGGTCGAAGGGATAAATTGAGGAACTTTCTTCTGTGACAAAAAGTTTCAAAATTTAAAAAAAATTTTGTAGCCAAAAATTTTCTTGACTGATCCCTGAAAATTCTCAGATCCCCTCGTCGATTTGACATATTTTGGCCGCAGTTCGCCAATATTTTGGAAAATGAATGATTTAATTTTTTACTTTTTTTGTTGAATTATTTTTGAGTGAATTTGGTTTTCGAGCTGCAAACCCTTTATTAAGAAAGGTTAACGTTCTTACAATACCCCTCAGTCGGATTAGACATTCTTTGCCTTTTGTGTAACTTTCGAGAATTTTTTTCGCTCAATGATCTTTCTATTGAGTGAGACAAAATTTCTTACATTTCATTCAAACCTTCTATACCTGACTCGACCTGTGGAATCTTCCGCCATTTTTTCCCTTTTTATTGTTCAAGCGTTTTGTATTTAGTTTTGCTGTAGCGGTCGCGTTGAACGTTTCCATAGCTTTTTGTTCGGTGAATGTTTTTGGTGAAAAGTGTATTCTGTGAAATATTTAGGAATCTCTATAAGTAATATTCGGGCAGCAGAAAAAGGCTTAACTTCATGAAAGTTAGTAAGTAGTATAGTTTTTACAACACAGACAAACTTTTGTAAAAGTGCAGATCCAAAATTTCTTGTCTCGCCAAATATTTGCAAATTCCAAGTTAAATCCTAAATAGCTAAAGCGTCTGCCCGATCAAAGATACATTCCTGAAACTCAATTAAATCAAAATTAAAAGAACGCATATTTAGATTTTCGTCTGCTTTTCAAGAGCTTAATCGTTTATTTCTTTACTGACGTCATCAGCTTTAAAAACTCTAATGTGGTGAATGTCAACAAACTAGAAGGCCTTGCCCTATATTTTAACGAGAGCTTTTTTTTTGTTAATATTTTCGCTGAAAGGGAACTGCTGGGTTTTCTTTAATGTCTCTTCACCTTTTTAAAATTACCCAACTGTATAAATTTACGATCACGAATTCGGCCGTTGAACTTTGAAATTTTTGGAATTGGGTCGAGAAGGATGCGAGAAAAGGGAAATGAACTTTTAAATTTCAGCAAAATCGTAATGTCAATATGGTATTATTCACCAGGTTGACATTTAACGCTTTTCTCTCTTTAACACTGTTGGGATACTGTATACAGGGTGCGTCTTGTTCAATCATCATTATATGAAAATGTTAATTAAGTGTTCTTTTTAAGAAGAAGGCAGCTTTTTGTATAGGGCTTGAGGAAATTAAGCACAAAGAATTCTCTGAGTGTAGCGATTTTTATTAGTTAGATTTTAGTTGTGAGAGTTAAACGAATGATGAACGATCTCATTGTGTTCTAGATTTTTTTTTTTAATATGAAGAGATTGGGTTGTGCTTGCTTCTGTGCTTTTAGTCGATCAGATAAATGTTTTGGGAGAATTAAAGATTTCGACGATGTTAGCTTGAAATCAAATTCTGGACCTGAGAAGTCAAGGGGCTCAACTCTGTTTTGTTTTCATGAGGTAAACATTACAAACAAAAGAGAGTTCAGAGGCCTGGAATTTTTGAAAAAGGTTGTGAAGCAAGTCTGTAATTGAACTGCAGCTCGTAGACGAGACCGTAGAGAGTGTAGCTAAGAGGTTAAAGGTCAATCAAGGCATTGTGTCTTCTGCTCTGGGAAAAAAATTATGTAGCAAAAAAATTTATGGTAAATTTTTTTTTTCAAAAAAGCTTAAAACAAATGAAAAAATTTCTAGATGAATTTCTAGAATGTTTTGCCACAAAAAGTTCTAGATTTTTTTTTTCCTACAGAAAAATTCAGGAAAATTTTTGATGCTAAAAAACTTTTAGATAAGAATTCTGCGCTAATTCTGATTTATTTTTTTGTTTTCCAAAAATAAATTAGGCTAATTAATTTACGTATTTTGATTTTGGCGTAAACTTAATATCCGAAAATTCTCGCTCTCCAACTTCTAAACGATCTGCCATGCTTTTTAATAAAATTTCTTGCTCTTCTCCTCTTACTGGATTTCCTGCGCATCTTCAATGATTTTTTAGAAAAACGATTTTTCTTTTTCTGTTGCGTTTTCTTTAAATTCGAATTCTCAAAACTTTCATTCTTAATGAACGTATTAAACAAATTTAAAGCCCATTTAGGTTGATCTGTTGGCACCATATGCCCAGCATTTCTTACTAAAAGTTCGGTGAAATTTGAAGCCGATTTTCCGTAGCCAGCAATATCCCCATCTACATTCCATTGATATCTAATTGCTTGCTGATATTCAGCGGCACCGTTCCAGTCTAGTTGCTGAAATTTGAAAAAATAGATGCTGTTACGAAGTTCTTAGTCCCTTGCCATAAATCTGAATTACCTGGATAAAGTTTTGGCTTGGCGCATATGGATCTCGTAAATCCATCTGCCCATAATATAAGAGCGATCTGTAATTATTAAGTAATGGCACCAAATCTGGCACCGCTGATTTCATTATATCTTCGACTAGAGCATTGCTAACGTCGTATGCGTCTCCATGCCATGTTGCGTTTCCTACGTGAATTGCTTCCCGAATCTAAAAAATTGAAAAAAAAAACATTGTTTTGCTCTTTGCAGAATTATTAAATATTTATTATTAAGGCTTACCTCTGACTTATTGATAAAAGCTTCATAATCTGCTTGTTCAGGAGGGGACGCATGTAAAAAATTATAAAAATGTGTATACCCCGATCTTTTACCAAACGTTTCACTCAACAATACGTCATTCCTTAAAATCATTGCTGCTGTATAATTCCCCTCTTGAATAACTTCTTGAATATTTTTTTCAATCTCAGCCATTTCATTTTTGGTGTTTAAATCAATCAACCCAAGCTCGTAGTAAAGTTTCGAATAATTCAATTGATTAATCGGATCTATCAAACCGTTCCCGATGGCGATCCCTTCTAAATTTTTAATAGTCGTCGGACCTTGATGTATTGCATTCCCGATCGATGGTATATACTTCCCGGCGTACGACTCTCCAGTCAAGAAAAATTTATTCTCTTTGAACTCCGGGAATAATTCGAAAAACTGCTCAAGAGCATTCACCGCATTTTTAGCCACGTGAGATTGATTCCTTGAGTAACATTCAACTCCCTTCGCGAAACTAAATCCAGTTCCAACGGGATTATCTAAATAAATAACCGAACTCTCTTCATTCCACGAATATTCTCTCAATTTAAGTTCGAGATCTAACGATAATTCGTAAGGGCCATTTTCAGTAAACAATCCAAATAATGAAGATGATCCAGGTCCTCCATTCAACCATAGAGCAAGAGGATTTTCCGTGTAATTATTTTTGGCCGGGAAGAACCAGAAAAACATATTCGAGTCACATTCTTCGTCTACGGTGAAGAACCCCGAGTAGCTTACAATGTTCGGTGTTAATTTAGTCACGAGAGATAATGAACGAGCTTCTGCGATGTTACCAGATTGAATGTAAGGTGTGAGACGTAAGGGTAACCCCACGTCGATGTCTTCCGTTATGCCTGAATGAAGGCATAGTAGAAGTAGTAACGCCGGTACTTGAAAACCGAACATCACGATGTAAAAGTCACGTCGCGACTAATACGATTGTTATATCGTATCTTGTTTATCGCTTTTTGGTTAGGAACAATAATAAATTTATCATAATGGTTGAAAGTCAAGTGGCAATGAGATTTTATCGATTTTTAGAAAAATTGATAATTGTTCTCAAGTGGGTTGTATTTTAGTGAATTGGCCAAAATGATTATTTTTAAGGAAGGTGGTAGTAGTTCCCATTTATTACATTTGCCAATATTTCGATCGGTTTATTAATTTTTTTAAATAATGTAGATGATGCAGAAGCATTTACTCAACCGATGTAATTTTGTATTTGCTTTTCTGTTAATTCCTGAGCGAATAACCCATTCATGTATCTCGAGCGTCCATTGTATTTGCTCAAGCGTCCATCGTCTTTACTTGAGCATCCATTGTCTTTGCTTCAGCGTCCATTGTCTTTGCTTCAGCGTCCATTGTCTTTCCTTCAGCGTCGATTGTCTTTCCCTCACGTCAGCGTCCATTGTCTTTCTTTCAGCGTCGGTTGTCTTTCCTTCAGCGTCGGTTGACTTTGCTTCAGTGTCCATTGTCTTTACTTCAGCGTCCATTGTCTTTACTTCAGCAGCGGTTGTCTTTGCTTCAGCGTCCATTGTCTTTGCTTCAGCGTCCATTGTCTTTCCTTCAGCGTCGGTTGTCTTTCCCTCACGCCAGCGTCCATTGTCTTTACTTCAGCGTCCATTGTCTTAGCTTCAGCGTCCACCTCCAGCTGGTCCATTTTGTGGGCCCCTCGATGACCGGCAGCCACTGTTGGGAAATAAAGTAAGGAAATGGAGATTCCCTGGCAGTAAGGAACTGGAGATTTCCTAGAAGTAAGGAACCGGAGATTTCCTGCCATATCAAGGCTAGAATATTTCCGCCAACTTTTTTGCAAGATGAAGTATTATTTGGTGCAAGTGGTGCTGGAGGGGTAGGCTCAGACGAGGTAGGAAGATCTCATGAGTGAAGAATGTGGGAGACTAGTATGGCCAAAAATGACCCTATGTTCATATTTCTTTCGGCGGCTTCTAAGTTCAATCCGCCATGATGATGACAAATTTTCAGGACGAAGACGGCATTTAAAGGAAGAAGAGTCCATTTTTTGATTTTTTTAACTGGACGTTTTATTTATTTTTTCAAAATAAGAATTTCTCTTAAACAAATATAGTGCCACTTTTTTTTAGATGTATCATAAAATTCTGGCTCACAGTGGCATATTTCTCAGTATCATATTACAACATAAATCAGTTTTTGTATAGTTGACTTTTACAGCTGAAAATTTCAGCCATTCACTGTTTCAAAATAATTTTAATTCGATTAAAAATTTGCTAATAATTATAGACAGAAAAAAATGGACTAATATTTTCGGGCCAATCAATCTCAAACCAGCTGACTTTGTAGTTTCAGCAGCTAATTTTTTGCAGCGTGATTTAGCATGAACTTTTTTCTGAGATCTTTTCGGTTTGACTTTAAAAGTGTTGAAGGATTCGTTTTTGATGAAAGTATTGAACATGTGAAAGACCCATTTTGGTTGATCGATCGGTGCTTGATGTCCTGCATTTCTTACTAAGAGCTCAGTGAAAGTCGAGGTAGATTTTCCATAACCGGCAAGTTCGTCCTCGACTCCCCATGTGTATCTTGATGCTTGTTGGTATTCAGAAGCTCCATTCCAATTCAGTTGCTGAAAATATTACATTCTTTTTTTTAGGTGCTTTTAGGCGTTGGACTTTTCGAACGCATCTTAAGCAAATTATTAAATGTTGCTGAAAACTTCGAGAACAGGATTTCTTAGGATGTCCTGGGCTTTTAAAAACGAAAATTTCAAGCCCTTTGTCGACAAAATTGAAACTCTGCCACCAAAAAATTTTAAAAATAACTCACCTGGATAAAATTTACACTCGCTGTGTATGGATCCAGTAAATCAAGCTGCCCATAATATAAAAGCGACCTATAATTATTTATCAATGGCACTAAATCCGTCACGACCGACTTCATTTTTTCTTCTTTTAAAAGATTACTAACATCAGACGTATCATAATGCCATGTTGCGTTTCCAACATGAATGGCTTCCCTAACCTAAAAAAAATTAATCAAAATTGATATAAATTACAACTAGGCCGAATTATTTTACTTACCTCCGGACTATCTACAAACGCTCCAAAATCCGGTAGTTTTGCCGGTTTCGACAGCAGAAAATTCATAGTTTGCGTGAACCCTGCACTATTCCTCAAAACTTCCTTCGTTGCTTTTTCTCTCAAATCATACGCTTCCAAATAATTTCCATTTTGAATAGCCACTTGAATATTTTTCTTAACTTCAGCCATTTCATGCCTTGTTTTCAAATCAATCAACCCAAGCTCATAGTAGAGCCTTGAATAATTGGCTTGATTAATCGGATCTATCAATCCATTCCCAATCGCGAAACCTTCCAAATTCTTAATTTTTGTCAAACCTTGATGTATTGCATTTCCAATAGACGGAACGTATTTGCCTCCGTACGATTCCCCAGTAAGAAAAAATTTATTGTCCTTCAATTCCGGAAATAATTCGAAAAACTGCTCAAGAGCATTTACTGCGTTCTTAGTTATATGACTTTGATTCGTCGAGTAACATTCAATCCCTTTCGCAAAACTAAAACCAGTCCCAACAGGATTATCCAAATAAATCACAGAACTTTCATTATTCCATGAATATTCCCTCAATTTAAGTTCAAGATCCATTGTTAGTTCATACGGCCCATGCGCCAGGAATAATTCATGTAGCGAAGATACTCCGGGCCCACCACTCAGCCACAACGTAATAGGGTTCGATTCATAATTATATTTAGCTGGAAAGAACCAGAAAAACATATTCGAATCACATTCTTCGTCAACTGTCAAAAATCCAGAGTAGCTAGTAATGTTCGGTGTTAGTCCTGTAACTAAAGATAGTCTCCGAGCTTCTTCAATATTTCCAGATTGAATGTATGGCGTTAATCGTAATGGAGATCCCAATTCTGCTGTCTCCCGGCACGCTTTTATTCCTAAGCTGAGGCATATTAGAAAATATAATCGAAAATCGAACATGATAGCTCGCGTGACATTTAACAACTATTTAGATTATGTTGAGTATCGGGTTTTTGATTTGATGAGATTGCCGTGAATTGGAAACAATAGATTTATCACTCGATTGAAATACGTTAGATTTTATATACTTGTTTTTAATTCTACTTTTCTAATCGTTCTTTATTTTGATCATCTTTTGTCTTTTCTATCTATTTTGTTTAAGCTCTCCATTTTTTTTATTCCTTTCTCGCTCTTCGAATTGTAAACATGTTATTTTTTATTTTTGAATATATATATATTTTTAAGAATTATTTAACCAAGGAATATTTACGGGTTATGGGCCCAGTTTTACGAGCGCTATTTGCCTTATCATCGTTCTAGTTACGGAATTTTATAAAACAGCAAAAAGATTTTTAATTGTCAAAAGTACAATCGATTACGTCATCGAATAAGGAAGTTAAATTTGGATGATCAATTAACAGGATTGAATTGGATATTATTATTATCTATTATTGGAAATGACTGCAGAAAAGAAATATGGAATCACGCCTTTTAATGGCGAAAATTTCGATTTATGGAAATTTAGGATAACACGAGTTTTTGAAGAAGAGCAATTGATCGGAACTTTGCATAGAAGGATGAATTATGAACGAGGACCTGAAAAGCGAGCTGATTTAAAGGCGATTAATATATTGACCGTGTGCGTAACCGATAAGATATTAGAATTGATCATGAATAAAGAAACGGCTTTTGATATGATGGAAGTGCTGGTGAAACATTTCGAGAAAAAAGGATTAGCCGGTCAGTTAGGCCTAAGAAAGGAGTTGATGGGTTTGAAAATGTTAGAAAAACAAGATTTGGAGGAACACTTTCAAAAGTTTGAAACCATATGTCGAAAAATTAAAGCAACGGGAGCTGAGCTCAATGAAGATCAAATTAAATGCCAATTACTTCTCAGCCTACCTGACTCCTTTAGTGCGATCAAAACAGTTATTGAAAATTTGCCAGATGAGTTGCAATCTTTGGAAGAGATCAAGAGGAGATTAAAAAATGAAAGCGAAAGAAAGAAGCAAGAGTTACAAGAAGAAACGCATAGGAATGTAGTAAGCAGTAACAATTTTGTATTTAATGCAAGTCGTTTTAATGGAAAAGGTCAGAGAATGAGTAACCATTATCAAAGAGGTAATAACAATCGTGGAAATAATAGGTATGGAAATTTTCAAACAAATTTTAGAAATCTTAGAAATCGAGATAATTTTAATTTCAATCGCGGCAATCCCAGGAATCTTGATCGGAATTTTGGAAATTTTAATCGAGATAATGCAAGTTTTAATCATTTTAATCGAAATTTCCGAAATCCTAACTTTAGAAATCAGAATCCAAATAGGAATTTCCAAAATTTCAGAAATACTAATTTTAAGAATTTTAATCGTCAAAATCGGTCAAATGAATATTTTGAAAGCAGAAATCGGCCAAATGAGAATGATTTGAATCCTTTCAATCGTCGTCAATTTAATTCTCAATTGAATTCTCAATGTAATAATGTTAACGCAATCGCGAATAATATTAAGTTGCCTTTGAACGATGTTGATGAATCTTCAGAACAGGATTCTAAAATAATTTTTAATGTCGAGATTGAAAGTAATGAAATTAATTTAACAGATAATTTAGAATTTGACAAACTGCAGTTTTACGCAGATTCTGCTTGCACGGATCATCTAATTAATTCCAAAAATTATTATGCCACTTATCTTGAATTTGAAAAGCCCTTGTTGATTGCTGTGGCTAAAGAGAAACATTATATTGAAGCTTTCGGTATTGGAACTATCAAGGGTAAGACTGATTTAGGCAATGGAGTAGTAACATCGGTAATCATTCAGAATGTATTGTTCGCACCAACCTTACGCCGCAATTTGTTGTCAGTAAAGTGTCTTACTAAAAGAGGCCTGGAGGTAGTTTTTACGAATGATGGGGTTAAGATTTTAAATAATAAGATTTGTATTTGCAAAGGATATGCAACTCCTAATAATTTATATTGCGTTGCTCTTCAAGTTCAAAAGAAAATGGAATGTAGTCTAGTTATTTCACCAGCGATTTTATGGCATCAAAGGCTCGGTCATGTAAGCAAAGCTTCTTTGAATTCTTTGACTCTCCTTTCAAAGTCACAAGTTGTTCGAGGATATCCTGATAATCTTTTATCTTCAGATATAGAGTGCACAGAATGTATTCAGGGAAAGATGCATGCTCTTCCGTATAAAACTCGAATGAGAAGTTTAAGGGTTTTACAGATTATACACACTGATTTGTCAGGACCAATCACTCCTCAATCTTATGATGGGGGGAATTATTTCATCACATTTATCGATGACTTTTCAAACTTTACCGTGGTTTATATAATTCCGAGCAAAGATAAGGATGTTGTTTTGAGATGTTTTGATAATTATTACAGCCGAGTGTCTGCACGTTTTTCTGATTCCATCTCTGTACTTAGATGCGATAGGAGTAGGGTTAATATTTCAAAAGAGTTTTTAGATTTTTGTAACCGAAGGGGAATTGAGATAGATTATTCAATGCCATATTGTCCGAACCAAAATGGTAAAGCCGAAAGATTTAATAGGACATTAGTTGAAATGGCTAGGACAATGTTGTGTCATTCGAATTTACCCTTGTCTTTCTGGAGTGAAGCGATCAACGTTGCAGCTTATGTCTATAATCGGTTACCCTTTAATGATACGACAAGAGGTTTAGCAACACCTTCGTCTCTGTGGTATGGCAAGATGCCAGATTTATCTTACTTAAAAGTATTTGGATGTTTAGCCTTCTTACTTGTACCAAAACAGTTCAGGCTGAAATTCAGTCCAAAAACTGAGTCGTGTATTTTTATAGGGTATTGTTCAAGTGGATATAGATTGTGGTCAATTGAACGAAAAAAGGTTGTTTTTGGACGAGATGTAAAATTTCAAGAGCATATTCTGCCTACAATTGATGGTTTGAATATTACTGAGAGTCAATTTGTTAGTGATGAAAGTAAAGTCTCAGAAATTGGAGCAATGGTTTTTGATGCAGTCTCATTTGCTAATGATGTCCCTAAAGATTATGTCGATGCTGTATCAAGACCTGATGCTGAACACTGGCGTGCAGCAATTTCAAGGGAATTGGATTCTATTGACGTAAATAAAACTTGGCATTTAGTTAAGCCTTTACCTGATTGTCAGGTTATAGATTCAAAATGGGTTTTTTCATTAAAGCCGCACGAAAAGGGTGAGCTTCGTTATAAGGCACGTTTAGTGGCGCGTGGTTTCAATCAAAAGCATGGAGTGGATTTTTTCGAGGTGTATTCCCCGGTTGCAGCAATGCAAACTATTAGAATTTTACTCAGTATATAGAAAATGTACTTTAATATCAATATGCTTAACTCGTTTTACGTTCTGCGGATTTTCAACAATACTAATTGCTGACTTATTATCTTCATGAATTGGTACATAAGTAATGCAAATGTTTAAATCATTTTTTAATAGACGCTTAATCCAAAGTGATTCAGAAATACAGGCAGCTAAGCATTGAACCTCTGCTTCTGCAGAAGATATCGCAACTGAAGTTTGCTTTTTAGTTTTCCATATAATTAAATTAGAATTTAAAGTGAAACAATAACCTGAGATTGACTTCCGATCTTTTCGATCGGAACCCCAATCGGAATCCGCATAACCAATTAAAGGAATTAAAGAGTCATTAGAAGTACTAGATGATCGTTTATAAAGAAGACCTAAATCAAGAGTCCCTTGAAGATATCTTAGAATACGAGTTAAATGTGTCCATACAATTTTTGAGGTAGATTCTAAGTACCTAGTAAAGAAATGAACCGCAAATGAAATGTCCGGTCGAGTAGAAAGCATTAAATACATCAAACAACCAATGAGTTCACGAATAGGATATTTAGACTTTTCAGGCTTAGATAAAGTGGAAGAAGTTTGTTCACTAATATTTTCTTTCTCAAGCTGATCCTCCAAATCCAACTTTGCTTCAATAGGGGTTTCAACGGGTGCGCAATCGTAAAAATTGAAGCGACGTAATACCTTCTCTGTATAAGCTCGTTGAGAGATTTTCATCTCACCTGCAGAGTGGTCATAATTTATTTCTAAACCTAGGAAATTTCGAAGTATTCCTTGGTCTTTCATTTGAAAAGCTTTCATCAAACTAGTTTTAATACAATTCAAATAATTCAAATTCGGACCACACAAAATTATGTCGTCAACATAAAGGAGAAGATAATGATTAACATTATTTCTACGATTAACGTAAAGGCAGATATCAACATCTGAACGACGAAAGCCATTTGCAACTAAATATTCATTGAAAGTTTGATTCCAGCACCTGGCAGCTTGCCGAAGACCATACAGGCTTTTGTCTAACTTATAAACCATCCCTTTCGGAACCTCTACCCCCTATCGGAACTTTGCATAGAAGGATGAATTATGAACGAGGACCTGAAAAGCGAGCTGATTTAAAGGCGATTAATATATTGACCGTGTGCGTAACCGATAAGATATTAGAATTGATCATGAATAAAGAAACGGCTTTTGATATGATGGAAGTGCTGGTGAAACATTTCGAGAAAAAAGGATTAGCCGGTCTATTAAAAAATGATTTAAACATTTGCATTACTTATGTACCAATTCATGAAGATAATAAGTCAGCAATTAGTATTGTTGAAAATCCGCAGAACGTAAAACGAGTTAAGCATATTGATATTAAAGTACATTTTCTGAATGATTTGCTGATTAAAGATGAAATAAGATTGGTTTATTGCCCGACATCCTCTCAATTAGCCGACGTCTTCACAAAAGCATTAAATAGGGTGCTATTTTTAAAATTCCGTAACCAGCTCGTAACAGCACTATGAATTTTTTTATGATTATTTGTAACTCTACTCTATATTAATTTTATTTTGATTTTGTAATCTCCAGCAATGACAAATCGGTTCAGACTATCATTTAATCTTTTAATCATTTATTTTTAATCTTTTGCGATTTGTCATTGAGGGGGAGCGTTAGATTTTATATACTTGTTTTTAATTCTACTTTTCTAATCGTTCTTTATTTTGATCATCTTTTGTCTTTTCTATCTATTTTGTTTAAGCTCTCCATTTTTTTATTCCTTTCTCGCTCTTCGAATTGTAAACATGTTATTTTTATTTTTGAATATATATATATTTTTTTAAGAATTATTTAACCAAGGAATATTTACGGGTTATGGGCCGTAACGGATACCACGCTCTGCTACCACGCTCAAATTTGTGAAGACGTCGGCTAATTGAGAGGATGTCGGGCAATAAACCAATCTTATTTCATCTTTAATCAGCAAATCATTCAGAAAATGTACTTTAATATCAATATGCTTAACTCGTTTTACGTTCTGCGGATTTTCAACAATACTAATTGCTGACTTATTATCTTCATGAATTGGTACATAAGTAATGCAAATGTTTAAATCATTTTTTAATAGACGCTTAATCCAAAGTGATTCAGAAATACAGGCAGCTAAGCATTGAACCTCTGCTTCTGCAGAAGATATCGCAACTGAAGTTTGCTTTTTAGTTTTCCATATAATTAAATTAGAATTTAAAGTGAAACAATAACCTGAGATTGACTTCCGATCTTTTCGATCGGAACCCCAATCGGAATCCGCATAACCAATTAAAGGAATTAAAGAGTCATTAGAAGTACTAGATGATCGTTTATAAAGAAGACCTAAATCAAGAGTCCCTTGAAGATATCTTAGAATACGAGTTAAATGTGTCCATACAATTTTTGAGGTAGATTCTAAGTACCTAGTAAAGAAATGAACCGCAAATGAAATGTCCGGTCGAGTAGAAAGCATTAAATACATCAAACAACCAATGAGTTCACGAATAGGATATTTAGACTTTTCAGGCTTAGATAAAGTGGAAGAAGTTTGTTCACTAATATTTTCTTTCTCAAGCTGATCCTCCAAATCCAACTTTGCTTCAATAGGGGTTTCAACGGGTGCGCAATCGTAAAAATTGAAGCGACGTAATACCTTCTCTGTATAAGCTCGTTGAGAGATTTTCATCTCACCTGCAGAGTGGTCATAATTTATTTCTAAACCTAGGAAATTTCGAAGTATTCCTTGGTCTTTCATTTGAAAAGCTTTCATCAAACTAGTTTTAATACAATTCAAATAATTCAAATCCGGACCACACAAAATTATGTCGTCAACATAAAGGAGAAGATAATGATTAACATTATTTCTACGATTAACGTAAAGGCAGATATCAACATCTGAACGACGAAAGCCATTTTCAACTAAATATTCATTGAAAGTTTGATTCCAGCACCTGGCAGCTTGCCGAAGACCATACAGGCTTTTGTCTAACTTATAAACCATCCCTTTCGGAACCTCTACACCTTGAGGAGGGTACATGAAGATATCCTCATCAAGTTTGCCATTTAAGAAAGCAGTTTTGACATCTAGTTGCAGAAAATAAAATAAATTCTGGACTCCTATACTGAGTAGAATTCTAATAGTTTGCATTGCTGCAACCGGGGAATACACCTCGAAAAAATCCACTCCATGCTTTTGATTGAAACCACGCGCCACTAAACGTGCCTTATAACGAAGCTCACCCTTTTCGTGCGGCTTTAATGAAAAAACCCATTTTGAATCTATAACCTGACAATCAGTGTGTATAATCTGTAAAACCCTTAAACTTCTCATTCGAGTTTTATACGGAAGAGCATGCATCTTTCCCTGAATACATTCTGTGCACTCTATATCTGAAGATAAAAGATTATCAGGATATCCTCGAACAACTTGTGACTTTGAAAGGAGAGTCAAAGAATTCAAAGAAGCTTTGCTTACATGACCGAGCCTTTGATGCCATAAAATCGCTGGTGAAATAACTAGACTACATTCCATTTTCTTTTGAACTTGAAGAGCAACGCAATATAAATTATTAGGAGTTGCATATCCTTTGCAAATACAAATCTTATTATTTAAAATCTTAACCCCATCATTCGTAAAAACTACCTCCAAGCCTCTTTTAGTAAGACACTTTACTGACAACAAATTGCGGCGTAAGGTTGGTGCGAACAATACATTTTGAATGATTACCGATGTTACTACTCCATTGCCTAAATCAGTCTTACCCTTGATAGTTCCAATACCGAAAGCTTCAATATAATGTTTCTCTTTAGCCACAGCAATCAACAAGGGCTTTTCAAATTCAAGATAAGTGGCATAATAATTTTTGGAATTAATTAGATGATCCGTGCAAGCAGAATCTGCGTAAAACTGCAGTTTGTCAAATTCTAAATTATCTGTTAAATTAATTTCATTACTTTCAATCTCGACATTAAAAATTATTTTAGAATCCTGTTCTGAAGATTCATCAACATCGTTCAAAGGCAACTTAATATTATTCGCGATTGCGTTAACATTATTACATTGAGAATTCAATTGAGAATTAAATTGACGACGATTGAAAGGATTCAAATCATTCTCATTTGGCCGATTTCTGCTTTCAAAATATTCATTTGACCGATTTTGACGATTAAAATTCTTAAAATTAGTATTTCTGAAATTTTGGAAATTCCTATTTGGATTCTGATTTCTAAAGTTAGGATTTCGGAAATTTCGATTAAAATGATTAAAACTTGCATTATCTCGATTAAAATTTCCAAAATTCCGATCAAGATTCCTGGGATTGCCGCGATTGAAATTAAAATTATCTCGATTTCTAAGATTTCTAAAATTTGTTTGAAAATTTCCATACCTATTATTTCCACGATTGTTATTACCTCTTTGATAATGGTTACTCATTCTCTGACCTTTTCCATTAAAACGACTTGCATTAAATACAAAATTGTTACTGCTTACTACATTCCTATGCGTTTCTTCTTGTAACTCTTGCTTCTTTCTTTCGCTTTCATTTTTTAATCTCCTCTTGATCTCTTCCAAAGATTGCAACTCATCTGGCAAATTTTCAATAACTGTTTTGATCGCACTAAAGGAGTCAGGTAGGCTGAGAAGTAATTGGCATTTAATTTGATCTTCATTGAGCTCAGCTCCCGTTGCTTTAATTTTTCGACATATGGTTTCAAACTTTTGAAAGTGTTCCTCCAAATCTTGTTTTTCTAACATTTTCAAACCCATCAACTCCTTTCTTAGGCCTAACTGACCGGCTAATCCTTTTTTCTCGAAATGTTTCACCAGCACTTCCATCATATCAAAAGCCGTTTCTTTATTCATGATCAATTCTAATATCTTATCGGTTACGCACACGGTCAATATATTAATCGCCTTTAAATCAGCTCGCTTTTCAGGTCCTCGTTCATAATTCATCCTTCTATGCAAAGTTCCGATCAATTGCTCTTCTTCAAAAACTCGTGTTATCCTAAATTTCCATAAATCGAAATTTTCGCCATTAAAAGGCGTGATTCCATATTTCTTTTCTGCAGTCATTTCCAATAATAGATAATAATAATATCCAATTCAATCCTGTTAATTGATCATCCAAATTTAACTTCCTTATTCGATGACGTAATCGATTGTACTTTTGACAATTAAAAATCTTTTTGCTGTTTTATAAAATTCCGTAACTAGAACGATGATAAGGCAAATAGCGCTCGTAAAACTGGGCCCATAACCCGTAAATATTCCTTGGTTAAATAATTCTAAAAAAATATATATATATTCAAAAATAAAAAATAACATGTTTACAATTCGAAGAGCGAGAAAGGAATAAAAAAATGGAGAGCTTAAACAAAATAGATAGAAAAGACAAAAGATGATCAAAATAAAGAACGATTAGAAAAGTAGAATTAAAAACAAGTATATAAAATGTGAAGACGAAATCTTCAGGACCAAAAGGCTTCCACTGCGCAAGCTTTTAATTCTACTTTTCTAATCGTTCTTTATTTTGATCATCTTTTGTCTTTTCTATCTATTTTGTTTAAGCTCTCCATTTTTCTTTATTCCTTTCTCGCTCTTCGAATTGTAAACATGTTATTTTTTATTTTTGAATATATATATATTTTTTTAAGAATTATTTAACCAAGGAATATTTACGGGTTATGGGCCCAGTTTTACGAGCGCTATTTGCCTTATCATCGTTCTAGTTACGGAATTTTATAAAACAGCAAAAAGATTTTTAATTGTCAAAAGTACAATCGATTACGTCATCGAATAAGGAAGTTAAATTTGGATGATCAATTAACAGGATTGAATTGGATATTATTATTATCTATTATTGGAAATGACTGCAGAAAAGAAATATGGAATCACGCCTTTTAATGGCGAAAATTTCGATTTATGGAAATTTAGGATAACACGAGTTTTTGAAGAAGAGCAATTGATCGGAACTTTGCATAGAAGGATGAATTATGAACGAGGACCTGAAAAGCGAGCTGATTTAAAGGCGATTAATATATTGACCGTGTGCGTAACCGATAAGATATTAGAATTGATCATGAATAAAGAAACGGCTTTTGATATGATGGAAGTGCTGGTGAAACATTTCGAGAAAAAAGGATTAGCCGGTCAGTTAGGCCTAAGAAAGGAGTTGATGGGTTTGAAAATGTTAGAAAAACAAGATTTGGAGGAACACTTTCAAAAGTTTGAAACCATATGTCGAAAAATTAAAGCAACGGGAGCTGAGCTCAATGAAGATCAAATTAAATGCCAATTACTTCTCAGCCTACCTGACTCCTTTAGTGCGATCAAAACAGTTATTGAAAATTTGCCAGATGAGTTGCAGTCTTTGGAAGAGATCAAGAGGAGATTAAAAAATGAAAGCGAAAGAAAGAAGCAAGAGTTACAAGAAGAAACGCATAGGAATGTAGTAAGCAGTAACAATTTTGTATTTAATGCAAGTCGTTTTAATGGAAAAGGTCAGAGAATGAGTAACCATTATCAAAGAGGTAATAACAATCGTGGAAATAATAGGTATGGAAATTTTCAAACAAATTTTAGAAATCTTAGAAATCGAGATAATTTTAATTTCAATCGCGGCAATCCCAGGAATCTTGATCGGAATTTTGGAAATTTTAATCGAGATAATGCAAGTTTTAATCATTTTAATCGAAATTTCCGAAATCCTAACTTTAGAAATCAGAATCCAAATAGGAATTTCCAAAATTTCAGAAATACTAATTTTAAGAATTTTAATCGTCAAAATCGGTCAAATGAATATTTTGAAAGCAGAAATCGGCCAAATGAGAATGATTTGAATCCTTTCAATCGTCGTCAATTTAATTCTCAATTGAATTCTCAATGTAATAATGTTAACGCAATCGCGAATAATATTAAGTTGCCTTTGAACGATGTTGATGAATCTTCAGAACAGGATTCTAAAATAATTTTTAATGTCGAGATTGAAAGTAATGAAATTAATTTAACAGATAATTTAGAATTTGACAAACTGCAGTTTTACGCAGATTCTGCTTGCACGGATCATCTAATTAATTCCAAAAATTATTATGCCACTTATCTTGAATTTGAAAAGCCCTTGTTGATTGCTGTGGCTAAAGAGAAACATTATATTGAAGCTTTCGGTATTGGAACTATCAAGGGTAAGACTGATTTAGGCAATGGAGTAGTAACATCGGTAATCATTCAGAATGTATTGTTCGCACCAACCTTACGCCGCAATTTGTTGTCAGTAAAGTGTCTTACTAAAAGAGGCCTGGAGGTAGTTTTTACGAATGATGGGGTTAAGATTTTAAATAATAAGATTTGTATTTGCAAAGGATATGCAACTCCTAATAATTTATATTGCGTTGCTCTTCAAGTTCAAAAGAAAATGGAATGTAGTCTAGTTATTTCACCAGCGATTTTATGGCATCAAAGGCTCGGTCATGTAAGCAAAGCTTCTTAAACTTCTCATTCGAGTTTTATACGGAAGAGCATGCATCTTTCCCTGAATACATTCTGTGCACTCTATATCTGAAGATAAAAGATTATCAGGATATCCTCGAACAACTTGTGACTTTGAAAGGAGAGTCAAAGAATTCAAAGAAGCTTTGCTTACATGACCGAGCCTTTGATGCCATAAAATCGCTGGTGAAATAACTAGACTACATTCCATTTTCTTTTGAACTTGAAGAGCAACGCAATATAAATTATTAGGAGTTGCATATCCTTTGCAAATACAAATCTTATTATTTAAAATCTTAACCCCATCATTCGTAAAAACTACCTCCAAGCCTCTTTTAGTAAGACACTTTACTGACAACAAATTGCGGCGTAAGGTTGGTGCGAACAATACATTTTGAATGATTACCGATGTTACTACTCCATTGCCTAAATCAGTCTTACCCTTGATAGTTCCAATACCGAAAGCTTCAATATAATGTTTCTCTTTAGCCACAGCAATCAACAAGGGCTTTTCAAATTCAAGATAAGTGGCATAATAATTTTTGGAATTAATTAGATGATCCGTGCAAGCAGAATCTGCGTAAAACTGCAGTTTGTCAAATTCTAAATTATCTGTTAAATTAATTTCATTACTTTCAATCTCGACATTAAAAATTATTTTAGAATCCTGTTCTGAAGATTCATCAACATCGTTCAAAGGCAACTTAATATTATTCGCGATTGCGTTAACATTATTACATTGAGAATTCAATTGAGAATTAAATTGACGACGATTGAAAGGATTCAAATCATTCTCATTTGGCCGATTTCTGCTTTCAAAATATTCATTTGACCGATTTTGACGATTAAAATTCTTAAAATTAGTATTTCTGAAATTTTGGAAATTCCTATTTGGATTCTGATTTCTAAAGTTAGGATTTCGGAAATTTCGATTAAAATGATTAAAACTTGCATTATCTCGATTAAAATTTCCAAAATTCCGATCAAGATTCCTGGGATTGCCGCGATTGAAAAAGAAGCAAGAGTTACAAGAAGAAACGCATAGGAATGTAGTAAGCAGTAACAATTTTGTATTTAATGCAAGTCGTTTTAATGGAAAAGGTCAGAGAATGAGTAACAATTATCAAAGAGGTAATAACAATCGTGGAAATAATAGGTATGGAAATTTTCAAACAAATTTTAGAAATCTTAGAAATCGAGATAATTTTAATTTCAATCGCGGCAATCCCAGGAATCTTGATCGGAATTTTGGAAGCGGCTCCTGACTCAGGACCAAATGAATCGCGTTTTACAGAACGTAAAACGAGTTAAGCATATTGATATTAAAGTACATTTTCTGAATGATTTGCTGATTAAAGATGAAATAAGATTGGTTTATTGCCCGACATCCTCTCAATTAGCCGACGTCTTCACAAAAGCATTAAATAGGGTGCTATTTTTAAAATTCCGTAACCAGCTCGTAACAGCACTATGAATTTTTTTATGATTATTTGTAACTCTACTCTATATTAATTTTATTTTGATTTTGTAATCTCCAGCAATGACAAATCGGTTCAGACTATCGTTTAATCTTTTAATCATTTATTTTTAATCTTTTGCGATTTGTCATTGAGGGGGAGCGTTAGATTTTATATACTTGTTTTTAATTCTACTTTTCTAATCGTTCTTTATTTTGATCATCTTTTGTCTTTTCTATCTATTTTGTTTAAGCTCTCCATTTTTTTTATTCCTTTCTCGCTCTTCGAATTGTAAACATGTTATTTTTTATTTTTGAATATATATATATTT
Organism: Liposcelis brunnea; assembly: GCA_023512825.1. Taxonomy (NCBI): domain Eukaryota; kingdom Metazoa; phylum Arthropoda; class Insecta; order Psocodea; family Liposcelididae; genus Liposcelis; species Liposcelis brunnea. The sequence continues at coordinate 10,350,688 of CM042068.1, read as the reverse complement.
TTAAGAATTATTTAACCAAGGAATATTTACGAAATATTAAATTCTAAGGATGAATATTTTTATCTTCTTGATTTTGAAAACTTCAAACTCACTGTTACATCTTTTATTAGAATTTATTAATTCATCACTCACGGAAAACTTTGAATAAAATATTGAACGTACTTCATTGATATTGCTCGGTTGAGTTGATAGATGGCGCGTGCGCGAGTACTTTTTTATGTTTTCATGATAATGTTCATGGGAATCACCGGAGACGGGACATTTTACTAACGCGAATCGCTATGTTTTGTTCCAAGGCTTCACCTGTGCTAATTTAAATCGTTCCGCGCTGTTAATTTTCATGCGCGCACAGTAGCGTGCAAGATGGAGCTCTGTAAGGGCTAAAATTTGAGGTCCGGGGTCTGGTTAGTTGAAAGTCGGGCTGGCATAAGTATAAGCTAGGGGCGGCTAGCGCAAAAGCCCACAGAAATTTGGGTGCAAACAACTTTATTAAATTGCTTTAAATAATAATTTTGTATGTTAGCGGTATGAAGATGGGAAGAGGGAGTCTATTTCTTTTTCCAGGGGTCGCTGATTATACTTATAATAATATCAGTTATAGTTTAACAACCAGAAGACAAACGAAATCGCTTTTTCCGCAAAAAGGGAATAAGTACATAGGAAATTCATGCATGTATCTGCTTTTTTGCTAAAATCATTCTTTTTACACATTTTAAAGTTTGAAACACTTTAAGTAGACATAGTACTGAATATTTGTTAGATAAAAATATTTCTAAACCGCGAATTTCAAAAATTATATTTTCACTTTTGTGGCCAAGATAATGAGAAAATTTCTTGACAAAGTCCAGAATTTTTTTATTAGAAATTATTTCTCTAAAGTTATCAATTTTGGCAGCAGTTACTAAGATCTTTTATTTCCACACCAGCAGATTTGTAGGACTTGAGGTAAATCGATGAAACATTTGTTTGGTTAATCAGAACTCATTTTTTTCTTCTAGGAGCTTTTATGTACTTTTAAATTTACAGGCCGAGTATGATGATTGGCTCTAGGGTAAAAAAAAAAAAACAAATAAAATAATAGTGTGAATTATATTTATTAAAACGATCGATCTCTTTTGAGATAAATTTTTTAAACCTTATTTTTGATTAAATTATCATACCTTTGCCTCAGATCTTTCTTAGGTTTAAAATTGCCTTTAATGAAAGTGTTATACATATTATATGCCCATTTAGGTTGATTATAAGGGACCATATGTCCTGCATTTCTTACAAGAACCTCCGTGAAATTTGAAACGGTTTTATGATATCCAGCTAATTCTCCATCGACATACCAAGGCGATCTTTCAGCTTCATCATATTCATTCCAATTCAGTTGCTAAAAATTAGAAAAATATTACAGCTCTACTTTTAGACATTCTTTATCTTAAACTTACCTGAATAAAATTTATGCTAGGAACGTACGGATCTCTTAAATCCATCTGACCATAATAAATCAAACATCTATATCCGTTTAATATCGATTTAAAATCCTCAACTTCAGATCTCATAATATCGTCCATTAAAAGAGTGCTAACTTCTTTCGCATCTCCATGCCAAGTTGCATTCCCGACGTGTATCGCTTTTCGAATTTCAGCCTGATCAACAAAAGCTCCGTAATTAGCTTTCTTCTGCCCTTTTGAATATAAAAAATTATAAAAAGACTTGAATCCCGATTTTTGCGCAAATGTTTCATTCAACAATTTATCGTTTCTTAATAATAACGCTTCTGTATAATTCTCATTTTTTATGACTTCTTGAATATTTTTTTCAATCTCAGCCATTTCGTTTTTGATTTTTAAATCAATCAACCCAAGTTGATAATAATATTCCGAATAATTTAATTGGTTAATCGGATCGATTATTCCGTTTCCGATTGCGAAACCTTCAAAATTTTTGATTGTCAAGTTTTGTTTAATTGCATTTCCAATAGCTGGAATATATTTCCCAGCGTAAGATTCCCCTGCTAAGAAGAATTTGTTTTGATTTAATTCTGGGAATAATTGAAAGAATTGCTCCAGTGCGTTTACTACATTCTTAGCGATGTGTGATTGATTCTTTGAGTAACATTCAATTTCTTTTGCGAAACTAAATCCAGTCCCGACGGGATTATCTAAATAAATAACAGAACTCTCATCGTTCCAAGAAAATTCCCGTAGTTTAAGTTCACCGTCTAAAGTCAGTTCATACGGCCCATTTTCAACGAATAAACCGAATAATGATGAAGTCCCCGGTCCTCCGCTCAGCCATAATGTTACCGGATTTTCTGCGTAGTTATTTTTAGCCGGAAAGAACCAGAAAAACATATTCGAATCGCATTCTTCGTCTACTGTTAAAAATCCTGAGTAACTTGTGAGGTTTGGTGTGACGTCCGTGACGAGAGATAATCGGCGAGCTTCTTCAATGTTTCCAGAATGAATAAGTGATGTTAGTCTTAATGGTAATCCGACGTCGGTTTCGTAAGATTGAATTAACGCGGTTATTTCCGAACCGAGGAATAAAAGGAAGAAGAATCGGATGTAGAACATGATGGGAAGAATATTTCGCCGAGACTGAGGATGATAAGATTGGTTTGAGACATCGGGATAGGCTTATCAGTTATTTAAATGATGCAGCTAGAAATTATTAAGTATTGATAAGGTTGTGTGATTAGTTGATTTTTAGTGATTCGTTGCTACTTTACATTTTTTTAAATAAAATTTTATCTTCATAAATTTTTCGGATTCAAGTGAGGTTTAGTTAGCAATTCGGGACTCTTGACCAATTTTCCTTAGATTGAGCCTTTGGGTTTTTCTGACTAGTTTTTTAGTGGCTGAAGTTTGTCTAAATTGGAATGTAACGCTTCATACATCTATCATTTATAAACTGTCAAATACCATATTTTTTTAACGTATTCTTGTTCTTTGTTTGCGATTTCTTAACACTTTATATTATCGAGTACACATCTGGCAAGGCGGTAAACTTCCTGGTATCCCTTTTTCCATTGTCTATCATTCGTCCATATGTCCAGTTCCTTTCTTTCTAATATCCCGCTGTTCCATTTGAATTGAGCCTTTTACTTGTTTGCACCCCAAACTCTTTTTATACTCATTTTTTTCTTGCCACTGTCTCACATGTCCGGCAACTTGTTTTTCTTGCCTGAAAAACGTCCAGTATGTCTTCTTATGTCAGCAGAAAATTTAACGAAAATTTTTTATTGCCGAAAAACTATTCAGAATTTTTCAAGTTGAACAAATTTTTATTTTGACCAAAAATTTTTATAGAATTTTTGCAAATTTTTAACCAGAATGCCAAAATTTTTTCTTTACATGAGAAATTTATTCAGTTAATTTTATTTGTCATTAAATTTTTTAAAAATTTCCTCAAAAATTATTTAGTTTTTTTGTAGTGAGAAATTTTTTAAAAATTTTAAGGGTCTTAGATTTTTTTTTTAGAAATTTTTCCCCAAAAAAATAACGAAAGAAATTTACTTGCTCGAAAAGAATTTTTCCTTGTGTGTCCAAATAAAAGTCCTTTTTTTGCCTATTCACAGTTCAAAATATTTGAGAAAATTTGAAACTTTTAGGTTTCACTGGGGGATGAAACCTTTTCGGTTACAAATTGAATGCAAACGAGTTTCAAGTGATACTTTCCTGAAACTATTTACACAAAAAGTTTCAATTTTGAAACTTTTAGGCTGAAACTCTTTTTTTTCTCAAATGAGAATATTATTTTGAACTGTGTTTAATAGAATTTTTCCACTTTTCTATGATGAGAAATATTTTCTTGAAAAAATAATACAACTCTATACATAAAAAGTTTCAAAAAAATCAAGGCTGGCCACAATATTTTTTGGGGTCGAAAAAGTAGGCCTACCCAAAAAGTTTTTAATATCTTTGAAGAAATCGAGTTTAATGCCTGGAAAAAGTTGAGTTCATAGCCTATAGGGAGGTCTCCCCTCCTTTGCAGAAAACTACTTATACTTTTAACAAGCTTAGTTTTTCGAGAGCAGTTTTAGCGTTGAAAGTGATCTTCTATTTTTCTCGCAAAAAATTTTTGTCTACCCAAAAAATCCATTTGCATCTCCTGCGAAAAGTTTTGGCTACCGACGTGAAAAAAATGTATCGCCAATACAATCCTTACATTTTTCTTAAAAAACGAATTTTATAAAGGGGGCGCCCACGGTCCATCACGATTCAACAAAAACATCGGTTTTTTTCATTAAACTCATATTCGCTAAGATTAATCACACATAAACTAAAAAAAAGCTAAAAATTCGGAAAAAAAAAAAAGCTAAAAATTTAACCTTTCAAAAAATAAAAACGTAACTCGAGAATCTTCCGGGGGGAAAAAAATGGATCATTATCATTTATAGCTTGCGTCATTGTGATGAAAGACAAACCGACGTTAAATTCCCAATTCTTTGAAAAATTGGGTGATTCCATTAAAAGGGAAGGGAAAAAAAGTCTTTATCGTAGATAAAAATATACGGTCAGGGAAAGTAGTAATTGAGTCGCGCTGCGACATTAAAAACCGAGGGGTCTGTTTGGAGTCGAGATTGTGGGAGGGTGGTAATTACGAGCCGGGCCTGCGGGACACCTTCTACGCCCTGATATAAATGTTGGGAAATGAAAAAGCAATTTGCTTTCATCCGGCTCAGTTATTCCGTGACCTAGTTCGCCCTATTCATCATATTCGTGTAATTGAAAAGAAGATCTAAGTAGTTTTGGATTAATATAACATTAGCTTAAAGCCTTTTCCTTCGCATATTTTTTGCCCTTTAGCTTTTTTATGAATAAAAAATCGTTTTATTATCTTTTTTAATTTTTTTTTTTTTTGCATTACCGGAGTAAGAGTTTCATATTCCATTTTTAATACGACCGGCCTGTTACTAGACTCTAAATCACAATTTTTTTTAAAGTCAACATAATTAACGTCATAACAGGTGTACCCGTTAGGAGTTAAAAATAAAAAAAATACAGCGACCTTATCCGTGGCATCCCATTCAAACATTGAAACACCCCTTAGAAAACATTGAGGTGAGAATTGAAGCCTAAGACCTCCTGTGCTGGTAAATTTGGCAAACTATCAAAGATTTTTTTTTTATTTTCTTAAAGCGCTTGAGACATAAAGCAATATCTGCTTCATAGCCAGGACATAATACAACAGAGTATGTCATTGAATTATAATTGCAATTGGACTCCACACGTTGGTTTTGGTGTTTTGACTTGCTCGTCAAGATAAATATCAGTTGTGTATGATGTGATGTCCAGTTTTTATATTCGGGTTGACCATATTTATTTGCATGCGGTTCAAATGTCCCCGTTTTGATATTTAGATATTGCGGAATGGGCTATTTGGTTTTCAGCTACTTCTGCGAAATTTTGGCCAGGTGCTCAAGTTAGGCAAGCCGAGCAGATCATTATAACTGGAAAAAGAACGGAAAGGGCAATGCTGGGAAGTAGCTTGAGGGATAATTTTTGAAATAAAGAGTACACTAGAGTAGATGTTGTACAACGCATTACAGCACTGTTTCCCCGAAGGGAAGAAGAAACCCACAGCCACCCCTGCTTACCCATCCGATCACGGATACAAAGCAGGCAGTCGTGCGAGAGCGTGGGGTCTCGCACAAGTATCAAGTTCGGGCCAGAATGAGGGACCACCGAGCGGCCAGTAGGCTGGAGGAAAACAGTGGGCCTCGTCCGCCGCTGGCGGAGTCATTGGCGGGATCTCCGGGCTTCAACCTGGCGCTCCAGAGCAGCTGATACACGTTCTGTGCAAGCCATGATGCCAGAGAGAGGAGAAACCGTGGGGAGAAGCAAAAGAAGTGGAGGGGGGTGGTCTTCAAAACCGGGGAGGAAGGTAAAGACACATCCTCCCCCTTAAGAACCAACCCGCCGAGTTCACCAGACTAAGAGGACAACGTCGGAAACCAGAGTGAGACGGCTCGCAACATTAGGAAGAAAACCAAGAAAGGACACATCGTCCTTCCGAGGAACCAGCTCGCCGGGGTGGCCAAGCTAGAAGGACAGGCAGGCTGGCCCTTGAGTCTCAGTGGATATCCACGGCTCCGATTTTAATGCCTGAAAAAGAAGCAGAAATAGAAGTTAATGAAGGTAAAAATTCTTTCTTGAATCATGCTCATGCAGACAAAATAAAAAGTTCCGACGCTATCTTTTAGTTTTTGTGGTTTTTTTTTTTTGCGACTTGACTTTTAACCCTTGGTTTTGCTATAATAAACCGGTAGGTGATGCATTTTTTCTGCTTTAGAGCTCGATGAAGTGATAATACCGTAAAAAATGTCACGTCTGGCCCGGTGTTTAAGTGTCCATGGATTGTTAGTGAGATGAAAACGCATAAAAGTGCATTGTATTTTAAATGTTATTACCTTCAAATAAGATTTTTAGGCAGCCATAAAATCATCGATTTGAGAGTCTTTTATTTAATTCGTAAAACCATTCGATTGATAGCTTCGCCGAGGGAGCTATCTCTGCATCCATGAATTCGAATTTTCTTGTAAACGCCGCAGGTGACTATGCGAAGATAAGTCCCAGAAGCGGTAGCAGGATGGTATTTGAAAAGTAATAGGATTTAAATGGAAGCAGAAGACCCAAGAGAAAAGAGTGTATCAAGGGCTAAGATGGTGATTGGTTGAAAGAAGAAGGGTGTAGGCCGCATGAGCTAAGTGTGAAATTACCATGATCGTTATTCTTTTGCTGGGCAGTTCTCTGACGTCACGCGAGAATATTTTCTTTTTCGATCGAAGACTGGCGACCATCACAACTGTAGCGCATATTGCACGCGCAAGATACCCTAACCGAATCAATCGTATTGGGTCTCTCCCAACACGCTTTCAGCCCACCAGTTGCCACACCACCTCAGCCACCAGTATCGTTGCTACAACTCTGCCTCCCACTTTTGATCATAAGCCTAACCGACTAATATTGTCTTTTAGTCTTAAGCCAGTTCTAGTAGGGCTTCTGCTTGCAGTCGCCACTATGAGATTTGAGGTCACCACCTTTCTACGTGAGAGAATAATTTGAATGGTTTTATTTCAGCAATGCTCAATTTACTTTACCCAACTTAAATCATCCTACAAAGTCGATTCTTTTAAAAAAGCAATCTCTTCAATAATGATCACCCATTTTGATTGACGATTAAATATTTTTTTACGATTTCGAATATAAAAAAAAAATGACAAATGTTTTGAGTTTATTATCCATTAGACCAGCATGGAATCGAATATTTGCGGTCGGCATGAGGACATCAATCATCAGCACATACGAACAGAGGTAATCTTTTAAAAAAAAAGCCTTCTACTGACAAAGATGAACTTTTAAACCTCCAGGGAACACAATTTGGTCGTAATCGCCCCGACAATAGCATTGCAATAATTATTCAAATCCGCTAACCTTTAATTTCTTCATAATCGTACGTCGATTTTTCTTGTCGTCAGGGGGGAACTATAATCACAACACCAGAACCAGATATCCCAAACCGTATATCACTCAATAGAAGCGTTAATAACAAGCAATTCATAAATAACATAATTACCTTCCAGATATCGTGTAAAACAGGAGCGGAATTAGATTGTTGAACAATTATTCGAATCAAATATTTTTTAATTTATTTATTGATTATGGCTAACGCCGTCGGGGTTAATTTTTGAATCATGCTATCTTGTAATTATTGTTTTGTCGTTTACGGCCCTGCTTGCGGCTTATTAAAAGGGCAAAAAGGTTCGGCCACCCACGAGTCAATTAGGGATTTTTACAATTTTCAATCGGTACGGAGGAAAAAAAAATTTGTTTTAATGACTTCTGCCTAATGTCTAATAATAATAAAAAGTCCTGTTTTTCAGCGGGTTTTGTAACAGGGCTACCGTTTTTGTCTTTTTTTAAATTGCCCGTATCTTTTTAAAAGTTGAGTCGTTAAAAAAATTAAGGTAGATGTTTCAGAGGTTTTTTTCAAGTGGGCTGAGATTTTTATGCGTCGAGTGAATAAAAACAGATTCGACATGTAAATTCTGTTCTTATGGTTCCGTTTGCAATGGCGTAGATATTTTACTGTGCAGCAGTCAGTCCCGAAAGCTTCTAGTATTGTCGGAAATTTTTAGGATTTAGTGGGTTCTCAATGAAAAATAATTCAGTGGTATAAATGTCATGAAGAAATGATCTTTACACGGTTTTTTAAAATCAAAGGTGTATAAAATTAAGAAACTTGGCCGCAGTCATATAAGCTGAAACTTTCTTTCTCTCTCTCACACCTCAAACAAGTTTGCCAACTTGAAAATAAAAACGGGGAGCTATCAAACGAAACGGACATCTTGTTATATTCCAATTTACATTTTTTTCAATATAAATATGTGACATCAAAGTAAATAACTTATTTTTTTTTTCAATTTTAAATAACGTGCTTGACAAGAGGAAAAATGCTTAAAAATGGGGGGAAAAGATTAAACAACTTATATATAAACAAAATTTCAAGAACATAAATTAATTCTTAATCCGATGTAATAATAAAAAGAAAAAAAAAGATAATATACCGACGTATAAAAAATCGCATTGCAAACACAACAAAGTATATAATACTCTTCAGAAGAATCACCATTGTGACCATCAATGCCGGAACATATTTTACAGGTAACTATGATAATTACAATATTAAAAACTTTATAATAGTCTTATTTTTATAATCCAAAGATTAATGATGACTTTTTTTCTTTCGGTCAATTCTTTTGAGTCTCATTCATGCGGCTAAAGATTGTGCCAGACCCGTTGTCAGGAATTTTTTCGCAGAGGTGACTGGATATTTTGAAGAGGGAAAATTTTAATGGTCGAAGATACAAGATGGCAAAATTATGAAGATCAGGACCAAAATAACTTTTTATAAACTTGCTAGAAATAAATGTTTTAGAATTTCTTTTTTACTGAAAATTTCATGCAATTTTTTCTTGGAAAGGAATTATTTAGAGTTTTGGAAGAAGTTGCTCGACAAGAAATTTTGAAATAAGTTGCTCGACATGAAATTTTAAAAAAAATTGCTCGACATGAGATTTTAAAAAAAATTGCTCAACAAGAAATTTTGAAAGAATTTGTTCGACAAGAAATTTTGAAATAAGTTGCTCGACATGAAATTTAAAAAAAAATTGTTTGACATGAAACTGAATAAAATTGCTCTACATAAAATTTTGAAAAAGATTTGAAATCTCTGAAGGGAAAGCTGAAGGAAACTTTGAGGGAGGGGAGGGAGAGCTTTTTCTTGTCAGGTTTCCCCAAATGTTGCCCCTCATAAAAAACAACAGTCGGTTTATTTAGGCTTGCTTCCCCGCTGACTATGAGCCTGTATTGTGCGTGAAAATATCCATTGATTGATTAAATTCGAAGATTTATTTTTTCTTCGTAATTTCAAAGTCAATTGAATACAATTGAGAAATAAATTTTATTAATTAGAAGGATTTAATAATCTTCTTAGGAAATATCAAAGCGTCTATTTTTCGTCTTGCATAACCCTGTTACATTATGACTCATCAATGCCCTTACCTTTTGGAAACTCACGGTTATGTTATTTTTAATCAGCAGTTCATTCCGTGCCAAGATTTGTCGAGATTTCTCGAGCAGACGACACCCACCCGTTAATTGTTGTATCAACTTACTCTTTGATTTATGATATGAGTTTTCTGAAATTCGTTCTTTTGTATAATATAATATCTTCACAAACGAGAATCCAAGCTTTTAAGAGCATCATCACGGACCTTGACGTGACACATGGAGTCATAACTTATCCTCGAACATACAAAAAAAAAAAAAGAGATCGGTATCTTGAGGCACAATGGCAGAAACTTGACACTGCGCTTTACGCCGGTGCTAATTCTGATGGGTCACGACGGGGTCGTGCAAACAATAAGCTTAGACGTTAAGCCATTTAGGCTGGATAACATGTTGTAAGCGTTGATTTGGCTTGAAATTTTTGGGATGAGTTATTGCGGTTAGACTTTTATGATTAAGCTTATATGGTATGATATATTTCGTATAAAAAAGCAAACATAATAGAGTCGTTTTTTTTTTTTTTTATTAAAAGAGATGAGTCTGTTCGTTCTATTATCATGAATATATAGAGTAATGGAAAGAAATTTATACGGACGATTGTCGGGACGTATAGGATAAACAAAATAAAAGTATATCGGTTTTCATGTTAACTTTAGCCCAAGGCGCGGACAAGTTATCAAGTTTTTATCGTGTCGTTTCCTTTTATCATGTAATTTTATTCTTTTATTCACAATTTGTAGCTTTTTAAATGGTTTGAAATTGGTTTTCCTGTTGGAAAAATGTTTATGAGAGCATTAAAAGGAGTTAATTGGGTATTTTAGTAGGAGCAAGTGACCATCAATAGCAGTTTGGTTGAAAGGGTTAGATTTGTCATCTGGCTATTTTGAATTCATTAGTTGACGGTGTGTATTATTGAAAGTGTATGTCCACGCAGAAGTGGAGGGAGGACATAAAAAAATTGAGTCAGACGACTTAAGTTTCAAGTAGAAAGTTTGAAAGGAAAGAATGGTCAACTGTATCTAAGATCATCTGTCCTCAGAAAGTTGATATAGCTGAACACTCTCCTTCTGGAGTTGGGAAAATTTTTCATTCAATCAAGGCTCTTAGATTACCTCTAGAATCCTTTGGGAGTCTTGAAATTCAAAAGAAACTAAGGACCCTGGTTTTGTTCTTTATTTCCAAGACTCACTAGGTTCATCTTGTGTCTCGATCTTTGCGCTGAAACGGTTATAAAAACTCTAGCTCTGTAGCTACTGCTCAACCTTTGAGTTCCTTCCCTAATAAAAGGGAAAAAATTGGAAAGATAAAAGCCATATTTCATATCAAATGAATGCCCATTTAATTCTCGCTATAAATCGAAATCAAATCTAAACAATATTGCATCGCCTGCAATAATGTTTCCACTACAAAAAACTTTTCATTAAAGAAATGCGTTTTTTTTTTCTTAAACTCTTAAAAGGCGTGGTTTCATCAGTAATCGTTAGGAACATTTTCACGGGGTCATTCCAATTTCGTTTATATCACTTTTAAGGTAGCTAATGAGCTCTAATATCCATTAGTCAAATCATTTTTTTTATCCTCAAAAAAATTTAATGTCCTTCTCGTCTTTTAAATTTTTTTATAAGCGATATGGAAATGATGATACCGATCGGATACGAAGGAATATACATACGTTAAAACGCATGGTTATTTTTAACCTCCGCCATTTTTACAAAAACTAAACTCAAGCCAAAGAAAAAATAAACACTAGATTTTTCTTCTCTTTCTTTCTCATTGACCATATGTAAAGATACGGATTCATTTTAAACGTTTCCCCGATGATGGTTTATAGTGTTGTGTAATTGATATCTATTTGATTATGCTCGTTTGACCTTTGACACGAAACCCTTTTAAATCTCGGGTGGCCCATGCTCATCGGTTAATAAGATCGAGTTAATTTTAACTTTACGGTTAGTTGTGTAAAAATCGTCCGAAAATTTCATTAACATGAATATTTTAAACGGCACAATGGGGACTTGATTATTGTTTTTAAGAGTTGAAAGCCCACGCGAGGGAAGAAGAGATTGAAAATTGGGCAATTAAATGTTTAATTGAATATTGTCATCTAAGATAGCGACTGCATAAGAACACCGACGTAACTTTTATAGATAATGACTCATCTTGAGGAGACACACAAACGGAGCTTGTCTGGTTTGTGCATTTCCGCTGACCTTGGTTATCCGTCGGCAATGTACTGTTATTATTGTCAAAGCTTATTTTGGCGGAAAAGGAAGTAATTGATAATGTCGTTATCGATTTATTATGCGCGGGTAAACAATTATTGGCTGCAGATGAGGAAAAGGGTTTCGTAGGTATTGTTTTTTTGTATGAGGATGTAGAGGACAGAGGAATTTTTTTAAGCACTGAACCAAAATTTAATTTTTCCCCAGACGTTTAGCTTTTCTTGATGCCCAGACTGGCTTTCACGTTCCCAAGCCGGGACTGGCTCTTCCAGAGGGCGTAGATAAAAATACCACAGAATTCCAGTAAAGCTGTTTTTATCAATAAAAAAAAATTGGCTCGCTTTCTAAGAAGTCTGAGTGAATTATTGACTAGTCCATAAGTGCCCTGTCTTCTTAGAATGCGGGTTAAAAATTTTATTTCAAAAAATTTCATCTGACGAATCAAATATTTCATTCTTATTGTAAAAAACTGCAAGAGCAAAAGGGCGCTTATATTCGAGAGGCACACAGGGATTTTTCCCGGTAGTTTAGTGGGCCAGTCCTTGCCTGGCGCCTGCACGTTCCTGGAAAAGTGATTGTAGCCAGAGGTCTTTACCAAGAGCATGTAGCTTAATTTTACTTTTGAGGAAGCCTTAGCTTGGAAACACTACTCTCGCGATGGCCTTGAGTACTTCACTGACGAATTTCCGGATATTTAATCTCCACGTGGCCACTACAAAGAAAAATCAATGAAATACAATCTTGCTTTAACTACTTAGCCTAAGCAACACCTTTTACTCTCAAAACCATTTTGACGAATATAAATCTAATTGACGTGAAATGGCTGTCTTTAAATTACAAAAAAAGACATCGTAAAAAAAGAGACATAATTAATTTTTTTTGTTACACATTTTAATAGAAAGAGATTTAAATTGAACGAGAGGTAAGGAGAGGACGGTTTCTACTTTACGTCGCTTCGATCTTAATAATGAAAGATTTCAAGAAAATAGCCTTGGGGGTGATGCCGCTATTTACCAGCACTTGAATCGGTTTTTTGCACTCAAACGAAGGAAATGAAGTTGTTTTAATAAAAACCCATTTAATGAATCATGATTCATGAAAGCTGATAATGAGCTACTTCAATAATGTATTTTGATATATAGCCCTAGCTCTGTAGTTTTAACGTTATGATGATTATATTCCGTTAATTGTGAATCTCCTAAAAAAATTATTTTTTTATTGGGTTATTAAAATCACCGCATATGCGCTGAGAGCTTTAAGTTAACGGTTTGAAGAGTTGGATTTGAGGAATCGGTCGCTGCACCGATTCAGAAGGGATATTGGTATTTATTCATTTTAAGCCAAATCCTCCGCTCCTCGAGGCCAAAGAATGTTTGCTTAGGTCCATTCTTTGGTCTCGAGGAACTCTGCAGCTTTGGAAAGCTAATTTAACTTTGAAATCACAATTTCAAACATGTGAATCCGTAACGGAAGGTTCGATTTCTAGATATGATATGACGCTTAGTAAAACAATTATATGCTTAATGAATACAGCGGATGCTTTTAAAGTTATTATATTTGATGTTTTGAAATGGCGATCGAGAGGCTGACTATCAAAGCGTCGTCCTTTTTAACACCTACAAACAAAACAGAGTTTCACCTCCAGTATCACTGCTTTGAGGCAGGCTAAATAGCCGAATTCTTCACACTATTAAAAACAACTCCCGACAATAATCTGCACTTAACTCTTAATCATTCACGCTTTTGACACTATTTTAAAAATCTAATGAAGCTTAAAGAACATTTTTATATCCCGATACTACTGCTGGACGGTTTCAAAGTGCTAATTTTATTCCCCGACAATAATGTTTATTAAACATCACTCCTATTCCTTCCATGCAAAATTTTATTTATACGCTAAGTACGAACAATAGAAAATCGTTTTAATTTTACACGTGAATTTTCAATGGTAGATCAAAGGTTCGAAAATAAAAGAAGCTTAAAAAAAAGTCAAATAAAGCGATTTAAATTACATTGTGTAGGTATCTAACAAAGGTTACAGAAAAAAAACGAACTCATCTTTATCGGTTTTTAAATTCCTGTTTAGAATAACAAACGAGTGTGAAATAGATGCGCTATAAACAAACATAACACTCTAAGCATTGTTTCACGGTAGTTACTAAGATGGGTTTGTTGAAAAGCGGGCTTTTGTTATTTGCCTAATGGTCTTTTTTTCCTCATCTAGATAACAACTTTTCATGATTCTTACATTAATTTTACACACGTATACAATAATAATAAGAAATCAAATCGCGTAGAGTTTAACTTTTCAGCTTCATGATCTTAAATTCACGCCGGGAATAAAATATTCCGGGAAATGTCATTATGACTTTCATGATTTTAAACATGATTGACGATCCCGCGAACGAGCAAACGTCGTAAACCTGCCGAGATGAAATCGTAAATTACAACGGGAGTACGAACACGAAATGTCCGGGGGGTTATCTTGATACCTGTACATAACAGACCATATGGATTCGTTATTACAAAAAATTAACTTCTAAATTGTCGAGCAAATCAACATATTCAAACGCAGCGTATGATCGCATAAAGTATTTGATTTTAATGTATATCTAAGGCTCTACGGGGCCTGAGGCCTTATCACCATATCATACGTTCCCCTCCAGCAGATTTTGTCCTTGGCAGGTGGCCCATCATTCGCGGACTCACATCCTCAATTAGTGATGAGTGTTTTCAACCCCCTCTACTCCCCCATTGTCATTTACGACAGAGGCGCACGTGGCCACTGAAGCCAGCTTATCTTGATCCTACCAATGACCCTACTCAGCCTTTGGATCTCCTTTCTGTCTAGCTGGCTCTATGAAAATTTTTTTAACAAATTCTGTTGGAATCTAATTCTATAAACACGTTGTCTTCCCTTCCTTCCCCCTTTCCTTCTCTCTTTTGTTCTCATCACTATCTTTCCACAAACCTCACACTCAACTTCTTTGTTCTTATAGCCCGAAGATTTCGACACTCAAAGGCTAATATCCTTTAGATGTCTCAACTGTTAACTTTCAGCCAATTAATTTTATCAAGCCTTCCGATACAAAATATTTGACCCTACTGCGGTTGTCGCAATACAACAACCTCGGGTTTTTTTTTCGCAAAGTCATCTCATTCGTCAAAGTCATCCCTTTTTACTGCTTCCATACTTCACGCCGACTTATTTCCTACCAAACCACTACGTTCCGCTTCAAAATTTTTAAATAATGTAGACCCCTTCCGTGAGACACGTTAGTACCCTGCAGCCCACAATCACTCTATTTATAATCCCGTCCTCCTAGATCAAACTCCTTTTGCGCAATTTGAAGATTACCAAAAAAGAGAATGTGCAAAAGGTCGCTGTGTGTGTATATGAAACATAGGATTTTGTAGGACCCATACAGTGTTCCCATGAGTTATAAACCACATAATTGTTCCTAATTAATCATCTAAATAAAGTTTGATTGCCTTCATTGAATAATTGTACCTCTCAACCGTAGCTTCTTTCATTAAAAATCAGCTCCTTTGATTTATTTTCATTTTTTTTTTTTGTTTTGTGATTCGCAGGCGTGTGCACCGAGGTACGTTTGGTTCTCAACGACGACAACCTACAGGAGAGATCCAGTGGGGACGTGCTACGTAGCTAAAAATTACTTCTCGGATTTTTCGGAATATTCACCTTGTCGAACGAGTAAGTAGAAGTTAGAGACCCTAAATTAAAAGAGACTGGCAAACTATCGACCATTACCAAAATTGAACGCCATAGTAAGTATCATTAGGGTAACCGGTGAGGCATGTTTTGTCTAGCTCAAGGAATGGAGTCCTTGCCCTGTGGTGAGCTCCCTTCTCAGGATTATGAGTTAGTGAAGGGCAGCAGCTTCGCTAATACTGACGTAGGGCTGAAGATTGTAGTTATCGGCAAGGCCTAGGTTGAGATACCGGGAGGCAGAGTTGGATCAATGGTATGGCTCCAGTGATGCGATGTGGAAGATTATGGAAAGTCACCACATTATTTGATATTCCTAGTAAAATCATCAATGGTTACCCATAATGATCGCCAATCTCCGACGAGGAGCGGGCATTTAAAGAAGAAGAAGAAGAAGTATCATGGCGACTGCCACAAGAAGAATATTCTAGGGAGCCTACATAGACAGAGAGGCGACACATGAATGCTAGTTCTGATTGGTCAGAATTTTAATTGTTGATTTGGACGCCATGTTTTTAGTTTGAAAATCAGCTTAGGCTATGGCCTTTTTTTTGGTTATAATATACCTTCATTCATTCTTGTCCGCTGCCCCCTGCAATCAGCTGTAGAGGAGAAGAAGAGATTAGATGTTTGCTTTTGGCCAATAAGGCACTGGTCCTCTCTTGAAAGGAAATGGCAGTAGTCGGTTTTGATGAAGACAAGAATTGTAGAAGATCTGGTATTTACTGGGTGGCAAAATTTTCCTGGTTGACTACCCTGAAGACAAACCTTATATGTAAACACCACTAAAAATGCCTATTAGAATCATTATGGAAGCTTAGTGCGAAGCTCATTGCGATCTCTTTGTTCAGTGGCCCCAAAAAATATTGTGGCACGTGAAGAAGAGCGACCTGAAGTTTCAGACTTCTAATGGCCCCAAAATGTTTGTCAACATAACCTCAACCGTAGTCTCATTGTTGATATAAATAATGTAGGCGAATTAATAAACATTATTTACACTCTCATCTGCTAGCATTGTGCTTTAACGGATTTAATTCCTCATTGTGTAATAAGACCATCAATATTTATTGTGCTTAATGCGAAGGGTGTTTACTATTGTTTTTCTTTTCTATTTTTGAATTCGAATTTGTTTTTGGCAAAATGAGTTTTATTAATATGGGTGGGAACGTTTGTTGAGTACGAAAGGCAGGGCGCTGTTGTCATACCATATAATACATTATAGTTAATTGATCTAAGGTACGTTATTGTTATAGAGTATGAAGATTAATTGAGTTTAGGCTAGGCCTATGAATTCGAGCGGTGTAGCGAGTCATGTTTAGCCTGAGTAATTTTTTTTTGTATTGTTTAGTTTTCGTGTGAATTAAAAAAAAATTAATTTATCGTTTAAGATTGTTCTTTGGTTCAGTGGATAGTGTATCATTTAACGGATTGTAAGCTGCACAATGAGACAGGTTGGAATTGACAACGAAGAACGAAGCTGACTTAAAGTGATTGCCAAGGTCTAACCTGAAGAAAAGAAAAATTAGGAAGGTGATATTCAAAAACTAAAGAACACCGACCTTTCAGCGCTTTGAGGATCTCCATGAAAATGTACAGACTTTGCAAGGTTGAAAACATCAATATTCCTCAAATTACAAGGGAGGGCCAACATGGAACACCTAATTTAATTACACTACCCCGGTGTTCCATCCATATCACGTTGCCCATCTCTATAAATACAAGCCGCTTGCATCCCATTCAGGAAAAAACGATACAAATCAGTGAAAAGCGACACTGTACCACATTTGTCACGACGAAACAACGCATTAACCGAGACATTGAATAATTACCGAAGATAGTGCGTATATCATATGCTCACGGGGTTGACAAGGTCATGATTGTTATCATCCGAGAGTTCATTCATTAGTCCGAGGACCATTTTCGCTATCAAAAAAAAAAACACCCCCTCGCCGATGAAACCGATCGGCTGCACGAATCATCACGCTTGTTAAAATAAATGAAAATAAACGATGTTAACAGCCGTATCGAAGAGGAAGCACCCTAAATGCCATTATCAAAATGATATAAAAAAAAAAGAATATTACGGAGAAAAAAAACAAACCGAATAGAGGCAGGTCTCGAGCCCCAGCGTTATTTTTCAAATTTACGACATAATAAGAGATCATTTTTCATTATGGAATTCGTCATGGTTTTAACGAAGAAAAATGTTTTTTAAGCTTGAGCAGCAGCGGCCGGCGGCAGTCTTGTGATATGTCTGATATTTTAATTAACGAAAAAAATACCACCTTTTCTTCACCGCCTCCATGACGACAGTCATTAACTATCAATCACATAACACTAATTTAAAAGTCTTAAAAACTGCCCTTTCTGTGTTATTATATTTTCTAAGCGTTATATCTTATTTAAGAATATGTTAAAATAAGAGGATCTGTTTTAGCTATTAATGTGTTATGTTGAGGACTGACTAATTGGAAATGAATGGTGTTTGGTGACACCGACACCTGCTGATCTTTATTTAGATGAAGTCGTCAGTTTTTATGTTTAAAGGCAGTTTGTAAGTTTTTTGGGTTTTGATGTGATTAACTTTCAATGAGCTGGACGTATGGGCGGAGGTCTGAAAGAGTTTGATCAGTTTGGTAGGTTGGGAATTTCTTACTGGAAGGTTACAAGCCAGAATAGAACCATCTGGAGGAGAAATTCATCGGGCTTTGGGCTTTAAAAGGAAGTCGATTGATTGATTAATCAATCAAGAATTTTAGCTCGAGCTTTTTAAGCCTTCACCTAACAGAGCGATTTTCCAAAGCATTGCTGAAACTTCATGTGCTCTTAAAAAGCCTCAACTTCTAAGAATGTGCATAAAATCCTATTTTTTTCTGTCTGGGTCGTCCAAATTTAAAGTATATTTTAAAATGTAAAAATGCAAGGGCATAAGCACACGGTTGGGATTAATTAAAAAAGCATGGCAAATCATGTGGGAGAAAAAATTATCTCGAATACTCTCTACGGAATCTTATAAAAAAAGGGCCAGTTATTTTGACTTGAACGATGTTAATATTTGTACATCCCTTTCACAAACCACTTGCATGGGGTTGATGTCAACAAGGACTCTTTATAATTTTAAAAGATGTTATCTTAATGATCTCATGTACCACAAATTTATATTTGTAGTCTGTTGATCTTTCATCTTTTTTCAGCCTAAACGAATCCTTTAATTTTAGCCCTTAGCTGAATCCTTTTTGGGGTATTCGGATCTTTGAAAACGTTTTTGAGACAATTATTGCAGCAAGCAATGTTGCTAGCAGCATCGTTATTCAAGTTTTCCTATTCTTTTGTAAAATTAATCCTCTCCGGATATCCCGAAACTATTTCGGAAGTCGCTACTGACGCTGCCGCGTGTGCTAATGGCCAAAAAATCCCAATTTTAACGACCCCTTAAAAATTTAATCATAACTTTCTTAACGAATTTTTATAATTCTTGGAAAAATTAAACATCCTAGAGAATTTTTTTCCCTACGAACCGTAGTTAATTCTTTACAAAAGTGTAAAATCATTTTAATACGTGTCACGGTAAAACCAACAGCGAAACTGTTTCAAAGAAACCACTTTTATTCATCTGTTTTAAAAATATATTTTTAGATTCAATTTTTTTTTCCTTCTTTCTCTTCTGGCCGCCTGCACATGTATATGTATACTGTGCTCTCGCATATAGGACGAAAGAGTCCCCTTTTTTTTCCATCATTAGTTCCGCATTTTCGATCCGTGCCACTATAATAAAACTCACGAAACATCCGGGTGAAGTGCTGAAAGTTTTTAAAAAAAAAACGTCTTTATTGGGAAAAAAATTTTTCGATTGTTTTTCCAGATATTTAATGATAGAAAGCAATCATCACTATTAAATCTTTTTTTTTATTTTTCTCTCGTGTCTAAAAGGGGTGGAGGCTTGATGTATTGATGTTTGAATAGCTTTTACACTCTTTGAAAATTAATGCTTACTTAGGTAAACAAATTTTTAAAGCGAGTTGAGTAAATTAAGAAATTTATGCAGGGAGAATAAAGGTTTGGGCAGGAGCGTCAACACAGCGTTTAGGGAAGTGGTAGAAATCAGCTGAGCACCTGATGCAAGACAGTAAAATTCATGTCTGAACTTGAGCTGTTCACTAGAGCAGGAAGTAGCTCACTAGGAACATTGCCTGATGAAATCTTGTTCTGGCCCAAAGTTGGGACATTCAGAACTTTTTTACTTTGTGGCCACCAAAATAATTTTATTATAAGTTATTTGTACTCACTACGGCCCTGTTACTCTGGATTTGTTTTGGATAGTAATAAATTACGTAGCGTTTTACGTAGCCACGGTTTTTTTTTACTACTTAAGCACACATATTGATCCCATTAATAAGTATGGCAGACTCGTTACTTTTATTATTTTTTAAATTCGCATCTCCGGTGCATTTATTACGCTGTAAAAGTTACAAGACCGTGACTTGAACAAGGGTGAAATGTGGGGCGCCTAGGTGAAAGATTTTTGATACGCCTGCATACGCCCTGTCTTTAAAAAAAACACCGAATCTACATAACAATAACAAAAAAAAATAAATGTAGTAGTTGCAGTCAACGGAAACAGTTTTAAATACGTGATCTGTTTTGGGAATTCCATAAAAACTAGAAAAAAAAATATTAGACAAAACAAAATTAGGTTTTTAAAACCAGTAGCACATCCCTCACGTCTTCATCTTCTTAATGTGCATCCCGTGAGACGATGGCCAAGGAAAAGAAGCAAAAAAAAATGTCATCTTATAATAAATTCATCCCAGGTTATTTGTCGCCTTCTTTGTTTATTTGAGGAGATTTTTTAAAAAAGGGAATTGGCTAAGGATTCGAATTACGATGGAAGCCGCTCCTAAAAGAAACTAAAGTTACCGTATATATATCTGTTTAACGTTTCTTTGACTCGGGCACCCTTTCCAAGAAGTGTATCGTGGAGTCATATGGTGTGAAATGAACCGGAAATGATGGGGACCTGGGGCTGTGCACAGTAGCAAAACACCGGAAACAACTCCGCGTGAAATCTGATGTTTTTATTCCTTAGTAGTTCATCCCTTTTTTTTTATAGCTTACCTTTATTGACTTGTCCAGGATGATTTAATTTGTTTTTTTGTAAAAGTTTTGATCCTATTCGTGCTTGTTGCGGGCACTACACATACTTATTCCAAATGATGACTTCATTTCTTCACTTGAACCAGCTTTAAATTCTTCAATCAGAAGAGCACTTATTAAATTTATCAGTTCAATGATTTTTTTTTGTTTTTCATCTGTTGATCATTTCTAAAAGCTCTTCTCTCATCAAAATCTCTCATCCCATTGTTTCTCTTCACGATTCACTTTGCCAGCCATGACCCTTTCCAACAAATAATGCATTATCATTCGGATTAAATCTACTCCGGATATAAATGTATAAAAAAAAAATTAAATCATATTTTCATTTTCCTATCCACAATATGTGATGAAAATCCGTGACAAGAACAAGTTCACGATCAGTGGGAACTTTACTGCTGCAATAACCGAAAAACCAGTTGGAGATTAAATTACTAATAACATGTCCATCAAAATCATCCCGTTGAAAAATTATTTAATGTAATCTAATATACAGTAACACGAATTTGAATTCAAACCAATTTAAAACATCTCCCATTCGGATTCATGTTTTTTTTTCCGAACGATGAGCTTAATCGAAATAAATATTTTGAATAGAACTTCCTCAATTTTTTTATTACACAGCTTCTTTTGCTCCACACGCGTAATAGTTAAAACCGCTACGGACCACGTGTATTTAATTAAACAAAAAAAAGTCGGTAGTTTACTAACTGGACACGTCGATATTTGTGATTTATGTGTGTGCCTTTCACACCTCCTGATTGTTTATTATAGGGACACGTATTACATTTCGAAACTTTAAATCAAAAACCAACAATGTGAAGTGCCGGAGTGAATGTTAATTAAAGGAGCTCCTGTTTAATGGTAGCATTAAATTGAAGTTGGTTTTTTTTTTTGAATAAGTTTACTTATTGGTGTTCGAATTGTATTATAACAATGCTCTAAATGATGAATGTCAAACAAGCTTTAAAAATAAGTAAATGATGGTTATGTAAATAGTTGCTGTCACATTTAATGGAATGGAAGAATCGTGAGGCTTGATAGTATGAGTCGTTGTGAGCTCGAGGATTGTTATTGGTGATTCCCAAGTCTCCAGGATATAGCTTAGGAGGCCAGAGGGCATCAGCTTTCCTAATTGGTTCTTGGGTCCCCCTAGAAAAATGTTTGACTCATGTACAGTACCTCCCCTATCCTCCGTGTTGTAAGGGGTTCTTGGCCCCACTGGCTACGTGCCTGCCAGTCTCTAATATTTTTTCTCCAATAAAGGAACGTATGGGGCCGAAAATAAATCCGGTCACTGGGCGCTTAGAATAAGACTCAATAAGGTCCTGATTTTCCTACACACCTATCCCGAAAGACCAAAGACCTAACCACCCCAAAAGATGATATTTATACATAGCAACCGTTGCCAAGGTGATATTCATCCGTAGCAACCGTTGCCATGGTGACATTCATCCGTAGCAACCGTTGTCAAGGTGACATTTATCCATAGCAACCGTTGCCAAGGTGACATTCATCCATAGCAACCGTTGCCAAGGCGACATTCATCCCTAGCAACCGTTGCCAAAGTGACATTCATCCGTAGCAACCGTTGCCAAGGCATCATTTATCCATAGCAACCGTTGCCAAGGCGACATTATCCATAGCAACCGTTGCTAAGGCGACATTCATCCCTAGCAACCGTTGCCAAGGAGACATTCATCCGTAGCAACCGTTTCCAAGGTGATACTTATTCATGGAAATGAGTTTTCTTGGCCTAACTTCGACCTAAGATCCCCTATCCCAAAAAACAAAGCTTTCCTCCTCGGAATAATCTGTAAAATTCATATTAGGACACGTACAATCAACATTCTAAAAGCAAATCTAAATTGCTAGAATGAAAAAGGAAGAGGCGAGATGATTCCTTATGTCAAAATACCTGCATCGTTGTTTTCTTATTTAACGCGTGGGAGTGTTTGGCGTCATTGTATTCGTGATTTGATTAAAAATGACTCCCGCGCACATGTCACTCTTGCGTCCAGAATTTATGAATAAAACTGACGAGACAGATGAACATCTTTCCCATAAAAATTCACTGCGGATTCTTAATAAATCATAAATATGAAGAAAAGTGCTTTAGGTGGCTGAACTTAAAAAAGAAAAAACACTTAACTTCTTAAAAGGGCTATTAGAATCCAAATCAAATCTTCTTAAACGAAACTCTGTAAACGTCGGGAATTTGTAAGCAAAGATTGATTCAATGAACGTTAAGCCTTGTATAATATGTTGTTATTGTTTTCGACACATGTTCAACCCCTCCTTTCACCCCACCCCGGTTTTTTTCCCCGGTAGCTTGATAGCGCAAGCCGCGCCAGCTGCTTTAGCGCGACGAAACATCTTTCTTTTACAAAAATAACATTTTAACTCTGGAAGTTTTATTGCTTTCCTACCGCGCTTCACATTAACAAATTTTTACAATCAGGAATAAATGAGGAACAGTGGCGGATAGAGAGGGAAAAGTTTTTTTTTTTTTTTTTGATTCCTATGACAGATGTTCGTTGACCTGAAATGTCTTTAATCCTGCGACGGTCTATATCCTCATCAATCATTTTTCGGTTTTAGGTTAGGTCATATTTTTTTAATGGTTGCCTTTGTTTCATCCCGCATTAAGTCATGACCTAATCGAAAAAGTTAATTTTTATTAAATGTCTTTTTTAAAAAGGTGAAGAGGATAGTTGTAATATGTGTACGTGAGATACTGGAAACCAAGAGATAGTAGTCAAAAGTAATAAAGTTGTTCGGGGATATTGCTGATGCTGAGTTCTTCAGGGTTGAATGTCAAGTTTTTTTCAAATTAAAGTCAAATTCCAGCTGTGAC